>JASDDO010000031.1:267816901-268416901 GCA_030015575.1 Agapanthus africanus | reverse complement strand
ACCATTTGGTAATACAAGGAGATATTCGCCAACTGCTTTGGCTACAACAATTGCACCATTCCCTTCTCTGAGGGACAAATCATATTTTCCCAGTTCTCTACCTCTACTTAACCCATATAACAAATTACATACGTGGGATCCTGATCCGGTATCCAATACCCAGAACGAAGAGCAAACTGAGAAACAGTTCTCGGTAACGAACACACCCGAAGTAGATGTATCAGCATGCTCCTTCTTCGTTCGGGTGGCTTGGGAATCCGGATATTCCCCTATTACTTGCTCAGACTTATGACAATCATAACATAGAGCGGAACCTAGCCCAGTATAATAAGTGGGCTCGGTCAATACATCCATATTATTATCTTGATTAAGGCGAGTCATTGGTCGCTACCAGGAGAGAGAGAAGGATAATCACTTTTGCGTGCGCTCTTTGCAAGATTAGATTGGTTATTATTTTATCTAATCAGGATGGCTCCCACTGTTTTTATCAAATCTTCCTTCAAACCTTAAAAGGTAAGATTAGCCGGGATTAATTACACCCTACAAGTTCGTCAATCGGTCAGCCAGGCAGGTATTAGTACTCCGAGGGAGTCTCCCCATGCTTTCGCATGGAACTAATTAAATAACCTCATTTCCGCAGGGGCATCACCCCGTTAACACCTTTCTTAGACACCTAATGGATCGGCTAATTGTAAAGTGGAAAACTTTCCCAGGAGTAACTCTTACTCGCAGTGGGTATCGGGATCCAACTATCATATAGAAGGTTTGCAATCTCATTGCAAATTTCAACACTTGAAATTCCCGATAATTGTTTTTACCCCTAGCTTCTTATGACCTAGACGGAGGCCAACAAACCATAGGCCGCAAGTCAGGTTCAACCCGTTCATTTCTTGATTGACTTAAACCAACCCGCACGACCCTTGATGTAGGCCAACAAAGTCGCACGACTACCCTAATCCAATCATATCAAATGCTGCAGATAAGCATTAATCAGCTACCGTACACTACGTCTTGACGCATGCCAACAAATGCAGCACGAATACTAAATAGTACTTATCTGAAATGACGGAGGGCTACGGCTGGTTTTTAAGAAAACCTTTAACGTAATGAACTTGATATCGTTGTAGAATATAGTGATTTGAAAAAGGTGTGTTTTTATAGCTTTTGCTAGTTTTGCTAAAGAGGTCACTCCCGGTGAAGGGATCTCGTCTCTTTCCTCATCGAATGAGTTGCTGGATATTCATTAAGGAATGCCACTATGCAAAACAAGAACTAGAGAAGCTATTAAAACAAAACCGAGTGGGTTGTAGTATTTGCTAGTTTTACTAAAGAGGTCTTACCCGGTGAAGGGATCTCGGCTCTTTCCTCATCGAATGAAGTGCTGGATATTCATCAAGGAATACTACTATGCAAAGCAAGAACTAGAGCTACCTTTTTAAAAACTTTTGATTCTACAACATTTTTAGGTTTCTTTTCTTTTTATTAATCTCATTAATGAAGTCCCATCATTTATGTTTCCCTAAACATCACAGAAAAAGAAACGAAAATAGAGCGTACGCTTAGGCCATCTGCATTCGCCACGGGGCCCCGTCATGCACCGTTAGGTTACTTAACTAACGGAAGAGCGGGGACTGGACTAGCACGGGTGCAAAACATAAGCAACATTTATTATATATATCATATATATATATATATATATATATATATATATATATATATATATATAGCATTCGTCTCACGTAGTTATATGATCTCGTCAAAGAACCAAGCAGCATAAGTCAACATATGAAATATTAGATATACTAGGAGGTCCGTATTTTAAATTAAGCCAATAATGAAAAACACGGATTCCACGGTCGTGATGAATAGCCAAACCCACATCTCTAGACTCCTACGGGAGCTGCAAGCAACCCTACTAATTCTATAGTTAGGAGACCCGGTCTCGACTCCTTGAGATGGTCTCCCACTGGACTACAGAACCCGGTTACTTGTGCTCCCCGCCTTGGGTCTATCCTAATGCAGAAAAGTAAACAATATACATCAATGGTGACATCATCCTCAACCCAGAAGTGTCCCAATAAAAGAATATTACATACAAATTTTACATGAATGAAAATTGAAAAACTCTCATCTCATATAAAACCCCTGGCTATTCAATCACGACGATCCAATATAACATATCACAGTAACACATAACATCACATGTTATCAACGTAAGTAAATACGCGTATCCCAAATTCTGTTGACATATAGCAACGAGATTTGGGATACCCCACATATTACACTTACGGTCGCAGAAAAGAAATGAAAAACTACAATAATTAAAATCCGCATTTCCTTAGACATCATAAACCTGGAATATCTCATATTCCGGATTTCATGCCTAACCCTATAAACCCCGCATTTTAGTCTCATATCGAAAACTCTTTTCAATAACTTAGTCGGGTAATTCAACAAGATTCCCGACTACCCGATCAAATACTCGTCGGGAACATTATTAGATGGCCGCACCCTCGATACCGTCGACCAAGTGCACTTAGGCGGAACACCGTGGCCGCGAGCACCTGAGTGGATGCTTTTAGCAATGGGGTTCTCCTAAAGTCACTTGGTCGGGGCTATAGGGCGTGTCTACCTAGTAAAGTTATCTGGCGAGTATTCGCGTACGATACATGATTGCGATGGAGTTTCGATCCGAATCGAACTTCGTGACAATCGATCAATAGAGACTAACATGCTAGATTTACAAACAAACTAGTTTTCACAAAACTAATTTAATGTGGATTCCAACTACTGCATCACATATCAAACTTAAACCCGAAACGATATTAAAACACGACTAAGAAACACTCCGAATAGCCCCAATAGGAAAGTTAACATCACATGCAAACTGGGCTAATCAAACATAAACATGAAACCCTAAACCCAACACATCAGAACACAAAAAAAATTCGTTCCCAAAATTTTGCAATAGGACCGGTGACGCCGGCCAAATACCCATTCTAGTCATGTCAATGTTTGAATTTTGGTCTTGAATTTTCATGGTGTTCTGGTTATATCTCATACAATATTCTGCAGTTGTTTAAAAAATTTTCAGAGTCCATTTAAAAATCGACAGAAAGTTGATGTTTGGGTTTCCGGTTTCGGAGTTGTTTTGGTTTCGTGGTTTTACAAACATCGTCTAATTTTCTAGCCTTGGCTCTGATACCATGAAAGTGTTTGTTAGCACCACCACTGGGTTTTACTAGCATCAAGCATGCCATTTAAAATTTTTTGGGGTGCTAATTAACACTAAATAAGAATCGAAACTAGATGATTAAGGTTTTAAGCAAGATATCATAAACTATACTAAGAGAAAGGTGGCTACAACCTTTGTAGATCGTGTCCTTCTCTTTTAAAGCTCCGTGTAGTAGTCCACGCGACTCCACTAGGCTCCACTTGAAGTTGGATCGAGCTTCCTTTGCGATCTCCGTGCCGAAGATGATCCACCCGAAGCTCCGCTAATCGAAGCTAGCTCTTCACTAAAGTGTTGACGAGTCTTTAGAGTCCTCCACAGACCGTTTTCTCAAGTTTCGGGCGAAACGCTGTAGAGGCCGTATGGAGATATAGCAGGGTTCGATCAGATACGTGCGGTATTGTACGGATCATGATCGGACGGATAATACTAGCGGGCTTTGGTTTAAGCCGGATCCTAGTATTGTACAGTGTAGATTTTGTCTCATTGCATTTGTATTCGGTCGGAATACAAATGCGGGTATGTATATACAGTAGCGGGGTTTCCTGTAATTTATTACGGGATCTGTTTTTTGAAGTTGCCAGTTTGCTTTCCGTTTCAGCCAGTTTTCCTTTCTTCCTTTTGTTGGCTGAATAATGGTGGAGGAGGGCTTATTTGCAAGCATGCAAATTTGATTTGTGGAGGGTGTTATTTGCATGTTGTAGTGTCATGATGGTTCCACCATGCATTGACTTCTTGCTTCATGATTGGGCATCATCATTGCTTGACTTTTGGGTTATGATTAGTTTGTAGAGTGTTGGATTTGGTTGGTGATTATTTCTCACGATAACCTTTCTCTCTCTCTTGATTATTGGTCTCACTCATCTTTTTCTCTCCATTCCATCATCCAAAATGGCATGGCCGGCCACTCTCTTTGGGGGCTGTCCAAAAATATTGTGGTGGGGATTTTGATCTTTTATGCTTTGTAAAAATCCCCAAGTTCATCTACAAAAGGTTCACTTCATTACCATCACCAATACATGGAAACTTCAACCCCTAGAGACACATAGAGTTCTACACTTCATCTACAGCACTTCTTGGGCACGTCGGCTCGCCAACTTCGTGCCCGAGTTGCCTCGATCCAGAGGTGGGAGCCCGTAAAATAACCCGGCGATGTGGTGCCCTTCCGACGAGGAGATGAAGACCGGAGATTCCGCGGGGAGATCGGGACGATGACAAGAAGACCGAAGGACACGGATCGCTCAGTATATCTCTCTACCCCTTCTCTAGTTTGCTAGGACTATATTAATGGCCCGATCCGGGTTTAAAGTGCGCGGTGGTGCTGGTTTACAAGTTTTGTAAAAAGTTTCGTTTCCGCATTCCGGCGTCGGATTGACGGCCGGGGCGCCGCCGTGCACTTACACATATAATATATATATATATATGTATGTGTATATATATATATATATATATGTATGTGTGTGTATATATATATATATATATATATATATATGTATATGTATATATATATGTATGTATATATATATATGTATGTATATATATATATGTATACTTACATATATATATACATACATATATATATATATATATATATATATATATATGAGGTTAATGGAGAAAAGGTGCCATAGGAGGGAATTCCTCCTATGGCGTCGAAAAAATATACCCTCCTTGATTTTTTTCGACGATCGACATACATCACCTCCATCTTTATCATCTAAGATGTGGATACACCAAATTTCATGTGGTTATATCATTTTTTTACCGTTGATTTAGTTGGTGCAAAATTAATGGTTTACCGACAATAGAACTTTTAACATTGCTAATTCAACGGTGAAAAAGTGGTGGAATCACATGAAATTTGGTGTATGCACATCTTAGATGATAATGATGATGATGATGGATGCCGATCATTGGAAAAAAATGTGGAGGTTGTAATTTTTCGACGCCATAGGAGGAAATCCCCTCCTATGGACTTTTTTCTCCATTATTCTCTCTCTCTCTATATATATTATGAAGAATAATTAGTGAGCTAATAATTTTAGTTAACATATAATTATATTAAATATAAATATATATCATATTATTAAATCAACACTTGATTTAATAATCCGGTTATATCACATATAACCGACTAATATCATTTATCTGTATATCACATTATCAAATCAACACCTGATTCAATAATCCTGTTATATCACATATAACCTAATCGATATCAAATAACCGCCAGATTAGAATACGGTATCACATACTCGTATTTAATCAGGCCCCCACACATATCAGCATATGTGCCCTACTTCGTTTCGCTTGAACTAGGAAACTTATGTGTGGGACTCTAAAGACTCGTCAATACGCCAGCAATAGGTAATGATCACATTAGTTACCCACAAGCCGTCAGCGGTACTAGCTGGACATAACAGCTACACAGGTATTGAGCGATTAGAAGATCAACAAGCAAGCTTGTCCAAACATCCATGAAGCCTATAAGTAACACTTATCGTACAGTCCGGTCTCTTCGTCTGATATGTCGCATATCGAGTCTGGGGATGGAATCGTCAGACCCCAATAACTTAATAAGTCATGCCGATGTAAGACCTATAACGGTAGGAGAAACTACTGATAACACTTAGCAGTAAATCTCATCAACAGCCCTAGCCAGGGACTTCCTGTTATAGCCAATCGAGAATAGCGCAACATCAATTCCCTATACCGGGAGAGACGAAACCCATCCTATCGCTCATTGCCTCCATGTGACTCGGGACTGTACCCAAAATCCACCTGTTTGCACGACTCCTTTGATCCGTGGTAGGGAGGAAATCAAAACACAGTGGGAACCACACAAGACTCTATGACGATCTCGGGTCTACAGACTAACCTGTACCAGTGTTACCAGAGAACTGCTATCTGACGATGGTATAGTATCATCTAGGAGTTCTCGACGAGTCCTGTTCGGTGTACCCATTCTTTGATGAGCACCTGTGTACAATCTTTGATGTCAAACACCAATGGATATGGGATCAACCATCGCCCCATACAGGGTCAAGAAACGTACACACTAGTCTACTCTGGAATATCGATGCCCTATCTCGATATTCCCTCGACTAGGAACAATTGAAGGATGTGCTTGTGGACTACCCAGGTCCCAGTAGTATGATCCGCATCATTGTCCTGGTAGTCAAGCCAACATCCTAAGGGTTTTATCAACATGTATATGAGAGATAATATAATAATACCAGTGAACATGTTAAAATAAAGGCAACCAGATAGCATACTATCATGTCGAGCAAGAAAGTCCTCCATATATATGTCCAAGGATCCACTATATCATACAATAATGGCCTCTAGGGCATACATATCACTAACAATCTCCCACTTGAAAGTGTTTACTAGCACCACGATTGGGTCAAAACTGTAAGTCTACGCTAGCGCCCCGGCAGTCTACAGACGCCAAATGCGGAACAAAAACTTTTTAACTGGCGCTATCGTATACTTTAACCCGGATCTGCCATTATTGCTAAACTAACAAACTGTAAAGAGTGTAGAAAGGTTATACCGAACGATCCGAGTCCTTCGTTCTTCAACCATCATCCCACGCTCCGTTGCGGCTGCTCCGATCTCGTCGATCTCCGATATCCTCGTCGAGGTGGCACCACGTCGACGATTCTTTAAACGGGCTCCCGCCTCTGACTTGAGGCAACTCGATCGTCAAGTTTGCTAAAAGAGACGACCAAGAATGATGTAGAGAATGAGTAGATGACTTTGTCTCACTTCGTCCAAGTCCGTGGACGATCGGTTAATGAAGTTGCCGAGGGAATCGGGTGATGGAATGAAATGAGCTGTGAATTCCATACACCCTAAATATCTATCATAATCTTTTTTCCAATGAAAACCATCAAGTGAGAGAGAGAGGAAGGGGGCCGGCCACTTATAGGAGTGGGAGGTGACCGTAGGAGAAAGAGGGTGACCACAAGAAAGCTTCTCACTCAAAATATCAAGAACAAATATCCTTAGCTAAACAAAATGCTTTAATGATAAAGCATGAATCACTAATACACCTCATCAAGCCTTTAATGCAACCAATGAAAACACAACACCAATTAATCCTAGTCACCTCATCTAGAACCTTCTAGAACCTTCTAGAAGCATGACTCACTCTCATCCAAGAAAAGATAAATCCGTCTTTAACCGAATGTTAAAAGACGGCTGATAGAAAACTGGAAACTGGCAACTTCCAAAAGTGATCCTGAAACGACTTTCAGGATAACCCCGAAACTGTATAAATATACCCGCATTTGTATTACGACCGAATACAAATGCAACTGAGACAAAGATATTATACCTACTCAATATAATACTCGGATCCGGCTTAAACCAAAGCCGACCAGTATCATCTGCCCGAAAAATAACACGTGCGTAAACGCACGTGCATTTTCCGAACCCTGCCATAAAACCATACGGCCTCTACAACGTTTCGCCCGAACTTGGGAAACTTTCTGTGGGGAACTCTAATGACTCGTCAGTACCCTAGCAGTGGGTTTAACCACAAACCGTCAGCGGCACTAGCAATGCGTAACGGCTGCCCATGGACTGACCTCAAGGGATGCCGATGAGCGAACTCATCCGGAAAACCCTACTGAGCCTAACAGTGACAATGTATATACAGTCCGGTCCGTTCGTCTATGAGTATCGCATATCTGCCTAGGGGGCTAGTAACGTCAGACCCCCAAGAGCAGTATAAGTCGTGTCGGAGTGAAGCCCAATAACACCCTGAGATACTACTGGAGTACCTACCAGTAAATATCCTGCCACGGCCGTGGGCTTTGTGTAATGGCTCTCCTAGACACAGCACGATCTCGCCCCCAATACCGGGAGAGACGAATCCCCTGCCGATCCGCTCACGTGCCTCCATATGGCTCGGGACTGTACCCAAAAACTACCTGTTTGCACGACTCCTTTGAGCCGTGGTAGGGTAGAAATCAAAGCACAGTGGGAACTCACACGAGACAAATGACGACCTCAGGTCGATGAACTAACCTGCACACATGTCACCAGGGAACTGCTATCTGACGATAGATATAATACTAACTAGCAGATTCCCGGCGAGTCCTGTCCGGTGTACTCATAACCCAATGAGCACCTGTATACATCTTAGGTGATCCAACTGACACCAGTGGCTTGTGAGACCGGCCACCGCCCCTCGTCGGGGTCTCGACTGTATACACACGACTGATAAAGGCAAACGAGATAGCATACTATCATCTCGAGTAAGACTGTCATACCGGTATAGGTCCTCCGCAATCATTGCAATCACGTACCTGCGATCCAATAATTGACTATGAGGGCACTATCTCCAACAATCTCCCACTTGCACTCAAGGCTAATTATTGCGATGTCGACTACTCACAGCCCGTGTGAAACCGAACATCCAACTCCTCTACTAATCAGTTTCACAAAGCCCGTTTGTAAAACTATTGTGTTCGAGAAATAGCCTCAGTGAGTGGATCCGCCTAGATGTTTCTTTCTATATCTCTCTAAATCTCAAGTTCGCGGAGAAAGCCATCTCCCGAATTGAGTAATACCTGTCTTAGAATATGTCTGGATATCTGATGGGACCTAGTTCATAAATGAACTCCAAATCCAAACTTCTTAGACTGTATCGATCACTGAACCTAATCAGTATCCGGCACCATGCCACCCACAGTATCCTCTTGAACCACCTGTCCATAATACTGTCCCTCTTCGTCAGAGGGAAAACTATAACTCTGACAATCACTCTGTCATCCATGTCACCTTTGAAGCCTGGAATGATAACCGTCTCCCGAAAGAGGCTGCCGTCATCAAATCCGTAGAACATGCACTTATGTTCAAAAACTGCTTCCTTATGTTTCTCCAGGATTGGATTAATATAAACTCATCGCATCTAGTGCAAAAACAACATCTGGTGTGGTACTTGACATCTCACGATTGACTCAACTGCCTAAGCAAGTGATATGTCAATCATGCACATCCCTCTCCCCTTTAGTCTATACGACACCTTTAGAGAGGGTGACTCCATCACCTGCAGGTACACCACCATGCTAGGAGTCATCTATTCTAAAAACCATTAGAATACTGTCAAAGTACCCACATTGGGAAACTACCCAAATCTAGATCTAAAACCATAGATCTAGAAACCAGAATGTCAAATATTATATCCATATCCTGTCTGGAGAAACAACTGTGTGACGACCACAGTACAACCGATCGTAGTATAGGAATTTTACTTCCTACTCTGTGTATGTCATCCAGATACCATGACATCACACCCTACTACCTTCTTAACTGATCCATCCCCTATTCTGATTGAAGTCAAACCCATGACTGTCACATCAAAATTAGATGATCTATCTCCGCTATAACTGCTCAAGTCTATAAATAGATATAAGCATCTTGCCCACTATGCTTCCTTTGCTCCCACTGACTACGACAACCCTCCTACCGGGTCTCATAACCTGGAACAACAGTAGTGTCAAGTCTGGGTAGATAAGAACCTCCCTGTCACCGTCCTTGAGCCTACCGAAGTACCTCTCGGGTGTCTGAGGTTACCTACCATATCTGCGGAGTGGCTATTGGAATGTCAAACCTGATTGAATGTATAGGTCCTATTAAATTTTCCGTAATCGTTCGCGGTTCTGGAATCACTTCCAGTTCTACCATACTCCCACTACTGTTTTATGAAAAAGATCCATTTTACTAAAACTGTGGCGAGTCAAGAACAATATCACTATTGATCTTCCAAATGGTAGAATATCAACCCTCGTCATAGCCAGGGTCAACCCACAAACAGCCATTACAGAAACGTGCCCTGAGTTATCCAGAGTCTGGTTTTAAGCGTAAGCTGGACAACTCCCCGTACCTCAATATCTTTTAAGGTACGAACTATTCTATATCCAATATAGAAACTTTGGCACTTATTTAATTGGAACCAGATTCAAATCATGCAGCTGTCTCCAGTGCATATCAACTTAATGGAAAAAAGGCTAATCAGCATTACTCAACTTAGGAATCCATCCAATTATGAGTAACCTGAAAGAGAAACACGTTTCTCAAAACCATCACTATCATCTGAATACCAATCACAAGAATCTACATCTTCGATCTCTTTGAAGAATCCCGATACTTGTGATACCTGGTTCTCTACTTTATTCTTATACCCACAACTTCTCAAAACTTAGACCTTGTATTTCAACGAAACACTTGTCTAAATACTAGAGAAGTTATAAGTAAACAGAACATAGTACGAGGACCTACCCCTTTGTCCTGATGGACACTTGACAACATACAATACTCTGTATAAGTCCGCTGAGTTGAACAACTCAAAACTTGTGTGTTGTCGGTGGAAAACTGTACCCTGGCGATTTCCTCAAATATCACCAATTTCAACGAATTCCGATATAATGAGGATAATCACCTAATTCCCAATATCTTACTCCCAATCATCATCTGTAAAACCATACAGATATGAGAATGAAACCTGGTAAATACATACCATTGGAGTAAGTGTCTAATCGGGAAAACAGTTTTTCTTTAACAATGCACTGAAACATGAAAATGTTTCGTAGGGGTATCCTGGTATTCATAGCAATGCCTCTTCCATAATCCAATTCATGACTTCAACCGTATATTTTATTGCCATCTCTCCAAATCCCTTTATTTGTCTTTAGTCGTTACCTTCTGTACACCATCGTTAGGCTAAATGGTTTTCTTCCTTCTCTACCGTTCGGCACCAACCTATGGTTTGGAAGAAGACTATCCAGTAAGCATAATAGGTGTACCCTCCTAAACCAAGGAGTACTCGCAACTGAGAGAAGGTGATGATAAAAGACAACTGAATAATACCTTATTCTTTTAAAGGTGAAATAGGAGTGGCGATGAAGTACGCGGTTTTGGTCGTGAATGATATCAGTCGCAATTTACTTTGCCCTCTTTCTAATCCCTTTATTTTGTCTTTACATATTACCTTCTGCACACCCTACTTAGGCTAATTGGTTTTCTTCATTCCCTACCTTTCGGCACCAGCCTATGGTTTGGAATAAGACTATCCAATAAGCGTAATAGGTGTACTCTCCTAAACCAAGGAGCACTCGCAACCTGAGAGAAGGTGATAATAAAAGACAACTGAATAAACCAATTCTATTTCTCCTGAACCTGGATCCATCCTCGAAGAAGTCCCTTCGAGTTCGTATATAACCATACGATGGATCTATCCAATGGAAGTGGATATCCATAGTAATACGGGTGTTCTGAGAAATTCAAAGGGTAAAAGAAGGAGTGGCAATGACTTATGCAACTCAGACAATCCAAAAGCCAGTATTTTAAGAAGGTTCGGTCAACCTGGTCACTGAGTCATAGTCTAGGGTCGGTCAAAGGTCGCTGCCAAAGAGAGAGAGAAAAGAAACACTTTGCGTGCACTCTATCCTAGATCAGAATGGTCATCACTTTATCTAATCCGGAAACCTCCCACTGTCCTGTCAAATTCTCCTCCAAACCTAAAGAAGAATCAATCGGAATCACCCGAAGAGTAAACCAACTCATCAGTGGGAATCGGGATCCAACTCTCATCGCATGATAACGTGATGGAATGCATCCACGTTACTCATACTCCAGATGGTATGCGCATACTTGGCAAGTTTCAGTTTCTTTTGAAACTCCCGATATGATTTTTGCCCCATGCTCTTATAACCTTGGCTTTGGTCAAAGTGTCATAAGTCACATGCCAAGTTCTACCCGTCACTATCTTGTCAATTTGAACCCACCCGCACATGCCCCTGACTTTGGCCAATCGGCAGAACGACTGTCCCAAACTAACTCATCTATCTATGCAACAATTGAATACCCAGCAGCTACCAAACACTATGCCTTAACTTTGGCTAAAATGCATAGCTTGAATACTACTAAATACCCAAAAGAAGTGACGGAGGGCTACGGCTGGTTTTTGGCGAAAAACCTTTAACGTAGTGAACTTGATATCGCTGAAGGAACCTGATAGCTTTTTTAAAATATAGCGGCGAAAACCTTTTGCTAAAGAGGTCACTCCCGGTAAAGGGATCTCGGCTCTTTCCTCGTGGAATGAGGTGCAGGATATTCCACTGAATACCGCTATGCAAAGCAACATGTAATCGACTATAGTGAAGTTATTACCCCGACGCAAACTTCTGCCCAAGGGGTCAGTCCCGGTGAAGGGATATCGGCCCTTGCCCCGTCGAATGAGGTGCAGGATATTCCACTGAATACCGCTATGCATGACAAAAGAAAACGTCTTTGCAATAACACTTTTTAAATTTGTTCCAACAACTGTAAACAGGTTTGTTTTACTTTGCGTTGATCAGAATCAACACAGTCCCATCATTCAATCACACCAGAAAAGAACGAAAATAAAATGTACGTATATGCCATCCGCATTCGTCACTGGGTCCCGTCATCACCCGTTAGGTTACTTAACTAACGACAGAGCGGGGACTGGACTAGCGCGGGTGTAAAACATATACAACATCTAATAGTATATAAACCAATATACAATAATCGCTCCAGGCGTGATAGTATGCAACATTACAGAAAAGTAATAAGCATCACAGAACAATACAGATAATCTGGGATCCCCGGGTTTCACAGAGCCGCTGCTGAAACCCGACGTTCCCCTGTCGTGTGGATAGCCTGTGCAATGAAACCTAGACCCCTACGGGTGCGGCAAGTTACCCGCCAAAACCTGAAGCGAGGCAGCCCCCTACAACATAGTGAATGGACCACCCAGCACTCCACGGAATCCGGTAATCTTGGGCACCCCTCCTTGGGTCAACCTGTACCCCCTACGAGTGCGGCGAATAGTCTGCCAATTCTAGAGTGGGACCCCTCTGCCTCTCAAAGCCATGAGATGCGGACCCGTTGCCCCCCAGAACCCGGCTATCCGTGCACTCCGTCGCGTGGCAAAACCTAGTACAGTAATGAAAAATAGTACAATAGGTACATCGACCGCAACCTGGTCGTGCCCCAAAAGAATATTATACAACAGGCAGTGACGGCAGTCCACAAGTTGGACGCTCGCCCCGCAATATCAAATGTACAAATAAACACAAACTGTACTACCATTGCACACTGCTATCCACCACGACAAATCCGCAACATCACAGCACAACACAGAACATCAACGCGAATGTCACGTTCGCATACCCGTCTAAAATAACTATAGCAATCAAACGCGGTTTACCGATCAAATGACATTCCCGGTCGGAGATATAATGTAAGCACTGTAAACTAACGTGTTTAAATTTCGATCGACCAAATATCAAAAAAGTGGGCCCCACGACTTACTGGTGAACAGTAACAAAATCTGGGCCAAAACGATATTTACCAAAAACCACAAAATCCAACAGAGAACCCACTGTACAAATTTGGGAGCACGAGCTCACCAAGTGGCCGCGGATGCGCGGTTAAATCATGGGTTTGACCTCGTTTCCGCGGCGGTTTGGTGGGGTCACGAGCCCAAATTTTGTCGTGGTTGTTAGAAAAGCCTGCACAGTTTTCTGAGACATGTAGAAAAATTTTAGGAGGCCATTTAAAATCAACAGAAACTGTCAAGTTGTAATTTTGCAATTTTCGATTTCCGGTTCGATCGATGTTTTAAACGCGTTAGCACAAGTTAGCATAGCAAAATGGTTAGGCTCTGATACCACTGTAAGTCTACGCTAGCGCCCCGGCAGTCTACAGACGCCAAATGCGGAACAAAAACTTTTTAACTAGCGCTATCGTATACTTTAACCCGGATCTGCCATTATTGCTAAACTAAAAAACTGTAAAGAGTGTAGAAAGGTTATACCGAACGATCCGAGTCCTTCGTTCTTCAACCATCATCCCACGCTCCGTTGCGGCTGCTCCGATCTCATCGATCTCCGATACCCTCGTCGAGGTGGCACCATGTCGACGATTCTTTAAACGGGCTCCCGCCTCTGACTTGAGGCAACTCGATCGTCAAGTTTGCTAAAAGAGACGACCAAGAATGATGTAGAGAATGAGTAGACGACTTTGTCTCACTTCATCCAAGTCCGTGGACGATCGGTTAATGAAGTTGCCGAGGGAATCGGGTGTGGAATGAAATGAGCTGTGAATTCCATACACCCCAAATATCTATCATAATCTTTTTTCCAATGAAAACCATCAAGTGATAGAGAGAGGAAGGGGGCCGGCCACTTATAGGAGTGGGAGGTGACCGTAGGAGAAAGAGGGTGACCACAAGAAAGCTTCTCACTCAAAATATCAAGAACAAATATCCTTAGCTAAACAAAATGCTTTAATGATAAAGCATGAATCACTAATACACCTCATCAAGTCTTTAATGCAACCAATGAAAACACAACACCAATTAATCCTAGTCACCTCATCTAGAACCTTCTAGAAGCATGACTCACTCTCATCCAAGAAAAGATAAATCCGTCTTTAACCGAATGTTAAAAGACGGCTGATAGAAAACTGGAAACTGGCAACTTCCAAAAGTGATCCTGAAACGACTTTCAGGATAACCCCGAAACTGTATAAATATACCCGCATTTGTATTACGACCGAATACAAATGCAACTGAGACAAAGATATTATACCTACTCAATATAATACTCGGATCCGGCTTAAACCAAAGCCAACCAGTATCATCTGCCCGAAAAATAACACGTGCGTAAACGCACGTGCATTTTCCGAACCCTGCCATAAAACCATACGGCCTCTACAACATTTCGTCCGAACTTGGGAAACTTTCTGTGGGGAACTCTAATGACTCGTCAGTACCCTGGCAGTGGGTTTAACCACAAACTGTCAGCGGCACTAGCAATGCGTAACGGCTGCCCATGGACTGACCTCAAGCGATGCCGATGAGCGAACTCATCCGGAAAACCCTACTGAGCCTAACAGTGACAATGTATATACAGTCCGGTCCGTTCGTCTATGAGTATCGCATATCTGCCTAGGGGGCTAGTAACGTCAGACCCCTAAGAGCAGTATAAGTCGTGTCGGAGTGAAGCCCAATAACACCCTGAGATACTACTGGAGTACCTACCAGTAAATCTCCTGCCACGGCCGTGGGCTTTGTGTAATGGCTCTCCTAGACACAGCACGATCTCGCCCCCAATACCGGGAGAGACGAATCCCCTGCCGATCCGCTCACGTGCCTCCATATGGCTCGGGACTGTACCCAAAAACTACCTGTTTGCACGACTCCTTTGAGCCGTGGTAGGGTAGAAATCAAAGCACAGTGGGAACTCACACGAGACAAATGACGACCTCAGGTCGATGAACTAACCTGTACACATGTCACCAGGGAACTGCTATCTGACGTAGATATAATACTAACTAGCAGATTCCCGGCGAGTCCTGTCCGGTGTACTCATAACCCAATGAGCACCTGTATACATCTTAGGTGATCCAACTGACACCAGTGGCTTGTGAGACCGGCCACCGCCCCTCGTCGGGGTCTCGACTGTATACACTAGTCTACTCCGGAGTATCGATGCCCTGTCTCGAAACTCCCACGACTAGGGACCACAATTAAGGATATGCGTATAAACCACCCAACTCTCACGTATATGATCGCCATCATACTGTTGGTGGTAAAGCAAGATCCTAAGGGCTCTATCAAAGTGTAACATGTAATCAGTCACCTGAACATGTACACGACTGATAAAGGCAAACCAGATAGCATACTATCATCTCGAGTAAGACTGTCATACCGGTATAGGTCCTCCGCAATCATTGCAATCACGTACCTGCGATCCAATAATTGACTATGAGGGCACTATCTCCAACAAAAACGGCATCACACATGCAATTTTAAAATTTTCTCGGTGCTAATCAACACTAAACAAGGATCAAACTAGACTATTAGGGTTTCTATGATGATATCATAAACTTTACACTAAGAGATGGATGGCTACAACCTTTGTAGACCGTGTCCTTCTCTTCTAAAGCTCCGGGTTGTAGTCCACGCGACTCCACTAGGCTTTACTTGAAGGTTGAACGAACTTGCTTCGATGACCTTCGTGCCGAAGATAATCCACCCGAAGTCCGCTAATCCAAGCAACCTCTTCACTAAACTCTTTAGTGAAGTAAACACACTACACCAAAGCGCTAATCTAGTGTAGGATGGTGAAGTAGGGGTGTTGTTTGCTCACTAGGGTTCTCACAAGCTCAAGGGTTCACAACTCATGTGAGGGATTGAGCTTGGAGGTGTAGGTGAAGAAGATGGAGAGAGCTAGAGAGCAACTCATCACATGAGCTCTCAAGTGAAGAAAAAAAAACTCAAGTGAAGTAAAGAATGGTTCATCAAAAATGAACTCACTTATTAAAGCATCAATAATTTCCAATAATAAAAATGGAACCATGCTTCACAACCACACCTCAATAAGTCTCCCTATTTTCCACCCGTTTTTCTATTTTCTCAAAATAGAAAAATAACCATGCTTCATAATATATATATATATATATATATATATCACATATATATTATTATATATAAAGATAAGCAAATGATTAGTGAGCAATAATATTAGTTAATATATAATTATATCAAATATAAATATATATCATATTATCAAATCAACACTTGATTCAATAATCCGGTTATATCAAATATAACCGAGTAATATCATTTATCTGTATATCACATTATCAAATCAATAATTGATTCAATAATCCGGTTATATCACATATAACCTAACTGATAATAAATAGCCGCCAGATTACAATACGGTATCTCATACTCGTATTTAATCAGGCCCCCGCACATATGCCCTATTTCGTTTCGCTTGAACCAGGAAACTTCTATGTAGGACTCTAAAGACTCGTCAATACGCCAGCAGTAGGTGATGACCACATCAGTCACCCACAAGCCGTCAGCGGTATTAGCTGGACGTAATGGCTACCCAAGTATTGAGCGAATAGAAGATCAACAAGCAAGCTTGTCCAAACTCCCATGATGTTTGTGTATATATTTTGTTTTCTTTTTTCTGTTATAAAAAAAACACAAAAAAAACAAGGGTGCGTCGACAATTTTGACCCTCTTGGTGTAGCCTGACAGTGAGGGCACTGTCAAGTTTAAGTTTGGGGGTGTGCTCGGTAAGCATTTCTATCCTTCGCATTCATTTGTATATTCTGCATTTGCATACAAATTCAAAAAACCCATAAAAATCAATTTTTTTACAAAAATATAAAAACTTTGTCGTTAAGTAAGCTAATAGGGTAACTTAGATTTTTATTCCGAAAGTTTAGTTGATACGTTAGAAATAACTAAATCCTAGGCTTAGGAATTGAAAACCTTAAAAATAACCCTCCTTCTGTTTAACCTTGGTAATTATACGCCCTTGCAGTTTTTTTAGAAGTAGGTAATCTTGAGTTCAGTTCTTGAGTTAAGTCGAGATGAAGGGAAAGTATTGAATGCTTTACTGAAGGATAAGTCTGAAAAATAGTTTCTATTCTTAAGTACAAATTTAGAAAGTATATACCCTACAAACTGCACATACACGCACCTTGAAACTTGGGATAGTAGAGGATACCTAGAAATACTCTTGCCTGAAAACCTAGTATGAAAGAAAAAACGGTATTTAAAGCTAACCACCAAAAGTGCATCATTGAAAAATATATCCGGTCTTGAAAAAGAAAAATAAAGAGAAAAAAAGAAAAAATAAATAAAGTCAAGACCTGAAAACTGCTATTTACGCTTTAAGCTCACACATTCAGTAATTGGCTGTTAGTGCCTCAAGAAGCATTAATAGTCGCATGAAAGGTGTGTGAGCAAAACCGTCCATTATTAACGAAAAGAAGTAGTATTAGGTATTAGAGTAAGGGGAATTGAATTTTAAGTGTAACGGTGAAATTTTACACATACGTAGGGGTATACAATCCATGTTTGGAGGAAAGATAGAAATAAAGAATAAGACTTATGTTTTCCGTAAAAATGATAAAAATCCCTGATTGGAGACCACACTTTAGAAGGAAAACTCAAGAGAAACCAAGATCTTTCTAAACTGTAAAAACGTATAGGATCTGAGGTTGAATAAATAGGAGGCGTGAAATATAAGGGTTGGATATTTATAACTTAGGATGATAGAATTTCTAACCTAAATACTAAACTGTAGGAGTAGAATCACCGTTAACTTGTGAAACTAGCTTGATGGGATTTTGTGGGTAGTATCCGCTGAAAACCCTCAGGAGACAACACTCCTCCTACTAGGGACACCTAGAGGTTTAACGACTTGTTGCACGAGCTCAGTGCAATCGCGTTCCCTGCAAAAGTGAGGTTAGGATTTTTGTTTTGCGCGGAACGAGCAAAAGATAAGTTTGGGGGTATTTGTTCATCTCAGAAAACTGCATTTTAATACCACTCATTCATTATCTGTTTTGTTATATATCGGTACTATTAACCAGTGACTGCTCAGTAAATACAGATTACAGGTATTCGTGACAAAATACTGGAAACACACATATATTGTTCCATATAAGTTTGGGGGATGCCTCGCGCTTGCATCGATGGACAACACACATCAAAAGCAGCACAAAGACATGGACATTCACGGTATATTGCTCCATACAAAGGAGTTGTATGGAGAGCAATCCCGCGTATTACGATACGAAGCATCAAAAAAATTGTTTTAGATGCGAATGGCCCCTGGCACACCAGTAGGAGACCATGTTCTGAAGATGATAGCTCTTATAGAAGAGCTTGAGGACCTTGGATGGACGATGGACAATGAACAATATATAGATATTATTCTGCAGTCCCTCCCCTCCACCTTTGCTCAGTTCATAGTGAACTTCAACATGCATGGCATGGAGAAGGAACTCCCTGAACTCCTTAACATGTTAAGGAGTGCAGAGAGCACTATGAAGTCAGCAAAAACTCCCGTTATGACTATTGGACAGTCTTCCTCTTCTCGCCCGAAAGCTAAGGCCAAGGGAAAGAAAAAGAAGAAACCCACTAATCCTAAGGGTGGAGTTAAAAAGGTGAAGGGAAAGGAAAAGTCCAAGGCTGGAGACTCGGGGAAAGGCGAATGTTTTCATTGCCACAAGACAGGACATTGGAAGCGCAACTGCACGGAGTACTTAAGTCTCAAGAAGAAGCATGGTGATGCTTCTGCTTCAGGTGCGTTTGTAACAGAAAACTGTTTTTCAATAAACTCTGCTTCCTGGGTATTGGATACCGGTTCAGGTTCTCACATTTGCAATTCTATGCAGAGGCTGAGAAATAGCAAAGTTTTGAAGACAGGTGACCATACTCTCCGCGTTGGAAATGGTTCCAATGTACATACAGTCGCAGTGGGAGAGTATCACTTGGGGTTGCCATCTGGATGTATTTTGGTTTTGAATCCATGTTATTTTGTACCAAGTATGCTTTGTAATATAATATCCATTTCTTTGTTAGACAATGAAGGATATAATTTTGTATTGCAGAACAATGTTATGAACATTCACCTGAATCAAATGTTGGTTGGGTATGGTACGCTTAATAACGGAATATATGTCCTAAATCAACACACAGTTTTCAGTATACAACACTCTAAAAAAAGAAAACTTTCAGAATTTAATGAAGCTTTTCTTTGGCACTGAAGACTTGGTCATATTAAAAAAACAAGACTAAACAAGTTACACAAAGATGTATATTTAAACTCTTTTGAATCTAAATCTTATGCGACTTGCCAGTCTTGTATCAAGGGTAAAATGACCAAAACTCCGTTTACCGGACACGGAGAAAGAGCTACTCAGCTCCTAGGCCTCATACATAGTGATGTATGTGGGCCAATGTCTACACAGGCTAGAGGCGGTTTTTCATACTTCATTACGTTCACTGACGATTTCTCAAGATTCGGTCATGTATTTTTATTAAAGCACAAGTCCGAAGCTTTCAAGAAATTCATTGAATATAAACAAGAAGTAGAAAAACAAACCGGCTTGAGTATCAAGATGCTTCGATCAGATCGAGGTGGTGAGTATCTCAGTACAGAATTTGCAAACTTCCTAAAAGAGAATGGGATTCTCTCTCAGCTCACTCCTCCTTACACACCACAACACAACGGTGTGTCAGAACGACAGAATAGGACCCTATTAGATATGGTCCGGTCCATGATGAGTGATGCTGAGTTACCCGTCTCGTTTTGGGGGCATGCATTGGAGACTGCAGTGTTTCTACTAAACAGGGTTCCAACCAAAACCGTATCTACCACGCCATATGAGATATGGCATGGGAAGAGACCATCTCTTAAAAGAATTAAGATTTGGGGTTGCCCGGCCTATGTTAAAAAGCAGAATCCGGACAAACTCGAGACACGGTCAGTCATGTGTAACTTTGTGGGATATCCAAAGAATTCTTATGGATATCTATTCTACCACAAAGAGGAACAAAAAGTGTTTGTTTCTCAACATGCCACATTCTTGGAAAAAGAGTTTTTCACAGATAAAGATGATGGCAAGGTGGTGGATCTAGAAGAGGTTCTAGAGACACAAACTACAAATGACGATTTGGTTGAACCGGCTGTTGCAACAGAAACTGAAGAACCTCGGCCACTCCGTAGGTCTGGTAGGACTTCTCGCCCACCGGAGAGGTACTATGGTTTCCTCATTGATGGTAACGGAGAAGACTGCATCATGGATGATGATGATCCTACCAGTTTTCAGCAAGCTATCACGAGTGGAGACTCTGTGAAGTGACTGGATGCCATGAGATCCGAAATGGAGTCTATGTACACCAACAAAGTATGGACTTTGGACGTTGTACCCCCTGGGGTAAAACCTGTGGGGTGCAAATGGATCTTTAAAAGAAAGATTGGTGTAGATGGGCAGGTGGAGACCTATAAGGCAAGACTTGTGGCGAAAGGTTTTCGTCAAAGACCAGGTTTGGACTATGACGAAACTTTTTCGCCCGTAGCCATGCTTAAATCCATTCGGATCCTACTTGCTATTGCTGCTCACTACGACTATGAAATATGGCAGATGGACGTTAAAACAGCATTTCTAAATGGAGATTTAGAAGAATGCGTTTATATGGATCAGCCAGAGGGCTTCATTGACAGTGGGAGCAGCGGGAAAGCATGTAGACTGCTTAAATCCATATATGGGTTAAAGCAGGCATCTCGGAGTTGGAACATCTGTTTCGATGATGTTATCAAAGAGTTTGATTTCATCAAAAATCCAGATGAACCTTGTGTTTATAAGAAGGCTGTAGGAAGAGCTGTCACATTCCTCGTATTGTACGTGGATGACATTCTTCTGATAGGAAATGATATTCCTATGCTACAGTCGGTCAAATCATTCTTATCACTAAGGTTCTCCATGAAGGACCTGGGTGATGCCACATACATCCTGGGCATAAGGATCTATAGGGATAGATCCAAAAAGTTATTGGGATTGTCCCAAACCAGGTACATTAACACCATCCTAAAAAGGTTTAGTATGGAAGACTCCAAGCGGGGTGCCTTACCCGCTTGCCATGGGGTCACTCTCTCCAAGGATTCTTGCCTAAAGACCGATGAAGAGAGAGCTCGCATGAGTGTTATACCCTACGCTTCGGCAGTAGGATCTATAATGTATGCGATGTTATGTACACGCCCAGATGTAGCTTATGCACTTAGTGTTGTAAGCAGGTATCAATCCAACCCAGGGGAGAACCACTGGACAACTGTGAAGAACATTCTTAAGTACTTACGAAGGACTAAAGAATTGTTCTTGGTGTATGGTAATACGGATCTCCAAATGGAGGCCTTTACCGATTCGAGCTTCCAGAGCGATAAGGATGACAGCAAATCTATCTCAGGGTTTGTATTTACCCTCAATGGAGGGGCGGTGAGTTGGAAGAGTTCCAAACAAGATATCGTTGCAGACTCTACGATGGAAGCTGAGTATATTGCTGCAAATGATGTCGCCAAGGAAGCCGTCTGGATGAAGAAGTTCGTCTCGGAGCTCGGAGTAGTTCCAACCATTATTGATCCAATACCTTTGTATTGTGTTAATAATGGGGCTATGGCGCTAGCCAAGGAGCCCAGATCCCATCAGCGGTCCAGACACATCCTGAGGCGTTTTCATTTGATCCGGGAGATTGTAGATCGCTGCGAGATCGAGATTAGGAGAGTAGACACAAAGAATAACGTCGCGGATCCATTCACCAAGGCCCTCCCTCAGCC
The DNA here is from genome assembly GCA_030015575.1 of Agapanthus africanus. Lineage (NCBI taxonomy): Eukaryota > Viridiplantae > Streptophyta > Magnoliopsida > Asparagales > Amaryllidaceae > Agapanthus > Agapanthus africanus. The sequence continues at coordinate 268,394,479 of JASDDO010000031.1, read as the reverse complement.
GCAGCATGAGCGACTTTTTGAGATGTTGGGTATGAGATACGCCAATAACTGGCCTTAGTGCAAGTGGGAGATTGTTAGATATATGTATGCCCTAGAGGCCATTATATGATAGTGGATGTATTTGTACATGTATATATATTCAGTATGCATTCTTGCTCGACATGATAGTATGCTATCTGGTTCTTCTTTATCTAACATGTTGATTTGATCATGCTTTTATTCATTCATACATGCTGATAAAGCCCTGAGGATATCGGCTTGACTACTCTGATTATGATGGAGATCATACTAGTGGGACATCTGTAGTCTATAAGCATATCCTGGAAAGTCCCTAGTCGTAGGTATATCGAGACGGGGCATTGATATACCAGAGTAGACTAGCGTATATGATACTAGACCCATACGATGAGCAATAAATGTTCCCACATTCATCGATGTTTGACATCAAGATCATATACGGGTGCTCAGTGGTGACTGGGTACACTGGACGGACTCACCGAGAACTCCTATATGGAATTATATCTATCGTCGGATAGCAGTTCTCAGGTGACACTGGTACAGGTTAGTCTGTAGACCCGAGATCGTTATAGAGTCTTGTGTGTTCTCCCACTGTACTTTGATTGCCACCCTACCACGGCTTTACTGAGTCGTGCAAACAGGTGGCCGTTGGGTACAGTCCCGAGACACACGAAGACGATGAGCGATAGGAGGGGTTTCGTCTCTCCCGGTATTGGGAGTTGATGCTGTGCTATGCCCGACTGGTTATATCAGTAAGTCCCTGGCCAGGGCTGCTGAGATTTGCTGATAAGTGTAATCAGTAGTTTCTCGATCTGTTATAGACCATTCACCGGCACGACTTATTGAGTTATTAGGGTCGACGTGACCATCCTTAGGCTCGATATGCAGCATATCTGACGAAGAGACCGGACTGTACGGTAGTGTTGCCGGTTGGCTCGACGGGAGTTGTAGCAGGTTCGCTTGTTTTCTTCTGATCGCTCAATACCCGGGTGGCCGTTACGTTTAGCTGACCGCTTGCGGCTTGGGGTGCTTGATATGATCGTCACCCTCTGCCGGCGTATTGACGAGTCTTAGAGTCCCACAAAGGAGTTACCTAGTTCAGGCGAAACGTTGTGGTGCGCGTATGCGATATGCGTATGGACCCGATTAAAATGCGCGTATATGATACCGTATATTGATCGGGCGGCTTGCTTTTGGTAGGGTCATATGTGATATGGCCGGATTGATAAATCAAGTGTTGATTTATCATTTAACCATTAGCTTTCTCACTTAAAACCTTTTCTTATATATGATGGATGTATGCATGCATGTATGTTTTTCTTTCTTTCTTTTAGTTTCATGCACATATGGATGTGCATATACACACACACATACATGCATCATCCTTCATGGTTGCTTATACATGGAATATGATGGCAATATAAGACTCACACCATGGTTGAATATATGGATTATTATTTGATTTATTGTTAAAACAAAATAGAAAAGGAAAGGATAATTCTTGACTTGCTTCTACATTCTTCTTTAACCTAACCATGCTCACCTACTTTTAACCATGAGTTATCCTTCTCTTTGTGTTTTAAACTCAAGTTAAATAATGTCTCCATCATCTAACCATGGTTTGAGATGAGGATTAAGAAATATATATACATATATTTTCTTTTTCCTTGATGAGAGTTATCATATTTTTCTACTCTTGTTAAAACAAAAGCCATCATCTTCCTCCTCCTTCTTCCTTTTGCTCTCTAGTTTTTTCTAGTGAGTAAAACACAAATAAAGAAAGATTTTTGAAGTAAGAATCATAACCACAACATCATTCTACACAAGTTTAGCCAACTTGTTTAGAGTGTTCTCTTCATTTCTCATCTTGAAAAGTGAAGTTGCGAGCTTGGACGAGGAACTTCGGGTGGATCGTCGTGGACGCGAGAAGACTTCAAGAGGACCTTCTTCCAACACCCAAGAGGCCAAAGAGTCTAGCGAAGGGAGCTACAAAGGTTGTAGTCTCGAAACCCTAGTCTTTATTACCTTTAAATTTTGAAACCCTAATTTTCTAGGATCGATTCCTTTGCATGCTTGCTTAGCACCATAAAAATTTAAACTTTGTGACATGTGATGCTTCCAAACTCTATATAGGGTGCTAGGCAAACTTAACAGAAACCCGAGCCCAATCCCTCAACTTTTGGCCGCCGTTTTATTCAATTTGGCCGCAATTTTTCGCCCAATTTTCGAGTTAGGGTCTGAAACTTGGTCTGTTGCTCACTCATTAGATAACTAGACATACCTTATATGCAAAAAAGTTTAATTTCACCTTAGGTTGAATCTGAAGTCATTTTACTTGTTTTCTGTCGATATTTTCCGAATTTTGAAAACTTAATTTTTGATATTTGAGTTTTGACTCGGTCTTTTGACGTTCATAAGTCAACGTCGGGGGTTGTTTTGTTGCTCTAGCATGAGTGGACTATAAGTTCTAACCTATGTGCACTTAGCTTGCCGTATCGGTTTTCGGATATGATTTTGATTTCGATATGATATGCATTGATTTACAGGTACATTCGTGTGGATTTCCGGGGCGACGAAGGAGAGTAAGGTGTTCATCCACTTCGGTTAGAGCGAGGATAGTAGGTGAGTAGATGTATATCTATGGGGGAAGTCGAGTGATTGGCGTATAGCACCCCCGCAACCATAGTATTAGGGTACTAGGTATATAGTTATATATATAAATATTAGATATGTATACTTAGCTAATAGGGTTCTAGGAGACTATAGGCTATAGTAAGCATATTCGTAGGGAGGAATACCCATAGTTCTTATTCTCTTAGCCTTACGCCTTTGGTATATATGTTGTTACACACACAGATATATATATGCGTGTGTGTGTGTGTGTGTGTGTGTGTGTGTGTGTGTGTATACACACACATGTAAGTCTGAGGATAACTTCAATATAACATCACAAGATGAGGATATGACATGTTATTATGATACGAGTCGATGTGATCGGACATGATGTCACGAGGCTAAGTTATGTGATATGATATGAAATGGCATGATATGATATGATATATTATATGTGTTGGGTTACCTACAACGGCAGCAAGGTTTCGGGAGGCATCATCCATGCCAAGTTAATTTTTTTGCCATTTTAGATAACCCTAACTCAAGATCTTTAACTAGAGAATCAAACTAAACTAACATGTCAACACTTTAACAACTAAGAGTTAGGGATTACAACCTTTTTAGTCTGTTATTTCTCTTCATAAGCTCCGAGTTGAGGTCCCTTCGCTGCGATCATCAAGTACCCGGACTCTAGAGAGGCTCCATGAGGTGAATGAGACATCCTTGCTTGAAGACTTCACTAATCCAAGATGATCTACCTTGAGGAATCATAAACCCAAGCTTACACTTCACTAATGAAGTATTAGTGAAGTAAACACCCTAATCTAAGTGGCTAGAATAGATGAGGATGATGAAGTAGGAATTTTGCTCTCTTTTGTTTTCTATTTCTCACAAACAATCATCACAAACTAAAAAGCAAGAAAGCTTTTGGAGTGAGGAAGAAGAAGATGAAGATGTGATGAATGAATTATTATTGAGGTTAGAAATGCAACCAAGGTTAAGTATGTGTCAAGGCTAACTCATGTAGAGAATAAACCATAGGCTAGGGTTAAAGTTAGGTTAAAAAATATCAAGGATAAAACAAAGAAGGTGGACTTTGTCAAAGGATCATGAAGCTTCCTAATACTCATCCAAAACATAATCCATCCAAAAACAATTAACCAAAAAGAAAATGTTAACCCAAGTTTAAACCCTAGCATGGTTTTAACCCTAGTTGCATTTGTAACCCTCATGTTACAATATTATATATCACATATACAATATTTTGTAACAAAAGAAAATAATACATTTAACATATATCACATATATATCAATGTATCATCAAGTGAGAAAAAGAATCTTTAAGTGAGCTTATATTAGTTAATATAATGTAATATATCAAATATATAATTATACATTAAATTATCGAATCAACACTTGATCCGATAATCCGGCTCTTTTGCAAATAACCGACTAATATAATCTGTATCGGTTCATCGAATCAACACTTGATCCGATGACCCGGCTAAATCACATATACCCGTCCGATATCACATATCGTGAGAATCGAATACGGTATCACATACATGTATTATTCTCGGTCCCGCACATATCACATATGTGCTCCTACCCCGTTTTGCCTGAGCCAGGAAACCTCTGTGTAGGACTCTAAAGAATCGTCAATACGCCGGCAGTAGGTGGTGATCATATCAAACACCCACAAGCTGCAAGCGGTCAGCTAAATGTAACAGCCACCCGGGTATTGAGCGATCAGAAGATCAACAAGCAAGCCTGTACACACTCCTGTGAATCCAATCAGTAACACTCTCGTACAGTCCTGTCTTTTCATCTGATATGTCGCATATCCAGTCTAGGGGTGGTAAACGTCAGACCCTAGTAACCGATAAGTCGTGTCGATTTAAGGCTCATAATGGGTCGAGAAACTACTGATAACTCTTACCAATAGATCTCCATATCAGCCCTGTCCAGGGACTTCCAGTTATAGCCAATCGAACACAGCGCAACATCAACTCCCAATACCGGGAGAGACGAAACCCCTCCTATCGCTCATTCCCTCCATGTGATTCGGGACTGTACCCAAAAGCCACCGTTTTGCACGTTCTCATGAACGTGGTAAGGTGAAAATCAAAACACAGTGGGAATCACACAAGACTATGACGATCTCGGGTCTACAGACTAACCTGTACCAGTGTCACCAGAGAACTGCTACCTGACGATAGGTATAATACCATCTAGGAGTTCTCGGCGAGTCCGTTCAGTGTACCCAGTCTCCACTGAGCACCCGTATACCTTCTCTGATGTCAAACACCAATGGATATGGGATCATCCATCGCCCATCATATGGGTCGAGAAGCGTATACGCTAATCTACTCTGGAGTATCGATGCCCTGTCTCGATACTCCAGCGACTAGGAACAGTTATAGGATGTACTCTTGGACTACCCTGGCCCCACTAGTATGATCTGTATCATAGTCCTTATAGTCGAGTACATATCCTAAGGGCCTTATCAACATGTGAGAGCAAGACAGTAAACCAATACAAGTCAACATGTTAAGACAAAGTGAAACCAAATAGCATACTATCATGTCGAGCAAGAAAGTCCTCTCTATATATATCCAAGCATCCACTATAATATACATCATATGTACAACAATGGCCTCTAGGGCATATATATAACTAACAATATGAAGATTAGGCGATATATATGTTCACAATGCGATATGAGATGATATAACATGTGACGATATATAACTAGATGAGATGATATGATGTACATGACGATCGAATTGTACTCTTGATTTGATGATATCGTACGATGGATTATACCGTGCGTGATATGATATACATGATGATTGATCCGCACTCTTGACTTGATGATGCCGTACGATGGATTATACCGTACGTGGTATTATAAGGTTGGATCGCCGACTTATGGATGTATCGACTCGGAAAATTATTGTTTTCTAATCACATAGGTAGATATTAGGATATAATTAGAGCCATACCTATTTTCAAAACTAACGAATCGTTATGCATTTTTAAATGACAACCTCAAGGGACGCTACGGATTTTCAAATGGTATCTTTTTCTCAAAACCACTGTAGCCCCTATTTTTCTATAAACAACGCTTCATACTATTTTAAACTATAACTGTATGCCTCATATGTAGCTATGTATTTCATACTGTTGGATTTACAATTTCCTTTTTCTGCTATGCTCGTATTATTCTCATTTTGCGGTATACATACCATGTTCTTTCCTTTTCTTGTATGACATCGTCTGTTAGGACACACGTACCATTACCAATGATGCGCATGTTGCACGTACATATTAGAAATCATTACTTCACCATATAACCTAGTAACCTGTAGCTTTTTAGTTATTGTTTAGTACCCATACCACACTTACTAGTTCAGTTATCGCATTTTCTTACCTAGTTAGATGCCACGATCATATAAACACACTGGTTATGCATTAAGGATTTGTTCTGTGCCTGTACTCATTGTTTCATTATTGGTTCATGCTTATGATATTTCGGTTTTCATGAGATTTCTGGATTTGAGAAACCGCAGATACATTTTGAAAAATTATGATTGTTTTAAAAACGCAGTTTCTCTTGATATGATGTGTGGCGTCCACCATGAGTTTTCTCGGTTCTGAGTTATGTGTATACCTGATTCAAGGAGAGAGGAGGCACTGTCTGCGGGTACATGGTAGACCCGATACGGTACCCCGGGGCAAGAAGACCGTATAAAAAGGCATTGAGCCCGGCAGGGGAACACTACCTACCGGTGATAGTGTTGGACTTGGCGGATATCCGGAGGATACCGACCGGAGCGATTGAGACAGATCGATATGAGGGCCAATTCGATGAAATGGCGCCTGAGATATGAGGATTTACATGTCGATGCTGGACACGGGTTTTATGATGATTTCGAGTGTCGATGCTGGACACTCAGGTTCATGATGATTTGATGTGTCGTTGATGGACACACGTTGGATTGCTATACGTGTATATTTACGTATGACACAGATGACTTGGTACTATATACTGATACTGGCACGACATTGTTATTTTACACATATGTATCTACGATCACCCTAGATACCACACTGTATGATGTTTTATATTACAGTATGACCTAAGAGATCGTTATACATTCCGTTTCTACTTGCTGATATTTTCTACCCACGAGTTGGCAACTCACCCTCGTTGTGCTATAGTTTTCTTGCAGGATCGACCGCTCAGATCAGTAGCGGCTTGCTGGCATACTGTCCCTTTCTGGGTGATTTGCTTTGGTAGGTGGGTTACAGTTCGGAGTGTAACCGCCGTTGTTTACTTATATATCTCAGTTGTATCTAGTTAAAAGATCCATCAACTAGACTATGTATATTTGGTAGACCTAGACACCAGACTTTGTATATTTGGTAGATCATGACACCAGACTTGTATATTCTTTGAGACTTAGAGCGAGATGGGTGTATTGTTCTTTATTTTGAGTTTGATGATGTCTTGGTCTTCTTTATTTTCTTTCTGTGATTGATCTTCTCCTTGGACGTCGTATATTTGCATTTGTGTGGTTGTGATTCAGCCAATTGGCGAAGAGCTAGCTCCCGCTTGGGGATGCCTATATTTTTGCTGTGGTGTGTTGGTTTTGGATCAAAATTTATAAAGGAGGTGCTGCCCAAATCTCAAATGACGAAACTGTTTCCAACTATAGTATACAACTCACTGGTATTTCCTTATGTCATTACTTATGTTAGTTATATGTATGCCCTAGAGGCCATTACTATACATAGGATGTATATTGTAGTGGATGCTTGGACATATATAGGGATGACTTTCTTGCTCGATATGATAGTATACTATCTGGTTACTCTTTACCTTAACGTGTACACTGATTGTCTCTCTGTTACATGTTGGTAAAGCCCTTAGGATGTGTACTTGACTACCTGGACTATGATGCGGATCATACTAGTGGGGACATGGTAGTCCATAAGTACATCCTTCAATGTCCCTAGTCGTGGGTGTCGAGACGGGGCATCGATATACCAGAGTAGACTAGCGTGTAGCTTCTCGACCCATACAGATGGGCGATGGATGATCCCATATCCATTGGTGTTTGACATCAGAGATGATATACGGGTGCTCAGTAGAGACTGGGTACACTGGACGGACTCGCCGAGAACTCCTAGATGGTATTATACCTTACGTCAGATGGCAGTTCTCTGGTGACACTGGTACATGTTAGTCTGTAGACCCGAGATCGTCATAGAGTCTTGTGTGATTCCCACTGTGCTTTGATTTCCATCATACCACGTCCAAGAGGGCGTGCAAAAAGGTGGCTTTTGGGTACAGTCCCGAATCACATGGAGGCAATGAGCGATAGGAGGGGTTTCGTCTCTCCCGGTATAGGGAGTTGATGTTGCGCAGTGCTCGATTGGCTATAACAGGAAGTCCTTGGCCAAGGCTGCTTTAGGGATTTACTGGTAAGTGTTACCAGTAGTTTCTCGACCTGTTATGAGCCTCATATCGACACGACTTATCGAGTTATTGGGGTCTGACGTTTACCACCCCTAGATGAGATATGCGACATATCAGACGAACAGACCGGACTGTACGGTAGTGTTACTCGTTGGATTCATTGGAGTGTGAGCGGGCTTGCTCGTTGATCTTCTGATCGCTCAATACCCGGGTGGCCGTTACGTTTAGCAGACCGCTTGCGGCTTGTGGGTGTTTGATATGATCATCACCTGCTGCCGGCGTATTGACGAGTCTTTAGAGTCCCTGGCTCAAGCGAAACGAAATAGGAGCGCATATGAGATATGTGCGGGACCGAGAATAATACCAGTATGTGATACTGTATTCTATTCTCGCGATTTGTGACATTGATCGGTTATATGCGATATAGCCGGGTTATCGGTTATATGCGATATAGCCGGGTTATCGGATCAAGTGTTGATTCAATAAGTTGTTACTATTGATATTAGTCGGTTATATGCGATATGACCGGATCGTTAAATCAAGTGTTGATTTAATGATTTAATGTATAATTATATATTTGATATATTATTTTACATTAACTAGTATTGGTTCACTTAAGATTTGATTTTCTCACTTGAATGTGCACATTGTTTATATGTGATATATGCAAGAGTACATGTTTGTATTATGCTTGATGATACAAACAAGTTGTGTGTATGAGACTTGAACCATATCAATGTTGGATTAGGGTTTACTATTTTCCTAAACAAATAACAAAAGAGAGTGACTTTGGTCAAAGTTATTAAGCTTCATGAAGCTTGATGAACATTGACAAAGTCAACTCTTTTGTCATTTGTTCAAGATATTAGCTAACCCAACCCTTAACCTTATGCTATGGTTAATTCTATACATGAGTTAAGCATGAGGGCTTAACTCAACCATGGTGCCATGATTAAAAGGATAAGTGTTCATATTATTCTTTTAATGGAAATGTTTTTCTTTCTTCTTCTTCATCTTCATCAAGCTTGAAAAAGCTTGCTAGCTCCAATGGCATCATGAGAAAAAGAGTGAGAAATCCAATTCTAAAGTGAACCCACTTCCTATTTCTTCATCCTCTACCACTTTCCATATAGTATAGGGTGTTCTCTTCACAAAGTTTATGACTAAGTGAAGGAATAGCTTGAGTTTGAGTCTCTCCGACGTAGATCATCTTCGGCCTCGAAGTCAATGACCTAGCCTGATCATTTCTCCGACGAAACCATTTCTAGAGTCCGGGATCCGATGATCGCAGCGGAGGGACGTCAACACGGAGCTAAAGAAGTGGTGGACCGGATCTACAAAGGTTGTAATCCCTTTCACTTAGTAGCAAAGTCGTTTGCTTGCTTGCTTTTCGCCTATCCTTCTAGTTAACGATCTTCTTTAGGGTTTCTCGGCACCGGAAAAATTTTGTTTGGCATGGTTGATGCCTTGTGGAACCTCCTTAGTGTGCCAAGGAACCCTACAGTGGTATCAGAGCCTAGCTAAAGCCTTAGGCGATGCGTAGACGATGTTAGAAACCCGATCGAACCCGAAACCCTAATCTGAAACCATTCTCTGTACATTTTTTAAAAACTGGGATTTTTGTGAATTACAAATATGCAGAAAAATAAGTAGGCTTTTTTATGAATTACTGTGAAGCACGTGCGCGTGATTCAACCAAAGCGCGGCGGAACCGAGGCACAAGCATAGCTTGTGCGGCGGTTCCGCGGCCATATAGTCACTTCAGCACTTGAAATTTGCACAGTAATTCCTATATTTAATGCTGTATTTTCTAGGAATTTTTAATTTGCACTCAAGAGTTGAGTTTTCTGGGTTGCTTTGGGGAATCGATGATTCGATCGAATTGTTTAGCTTTGTTTATATGTTTTTCCAGATAATTTTAGAATATGTTAAAAAGTTCGACCGGATATAAATACCCACTTTTTCCCTTGTCGGGAAATTTCCAAGTGTTGGATCTTTCCATGGTTTAAAGACGTTCTAAGTAGTGCAAGTAACGCGATGGACCCTCTAGAAGACAACAAACCTTAACTCGATTATGTGACCGTCTTGAACTGCCCTTTGAACCCTAGGGTTTGGGGCAGTACGGCGTGCCACATGTGAGGGTTGGCTTGACCCTTCTACGGCTGGACCGTTGGTACTGAGGCATGAACTGGATGTTTTTAAACTTGTTTCATGTGTTGAGCTGTTTCGGGAAAACTTGGGTGTTTGACTGTTCGATCGGAAAGTTTAACATTTTCTATTTATCTGGAATGCGATACAATAATTGGAATTCACAAGTGGTTATGAGATAACTGATATGAATGTTATAAACATAGCACTTTAGTCTCACTTGATCGGTTGCCACGGAATTTTGATGCGATCAAAAGTCCGTCGCAATCATGTAGCGTACGCGGATACTCGCCGGTAAACTTAATAGACAGCCACGCCCCATAGCCCCGACCAAGTGACTGTAGGAGAATCCCGTCGCCGAAAGTATCCGTTCGGGTGCTCGCGGCAGCGGTGTTCCGCTTTGGTGCACTTCGTCGACGGCGTCGGGGGTGCGGCCGCCTACTAAAGTTTGCGACGAGCATTCGATCAGGATATCGGGAATCTTGTTGAATTGTCCGACTTGATATTGAAAAGTGTTTTCGATAATGAGACTAAAATGCGGGGTTTATAATTGTTAGGCATGCGATGTCTAAGGAATTCATTTGATTAGGCATGCGATGTCTATAAAGGTTGCGGATTCCAGCTGTTGTAGTTTTACACTTTCTTTTCTGCGACCGTAAGTGTAATATGTGATATCGCCGGTTTCGTTGCTATATGTCAACGGCAATTGGGATACGCATGTTTACTTACGTTGATGACATGTGATGTTATGTGTTGCTGGATATGTTATATTGGATCGTCGCATTATGAATAGCCGGGGGTTTTTATGTGAGATGAGTGTTTTTCATTTTCATTCATGTAAAAACTTGTATGTAATATTCTTTTATTGGGGCACTTCCAGGTTGCGGAAGATGTCACCATTGTATATTATTTACTTTTCCGCACTAGGATAGACCCAAGGAGGAGGGCACAAGTAACCGGGTTCTGGAGTCCAGTGGGAGACCAACTCGAGGAGTCGAGTCCGGGTCTCCTAACTCTAGAATTGGTAGGGTTGCTTGCCGCTCTCGTAGGGGTCTAGGGGTGTGGGTTTGGCTATTCATCGCGACCGTGGAATCCGTGTTTTATACTGGCTCGTATTGAAAACACAGACGTCCTAGTATATCCAATATTTCATATGATATTTTCTGCTGCGATATCTGTGATGTGATCATGTGATGTTCTGTGATAGATACAGTATATAGTATATATGATATATTATATAAACGTTACTTATGTTTTGCACTCGCGCTAGCCCTGCCCCGCTCTGTCGTTAGTTACCTAACCTAACGGTGCACGAGGGGACATCGAGGCGAATGCGGATGACATAAGTGTACGTCATATTTATCTATGATGTTTAGGTAACTTAAATGATGGGACTTGATTAATGTGATTAATGAAAGAAAAGAAACCTAAGATGTTGTGGAATCGAATTTTCAAAAACAGGTAGCTACAGTTCTTGCTTTGCATCGCGGTGTTCCTTGTAGAACATCCTGCACCTTATTCGATAAGGAAAGGACCGAGATCCCTTCATCGGGAGTGACTCCTTTAGCAATAACTGGCAGATGCTACAACCCTCGGTTTGTCTTTTGATTGCTTCTATAGTTTTTGCTTTGCACAGAGGTATATATGATATATCCTGCACCTCATTCGACGAGGAAAGGGCCGACGATCCCTTCACCGGGAGTGACCCCTTTAGCAAAACTAGAAAAGCCTAAAAAACACTCCATTTTAAAATCATTTGATTCTACAAGGATATCAAGTTCATTACGCAATAGGTTTTCAGAAAAACCTGTCGTAGCCCTCCGTCATTTCAGATAAGTACTAGTTAGTATTCGTGCTGCGGTTGTTTGGCCTCCGTCAAGGCGTAGTGTACAGTAGCTAACTAGTGCTTATCTGCTAGCATATGATGCGATTGGATTAGGGTATTCGTACGGCGTTGTTTGGCCTCCGTCAAGGGTCATGCGGGTGGGTTTAATTCAATCAGGAAATGACGGGTTGAACTTGACTAGCGGACTATGGGTTGTTTGGCCTTCGTCAAGGTCATAGGACGCTAGGGGCAAAATATTATCGGGAATTTCAAGTGTTGAAATTTGCAATGAGATTGCATACCTTCTATGTGATAGTTGGATCCCGATACCCACTGCGAGTAATTGTTACTCCTGGGAGAGTTTTACACATTACAATTAGCCGATCAAGTAGGTGTCTAGAAAGGTGTCAACGGGGTTACGCCTCTGGAAAAACGAGGTTTACATTAATTAGGTCCGTGCGAAAGCACGGGGAACCTCCCTCAAAGTACCGACACTGGCCTGGCTGAAAGATTGGCGAACTTGTAGCGTGTAATTAATCCCAGCTAGTCTTTCCTTTTAGGGTTTGAAGGAAGATTTGATAAAAACAGTGGGAGCCATCCTGATTAGATAAAATAATAACCAATCTGATCTTGCAAGAGCGCACGCAGAGTGTTTTCTTCTCTCTCTCTCCTGGTAGCGACCATGTCACGCCTTAATCAAGATAATAAAACGGATATTTTGACCGAACCCGCTTGTTATACTGAGTTGGGGAACGTTGGTCCCGCTCCAACTTATAATTGTTATAAGACAGAGCAGGAATTAGGGGATTACCAGAATTCCCGTGCCGCCCAAACGAAGAAAGTGCATACTGATGCATCATCTTCGGGTGTGTTCGTTACAGAGAATTGCTTTTCAAATGTCCTTTACGTCCTGGGTATATGATACCGGATCAGGATCCCACATATGTAATATATTACATGGGCTACAGAAAGGTAAAGAACTGAGAACGGGTGATAAGTTTCATGAGGCAGAAAACGGTGCAAGTGTTGCAGCCAAGTCTGTTGGTCACTGTCACCCTGTATTACCAGAATACATTGATTCTGAACAAATGTTATTAGATACCGAACCTGATATACAAAATCATATCAATCTCTTTATTCATTAAAGAAGGATACAATTTTGTATTCTTGGATAATGTTTTGAACATTTCCTATATCAATAGTTGATCGGTTCAGGCACGTTATCTAAAAGCATTGAAGTTCTAAATCAAACTACAATTCTTAGTATACAGAACACACACAAGAGGAAGAGTTCAGAAATGAACGAATCCTTCTTGAGGTATTGTAGACTAGGTCATATCAATGCGACCCGACTAGCTAAGTTACATTGAGATGCACATTTAAATCTGTTTGAATTTACATCTTGTGAAACTTGCCAGTCATGTCACAAAGATAAGATGACCATAGCTCCGTTTATTGGAAACAGAGAAAGAGTTAGTGAACTCTTGGGATGATACATGTTGATATATGTAGGTCCCCTGTCTACACATGCTAAGAACGGTTCTTTGTACTTCATTACATTCTTTGATAATCTCTTAAGATTCAGACATATGTTCCTGTTGAAACACAAGTCCGAACCTTTTGAGATATTCATAGAATATAAGTTAGAAGTAGAGAACCAAAATACGGGTATAAGTATTATGTCCTTTGATGTGATCAAGGAGGAGAATACTTGAGCACGGAATTCCTGGATTATTCTAAAGGAGAATGAGATTCTCTCTCAGCATTACTCCTCCGAATACACCACAGCACGTCGGTGTATCGGGGCGGAGCAAAAACACCCTATGTGATATGGTGTGCTCTATGATGAGTACTACTGAGTTTCCTATTTCCTTTTAGGGAGTTATGCACTTATGAAGTTGCATACCTATTGAATAGGGTTCCGATCAAATCAGATGCCTACCATTTCATATGAGATATGGAAAGGGAAGAGCCTATCTCTTAAGTCAGTTAAGATTTGGGGTTGTCCGGCCTATGTCTAAAAACAAAATCCGGACAAGCTCGAGGCAAAGTCAGATCTGTGGAAGTTTCTTGGATATCCCAAGCATTAGCAAGGGAATATCTTCTACCTAACCGAGGAACAAAAATGTTTTGTTTCTCAGCTTGCCACCTTTGTGAAAGGGAAATTTCTTGTGAAGAAATTATTGGTCATGAGGTAGAACTGGAAACAGTTCCAGCTATACAAACTGCAGCTGATGATTTGGTAGAACCAAAGGATTCAATAGCAACCAACGAACCTCAGCCTCTCCGCCGATCTAGCAGGGTTCCTCACCCACCTGAGAGATACTTCGGTTTCTCTATGACAGTGGGAGCGAGGATTGCATCATGAGATGATGACCCAACTAGTTTCGGGCTGGCCATCAGGAGTAGGACTCTATAAGAATGGCTGGATGTTTATCGATCTGAGATGGAATCCTTATACACCAACAAAGTATGGACTTTGGTTGCTTTATCTGAAGGGTTAAATCCCCATCAGGAGCAAGTATATCTTGAGAAGATTACTTGGTGTACATGGAAAAGTTGAGACTTTCAAAGCTAGACTTGTTAAAAGTTTGCATCATTGACCAGCTATGGATTATGATGAAACCTTTTCTACGTACCTATGCTTAAGTCCATCCAGTTCCTACTTGCCACGGCTACATACCATGACTACGATATCTGGCGGTTGGGTGTCTTGACTGTTTTTCTAAATGATGATTTGGAAGAAAGCGTCTATAAGTACACAGCCAGAGGGCTTCGTAGACAGTGGGAGCAGCGGAAACGTATGCAAGATGTTTTATGTGATGAAACAGGCATTGCGGAGTTGGAACATCTGTTTTGATGTGGTAGTGAAAGAGTTTGACTTCATCAAAATGGTAGATGAACCTTGTATATACAAAAGGGTAGTAGGGAGTATAGTGGTGATCCTCGTAGAGTACGTGGATGACATACTCTTGATGGGAAAGGAGTTTCCTATGCTATGCTCGGTCAATCTCCGCTTATCACAAGGATTCTCCATATAGGATCAAAGTGATACCTACTAAATCCTGGGTTTTGGATCTATGAGAAAGATCTAATTGGATGTTAGCATACTCACTAGATGTAGTGAGATGGTATCAATTGATCCTGGGGAGAATCACTGGAAAGGTTCCAGGGTGATAAGGACGACTGAATGTCAGTCGCAGGCATTGTCTTTACCCTCAGTAAAGGGACGGTATGTTGGAAGAGTTCCAAGCTAGATACCGTGACATACTAGACGATTAAAGGCAAGATACATCATTACCAAAGATGCTACTGTTAGTGTATATGCCCTAGGGGCCATTATTGTATCATACTAGCATGTATATTACTTAATGGAAGCTTGGGATATTCACAGTTGTAAATAACAGTCTTGCTAAACATAGTAGTATGCTACTTGGTTTAAGTCTACTTTAATATGTGCATATGTTTCTTGTAACGTATCACTTATACATATTAGTAGAGCCCATAGGATCTTTGCTTGATTACCAGCGTCGTGATGGCAGTCACACTAGTGGGGCTGGGTAGTCTGTAAGCAACATCCTATATAGGTCCCTGGTCGTTGGATTATCGAGATAGGGCATCGATATTCCGGAGTATACTAAGTGTATACGCTTCTCATCCCAGTTGGGGGGATGGTCTGTCCCACAGCCATCAGTACGTCGTACTAGAGATAGTATACAGGTGCTCGTTAGGTTACGGGTACACCGGACAGGACTCGCCGGGGAACTGATTGGTTGGTATTATACCCATCGTCAGTTAACAGTTCCCAGGTGACATGAGTACAGCATAGTCCGCAGACTTGACACTGCTGCTTCGCCTCGAGTGTGTCCCACTGTTCTTAGATTGCTACCCTACCACGGCTCAAAGGAGTTGTGCAAACAAGTAGCAGTTGGGTGCAGTCCCGAGTACTTGGAGGCAGTGGCGGTTAGATAGGATTCGTCTCTCCCAGTATTGGGAGTTGATATCGCACTGTGTCAGAGAGCCATTACGCAGAGTCCCTGTCCAGGGCAAGCGAGATATACTGGTAGGTTCCAGTAGCTTCTCAGGGCGTAATGGGTTTCGCTCCGACACGACTTATACAGCTATTAGGGGACTGACGCTTGCCGCCCCCTAGGGTTGATATGCGATAGTCTTAGACGAACAGACCAGACTGTACGAAGATTGTCACATCAGGCTCAGTGGGAGTTCAGATGATTTTCCTCATCGGCCTTCTTATCGACATCTACCTGGGGACCGTTACGTACAGCTAGTGCCGCTTGCGGTCTGTGGTTAAACCCACTGCCAGCGTAGTGTCGAGTCTTTAGAGTCCCACACAGAGAGTTTCCCTGCTCCAGGCGAAACGATATAGAGGTCGTATGGTTTTACGACAAGGGTTCAGACGCATAGGTGTGTTTACGCACGTACGACATCCGGACAGTTTTTACTAGTCGGCTTTGGTTTAAGCCAGTTACTAGTATCCGGTTATTGGATTTATACAGTCTAAAGTTTTTCCGTGTTTTCACGGATAGGAGGGGCGTTCTCGTAATTGCGCAAGAAGCTTCTAGAAGATGGTGACTAAGGAGGTTTAGGTGGCATATACATTGAATGAGATTAGTGAGTCATATGGATGATTCATCCATGTCATTAATGCTTCATAATTGCTTAATGACTCATGGAGATGAATCACCATAAGATATTTATCAAGCATGGTTGTAAATCATTTTCTTTTCTTTTCTTGAAAAACAATAATGCTTGATATATATTATGATAGCTCATTTTTCTCATTTCATTATTATGTATCTTCTCTCTCCTCAAGCTCTCTCTCTCTTCAAACCCTAATCCTCCCCTCTCATGTGTTGAGTACAAGGGTTAGCTAGACTAAAACATCCATAACCTCACTCTATATCACCTAGTTAGCTTAGATTAATGATTTGAGCAAACTAGTTATCTCAAGTTTGAGATTAAGCTTGGCGTAGGAACTTTCGGGTGGATCGTCTTTGATTCGAGGAGGTCGTTGAGGTGCCGATGTTCCAAGGAGCTTACGAGGAGTGGAGGACAGCGATGAAGACCCGAAGGACATGGTTCTTGAGGTATAATCACTTCACATAGTAGTTTAGAACTTCTATGATTGTTGTTAGTTATCGTTTAGCTTCGATTCATGCGGTTAGTCGATGTTAAAGCAAAGAACAAGATCGTTTTTCATATTTCCGCCTCCCAGCAAGTCGTTGGGTGTTGCACATCGACTTACAGCTACCAAAGAGGAAGTCTGGATGTATATTAGTTCATGCGATGAACTTCGTTCCTCCCATTGTGTGACAATGGAGTTGTGGCTTATGCCAAGGAACGCCCGTCTCATCAGTGATCCAGACATATTCTAAGGCAGTATCACCTGATCGTGGAGATGGTTGATCTCCAGGGGATCGAGGTTAGGAGAGTAGACTCAGAGGACAACATGGCGGATCCACACACGAAAGGCCTTTTCCCAGAGAGACTTTTATGGGATGGTTGAGTATGAGATACTACAACCACTGCTATCAGATGGCCCTAGTGCAAGTGGGAGATTGTTAGTTATATGTATGCCCTAGAGGCCATTACTATACATAGGATGTATATTGTAGTGGATGCTTGGACATATATAGGGATGACTTTCTTGCTCGATATGATAGTATGCTATCTTGCTCGATATGATAGTACTCTTTACCTTAACGTGTACACTGATTGTCTCTCTGTTACATGTTGGTAAAGCTCTTAGGATGTGTACTTGACTACCTGGACTATGATGCGGATCATACTAGTGGGGACATGGTAGTCCATAAGTACATCCTTCAAGGTCCCTAGTCGTGGGTGTATCGAGACGAGGCATCGATATACCAGAGTAGACTAGCGTGTAGCTTCTCGACCCATACAGATGGGCGATGGATGATCCCATATCCATTGGTGTTTGACATCAGAGATGATATACGGGTGCTCAGTAGAGACTGGGTACACTGGACGGACTCGCCGATAACTCCTAGATGGTATTATACCTTACGTCAGATGGCAGTTCTCTGGTGACACTGGTACAGGTTAGTCTGTAGACCCGAGATCGTCATAGAGTCTTGTGTGATTCCCACTGTGCTTTGATTTCCATCATACCACGTCCAAGAGGGCGTGCAAAAAGGTGGATTTTGGGTACAGTCCCGAATCACATGGAGGCAATGAGCGATAGGAGGGGTTTCGTCTCTCCCGGTATAGGGAGTTGATGTTGCGCAGTGCTCGATTGGCTATAACAGGAAGTCCTTGGCCAAGGCTGCTTTAGGGATTTACTGGTAAGTGTTACCAGTAGTTTCTCGACCCGTTATGAGCCTCATATCGACACGACTTATCGAGTTATTGGGGTCTGGCGTTTACCACTCCTAGACGAGATATGCGACATATCAGACGAACAGACCGGACTGTACGGTAGTGTTACTCGTTGGATTCACTAGAGTGTGAGCGGGCTTGCTCGTTGATCTTCTGATCGCTCAATACCCGGGTGGCCGTTACGTTTAGCAGACCGCTTGCGGCTTGTGGGTGTTTGATATGATCATCACCTGCTGCCGGCGTATTGACGAGTCTTTAGAGTCCCTGGCTCAAGCGAAACGAAATAGGAGCGCATATGAGATATGTGCGGGACCGAGAATAATACCAGTATGTGATACTGTATTCTATTCTCGCGATTTGTGACATTGATCGGTTATATGCGATATAGCCGGGTTATCGGATCAAGTGTTGATTCAATAAGTTGTTACTATTGATATTAGTCGGTTATATGCGATATGACCGGATCGTTAAATCAAGTGTTGATTTAATGATTTAATGTATAATTATATATTTGATATATTATTTTACATTAACTAGTATTGGTTCACTTAAGATTTGATTTTCTCACTTGAATGTGCACATTGTTTATATGTGATATATGCAAGAGTACATGTTTGTATCATGCTTGATGATACAAACAAGTTGTGTGTATGAGACTTGAACCATATCAATGTTGGATTAGGGTTTACTATTTTCCTAAACAAATAACAAAAGAGAGTGACTTTGGTCAAAGTTATCAAGCTTCATGAAGCTTGATGAACATTGACAAAGTCAACTCTTTTGTCATTTGTTCAAGATATTAGCTAACCCAACCCTTAACCTTATGCTATGGTTAATTCTATACATGAGTTAAGCATGAGGGCTTAACTCAACCATGGTGCCATGATTAAAAGGATAAGTGTTCATATTATTCTTTTAATGGAAATGTTTTTCTTTCTTCTTCTTCATCTTCATCAAGCTTGAAAAAGCTTGCTAGCTCCAATGGCATCATGAGAAAAAGAGTGAGAAATCCAATTCTAAAGTGAACCCACTTCCTATTTCTTCATCCTCTACCACTTGCCATGTAGTATAGGGTGTTCTCTTCACAAAGTTTTTGACCAAGTGAAGGAATAGCTTGAGTTTGAGTCTCCCCGACGTAGATCATCTTCGGCCTCGAAGTCAATGACCTAGCCCGATCATTTCTCCGACGAAACCATTTCTAGTGTCCGGGATCCGATGATCGGAGCGGAGGGACGTCAACACGGAGCTAAAGAAGTGGTGGACCGGATCTACAAAGGTTATAATCCCTTTCACTTAGTAGCAAAGTCGTTTGCTTGCTTGCTTTTCGCCTATCCTTCTAGTTAACGATCTTCTTTAGGGTTTCTTGGCACCGGAAAAATTTTGTTTGGCATGGTTGATGCCTTGTGGAACCTCCTTAGTGTGCCAAGGAACCCTACAGTGGTATCAGAGCCTAGCTAGAGCCTTAGGCGATGCGTAGACGATGTTAGAAACCCGATCGACTTTAATTTCGTGCCGGGGTCCTTCGTGAAGTTTCGGCTCAATCCGAGGTCATTTCGGACTCCCGTAGTGGTTTTCAGCATGGATTTTTTGTCGGTTTTTGTTGGAGATAGTGCCCTCAGAGTAATTATTGGATCATAGGTACGTGATTGTAATGATTGCGGAGGATCTATACCGGTAGGACAGTCTTACTCGAGATGATAGTATGCTACCTGGTTTTCCTTTATCAGTCGTGTACATGTTCAGGTGACTGATTACATGTTACACTTTGATAGAGCCCTTAGGATCTTGCTTTACTACCAACAGTATGATGGCGATCATATACGTGAGAGTTGGGTAGTTTATATGCATATCCTTAATTGTGGTCCCTAGTCGTGGGAGTTTCGAGACAGGGCATCGATACTCCGGAGTAGACTAGTGTATACAGTCGAGACCCCGACGAGGGGCGGTGGCCGGTCTCATAAGCCACTGGTGTCAGTTGGATCACCTAAGATGTATACAGGTGCTCATTGGGTTATGAGTACACCGGACAGGACTCGCCGGGAATCTGCTAGTTAGTATTATACATATCGTCAGATAGCAGTTCCCTGGTGACATGTGTACAGGTCAGTTCATCGACCTGAGGTCGTCATTTGTCTCTTGTGAGTTCCCACTGTGCTTTGATTTATACCCTACCACGGCTCAAAGGAGTCATGCAAACAGGTAGTTTTTGGGTACAGTCCCGAGCCATATGGAGGCACGTGAGCGGATCGGCAGGGGATTCGTCTCTCCCGGTATTGGTGGCGAGATCGTGCTGTGTCTAGGAGAGCCATTACACAAAGCCCACGGCCGTGGCAGGAGATTTACTGGTAGGTACTCCAGTAGTATCTCATGGTGTTATTGGGCTACACTCCGACACGACTTATACTGCTATTGGGGGTCTGATGTTACTAACCCCCTAGGCATATATGCGATACTCATAGACGAACGGACCGGACTGTATATACATTGTCACTGTTAGGCTCAGTAGGGATTCCGGGTGAGTTCGCTCATCGGCCTCCCTTGAGGTCAGTCCATGGGCAGCCGTTACGCATAGCTAGTGCCGCTGACGGTTTGTGGTTAAACCCACTGCCAGGGTACTGACGAGTCATTAGAGTCCCCCACAGACAGTTTCACAAGTTCGGGCGAAACGTTGTAGAGGCCGTATGGTTTTATGGCAGGGTTCGGAAAATGCACGTGCGTTTACGCACGTGTCATATTTCGGGCAGATGATACTGGTCGACTTTGGTTTAAGCCGGATCCGAGTATTATATTGAGTAGATATAATATCTTTGTCTCAGTTGCATTTGTATTCGGTCGTAATACAAATGCATGTATATTTATACAGTTACGGGGTTATCCTGAAATTCGTTGATAAATGTGATATTGACCCGTACCCAGATTTGGGATGCCGTACGATGGATTTACCGTACGAACTATATATTGATGATAGATCCGCACTCTTGACTCGAGGATGTCATGTTATATATATTGTATCAAATGGCATCAACTAAAGTAATCTTGTAACGAATTACAAGAATACCCATCCGTTTGGTTCTCTACTTCGCACTTATATTCTTTGGAGTTCACCGTTACCAAACACCAAGAACATTTCTTTAGTCCTTCTTAAGAATGTTCTTCACAGCTATCCAGCATTTCTCCTCAGGATGTACGACGCATCACCCAGATCCTTCATGGAGAAACACTGTGATAAGAGGAGCTTGACCGAGTGTAGCATATGAACACCATTTCCTATCAAGAGTATGTCATCCACGTATAATACGAGGAAGACAACCTTACTCTCTACAACCTTCTTGTATATACAAGGTTCATCTACCTTTTTGATGAAGTAAAACTCTTTGACTGCCACATCAAAACAGATGTTCTAACTCCGCGATGCATTCTTTAATCCATAAATTGATTTAAGCAACTTTCACACCTTTCCGCTGCTCCCACTATCTACGAAGCCCTCTGGCAGTGTCATGCACACGCTCTCTTCTAAATCTCCATTTAGAAAAGCGGTCTTGATATCAATCTGCCAGATTTCGTAGTCATGGTATGCAGCAATGACAAGTAGAATCTTGATGGACTTAAGCATAGCCACTGGAGAAAATGTTTCATCATATGGTTATTGACGAAAACCTTTTATTACAAGTCTAGCTTTGAAAGTATCAACTTTTCCATCTACACCAAGATCTTCTCAAGATCCACTTGCTCCCGATGGGTTTTGCCCCTTCAGGTGCAACTTCCAAAGTCATACTTTGTTGGTGTACATGGATTCCATCTCAGATCGCATAGCATCGAGCCATTTCACAGAGTCCCCACTCATGATGGCCTGCTCGAAACTAGTTGGGTCATCATCTTCCATGATGCAATCTTCGCTCCAACTGTCATTGAGAAAATCGTAGTATCTCTCAGGCAGATGAGGAACCCTACTAGATCTGCGGAGAGGCTCAGGTTCGTCGGGAACTATTGAATCCTTTGGTTCTACCAAATCATCAGCTGTAGTTTGTGTAGCTGGAACTACTTCCAGTTCTACCTCATGACCATAAATTTCTTTCGCAAGAAATTCCTTTTCTAAAAAGGTGGCATGCCGAGAAACAAAACACCTTTTGTTCCTCGGTGTGGTAGAAGATATACCCTCGCGAATGATTAGGATATCCAACAAACTTACACAGAACCGATCTTGCCTCGAGCTTGTCCGGATTTTTCCTTTCAACATAGGCCGGACAACCCCATATCTTAACTTGTTTAAGACATGGTCTCTTCCCATACCATATCGCATATGGAGTGGTAGG
The DNA here is from genome assembly GCA_030015575.1 of Agapanthus africanus. NCBI lineage: Eukaryota > Viridiplantae > Streptophyta > Magnoliopsida > Asparagales > Amaryllidaceae > Agapanthus > Agapanthus africanus. The sequence goes on along the minus strand of JASDDO010000031.1, from coordinate 268,371,717 downwards.
CATGGATTTGGTGGGAACCATATTCAATAGGTATGCGGCTTCTCAAGCGCATAACTCCAAAAGGAAACAAGCAACTCAGCAGTACTCATCATAGAGCGCACCATATCTAATAGGGGGCGGTTCCACCGCTCCGATACACCGTTGTACTATGGTGTATACGGAGGAGTAAGTTGAGAGAGAATCCCATTCTCTTTTAAATAGTCCAGGAACTCCGTGCTTAAGTATTCTCTTCCCCAATCAGATCGTAGGATTTTAATACTTTGACCCGTTTGGTTCTCTACTTGGCACTTATATTCTTTGAATTTCTCAAAAGCTTCAGACTTGTATTTCAACAGGAACGCATGTCCGAATCTTGAGAGATCATCAGTGAATGTAACGAAGTACGAAGAACCATTCCTGGGATGTGTAGACATGAGACCGCATACATCAATATGTATCAGTCCCAAGAGTTCAGTAACTCTTTCTCCGTGTCCAGTAAACGGAGTTTTGGTCATCATACCTTTGAGACATGACTGGAAAGTTTCATAAGATGAAAATTCGAACGGATTCAAATATCCATCCTTATGTAACTTAGCTAGTCGTGTCGCATTGATATGACCTAGTCTACAATGTCACAAGAAGGATTCGTTCATTTCTGAACTTTTCCTCTTGTGTGTGTTCTGTACGTTAAGAACTGTATTTTGATTTAGAATGTATATGCCATTACATAACGTGCCTGATCCAATCAACTTTTGATTTAGGAAAATGTTCATAACATTATCCTGCAATACAAAATTATATCCTTCTTTACTTAATAAAGAAACATATATAATATTGCATATCAGGTTCGGTATGTAATAACATTCGTTCAGAATCAATGTATTACCAGTTGGTAATACAAGGTGATATTTGCCAACTGCTTTGGCTGCAACATTTGCACCATTCCCTACTTCTAGAGAATGATCACCCTTTCCCAGTTCTCTACCTTTCTTTAGCCCATGTAACATATTACATATATGGGATTATGATCCGGTATCTAATACCCAGGACGTAGATTGTACTGAGAACCAGTTCTCGGTGACAAACACACCCGAAGAAGATGCATCAATATGCTCATTCCTCGTTCTGGTCGCATGGGAATCCGGATATTCCCCTATTTCCTTCTCGGACTTATAACAATTATAAGATAGAGCGGAACCAACGTTCCCCAGCCCAGTATAACAAGCGGGTTCGGTCAATACATCCATATTATTATCTTGATTAAGGAATGTCACGGTCGCTACCTGGAGAGAGAGAGAAGAAAACACTCTGCATATGCTCTTGCAAGATTAGATTGGTTATTATTTTATCTAATCAGGATGGCTCCTACTGTTTTTATCAAATATTTCTTTAAACTCTAAAAGGTAAGACTAGCCGGGATTAGTTACAATCTACAAGTTCGCCAATCTTTCAGCCAGGCCAGTGTCGGTACTTCGAGGGAGGTTCCCCGTGCTTTCGCACTGACCTATTTAAAATAAACCTCATTTTCTCAGAGGCATAACCCCGTTGACACCTTTCTAGTCACCTACTTGATCGGCTAATTATAAAGTGAAAAACTCTCAGATAAAATATAAATTTTGGGAATTTTTATAATTTAATATTATTTTATTGAATATTTTAATATTTCGGTATTATTAAATACAAATAAATGGGAAAAATTTTGGAAAAATTATGGAAAATTATAAAATAGGGTATTTTATAGAATTATGCCATTTTTAAGTCTTTATGATTAGTTATATGCTAAATTATTGTTAATCGCGATTAAAAATCGCTAATCGGTTTTTTAGCATTTTTGTGCAAAACATGCACATATCACTTTTTCACACTTGTGCATTTTCTTGCCATGGTTCACTTTGGGTTTACTATTCTTGGGAGAAGGATTTTGAGAGAATAAGAAAAAGAAAAGGAAAAGAAAAGAGAAAAGAATAAAGAATGAGGTTTGGTGAGAAAGAGAGGTATGGGCTCCTTTGACCAAACACTTTGCCATTTTTCCTGCCCTCATTTCCTTCCCTCTCCCTCCATTGCTGCTGCTCCTCCTGCACCTCACCTCCCTCCCCTCTTCAAGCCCTCTAAACACCTCTAAAACAACTCCAAAACCCCACTCTCATTTCATTAAAAGTGTGCACAAGCTCAAGATCTACATATTGGACCAAGAAAGCAAAGATTTTGGCCACTAGGGGCAACTCAAGAAATATTCTTTAGTTGCCAAATGAGGTATTTTCTGGATCATTAACTTAGTTTTAGCTTTTCCTTTACCCCCATGTTATAATTGAACCGATATTGTGTGATTTGGTGACTTGAGGAAAAACCTAGTTAGGGTTGTGAAACTAAGCTCAGTAGAGGTTATACTATCATCCTAGTGCATGAATAGAGGCCCTAACCTGAGAGTTGAAACCCGAAATACGGATTTAGAAACCGATATCGGAAAATTTGTGGAATCTGTGAAGGGTATATTGAATCTGCTATCACCCGAGACATCCTAAATTAAAATTGATTGGACAATGACATGTGCAGGCACCCAGGAAGCTACCACCAAGACCCCAACCCCTAACTCATCAAGCCGGCCGCAGATTTATCCCTCTTGGCCGCAATTTGCGGCCATACCTGCACCAAACTTTCTCGTTTTGGTTCTGTAGTCCCTACATGCATAGATTAGACCCCTGGTATATATAGATTTGTCTAATTGGACCTAGGGTGAAATCTGGAACATATTTCCTAAGTTGCTGTTTTGGATTCGTATTTCCGTATTCCGTATTCTTACGTCTGAATTTGTGTCTTGTGTTTTACCTCGACTATTTGGCGTTTATACGACGATATAGAGGAATTATAAATGGTTTTGAAGGCGTGCCATAGGTTCTAACCTATATGCCCCATATCGTATCGTTTTGGGATTCGTATGTCGTTTTAGTTTTGAATTGGTTTTAATGCGCATATACGACACTTTGATGTGTAGGTACCCCATGAAGACTTCGGGACGACAAGCAAACGCGTGGTGACATCGAAAGATAAAGACGCAAGGTGAGTAGATTATATCTACTGGGGGAAGTCGGGTGGATGGCGTATAGCACCCCCGCAGTCCGTAGTTGTTATTATACATGATGGTTAGGTGCATTATGGATAGTGTACGGTTAGAAGTGACTAGTGTAGTTCATAGTCGCGAACCCTAGAATAGATTTACACCTACACGCACACCCTTAAATATTCCTTTCACTTGCACTGTGTTGATGATGTTATTGGATGACATTGGAGATGAGTCGATGGTTGGGCATTGTGCCGTGAGATCGGTGATTTGATGTGATTCGTATTTGGGATACGATACAGGATCTCTAGCGGGCATTGGGACGTGTGCTTGCACACGCAGTATATAGATGGGATTGATTTGCACTAGACTTAGATCAATACCCCAGATTATGTGTTATGATGATAATGATACCTGATATCTGATGAGAGGAATGTGATATTGACTCGTACCCAGCTATTGGGATGCTGTACGATGACTTACCGTACGAGCCTATATTGATGATAGATCCGCACTCATGACTCGAGGATGTCTTACGATATATTGTATCGTACGCGATATTATTGAGGCGGGATCACCGACTATTATATATATATATATATATATATATATATATATCGACTCAGATTTAGGTGGTTTCCATACCTCTCCCGATTGACTTGATACTTAGATCAGTAGTTTGCATAGTAGATTCTTCACTGTGGTGTTGATTATTTGATCTCCGCATATTCATGCTATTCACGTTGCTTTGCATATGTTTATTGCTATATTATTATCATGCTGTTAGGACACCAGCACCATTATCGATGATGCGTATGTTCCACGTACACTATTTGCCGGCTCACACACTTCATCATCGATAATTGCCATGCCACTACACTGTAGTACTGTTGCATTCATGATATGACTCTTGCATGGCATATTATACGCTTATACCTGTACACAAACATAGATGATTCTGACTTGATTAGAGATTTGGGAACCGCAAGATGTTCTTCAAACTGATTCGTTTTAAAAGAGCGGTTTCTCTCGACATGTGCACATTACTATTCCATGTTGCATGACTTCTGATATGCTTACCTTCCCTTACATGTCGCATACATCATGTTTTGATTATACGCATTGAGATATGTTGTTTCTATGATATTTCTGGATTTGGGAACCGTGGGTATTTCAAAAGAGAATATATGATTGTTTTAAAAACCCGGTTACCCTTGATATGATATTTCAGTGCGTCCACCATGTGTTTTCTCGGTGCTGAGAGCGACATGTGAAACCCGATTCGAGGAGGCAGATGAGGCCGATTGTGGGTACATGGTTGGCCCGGTATGGTACCTCGGTGCGAGAACGGTTTCGCTGTGTAGTAGACGGTGAGCCTGGCAGAGGGACTACTACCTACCGGTGATTGTATTTGAGCTCGGCGGATATCGGGAGGATACCGACCGGAGTTGAGAGATGGACATGGGCTGACCCGTACTGCCGGGGGCGAGGGCCGATACCGCAGACGGAGCCCCATATGGATGAGGATTTACATGCCGATGCTAGGCACGGGTTTCATGACGATTTCCATGATTTTGATTATATCCTCATATTTGCATGCATGATGTTTATTGTCATTGGGTGACGGGTGGACGGGTTCCACGTTTATACAGACTTGATCACATACAGACTGGATTTATATTGATCATACTTCATGCAGACATACCTTATACTGATGATATGTTATTACCCGAGTACTTGGCACTATATACATGTTTAGATGTTACATTGCCACTTTTTCATGCTTCAGACGTACTCTTGTGGTTTATATTACTGATTGTTTGACCTAGGTTTATGTCTTGCATTCGGTTTCTGCTTGTAGATATTTCTATTGACGAGTTGGCAACTCACCCCCGTTGTGCCACAGTTCTTGCAGGTTTTGTCGTACAGGTTCCATTGCGGCATTTCTGGCACACTGCTTCCTTGCGGGTGAATTGCTTTTGATAGGTGGATTCTTTTGCATCAAGAACCACCATTGTACTTGTATTATTCATTGTATCTAGAATTTCCATCAACCAAAACTTGTATATTGTTTCAGACTTAGACACTAGTGATGTATTATTCGACCTTAGAGTCGCGCTTAGCAGTATTACGGTTTTCATGTTATTATGAGTTTTCTTTTGAGTTTTGATCCTCGCCCTTCGGCGTTGTATATTATATTGCTTGTGTGGTTGTGACCGTCGAATGACGAAGAGCTAGCTCCCACTTGGGGATGCCTTTTATCATTGCATATATGTTGTTCTTGTTGTACCCCGTTCGGGGCCAGTATTTACAAAAGAACTCTGCCGAAATTTTTAGAAAAGACTTGACATTTTAAAATGCATATTCGGCTTAGTTATTTAAAAACCTTGACTACAAACATGTTTTCCTTCACTTCTTAAAACCAGTTTACTTTACTTACTCTTAAAATGGTTTTAGATTTCTGGGGTTTTGGCTTACTTGGATCAGATGGAGTCCTATAGACTTCATATGGTTCAAGGGCCAGTCACGTGCTCTTTCGGGTCGTGACAAAGTTGGTATCAGAGCGCTGGGTTGACCTTGGTTCGAGTCTAAGTTTGACTATGTGGAGCCTAGGGCGTTTATATATATACGGAACTTAGGCTTGACCTTACGGAACTTAGACTTAGTCGAGGGAGTATTAGACCCGAACTTTCGTCGCGTAGGATGACCCTTGGTTGATGGAATAGGTGACTAAAGTAGAGTGACGTACCGTGGGTATGTTCCGCGGCATACTTACGACACGCCACTCCGCTTAAGGAACCTTAGGATGTACATATTTTTGAGATCAGTGACTCTCTTCGTATCCGTGATTATACATCCATTTGAGATCCTCGATTCTATTAGTTTCATGATCATACCTTCATTGATGTTGTTCGTTCTTATGATCATGTATCCACTGTGGATCTGTTGTTCTCTTTCTTGCCATTGATCTGCTCTTTTCGATACTCGATTGAGGTTCCTGTCGCCATGTTTGAGCGCAGTTTGGGCTGCTGCTAGGGTTACGGTCAGGGCGAGCTCGTCTGGTACGAGGGCCGACCATTGTGTTTCTGGTGACATGGGAACGTCTCGAGTTAGTATTGATGATTGTGACCTCTAGTGGAGGCGAGTGCTCGGTTTTGCACCGGATGATCGGGCCATTGTTAGAGCTGCCAGTTGAGAGAGGACTGTTGATGTATAACATACCTCAGAGATTATGATGTCGCCTACCGTGCAGACAGATGGACCAGCTGTTGTTGAGTTTGACAGGATGTCGCTTCCGGAGCTTACGAGCTGGGATTGTCGGAGCTTCCAGGCAGATATGAGACAAATGATAGCTAGTCTACCCGATTTGAGAGACGAAGGTGATTCGTCCGATTTATGCGCCGGAGCGGGCCCAGTTGAGTTGAAGATTTCCAGTGTGGAGGGTCTTACTCAGATCTAGAGCAGACCGATTCAGAGATGACCGCCAATGTATCGCCTTTCCTGGAGGACTGAGGCGCTGTTCGGCGTACAGGCGAATGAGCCAGTTGTTGCTGCAAATGACGAGATATTGCCCAGATGGTTGGAGCTACTGCAGTATGAGCATATACTTAGAGATATGATGGACGGTCGCTAGTCACTTGAGGATGAATGACTAGGACATGTGGTTCGTCCGTTTACAGATGCGAGGTCATCAGATAGATTGTTTCCAGCTAGAGACGACTTCACGCAGGTTCGTTGAGAGTCGATAGAGACGATCGAATGTCAGGAGCCCATTTTCCAAGTTTAAAGTATACGGAAAGACATGCAGGTGATTCTATGGACCCTCTAGAAGAATGAAACCCTAACTCGACTTAATGATCATGTGAAAGCCTTTGAACCTTAGGGTTTGCGGCAGTTCCGCGGCGCCATTAGTGAGGCTTGGGTTTGCCCTTCTACGGCTGGACCACCGACGCTGTGGCATGTACTCGATACTATTAAACTGTACTCAAGATGTTGATCTCTTGGGGGATTATAAGGTTCTGACGAGTCGATCGAATGTTTCGACATCATTCGGATATCATGTGATGGGATGCATTGCTTGGGAGACTCCAGATACGAGTATAGCCGTTGGAGCACAGTCCATGCAGCCACGATGAGACGAGTCCGAATTAGTCGACATTGAAGCAGAGTGAAGAAAAGAGTTCGCAAGAGATTTCGACGAGATGACGTCCTACTCCGCTGACATCAGAGATGTGATACGTACCCAGAGGCGTTGTATATGGTTATATCTTCCAGAAAGAGGCGCGATAAGTATGCATCCGTTCCGGAATAAGAATTAGCTTCAGCAATGGATGATGACTTCCGTGCAATTCGGCAGGAATGAGATTTGAGAGAGAAACCTCGACAGGACCTTTCTGGAAAACGATACGAGAAGTCCTAGACCCAGGAGTGGTCATATTGCGCACACCCAGCAGGCCAGAGTTCGGCATCGTCGACGAGGTAGTTGACCAGGTTCGGATAAAAGAACTTACCCAGATGCATTGCGAATTGATCAAGGACGGACGAGTATTGAGTATTCCTCCGATGGTTGGGACGCGTTCCCGAGGACCTGTTCGGCCAGACATCTTCTATAGAATGGTGAAGCTACAGAGTACGCGATTTCGAGTCCGTGCGAGAGACTTCGGATTGACCGTGGTCGAGAACAGTGCAGTGCGTAGATAGCATGCCGTGACGTCGAAGTGGACGGAAATACAGACAAGCGGACAAGAGGTTCGTACGAGACGCTGACGAGCTGTCATTACTTCCCGTCGAGACCAGATGTCAAATATGCTTACAGAGGCGTTGGGATGCAACCAGATTCTGAGAAATGTTGTGCTGAGGATACGGATGTCTATTGAACGAAAAGAGATTATGCAAGAGAGCCAGCCTCCGTACAGTTCGGCATAGGCAAGATCGGAAGAGACCTTGAGCAGGATTCCTTCCAGGACATTGCTGCGATGATGTTTGCACCAGGATCAGATGTGTGATGTGCATTCAGAGAGCCAGAGGCCGACGTCAGTGATAGGCTGGTTTATGGGTGGTCGTGAGGATTGACAGAGAGATGACCAGAGAAGTGCCAGAACGGAATCGTCCCCGTTAGCACACCTGACAGGGCCGATAAGCTGATTGACTGCGAGATAGGTAATCCGCAGAGAAGATAAGGACCCAGAGTCAGAGAACGCCAGACCGTGAGCAAGAGGCAAGTAGATATCTTGCGCTGCTAGCAGTGGATGCACCGACTCCTTCTCGACCTTGAAGGAGGAACTACCGACGACGATATTTATGATTGGTGATTTTGTGATTCGATTATCACGTATCCGTCATCTTGGATTTTGGTATTTTAGGCGTTCTATTGCATGATTTAGTTTTGATGACCGAGTTTCATGATATTGTTTAATGCACCCACTGGATATTTATATTTTGCTCATAAGTTATTACACTTGAGCTATTGATTGTGATTTCACGCCTATCTTATGCAGTGATTTGAGTTACACTTCCAGCATAGTTTTCATGCACCTTTAGTGTTTTGATATACGATTTTGGTGCACGCCAGATACACTAAATCGGGATTCTTCATGTATGTCACATGCACCTGATTTTGCTGTCAGGCACACACGTTGCCTATGACAGATGTTTCGTGCACACCAGTTGCACCTAGATGTTGTTTTGTACACCTGTGTGACACATATATGGATTTTGATTCCGTGCGCACCAGACGCACCGGATATTCTTATATACATTTTTGGGGATTGATTTCTTATAGAGCAGTACCTTTTTATGATATTCGCTACGTATTGATGTTTTCGGAACCCCGACAATTTGGATTTTACTGAAATGTTTCGGTATTTGGGGGTTTAAATTTAAATTCGGGGACCGAATTTATTTAAGGGGGGTAGATTGTAACATTTCAATAAGATAAAATATTAATTTTGGGAATTTTTATAATTTAATATTATTTTATTGAATATTTTAATATTTCGGTATTATTAAATACAAATAAATGGGAAAATTTTTGGAAAAATTATGGAAAATTATAAAATAGGGTATTTTATAGAATTATGCCATTTTTAAGTCTTTATGATTAGTTATATGCTAAATTATTGTTAATCGCGATTAAAAATCGCTAATCGGTTTTTTAGCATTTTTGTGCAAAACATGCACATATCACTTTTTCACACTTGTGCATTTTCTTGCCATGGTTCACTTTGGGTTTACTATTCTTGGGAGAAGGATTTTGAGAGAATAAAAAAAAGAAAAGGAAAAGAAAAGAGAAAAGATTAAAGAATGAGGTTTGGTGAGAAAGAGAGGTATGGGCTCCTTTGACCAAACAATTTGCCATTTTTCCTTCCCTCTCCCTCCATTGCTGCTGCTGCTCCTGCACCTCACCTCCCTCTCCTCTTCAAGCCCTCTAAACACCTCTAAAACAACTCCAAAACCCCACTCTCATTTCATTAAAAGTGTGCACAAGCTCAAGATCTACATATTGGACCAAGAAAGCAAGGATTTTGGCCACTAGGGGCAACTCAAGAAATATTCTTGAGTTGCCAAATGAGGTATTTTCTGGATCATTAACTTAGTTTTAGCTTTTCCTTACCCCCATGTTATGATTGAACCGATATTGTGTGATTTGGTGACTTGAGGAAAAACCTAGTTAGCGTTGTGAAACTAAGCTCAGTGGAGGTTATACTATCATCCTAGTGCATGAATAGAGGCCATAACCCAAGAGTTGAAACCCGAAATACGGATTTAGAAACCGATATCGGAAAATTTGTGGAATCTGTGAAGGGTATATTGAATCTGCTATCACCCGAGACATCGTAAATTAAAATTGATTGGACAGTGACATGTGCAGGCACCCAGGAAGCTACCACCAAGACCCCAACCCCTAACTCATCAAGCCGGCCGCAGATTTATCCCTTTTGGCCGCAATTTGCGGCCATACCTGCACCAAACTTTCTCGTTTTGGTTCTGTAGTCCCTACATGCATAGATTAGACCCCTGGTATATAAAGATTTGTCTAATTGGACCTAGGGTGAAATCTGGAACATATTTCCTAAGTTGCTGTTTTGGATTCGTGTTTCCGTATTCCGTATTCTTAAGTCTGAATTTGTGTCTTGTGTTTTACCTCGACTATTTGGCGTTTATACGACGATATAGATGAATTATTAATGGTTTTGAAGGCGTGCCATAGGTTCTAACCTATATGCCCCTTATCGTATCGTTTCGGGATTCGTATGCCGTTTTAGTTTTGAATTGGTTTTAATGCGCATATACGACACTTTGATGTGTAGGTACCCCATGAAGACTTCGGGACGACAAGCAAACACATGGTGACATCGAAAGATAAAGACGCAAGGTGAGTAGATTATATCTACTGGGGGAAGTCGGGTGGATGGCGTATAGCACCCCCGCAGTCCGTAGTTGTTATTATACATGATAGTTAGGTGTATTATGGATAGTGTAGAGTTAGAAGTGACTAGTGTAGTTCATAGTCGCGAACCCTAGAATAGATTTACACCTACACGCACACCCTTAAATATTCCTTTCACTTGCACTGTGTTGATGATGTTATTGGATGACATTGGAGATGAGTCGATGGTTGGGCATTGTGCCGTGAGATCGGTGATTTGATGTGATTCGTATTTGGGATACGATACGGGATCTCTAGCGGGCATTGGGACGTGTGCTTGCACACGCAGTATATAGATGGGATCGATTTGTACTAGACTTAGATCAGTACCCCAGATTATGTGTTATGATGATAATGATACCTGATATCTGATGAGAGGAATGTGATATTGACCCGTACCCAGCTATTGGGATGCTGTACGATGACTTACCGTACGAGCCTATATTGATGATAGATCCGCACTCATGACTCGAGGATGTCTTACGATATATTGTATCGTACGCGATATTATTGAGGCGGGATCACCGACTATTATATATATATATATATATATATATATATATATATCGACTCAGATTTAGGTGGTTTCCATACCTCTCCCGATTGACTTGATACTTAGATCAGTAGTTTGCATAGTAGATTCTTCACTGTGGTGTTGATTATTTGATCTCCGCATATTCATGCTATTCACGTTGCTTTGCATATGTTTATTGCTATATTATTATCATGTTGTTAGGACACCAGCACCATTATCGAAGATGCGTATGTTCCACGTACACTATTTGCCGGCTCACACACTTCATCATCGATAATTGCCATGCCACTACACTGTAGTACTGTTGCATTCGTAATATGACTCTTCCATGGCATATTGTACACTTATACCTATACACAAACATAGATGATTCTGACTTGATTAGAGATTTGGGAACCGCAAGATGTTCTTCAAACTGATTCGTTTTGAAAGAGCGGTTTCCCTCGACATGTGCACATTACTATTCCATGTTGCATGACTTCTGATATGCTTACCTTTCCTTACATGTCGCATACATCATGTTTTGATTATACGCATTGAGATATGTTGTTTCCATGATATTTCTGGATTTGGGAACCGTGGGTATTTCAAAAGAGAATATATGATTGTTTTAAAAACTTGGTTACCCTTGATATGATATTTCAGTGCGTCCACCATGTGTTTTCTCGGTGATGAGAGCGACATGTGAAACCCGATTCGAGGAGGCGGATGAGGCCGATTGCGGGTACATGGTGGACCCGGTATGGTACCCCGGGGCGAGAACGGTTTCGCTGTGTATTAGACGGTGAGCCTGGCAGAGGGACTACTACCTGTTGGTGTATATGCCCTAGAGGCCATTACTGTATCATACTAGTATGTATATTACTTGATGGAAGCTTGGGATATTCACAGTTGTATATACAATCTTGCTCGAAATGGTAGTATGCTACTTGGTTTGTCTCTGCTTTAATATGTGCATGTGTTTCTTTTAGCATATTGCTGGTATACATATTAGTAGAGCCCTTAGGATCTTTGCTTGATTACCGGCGTTGTGATGGCGATCACACTCGTGGGGGCTGGGTAATCTATAAGCACATCCTTATACAGGTCCCTGGTCGTTGGACTATCGAGACAGGGCATCGATACTCCGGAGTAGACTAGCGTATGCGCTTCTCATCCCAGTGTGGGAGACGGTCTGTCCCACAGCCGTTAGTACGTTGTACTTGGGATAGTATGCGGGTGCTCGTTAGGTTACGAGTACACTGGACAGGACTCGTCGGGAACTGTTGGTTGGTAATATACCTATCGTCAGTTTTCAGTTCCCAGGTGACATGAATACAGCTTAGTCCGCTGACTTGACACTATCACTTCGCCTCGAGTGTGTTCCCACTGTTCTTTGATTACTACCCTACCACGGCTCTACTGAGTCGTGCAAACAGGTAGTAGTTGGGAGCAGTCCCGAAGCACTTGGAGGCAGTGACGGTTAGACAGGATTCGTCTCTCCCGGTATTGGGGGTTGACATCGCGCTGTGTCTAGGAGAGCCATTACACAAGTAGTCCCTGGCCAGGGCAAGCGAGATCTACTGGTAGGTTCCAGTGTTATCTCAGGGTGTATTGGGCTACGCTCCGACACGACTTGTACCGCTATTAGGGGACTGACGTTCACCGTCCCCCTAGGCCTGCCATGCGATGTATCAGACGAACAGACCGGACTGTACGAAGACTGTCACATACAGGCTCAGTAGGAGTGCAGATGGGGTTCACCTCGTCAGTCTTCTTATCGACATCTACCTGGGGACCGTTACGTACAGCTAGTGCCGCTTGCGGTCTGTGGTTAAACCCACTGCCAGCGTAGTGTCGAGTCTTTAGAGTCCCACACAGAGAGCTATTCGCCTTTAGGCAAAATGAGTAGAGGTCGCATGGTTTTGCGACAGGGTTCGTTCGCATCCGCGCACTTGTGCATGTTTGCTGTCCGGACAGTTTTTACTAGTGGGCTTTGGTTTAAGCCGGATCCTAGTATATGATTTGAGATTGGTTTTTCTCTGTGCATTCGTGTTCCTTGGATCACGAATGCGGGTGCGTATGCACAGTTGCTTGAGATTGAGGGAGAGGACCTTGTTTAGGGTTATTGACTATTGTCATTTTATTAACCCTATTGCTTTTGTGTGTATTATTGTTAATTGATAATTAGCTTAATTATTGTGCATGGTTGTTGTTGTTGACCATTTGACTTCATTGACTTGTTGACCATGTTGACAACTTGACCATAATCATTTCAATTGGAAGATACTCTTTGATCCTTGCAATTTGCATTAATATTGAAATGATAATGGTCACCTCTTGATTAAACCATGACAATTTTCTAGCTAATTATGGAATTAAAATATTACACACATATTAGTGAGAATGGCTCACTAATTATTTATTTATCTCATATCTTTTCTCTCTCTTGCTCATCCTCTCCCTCAAGCTCTCTCCCTCTCATGTGTTGAGAAACAAAAAGCTTGAGAAAAACCTTCACTTGATCTTCTCTACTCACTTCTAGGGTTCAAGTCTTAGCATTTCTTGCACTCTAGTTACTCCTAGCTTGGAGTTGAAGCTAAAGGTCGAGGCTTTCGGGTGGATCGTTCTTTGACGGGAGAAGACAAGCAAGGTGACATCTTTCTACCATTCCGGCGAGCAAGGAGAGAAGGAGTTCGAGCTCAAGGTATAACCTTTCTACAACTTAGCTAGTTGTAAGTTTGCTTTAGCTAGTTTTCGTTTAGCAAAGATCCTCCCAAGCTCGGTCCATGTTGCCTAAGTCGATAAAAATCCAATTTTTATTATGTTTTCCGCCTCCCCGTAAGCACCGGGGTGGGCAACGTGGACCTAACAGTGGTATCAGAGCCTAACTAAACTCAAACTAGCTAGGTAGTGAAGTGTAACGAAGTTTCGAAACCGGAAAATCCAAAAACCAAACTTTTGCAAAACCCTAGTTTCTGTTAAAATTTTTTCTGCTCTAAATGAAAAACTTTATACTTGTAAATTCGGCTCAGGGTTTTGTGTGAACACCCAAGAAAAACGATACACTAATTCTTTCAAACCACCGCGCTTCCGCCGCACGAGGTAGCCATGTGCCGCGGAAGCGCCGCAGTTTGTTGTCTTCTGTGCATCGTTTTTCGTGCAGTGTGTGTCTGTGTTGGTTTTGGGATTTTTAGGATATATTATATATGCCCAGATTTTCCAGAACTAAAATTTACTTTTGGGGGCCTATAAATCCGTATTTTTCGGAACTTCACTACGCTTTAACTACATCGGTTATATCTGTAATGCTTGCATGTATTGAACGTCGGCTAATCGCTATAAGACGATTAGTCGGGGTTATACATGATCTGTGATTGTTATTGGTTTGTGGATATGAATGGATTGGATTGTCGAGGGTGAATAGCCGGGGTGGATTGTTATTGTGTACACGGGTTTTTCTTCTTTCATTCATTTGTAACATGTAAATTGATGTAATAATATTCTTTGTATGGCCGCACAACCGGGTCGGGGTTGTAGCCGTCATTGTATAATTCTTTTTACTGTTTTTGCTCCTAGGATAGACCCATAGAGGGGGTGCACAAACTACCGGGTATCTCGAAGTGCCGAGTGGCCTACTCACGGTGGTGAGGGAGGTTGCTTCGCTTCGGGTGCTTGGCGGGTAGTTTGCCGCACCCGTAGGGGTCTTGGGTGGGGTATTGGCTATTCACCGCGACCGTGTAATCCGCTTTGCGTTGCAGGCTCGAACGCATTGCGGATTCCTAGTATATCCAATGTATTCATCTGTGATCTGTAATGTCTATCATTGCTATATATTTATATATAATAACTATTTAGGCGTTGCTTATGTTTTACAGCCGCGCTAGCCCAGCCCCCGCTCTGTCGTTAGTTAAGTAACCTAACGGGTGATGACGGGGCCCCGTGGCGAATGCGAACGGCATAAGCGTACGTCATATTTTGGTTGTTTTCTGCAATGGTAGGATTAAATGATGGGACACATTAAAAGAACTAATGCAAGAAAATAAACCTAAAAGACGTTGTTGGAACAATTTTTCAAAAAGCTGTTATTGCAAGGACGTTCATTTTTGTTTTGCATAGCGGTATTCGGTTGTGAATTCCCAGCACCTCAGTCGACGAGGCAAGGGCCGAGATCCCTTCACCGGGAGTGACCCCTTGGACAAAAGTTTGCGTCAGGGCAATAACTTCACTATAGTCGATTATTCTTGCTTTGCATCGAGGTATTCAATTTGGAATATCCTGCACCTCATACGACGAGGAAAGAGCCGAGATCCCTTCACAGGGAGTGACCTCTTTAGCAAAAAGTTTTCGCCACTATATTTTCAAAAAATACTATCAGGTTCCTTCAACGATATCAAGTTCATTACGTTAACGGGTTTTTCGCCAAAAACCCAGCCGTAGCCCTCCGTCGTTTCGGATAATTAATACTTAGTATTCGTGCTGCGTTTGTTGATTATTCGTCAAGACACAGTGAACGGTAGCTGAGTAATAATTCTCTGTTGCACTGATAGATGTGATTGGTTAGGACGGTCGCATGATTTTGTTGATTATTCGTCAAGGATCATGCGGGCGGGTCTAATGCAATCCTGGATAACGACGGGTTGAACTTGACTAGGACCTTTTGATTTGTTGATTATTCGTCAAGGTCACTTGGGTCCTAGGGGCAAAAACCACATCGGGAGTTTCAAAAGAACTGAAACTTGCAGATTTAGCATACCTTCTAGAGTGTGGTGACTAGAGTGGATTCCATCTAGGTTATCACACAATGACAGTTGGATCCCGATCCCACTGATGAGTTGGTTTACTCTCGGGAGATTATTTCACTTAACGATCAATGCTATAAACCTAGTAGGTGTCTAGAAAGGTGTTAGCGGGGTTACGCCCCCAGGGAAAAGAGGTTATTTAATTAAGGAACTTCGCGAAAGCGTTGGAAAACCTCCCTCGAAGTACCGACACTAGCCTGGCTGAAAGGTTAAGCAAGTATTGTGACGTGAATTAAAACCCGGCTAGTTCTTCTTTTAAAAGGTTTTAAGAAGAATTTGAGGAAACAGTGGGAGACATCCTGGTTAGATAAATTAATAAACCAATCTAATCTTGCAAGAGCATACGCTGAGTGTTTCTTTTCTCTCTCTCCAGGCAGCAACCATTTCACGCCCTAATCAAGATAATAAAATGTATTGCTTGACCGATCTGAATTCTTATTCGGGACTGGGGAAAGTTGGTTCAGCTCTAACTTGTGACAACAGTCATGAGTATGAGAATGGGAAAGGGGATTGTATGGATTTCCAGGATACCCAGTCGAAGAAGAAGCATGGTTTTGCATCTACTTCAGGTGTTCTTGTAATTGAGAACTGTTTTACGGTCAGCCCTACCTCCTGGGTACTTGATACCGGATCAGGATATCATATCTGTAATTTATTACAGGGACTGAGAAAAAGTAGGATAGTTGCACCGGGTGATATGTCGCTCAGAGTAGCGAACGGAGCACAAGTTTATGCGGCAGCCGTCGGTGAATATCACCTAGTATTGCCAAATGGCAACACTATGATTTTGAACGATTGCTACTTTGTACCCTCCATGGTTTGCAACATCATATCAGTGTCTTTACTCGATAAAGATAGATATACGTTTGTTCTTGAAAAGAATATCATGAACATTTACCTTGATAAGGTATTGGTTGCAGAGGGTACACTGTTTAATGGTATCTACGTTCTAAATCAGAATACAGTTCTCAATATACAAAACACACGCAAGAGGAAGAATTCAGATACGAATGAATCCTACTTGTGGCATTGTAGACTTGGTCATGTCGGAGAGAAAAGACTGAGTAAGTTGCATAAAGATGGACTCTTGAATGCGTTCGAGTTTTCATCTTATGAAACTTGTCAATCTTGTCTCAAAGGAAAGATGACCAAATCTCCGTTCACCGGACATGGAGAAAGAGCAGCAGAGCTCTTGGGACTCGTACATAGTGATGTATGTGGTCCGATGTCTATACATGCAAGGGGTGGGTTCTCGTACTTCATCACATTCACTGACGATCTCTCCAGGTTCGGATATGTGTATCTGATGAAACACAAATCTGAAGCTTTTGAGAAATTCAAGGAATTCAGAAAGGAAGTAGAGAACCAGACAGGCAAAAGTATCAAGATCCTCCGGTCTGACAGGGGAGGGGAGTACTTAAGCACGGAATTCCTAGATTACTTAAAAGAGAATGGCATTCTCTCTCAGCTTACTCCTCCTTATACACCACAGCACAACGGTGTATCGGAGCGGAGGAATCGTACCCTATTGGATATGGTTCGCTCCATGATGAGTAGTGCTGAGTTACCTCTTTCATTCTGGGGACATGCGCTTCAGACAGCGGCATACCTTTTGAATCAAGTTCCGTCCAAATCTGTGCCTAAAACTCCGTATGAAATATGGAGCAGTAAGAAACCATGTCTGAAGTTTATTAAGATATGGGGTTGTCCGGCCTATGTGAAAACACATAAACCGGACAAGTTAGAGGCACGGTCAGTTCTCTGTAAATTTGTGGGATATCCTAAAGACTCACTAGGATATCTGTTCTACCACACTGAGGAACAGAAGGTGTTTGTATCTCGCCACGCCACCTTCTTAGAAAGGGAGTTTCTTGCAAAAGAAACTAGTGGGAGTTCGGTAGAACTGGAAGAAATTCAGCGACCACAAAATGTAACTGAAAATTTGGAGGAACCGCTAGATTCTATAACCCCAGAGGAACCTCAGCCACTCCGCAGATCTGGTAGGATTTCTCATCCGCCCGAGAGATACTACGGTTTTCTCATTGACGGGGATCGAGAGGATTGCATCTTGGAAGAAGATGACCCTACCAGTTTCAGGCAGGCCATTATCAGTAGGGACTCTGATAAGTGGCAGGAAGCGATGCAATCCGAAATGGAGTCCATGTACGCCAATAAAGTGTGGACCTTAGATATTGCTCCAGACGGGGTAAAACCCGTAGGATGCAAATGGATCTACAAAAGGAAACTTGGTGTAGATGGGCAGGTGGAGACCTATAAAGCTAGACTCGTTGCAAAAGGTTTTCGTCAAAGACCTGGTTTGGACTATGACGAGACTTTTTCTCCGGTGGCTATGCTCAAATCCATTCGGATCCTACTTGCCATTGCTGCCTTCCATGACTATGAAATCTGGCAGATGGATGTTAAAACGGCTTTCCTAAACGGTTGTTTGGAAGAGTGCGTTTACATGGATCAACCAGAAGGTTTCGTAGACAGTGGGAGCAGCGGAAAGGTGTGCAAGTTGCTTAAATCCATTTATGGATTAAAGCAGGCATCGCGGAGCTGGAACATCTGTTTTGATGAGGCAATCAAGGAGTTTGATTTCATCAAGAACGAAGATGAACCCTGTGTATATAAGAAGATTGTAGGACGAACTGTCGTATTCCTAGTCTTGTACGTGGACGACATTCTTTTGATAGGAAATGACATTCCTATGCTACAATCGGTCAAGCTGTTTTTGTCACAAAGGTTCTCCATGAAGGACCTGGGTGATGCCTCGTACATTCTGGGGATCAAGATCTATAGAGATAGATCCAAGAAACTGTTGGGACTTTCACAGTCCAGGTACATAGAGACCGTACTAAAGAGATTTAGTATGGAGGGTTCCAAGCGCGGTAACATACCCGCATTGCACGGAATTACCCTCTCCAAGAAGATGTCTCCTAAGACTGACGAGGAGAGGGTTCGCATGAGCACTATACCCTACGCTTCGGCGGTAGGATCTATAATGTATGCGATGCTATGTACAAGACCAGATGTAGCTTACGCGTTGAGCACGGTAAGCCGGTATCAGTCAGACCCAGGGGAGGACCACTGGACAGCAGTGAAGAACATTCTCAAGTACCTGAGAAGGACTAAGGAGATGTTCCTGGTTTACGGTAATGGAGACCTCAGGGTCGAGTCCTTTACCGATTCAAGCTTCCAGAGTGACAAAGATGACAGCAAGTCCGTCTCGGGTTTTGTGTTTACCCTCAACGGAGGGGCGGTATGTTGGAGGAGTTCCAAGCAGGATACCGTCGCAGACTCGACGATGGAAGCTGAATACATTGCTGCAAGCGATGCCGCAAAAGAGGCGGTCTGGATTAAGAAGTTCATTAGTGAACTTCAGGTGGTTCCGTCCATTGTTGACCCAATACCTTTGTATTGCGATAACAATGGGGCTATAGCTTTAGCGAAGGAACCAAGGTCCCATCAGAAATCCAGGCACATCTTAAGGCGGTATCACCTGATCAGGGAGATCATTGATCGACAGGAGATCGAGGTACGGAGAGTGGACACAAAGGACAACACTGCGGACCCATTCACGAAGGCTTTACCCCAGACTCAGTTCGAGCGGCTGATCGAGATGATAGGTCTTCGATACGCCAGTACATGGCCTTAGTGCAAGTGGGAGATTGTTGGTGTATATGCCCTAGAGGCCATTACTGTATCATACTAGTATGTATATTACTTGATGGAAGCTTGGGATATTCACAGTTGTATATACAATCTTGCTCGAAATGGTAGTATGCTACTTGGTTTGTCTCTGCTTTAATATATGCATGTGTTTCTTTTAGCATATTGCTGGTATACATATTAGTAGAGCCCTTAGGATCTTTGCTTGATTACCGGCGTTGTGATGGCGATCACACTCGTGGGGGCTGGGTAATCTATAAGCACATCCTTATACAGGTCCCTGGTCGTTGGACTATCGAGACAGGGCATCGATACTCCGGAGTAGACTAGCGTATGCGCTTCTCATCCCAGTGTGGGAGACGGTCTGTCCCACAGCCGTTAGTACGTTGTACTTGGGATAGTATGCGGGTGCTCGTTAGGTTACGAGTACACTGGACAGGACTCGTCGGGAACTGTTGGTTGGTAATATACCTATCGTCAGTTTTCAGTTCCCAGGTGACATGAGTACAGCTTAGTCCGCTGACTTGACACTATCACTTCGCTTCGAGTGTGTTCCCACTGTTCTTTGATTACTACCCTACCACGGCTCTACTGAGTCGTGCAAACAGGTAGTAGTTGGGAGCAGTCCCGAAGCACTTGGAGGCAGTGACGGTTAGACAGGATTCGTCTCTCCCGGTATTGGGGGTTGACATCGCGCTGTGTCTAGGAGAGCCATTACACAAGTAGTCCCTGGCCAGGGCAAGCGAGATCTACTGGTAGGTTCCAGTGTTATCTCAGGGTGTATTGGGCTACGCTCCGACACGACTTGTACCGCTATTAGGGGACTGACGTTCACCGCCCCCCTAGGCCCGCCATGCGATGTATCAGACGAACAGACCGGACTGTACGGAGACTGTCACATACAGGCTCAGTAGGAGTGCAGATGGGGTTCACCTCGTCAGTCTTCTTATCGACATCTACCTGGGGACCGTTACGTACAGCTAGTGCCGCTTGCGGTCTGTGGTTAAACCCACTGCCAGCGTAGTGTCGAGTCTTTAGAGTCCCACACAGAGAGCTATTCGCCTTTAGGCAAAATGAGTAGAGGTCGCATGGTTTTGCGACAGGGTTCGTTCGCATCCGCGCACTTGTGCACGTTTGCTGTCCGGACAGTTTTTACTAGTGGGCTTTGGTTTAAGCCGGATCCTAGTATATGATTTGAGATTGGTTTTTCTCTGTGCATTCGGGTTCCTTGGATCACGAATGCGGGTGCGTATGCACAGTTGCTTGAGATTGAGGGAGAGGACCTTGTTTAGGGTTATTGACTATTGTCATTTTATTAACCCTATTGCTTTTGTGTGTATTATTGTTAATTGATAATTAGCTTAATTATTGTGCATGGTTGTTGTTGTTGACCATTTGACTTCATTGACTTGTTGACCATGTTGACAACTTGACCATAATCATTTCAATTGGAAGATGCTCTTTGATCCTTGCAATTTGCATTAATATTGAAATGATAATGGTCACCTCTTGATTAAACCATGACAATTTTCTAGCTAATTATGGAATTAAAATATTACACACATATTAGTGAGAATGGCTCACTAATTATTTATTTATCTCATATCTTTTCTCTCTCTTGCTCATCCTCTCCCTCAAGCTCTCTCCCTCTCATGTGTTGAGAAACAAAAAGCTTGAGAAAAACCTTCACTTGATCTTCTCTACTCACTTCTAGGGTTCAAGTCTTAGCATTTCTTGCACTCTAGTTACTCCTAGCTTGGAGTTGAAGCTAAAGGTCGAGGCTTTCGGGTGGATCGTTCTTTGACGGGAGAAGACAAGCAAGGTGACATCTTTCTACCATTCCGGCGAGCAAGGAGAGAAGGAGTTCGAGCTCAAGGTATAACCTTTCTACAACTTAGCTAGTTGTAAGTTTGCTTTAGCTAGTTTTCGTTTAGCAAAGATCCTCCCAAGCTCGGTCTATGTTGCCTAAGTCGATAAAAATCCAATTTTTATTATGTTTTCCGCCTCCCCGTAAGCACCGGGGTGGGCAACGTGGACCTAACACTACCTACCGGTGATTGTATTTGAGCTCAGCGGATATCGGGAGGATACCGACCGGAGTTGAGAGATGGACATTGGATGACCCGTACTGCCGGGGGCGAGGGCCGATACCGCAGACGGAGCCCCATATGGATGAGGATTTACGTGCCGATGCTAGGCACGGGTTTCATGACGATTTCCATGATTTTGATTATATCCTCATATTTGCATGCATGATGTTTATTGTCATTGGGTGACGGGTGGACGGGTTCCACGTTTATACAGACTTGATCACATACAGACTGGATTTATATTGATCATACTTCATGCAGACATACCTTATACTGATGATATGTTATTACCTGAGTATTGACACTATATACATGTTTAGATGTTACATTGCCACTTTTTCATGCTTCAGACGTACTCTTGTGGTTTATATTACTGATTGTTTGACCTAGGTTTATGTCTTGCATCGGTTTCTGCTTGTAGATATTTCTATTCACGAGTTGGCAACTCACCCCCGTTGTGCCACAGTTCTTGCAGGTTTTGCCGTGCAGGTTCCATTGCGGCATTTCTGGCACACTGCTTCCTTGCGGGTGAATTGCTTTTGGTAGGTGGATTCTTTTGCATCAAGAACCACCATTGTACTTGTATTATTCATTGTATCTAGAATTTCCATCAACCAAAACTTGTATATTGTTTTAGACATAGACATTAGTGATGTATTATTCGACCTTAGAGTCGCGCTTAGCAGTATTACGATTTTCATGTTATTATGAGTTTTCTTTTGAGTTTTGATCCTCGCCCTTCGGCGTTGTATATTATATTGCTTGTGTGGTTGTGACCGTCGATTGACGAAGAGCTAGCTCCCGCTTGGGGATGCCTTTTATCATTGCATATATGTTGTTCTTGTTGTACCCCGTTCGGGGCCAGTATTTACAAAAGAACTCTACCGAAATTTTTAGAAAAGACTTGACATTTTAAAATGCATATTCGGCTTAGTTATTTAAAAACCTTGACTTCAAACATGTTTTCCTTCACTTCTTAAAACCAGTTTACTTTACTTACTCTTAAAATGGTTTTAGATTTCTGGGCTTTTGGCTTACTTGGATCAGATAGAGTCCTATAGACTTCATATGGTTCAAGGGCCAGTCACGTGCTCTTTCGGGTCGTGACAGCTTATGCCATCCGCATTCGCCACGGAGTCCTGTCATGCACCGTTAGGTTACTTAACTACCGACAGAGCGGGGCAGGACTAGCGCGGATGCAAAACATAAGCAACGTTTATTATATATCATATATATAATATAAAGTATTCATCTCACGTAGTTATATGATCTCATCACAGAACATTGCAGCAGAAGTCAACATATGAAATATAGGATATACTAGGAAGTCCGTGTTTTAAATTAAGCCAGTAAAAAACACGGATTCCACGGTCGTGATGAATAGACAAATCCACATCCCTAGACCCCTAAGAGAGCGGCAAGCAACCCTGCTAATTCTAGAGTTAGGAGACCCGGTCTCGACTCCTCGAGATGGTCTCCCACTGGACTCTAGAACCCGGTTACTTGTACTCCCCATCTTGGGTCTATCCTAATGCGGAAAAGTAAATAATATACATCAATGGTGACATCATCCTCAACCCGGAAGTGCCCCAATAAAAGAATATTACATACAAGTTTTTACATGAATGAGAATGAAAAACTCTCATCTCACGCAAAAACCCCCGGCTATTCAAACACGACGATCCAATATAACATATCACAGCAACACATACCATCATATGTCATCAACGTAAGTAAATATGCGTATCCCAATTGTCGTTGACGTATAGCAACGAAACCGGCGATACACCACATATTACACTTACGGTCGCAGAAAAGAAAGTGAAAACTATAATAATTGGAATCCGCAACCACCTTAGACATCATAAATCTGAAATATCTCATACTTTGGATTTCATGCCTAACCAAATGAATTCCTTAGACATCATAAAACCGGAATATCTCATATTCCGAATTTCATGCCTAACATTATAAACCCCGCATTTTAGTCTCATTATTGAAATCACTTTTCAATAACCAGTCGGGCAATTCAACAAGATTCCTGACATCCTGATCGAATGCTCGTCGGAAACTTTAGTAGACGACCGCACCCCCGATGCCGTCGACGAAGTGCACTTAGGCGGAACACCGCGGCCGTGAGCATCCGAACAGATTCTTTAGGAAACGGGGTTCTCCTACCGTCACTTGGTCGGGGCTATGGGGCGCGACTATCTAGTAATGTTACCCGTCGAGTATCCGTGTACACTACGTGATTGCGACGGAGTTTTGATCCAAATCAAAACCCCATGGCAACCGATCAAAAGAGAATAAATTGCTAGGTTTACAAAATTCAAACCAGTTTTCACAAAACTAATTATTGTGGATTCCAAATATTGTATCACATATCACAGATAGTTAGACGATGTTAAACATTTCGATCGAATCAACAAACACCCACATTTCCCAGAGACCTCAACACTTGAGACAGTTTTAAAAATACCCAGAACATGCCACAAGCTGCTACGGACCTACACAAGAAGGGCTGTTCCTGGCCTCACCAACGGCGCCGCGGAACCGCCGCAAATGCTAGGGTTTGGCTGTGGTTCCGCGGTCGTATAGTCGAGTTAAGATTTCGTTCTTCTTGGGGATCCATAGAAAACCCTGCATGATTTTTTGAATATTTTTAATTTGGAAAAATCCAACATTTGGAAAAATTTCCAGAGAGCATGGGAAATATGGAGTTTTGATGTTCGATTGAATTCTTTAACGCCGTTTAGGTTACCTTAAAGCTCTAGCAAGGCTCTGATACTACTGCTGGGTTCGCTTAGCACCCCGACACGCTTTCGGTAAGCATCAAGTATGCTATTTTAAAATTTTAGGGTGCCGAGCGAGCCCGAACCAAGGATCTAACTAGAGAATTAGGGTTTAACTAAGCAAGTAAACAACTTTAATCTAAGTGAACAAGGAATACAACCTTTGTAGACCGGTCTTTCACTTCTAAAGCTCAGTGTAGTTGTCCCTTAGCTCCAAGTAGTGGTCTCCCGGACTCTCGTTAGGCTCCACTAGGCGAAAGGAACAAGATTGCTCAAAGATCTTCGAGGCCGAAGATGATCTAACTTGAGGAATCTCTAACTCAAGCTATCTCTTCACTAATTGAGAATTAGTGAAGCAAACAACCATACTAAATGGCTAGTTTGGTATAGATTGGTGAAGTGGGAATTTTGCTCACTTTAGAATAATTTTTCTCTCTTTTCTTTTTTACCTCACTCAAAGCTAGAGAGCAAGAAGGAGATGAAGAAGAAACTCACAAATGATCAAGTCATGAACCATGGGTGAGAAAATATCTCATATATCTCATGTAGAGACTAAACCATGGTTAAAGATAATGGTTGAGTTAATAAATATCTAGAATAAAACAAAATTAGTGGACTTAAATCAAAGCTTCTCCTTGCTTCCACAAGCATCTCAAGCCTTGCTAATTTCCACCTAATTTTGATTTTCCCTTAATAATTAAATCCCCACATTATCTTAAGATAGGTATAAGTCTCAAACACCCAAGTCCAATGTATCGTCTAGCATGACACATATATAAATACATTAATATATATCACATATATATATGTATGTATTTAGAGAAAACAATTTCTTAAGTGAGCTAATATTACTTAATGTATATTAATATATCAAATATATAATCTTACATTAAATTATTAAATCAACACTTGATTTAATAACCCGGTTGTATCGCATACAACCGACTAATATCATTTATATGTATATCACATATACATATAAAATATCATTGAATCAACACTTGATTCAACAATCCGGTTATATCACATATAACCTGTATCGCGAGATTAGAATACGATATCACATACACGTATTAATCTCGGTCCCGCACATATCACATATGGGCCCTACTTCGTTTCGCATGAGCTAGGAAACCTCCGTGTAGGACTCTAAAGACTCATCAATACGCCGGCAGTAGGTAATGATCATATCAGTTACCCACAAGCCGTCAGCGGTACTAGCTGGATGTAACGGCTACCCGGGTATTGAGCGATCAGAAGATCAACAAGCAAGCTTTTTCATACTCCCGTGAATCCAATAGTAACACTACCGTACAGTCCGGTCTCTTCGTCTGATACATTGCATATCTAGTCTAGGGGTGGTAAACGTCAGACCCCGATAACTTGATAAGTCATGCCGATGTGAGTCTCATAACGGGTCGAGAAACTACTGATAACTCATACCAGTAAATCCCAGTATCAGCCTTGGCCAGGGACTTCCTGTTATAGCCAATCGAGCATAGTGCAACATCAACCCCCAATACCGGGAGAGAAGAAACCCCTCCTATCGCTCATTGCCTCCATGTGACTCGGGACTGTACCAAAAAACTACCATTTTGCACGCTCTCTTGAACGTGGTAAGGTGGAAATCAAAGCACAGTGGGAATCACACAAGACTCTATGACGATCTCGGGTCTACAGACTAACCTGTACCAGTGTCACCAGAGAATTGCTATCTGATGATCTGTATAATACCATCTAGGAGTTCTCGGCGAGTCCTGTTCGGTGTACCCAGTCTCCACTGATACAGAATCTCGCAATCGTAATCCTTCACTAGTTCTATCCTTCGACGCTGCCTCAGATTCAGATCCCGCTGCTGAAAAATATACTTCAAGCTCTTGTGGTCTGTGAATTTCTGGCACGACTAACCGTACAAGTAATGCCTCCAAATCTTCAGTTCGAATACCACAGCAGCCATCTCTAAATCATGCGTGGGGTAGTTATGCTCGTGCCACTTCATCTGTCGATAAGCATAAGCGACAACCCTGCCGTGCTGCATTAACACTCAGCCTAAACCCATTCGAGAGGCGTCACAATAAACAACAATACCACCTGACCCAGAAGGTAAAGATAAGACTGGTGCAGTCGTCAAGAGAGTCTTCAACAGCTAGAAACTCTGCTCACACGCCTCTGTCTAAAGAAATGGAACCTCCTTCCTGGTCAACCCGGTCAGCGGTGCAGCGATCCGAGAAAAATCTTGCACAAAACGTCGGTAGTAACCGGCCAGACCCAAGAAACTACGAATCTCTGTAACTGACACAGGTCTGGGCCAGTGCTGTACTGCTTCGATCTTCTTTGGGTCCACACGTATATCATCTCTTGTAACTACGTGACCCAAGAAATCCACACTATCCTGCCAGAAAGCACACTTGGAGAATTTAGCGAACAACTGATATTCCTTCAAGGTCTGCAATGTGATACACAAATGCTGCTCGTGCTCCTCCCGGCTCCGAGAATAAACAAGAATATCATCAATGAATACAATAATAAACTGATCAAGGAATGGCCTGAAAATGCGGTTCATCATACCATAAAAGCTGATGGGGCATTGGTGAGCCCGAACGACATCACCAGAAACTCATAATGCCCATATCGAGAACGAAAAGCAGTGTTCGGAATGTCATCCTTCCGAACTCTCAACTGGTGATACCCTGACCGCAGATCAATCTTTGAGAAATAGCCAGCCCCCTGTAGCTGATCGAACAAGTCGTCGATACGAGGTAGTGGATACCTATTTCGCACAGTAACACGGTTCAGCTGCCTGTAGTCGATGCACGGTCTCATGCTGTCGTCCTTCTTTTTAACGAACAAGACAGCAGCTCCCCACGGTGATACACTCGGACGGACAAGTCCTCTGTCCAATAACTCTTGCAACTGACCATTGAGTTCCTTCAACTCCGTCGGGGCCATCCGATAAGGTGGTATAGAAATAGGCCCCGCACCCGGAATCAAGTCAATGCAAAATTCGATATCACGATCGGACGTCAATCCTGGTAATTCAGCAGGAAACACGTCCGGAAATTCTCGTGCGATCGGAACCTGGTCCAATTGAATTTCAGCGGCTCCTACATCCTAAACAAACGCTAAGAATCCATGACAACCTTTCTTCAAGAGCCGTCCCGCACAAAGAGCAGAAATCATGTTGGTAGGAGTTATACTACAGTCTCCCGGCACAACAAAATCGGTTCACCTGGAAAACAGAATCTGACCGCTTTTCCCCCGACAATCTATATAAGCATGACAAGTGGCCAACCAATCCATACCAAGAAATATATCAAAATCTAGCATATCTAGGAGAATCAAATCCACTAATGAATCCCTATCACCGATACGTACTGAACAAGACCTGAATACATGTCGAGCTACAAAAGAATCTCCTACATGAGTAATCACAACTAGCGGTAATTCTAACAACGACGACTCTCTCCCCAGAGAAAGTGCAAAGTGTGCAAATACGTAAGAATGCGTAGAACCGGGATTATATAAAATATGTGCATTTAAGGAACATACTGAAAGAATACCTGTTACGACAACGTTCGACGCCTGGGCGTCCCGAGGAGTCAACACAAAAATTAAAGTCTGCCCTCTTCCAGCGACAAACTGTCGTTTGCCTCTGCCTCCTCGTCCTCTCGAATTACGACCTTCTCGACCACGGCCTCTATAGGCATTGATCTGGCGTGGAACAACAATAGGAGAAGGAGGTAAAGCGCTCGTAGGAGGTGGTGAAGTCACCTGTGAGACCGATGCCTTAGTCTGTCGCATCTCGGGACAATTTCGGATAAGGTGATACAGACACCCACACCTGAAACATCTTTGCGAAGGCTGTTGTTCATACGGGTATAAGTAACATAACTGGTCCATAAGGAATCCTCCATGGCCTCTACGAACATGCCTAGGTGCTGATGTATTAGTACGAATTTACCTTTGTCTCTGAACAACCGTACGTGGAGTATGTTAGTGTTTATGCCCTAGAAGGCCATTACTGTATCATACTAGCTTGTATATTACTTAATGGAAGCTTGGGATATTCACATGTATATAACAGTCTTGCTAAACATGGTAGTATGCTACTTGGTTTTTCTATCTTAATATGTGAGTGTACGTATTGATAGAGCTCTTAGGATCTTGCTTGTCTACCAGCGTTGTGATGGCAGTCACACTAGTGGGGGCTGGGTAGTCTACAAGCACATCCTTATTCAGGTCCCTGGTCGTTGGATTATCGAGACAGAGCATCGATACTCCGGAGTAGACTAGTGTGTACGCTTCTCATCCCAGTTGGGGAGATGGTCTGTCCCACAGCCGTCAGTACGTCGTACTGGAGATAGTATGCAGGTGCTCGTTAGGTTACGGGTACACCGGACAGGACTCACAGGGAACTGTTGGTTGGTTTGATACCAGTCGTCAGTGAACAGTTCCCAGGTGACATGAGTACAGCGTAGTCCGCAGACTTGATACTGCTACTTCGCCTCGAGTGTGTCCCACTGTTCTTAGATTGCTACCCTACCACGGCTCAAAGGAGTCGTGCAAACAGGTAGCAGTTGGGTGCAGTCCCGAGCACTTGGAGGCAGTGGCGGTTAGACAGGATTCGTCCCTCCCGGTATTGGGAGTAGATATCGTGCTGTGTCAGAGAGCCATTACGCAAAGTCCCTGGCCAGGGCAAGCGAGATTTGCTGGTAGGTTCCAGTAGTTTCTCAGGGTGTAATGGGCTTCACTCCGACACGACTTATACCGCTATTAGGGGACTGACGCTTGCCGCCCCCCTAGGCCCGATATGCGATAGTCTTGGACGAACGGACCGGACTGTATGGAGATTGTCACATCAGACTCAGTAGGAGTTCGGATGGGTTTACTCATCGGCCTTCTTATCGACCACTACCTGGGGACCGTTACGTACAGCTAGTGCCGCTTGCGGTCTGTGGTTAAACCCACTGCCAGCGTAGTAGTCGAGTCTCTAGAGTCCCACACAGAGAGTTTCCTACTCCAGGCGAAACGATATAGAGGTTGCATGGTTTTGCGACAAAGGGTTCGGACGCATACGTGCGTTTACGCGCGTACGACTTTCGGACAGTTTTTACCAGTCGGCTTTGGTTTAAGCCAGTTACTGGTATCCGGTTATTGGATTTATACAGTCTAAAGTTTTTCCGTATTTTTTCGGATCGGAGGGGCGTTCTCGTAATTACTCGAGAAGCTTCTAGAAGTGGTGACTAAGGAGGTTTAGGTGTCATTTGCATTAAATGAGTTTAGTGAGTCATGAGGGTGATTCATGCATATCATTAATGCATGATAAATGCTTAATGAGTCATGGTTATGAATCACCACTAGATATTTATGAAACTTCATTATTCATCATTTTAGTTTTTCTTTTATGGATGAATATTAAAGGTTCATATATATTATGATAGATTTACTATTCTCATTAGATTGATTCTCACCTTCTCTCTCCTCAAGCTCTCATCTTCAAACCCTAATCCTTACACCTCATGAGTTGAGATCAAAGGATTAGTTAGACTAAACAATCCATAACCTTCACTCTACATCATCCTTTCATCTTTGATTAGAAATCAAAGTTGATTAGTTACCTCAAGTTAGAGGTTTAGCTTGGAGTTTCGCTCTCGGGTGGATCGTCTACTACCTAGAGAAGGCCGAGGAGAACAAAGGAGGACACAAAGACGAAGGACTAGTTTCGATAGGTATAATCCCTAATCACAAGTGATAAGAAAATCTTTGTGTACGGTTATTTATAGTTTAGCTTCGATTTAAGCGGTTAGTCGATGTTCGTTCTTTAAACTTGATTGTTTTTGAAAATTCCGCCTCCCCATAAGTACTGGGGTGTACTACATCGACTTACAGTGGTATCAGAGCCTCGCTAAACAATAAATAACTTAATTGCAAATTTGTACGAATTTCGAACGGAAAAACAAAGCCGCAAAACCCTAATTCTGTCAAGTTTCTGTCGAAGTTAAAATCAAGTCAGAAAATTTTTCAGGTGTGTTCAGAGAGCTTGACATGACCACAGGAGAACACCCAAAAAATTTGGGCTTCTGATTCGTCTACAGTGCCGCGGAAGGGCGGCGGATCCCACAGATCCGCCGCGCAACCGCGGCCGAGTTGACGAGTCAGGAACTCGTTTTTTTTGGGTGGGTCCCCTGTGGTGTTTTGGGTTTTCTGGAATATTTAATTATTGCTCAGGTTACTGTTTAACAGAGCAGATTTTGGAGCAATATTGATGTTGTTTATTCGATCGAATTGTACAGTATTTGCGTATTGGATTATATCTGTGATTGTTTTATGTGTTCGTAAACCTCCCCTAACTGCTAGTATGTCGGTTGGTAGGGGGTTGCACATTTCTGAAATGGTTATATCTGATTGTGCATATAAACTGTATTGGACTGTTGTGGTGTATAGCCGGGGTTCGCAATGGGTTATTGATTAATTCATTTGTTGTAAATGTAATTTGTTGTAATATTATTTTCGCGGGGCACTTCCAGGTTGCGGTTGTAGCCACCGTTGTATTATTTCATTTTACTGTTTTTGCTCCTAGGACTGACCCAAGGTGGGGTACACAGACTGCCGGGTGGGTAGTTTGCCGTACCCGTAGGGGTCGAGGGTGGGGTAACGGCTATTCATCACAACTGTGTAATCTGTCTTTTCTTGCAGGCTCAAAAGAAATACAGATTGTTTGCAAATCCAATATTGTTTATCTGTGTTCTGGAATGAATATCATTGCGTCAGACGAATGTAAAATATCTATATTTATGATAGCTATTTAGACGCCACTTATGTTTTACACCCGCGCTAGCCCAGCCCCCGCTCTGTCGTTAGTTAAGTAACCTAACGGGTGATGACGGGACCCCGTGGCGAATGCGGATGGCATAAGAGGACGTTGTATTTTCGTTGTTTTCTGCAATGATAGGTTAATGATGGGACGCATTATCTATAATGCAAAGAAAATAAACCAAAGTTTAAATCGTTGGAACAATTTAAAAGAAACCACTCGGTTATTTTTAAAAACAGATATTTTTTTAAATGCGGAGATTTAACCACTCCTTTTTAAAAAAGCTATCAGGTTCCTTCGGTTATATCAAGTTCACTACGTTCACGGTTTCGCCAAAACCAGTCGTAGCCCTCCGTCATTTCTTATGAATGGTCAGTAGTATTCAAGCTATGTTTGTTTGGCCC
Organism: Agapanthus africanus; assembly: GCA_030015575.1. Taxonomy (NCBI): domain Eukaryota; kingdom Viridiplantae; phylum Streptophyta; class Magnoliopsida; order Asparagales; family Amaryllidaceae; genus Agapanthus; species Agapanthus africanus. Next base: position 268,340,163 of record JASDDO010000031.1, on the reverse strand, counting down.
TTAGTCAAGACATAGTGATTGGTAGCTGCTGGGGTATTCATTTGTTGCATAGATAGATGAGTTGGTTTGGGACAGTCGTATTACTTTGTTGGCCCTTAGTCAAGAGTATACGGATGGGTTCAAATCAACAGGATAATGATGGGCAGAACTTGACATGTGACTTATGATTTGTTGGCCCTTGGTCAAGATCATAAGAGCATGGGGCAAAAATCCATATCGGGAATTTCTAAAGAAACTGAAATTTGCAAAGAGATGCATACCATTTGGAGTTTGATGAATGTTGGTAGGATTCCTTCAACATTATCATACGATGATATTTGGATCCCGATTCTACTGTGAGTATATGATACTTATCAGGATATTCGTCACTTAACGATCAATGCTATAAACCTAGTAGGTGTCCAGAAAAGTGTCAGCGGGGTTACGCCCCCAGAGAAAAGAGGTTATTTAATTAAGGAACTTCGCGAAAGCGTTCGAAAACCTCCCTCGAAGTATCGACACCGGCCTGGCTGAACGGTTAAGCAAGTATTGTACGGTGAGAATAGTCTTGGCTAATTCTTCTTTTATGGTTTGAGGAAGGATTCGAAAAACAGTGGGAGCCATCCAGTTTAGATAAACTAAAAACCACTCTAAACTTGCAAGAGCATCATGCTAAAGAGTTTTCTTCTCTCTCTCCTAATTGCAGCGACCCTGAAAATGACTGGACTTAAGTTACTTTTAGAGAAAAATATACTGACGGGGCCAAACTATAAAGATTGGCTGCGGAATGTCAAGATGGCTTTGACCTATGACAAACTGGGGTACGTCCTCACCGCTACGGCACCTGCTGTCCCTGGTCCCAAATCCAGCAATGCGGATAAGGAAATCCGCAAAACCTGGGATTTAGATTGCGCGAGAGCCAAGTGCATCGTGCTTGCCTCGATGAACAATGAACATCAGAGGAGGCACGAGGATATGTCCCTAGATGGCATATTTCTCCATACAAAGGAACTTTATGGAGAGCAATCTCGTATAGCAAGATACGAGACCTCTAAGAAATTGTTTCGAGCGAGGTTGGCTGTCGGGTCATCGGTAGGTGAACATGTCCTACAGATGATTGGCTATATAGAAGAGCTCGCAGACCTTGGGACGACTTTGGATAATGAGCTCTATACAGACCTTGTTCTCCAGTCCCTTCCTCCCACCTACGCCCAGTTTATCCTCAACTTCAATCTTCAAGGAAAAGAAGTTGAACTTGCGGAACTCCTGAACATGTTAAGGAGTGCGGAGGGCACCTTGCAGAAGGCAAGGGAAACACCCGCTATGTTTGTTGGCGGTTCATCTTCTTCCGGGTCCAAGGCTAGGGCCAAAGGAAGGAAGAAGAAGGCCGCACCCAGACCTAGAGGAGGTGTTAGTAAGGTGGGAGGGAAGGGAAAGAAAAAGAAAGCAGTACCGATAGTTGGCCAGGATGAGTGCTTCCATTGTCACAAGAAAGGGCACTGGAAGAAGGATTGCAAGGCGTGGAACGCCAAGAACCAGGAACCGAAGCAAGCTGTGGCTTCGACTTCAGGTGTGTTTGTAATTGAGAATTGTCTGTCGATCAACTCTACTTCCTGGGTATTGGATACCGGATCAGGATCTCATATTTGCAATTCATTGCAGGCACTGAGAAACCGTAGAGTGCTGAAGGAAGGTGATATGATCCTCAGGGTTGCTAACGGAGCTAGCGTGGGAGCTGCGTCCGTCGGGGATTATCACCTAGGATTGACGAGTGGACACATTTTGGTTTTACATAACTGTTATTTTGTACCCAGCTTAACGTGTAATATCATATCAGTTTCCTTGTTATCAAATAAAGGTTATGATTTCACGTTTGTAAGAGATGTTGTCAACATCCACCTTAATCATGGTTTGATTGGGTCCGGTACTCTAAATAACGGCATATATGTGTAAAACCAACTCCAAATTTTCAATGTCCAGAACACACTAAAAAGAAAGTCTCCAGATTTGAATAAAGCTTTCTTATGGCATTGTAGACTGGGTCACATCAATGAGAGAAGGTTGACTAAGTTGCATAGAGAAGGATATTTGGACTCGTTCGAATATCAATCTTATGACACTTGTCAATCCTGTCTCAAAGGAAAGATGACAAAGACTCCATTCACTGGACAAGGAGTAAGAGCGAGCGAGCTCTTAGGACTCATACACAGCGATGTATGCGGTCCAATGTCTACACATGCGAGAGGTGGTTATTCCTACTTCATTACTTTTACAGATGATTTCTCTAGGTTTGGACATGTCTTCTTGATGAAGCATAAATCCGAAGCCTTTGAGAAATTCCTGGAATACAAGAGTGAAGCGGAAAACCAAACAGGCAAAAGTATTAAGACACTGAGATCTGATCGAGGTGGAGAATACTTAAGTGCCGAGTTCCTAGGTTACCTAAAAGAGAAAGGAATTCTCTCTCAGCTTACTCCTCCATACACTCCACAGCACAACGGTGTATCGGAGAGACGGAATCGAACCCTATTGGATATGGTACGATCCATGATGAGTAATGCTGAGTTACCGCGATCTTTCTGGGGTTATGCGCTAGAATCAGCGGCATATCTTTTGAACCAGGTTCCAACCAAGACTGTGCCTACCACACCATATCAGATGTGGAGTGGGAAGAAACCCTGTCTAAAACATTTTAGGACATGGGGGTGTCCAGCTTTTGTAAAAAAGCAGCATGTGGACAAGCTCGAGGCACGTTCAGTACAGTGTAAGCTTGTGGGATATCCAAAGAACTCCAAGGGATATTATTTCTATTACGCAGAGGAACAAAAGGTATTTGTTTCTCGTCATGCCACCTTCTTAGAAACTGAATTTTTAGAAAATCAGAAGAGTGGGAGCGAAATAGAACTGGAAGAAATTCCAGAACCACAAGCTGCTACTGAAAGTTTGGTAGAACCAGAGGTTCAAGAAGAACAGAACATTCCCGCACCCCTCCGCAGGAGTAGTAGGCCGTCTCATCCGCCTGAGAGATACTACGGTTTTCTCATAGACGGGGATAGAGAGGATTGCATCATAGATGATGATGAACCTACTGACTTCCAGCAAGCCATCCAGAGCGGCGACTTGGTACGATGGCTAGATGCAATGCGGACCGAGATGGAGTCCATGTACACCAACAAAGTATGGACTTTGGACTTTGCTCCAGATGGGGTAAAACCCATAGGATGCAAATGGATCTTCAAGAAAAAGATTGGTGTAGATGGACAGGTGGAAACCTATAAGGCTAGACTTGTTGCAAAGGGTTTTCGTCAAAGACCTGGTTTGGACTATGACGAAACCTTTTCTCCAGTGGCTATGCTCAAATCCATTCGGGTCCTTCTTGCTATTGCTGCCTTCCATGATTATGAAATCTGGCAGATGGACGTAAAGACGGCTTTTCTGAATGGAAATTTAGAAGAGAGCGTCTATATGGATCAGCCAGAGGGTTTCAATCAGAGTGGGAGCAGCGGGAAAGTATGCAAGCTGCTTAAGTCTATTTATGGACTAAAGCAGGCATCGCGGAGTTGGAACATCTGTTTTGATGAGACAGTCAAAGAATATGACTTTATCAAAAATCCAGATGAACCGTGCATATATAGTAAAGTTGTGGCCAGAAGTGTCGTATTCCTCGTCTTGTACGTGGATGACATTCTATTGATAGGAAATGACATTCCTATGCTACAATCTGTCAAAGGATTCTTGTCACACAGGTTCTCCATGAAAGACCTGGGTGATGCCTCTTACATTCTGGGGACCCGGATCTATCGTGATAGATCCAAGAGGATGTTGGGACTTTCACAGTCCAGGTATATCGACACTGTACTGAAAAGATTCAGTATGAAAGATTCTAAGCGCGGTAATCTACCGGCTTGTCACGGAATCACCCTCTCCAAAGAGATGTCTCCCAAGACTGATTTGGAAAGGGAACGCATGTCTATTATACCCTACGCTTCTGCGGTAGGCTCTATAATGTATGCGATGTTGTGTACCAGACCAGATGTAGCTTACGCACTGAGCGTGGTAAGCCGGTATCAGTCAGACCCAGGGGAGAAACACTGGATAGCAGTAAAGAACATTCTCAAGTACCTGAGGAGGACTAAGGAGATGTTCTTGGTTTACGGCGGAAAAGACCTCAGGTTGGAGGCCTTTGCCGATTCCGGCTTCCAGAGTGATAAGGACGATTCCAAGTCCATGTCGGGTTATGTCTTTACCCTCAATGGAGGGGCGGTGTGCTGGAAGAGCTCCAAGCAGGACACCGTTGATGACTCGACGATGGAAGCGGAGTATATAGCTGCTTGCGATGCCGCAAAAGAAGCAGTCTGGATGAAGAAGTTCCTAACAGAACTTCAGGTTGTTCCTACCATAGTTGATCCAATACCTCTGTATTGCGACAACAACGGAGCTATAGCTTTAGCGAAGGAACCAAGGTCCCATCAGAAGTCCAGACACATCTTGAGGCGGTATCACCTGATCAGGGAGATCATTGATCGTCAGGAGATCGAGGTTCGGAGAGTTGCTTCAGAAGAGAACATTGCTGATCCATTCACGAAGGCCCTTCCTCAGATTCAGTTCGAGAGGCTACTCGAGATCATTGGTCTACGATATGCCAGTACATGGCCCTAGTGCAAGTGGGAGATTGTTAGTGTTTATGCCCTAGAAGGCCATTACTGTATCATACTAGCTTGTATATTACTTAATGGAAGCTTGGGATATTCACATGTATATAACAGTCTTGCTAAACATGGTAGTATGCTACTTGGTTTTTCTATCTTAATATGTGAGTGTACGTATTGATAAAGCTCTTAGGATCTTGCTTGTCTACCAGCGTTGTGATGGCAGTCACACTAGTGGGGGCTGGGTAGTCTACAAGCACATCCTTATTCAGGTCCCTGGTCGTTGGATTATCGAGACAGAGCATCGATACTCCGGAGTAGACTAGTGTGTACGCTTCTCATCCCAGTTGGGGAGATGGTCTGTCCCACAGCCGTCAGTACGTCGTACTGGAGATAGTATGCAGGTGCTCGTTAGGTTACGGGTACACCGGACAGGACTCACAGGGAACTGTTGGTTGGTTTGATACCAGTCGTCAGTGAACAGTTCCCAGGTGACATGAGTACAGCGTAGTCCGCAGACTTGATACTGCTACTTCGCCTCGAGTGTGTCCCACTGTTCTTAGATTGCTACCCTACCACGGCTCAAAGGAGTCGTGCAAACAGGTAGCAGTTGGGTGCAGTCCCGAGCACTTGGAAGCAGTGGCGGTTAGACAGGATTCGTCCCTCCCGGTATTGGGAGTAGATATCGTGCTGTGTCAGAGAGCCATTACGCAAAGTCCCTGGCCAGGGCAAGCGAGATTTGCTGGTAGGTTCCAGTAGTTTCTCAGGGTGTAATGGGCTTCACTCCGACACGACTTATACCGCTATTAGGGGACTGACGCTTGCCGCCCCCCTAGGCCCGATATGCGATAGTCTTGGACGAACGGACCGGACTGTATGGAGATTGTCACATCAGACTCAGTAGGAGTTCGGATGGGTTTACTCATCGGCCTTCTTATCGACCACTACCTGGGGACCGTTACGTACAGCTAGTGCCGCTTGCGGTCTGTGGTTAAACCCACTGCCAGCGTAGTAGTCGAGTCTCTAGAGTCCCACACAGAGAGTTTCCTACTCCAGGCGAAACGATATAGAGGTTGCATGGTTTTGCGACAAAGGGTTCGGACGCATACGTGCGTTTACGCGCGTACGACTTTCGGACAGTTTTTACCAGTCGGCTTTGGTTTAAGCCAGTTACTGGTATCCGGTTATTGGATTTATACAGTCTAAAGTTTTTCCGTATTTTTTCGGATCGGAGGGGCGTTCTCGTAATTACTCGAGAAGCTTCTAGAAGTGGTGACTAAGGAGGTTTAGGTGTCATTTGCATTAAATGAGTTTAGTGAGTCATGAGGGTGATTCATGCATATCATTAATGCATGATAAATGCTTAATGAGTCATGGTTATGAATCACCACTAGATATTTATGAAACTTCATTATTCATCATTTTAGTTTTTCTTTTATGGATGAATATTAAAGGTTCATATATATTATGATAGATTTACTATTCTCATTAGATTGATTCTCACCTTCTCTCTCCTCAAGCTCTCATCTTCAAACCCTAATCCTTACACCTCATGAGTTGAGATCAAAGGATTAGTTAGACTAAACAATCCATAACCTTCACTCTACATCATCCTTTCATCTTTGATTAGCAATCAAAGTTGATTAGTTACCTCAAGTTAGAGGTTTAGCTTGGAGTTTCGCTCTCGGGTGGATCGTCTACTACCTAGAGAAGGCCGAGGAGAACAAAGGAGGACACAAAGACGAAGGACTAGTTTCGATAGGTATAATCCCTAATCACAAGTGATAAGAAAATCTTTGTGTACGGTTATTTATAGTTTAGCTTCGATTTAAGCGGTTAGTCGATGTTCGTTCTTTAAACTTGATTGTTTTTGAAAATTCCGCCTCCCCATAAGTACTGGGGTGTACTACATCGACTTACAGAGTAATGGCCGATCTCCGTGCTCGACAAATCTCTATCAAGGATCCGATCATTCGGCGCATCTCCTGAACATTCACCTCCATCTTAGCTATACGATCAATAGAGCGTGGATCAATCTGTTCATGAAAGATAGGTGTGTTGCCTTGGTCCGTCCTCATCTCAGATGAGCCCGCTCCAATCTCATCTCTAACTGCGGCCTCCTGAGTCCTCGTAGTCATTGGTGACTTAGTGGATAGAGTAAGAAACAGAATTGATAAGGACATTGCAATTGAATCACCGGATACATGGAATCAAGAAAGGAAGTACGGACAAATATGTCCTAACGTCACTTAGGCTGAGTATCGTAGCGTAAACATGCCGCGGAACATATGTACGGTACTCTACTCATCCTAAATCACTTACTCCACCAACCAAGGGTCAACCTACCTAACGAAATTAAAGCCTACTATATTCAATTCACTACTCGGTTCCGTATGGTAAATCCTAAGCTCTGATACCAACTTTGTCACGACCCAAAGTTTGGATGTGACTGACACTTAGATTGTATGATATCTAAAGACATCAACACAATCCGAGTAAGCCAAAAACCAAGATCAAAACCCTTTTTTTGCGGAATTCAGAAAATTTTAGTTTTTAAGTAAAAGAATGAAGTAGCATGCCGAATGGTTTTTAATAATAGAAGTTTAAACAAATGATTTTGAAATTTTGACAGTACTTCCTTTTTAATTATTAATTAAGTAGTTATAGGGTGTATGAATAAGTTGCGTCCTTAGTTGGGAGCAAAACGATGCCAAACGGAGGAAATCAATACACAATAATAATACAACACTCAAAATGAAGAATCTCATGCATAAGTAAAAGAAATATACTTTAACACAACTAAATGATCTCATCAGTCAAAATAAGATACATACAACCACATCTCATTCTAAGTCAACTATACAGGGTCTGATGGAGTAATACTAGATCCAATATACAAAACCAAAATAGGAGATTACTAGGTAGGTAACCCACCTAGCCAAAAAGGAGCGATAAAAACTGATATGTGGATCCGCACTGCTGCTACGCGTCCACTCAACTCCTGCAAGGACTATGGCACAACGAGGGTGAGTTGCCAACTCAGTGAATAAAACTAACATATATCGGCTGATAATGCAAGTATGACGAACTAGAGCTAATATCGACAACAATGAATGTGATGCATGATAACAGGTGGAAGCATGAATATGTACTACTCAATGTATACATCAAAACCGAAATCTCATCAATTATTTTCCAAATAAGGTTCTTTTTTTCCGTGTCCAACATCGACACAAATCTTCTGTTTCCATCAGGCATCGTTCCCCGAACGATCCTGTCACTCAATAACACCGGTCGGTACCTCCTAGATATCCGCCATGTTCATAACTGTCTCCGGTATCGAGTATCCTCGTTAGGCTCCCCGCCTAAAGTGCGGCTCTCTTGCCCCTCGGTCTCGACCAGTTCCACCATGTATCCAACTGTATATCCCCCCTACTAAGTCTGGATAACGTATAAATCCGCAACCGTATAGCCCCCCACTCGGTTCGGAATAAATCCAAATAAAAATAACATCTCATCGTGTATCACATCATTCAGGAAGAATCTATGAATATAACTTAATACTATATAAAACTCAAAACCAAAATCCGTAATAATGCAATGCATCTTATATCAACATTTCAATTTCTACAACATGAAACATGATAATATCTATACAAAATAACTACCATTATTGATATTTAAGGTATGATATGAATCATATTGAGTATATTAAGTACTAAGTGCGCATGTGACATTTTAATATCGACAAGGTGTAGTGTAACATGTAGATATGTGCAAGTGCAGCATGACTCGTCGATAATTTGTGCGGTGTTCTAATAATTACTTAACATGACGATGTATATATATGAATGCATACGATCAAATGTTATATGCAAATGAACAAATTAAATGTAAACTTAAACTACGGGCGTATCACGCCATCCATACAAAATCCCCCAGTAGATGTTTACTCTACTTACCGGAATATATCGTATACTACAGAGAAATCACCATCCCCTTTACTTTCCTTGCGTCCTCCGAAGTTTCCGTACTCAAATCTAATATCGACATTAACTTGTATAAGAAATGGCTAAACTCCATTATAGCGAAAACATAAAAATACAAGTTTTAAGTATTAGCTATACTAAGTATGACTATTGCAACTATCTAACACTTATACTAACTGGATTTTAACCAATCGCTGTTCGTAACAGAAAACTGAAAACGCGTTACGAAACACCCGTGTCGTATTTTAGAATTTTAACTCCTTTTCAGATATTAGCTTACAGATTTCCCATACTGAAAGTTTAACTTAAATAAACAATACCAAACATATTAATCCACATACATAGACCTACCATAAAAACCACAGAACCCAACTCCCCAAGAAATCCGGCGAGATCGGATTTTTCCTTCTTGTCGCCGGCTAAAATCAGAGCAATGAGGTTCTTCTTCCTATGGTTTATTCTAGGTCTAGTTTATAAGATGATGTAATTGTTTGGTTAGGTTAATTTTCATCTAAACTATAGCAGATTCAAAACAGAGCCTAAATTTGTAAAAATACGAAATTATCGATATTCGATTTCTAAACTAAAACAGTTACAGAACTAAAATCTTACAGGGTTTAAGGATTATACCTACAGCAAGATCACAGGAAAACTCCCTCCAAGAAGCACAAACTCAAGGATCCTAGCTTGAGGGTGATGGTGAACTCTTTGGCACCTAGCTCTTTCTTCTCTTCTCTTTCTTTTTCTTTTTGTGTGTTCTTAGTTTTTTTTCCTTTTTTCTTTTCTATTTTCTGATCTCCATTTAGTTTTATGACTGAACAAGTTTGTATAGGATAAGTGGAGTGAGCCATGAGTTGTAGGAGGAGGTGTCACCAAGCTAGGGTGTGGTAGTTTCATGCAAGTAGGTGGTGTAGCAAGGAAAATGGTGGGGTTTTCATGCAAAGGGTGAGGTGTGTGCATGAGGTGTATTTGCAAGAAGGAGGTGTCTTCATAGTGTTATGATACAACAAGGGTTTAAATTAACCTTACCCAATTCCTACCCCTTTTTATATAAACACCCTCACACAACTCTAATTTGCATAAGGATACTAACCATTTCACATAACCCCTCATACTATAACATACTACAAATGAAGCTAAATTTTTCACTAAAACCCTTGTATTTTATTAATGTTACAAACTAAAATTTCACATTAATTAATTTCACACACTACTTATGAAAATGTCCTATTTTGTTTCAATAACTTTTTAAATTAACATTTTATTATTTAATTGATTAATTTAATTTATTATCTAAAATTTTCAAAATGTTACAACGCTAGTCTACTCTGGAATATCGATGCCCTGTCTCGATACTCCCACGACTAGGAACAATTAATGGATGTACTTGCCGACTACCCTGGCCCCACTAGTATGATCTCCATCATAGTCCTGGTAGTCAAGTACATATCCTAAGGGCTTTATCAAAATGTAACAGAGAGACAGTACAAGCATACATGTTAAGATAAAGAGTAACCAGATACCATACTATCATGTCGAGCAAGAAAGTCCTCCCTATATATGTCCAAGCATCCACTATAATATACAATCATGTACAATAATGGCCTCTAGGGCATACAAACGACTAACAGCGTTCCTGTTGAAACACAAATCTGAAGTTTTTGAGAAATTCAAGGAATATAACTGCGAAGAAGAAAACCAGACGTGTAAGAGTATTAAAATCTTTTGATCTGATCGAGGAGGAGAATACTTAAGCACAAAATTCCGAGACTATCTAAAAGAGAATGGGATTCTCTCTCAGCTTACTCTTCCGTATACACCACAACATAATGGGGTTTCGGAGCGGAGGAATTGTCCCTATTAGATATGGTGCGCTCTATGATGAGTATTGCTGAGTTACCTATTTCCTTTTGGGGTTATGCACTTGAGACAGCTGCATACCTTTTGAATAGGGTTCCTACAAAATCCACGCCTACCACTCCATATGAGATATGGGAGGGGAAGAGACCATGTCTTAATTTCATTAAGATATGGGGTTGTCCGGCTTATATTAAAAAGAAAAATCCGGACAAACTCGAGGCAAGGTCTGTTTTGTGCAAGTTTGTTGGATATCCCAAACATTAGCGAGGGTATATCTTCTACCACACCGAGGAAAAAAAAGGTGTTTGTTTCTCGGAATGCCACCTTTTTAGAAAATGAATTTCTTGTGAAATAAATTAGTGGTAATGAGGTAGAGCTAGAAGAAGTTCCAGAAACACAAACTGCAACTGATGATTTGGTAGAACCGGAGGATTCAATAGTCCCCGACGAACCTCAGCCACTCCGCAGATCTAGTAGGGTTCCTCATCCACCTGAGAGATACTACGGTTTTCTTATAGATTGTGAGAGCGAGGATTGCATCATGGAAGATGATGACCCAAATAGTTTCGAGCAGGCCATCATAAGTAGGGACTCTGTGAAATGGATGGATTCTATGCGATCTGAGATGGAATCCATGTACACCAACAAAATATGGACTTTGGAAGTTGCTCCTGAAGGTGTAAAACCCATTGGGAGCAAGTAGATCTTTAACAAGAAACTTGGTGTAGATGGAAAGGTTGAGACCTTCAAAGAAAGACTTGTAGCAAAAGGTTTCCGTCAACGACCAGGTGTCGACTATGACGAGACCTTTTCTCCAATGGCTATGCTTAAGTTCATCAGGATCCTACTTGCCATTGCTGCATAACATGACTACGAAATCTGGCAGATGGACGTAAAGAATTCTTTTTCTAATTGGTGATTTAGAAGAGTGCGTGTATATGACACAACCAGAGTGCTTCGTAGACAGTGGGAGCAGTGGAAAGGTGTGCAAACTGCTTAAATCAATCTACAGATTAAAGCAGATATCGCGGAGTTGGAACATCTGTTTTGATGTGGCAGTCAAAGAGTTTGACTTCATCAAAAACGTAGATGAACCTTATATATACAAAAAGGTTGTCTTCCTCATATTGTACGTGGATGACATACTCTTTATAGGAAATGATGTTCCTATGCCACACTCGGTCAAACTCTTCCTATCATACAAGTTCTCCATGAAGGATCTGGGTGATATCTCCTACATCCTGGGGATAAAGATCTATAGAGATAGATCTAAAAGAATGTTGAGATTATCCCAATCCAAGTACATAGACACCATACTAAAAAGGTTTAGTATGGAAGATTGTAAGCGTGGTAATTTACCTGCTTGTTCAGGAATCACTCTCTCCAAAGAGATGTCTCCCAAGACAGATTTGGAGAGGGCTCGCATGACCGTGATACCCTATGCTTCTGCAGTTGGGTCTATCATGTATGCGATGTTATGTACCAGACCGGATGTAGCTTACGCACTAGGTGTGGTAAGTAGGTATCAATCAGACCCAGGGGAGAAGCACTGGACAGCTGTGAAGAACATTCTTAAGTACTTGAGAAGGACTAAAGAGATGTTCTTGGTGTATGGTGACGGTGAACTCCAGGTGGAGTTCTCTATCGATTTGAGCTTCAAGAGTGATAAGGACGACAGCAAGTCGGTCTCGGGTTTTGTCTTCACCCTCAATGGAGGGGCGGTATGTTGGAAGGGTTAGTGTAATATGCCCTAGATGCCATTATTGTATAGTACTAGTTTGTATATTACATTTTGGAAGCTTGGGATATATACACGGATTTATGACAGTCTTTCTCAATATGGTAGTATGCTACTTAGTTTGTATCTATCTTAATATGTGTATATGTTTCTTTTGACGTATCGCTAATACATATTGGTAGAGCCCTTAAGATTTTTGCTTGACTACCAGCGTTGTGATGGCAGTCACACTAGTGAAGGCTGGGTAGTCTACAAGCACATCCTTATAAAGGTCCCTAGTCGTAGGATTATCAAGACAGGGCATCGATACTCCAGAGTAGACTAGTGTATACGCTTCTCATCCCAGCACGGGAGATGGTATGTCCTACAGCCATCAGTACGTCGTATTGGAGATAGTATTCAGGTGCTCATTGGGTTATGAGTTACACTGGACGAACTCGTGGGGAACTGCTGGTTGGTACTATACCTATCGTCAGGTAGCAGTTCCCAGGTGACATGAGTACAACATAGTCCGTTGACTTGACACTGCTACTTCACCTGAAATGTGTTCCCACTGTTCTTAGATTACTACCCTACCACGGCTCTATTGAGTCGTGCAAATAGGTAGTAGTTGGGTGCAGTCCTGAAGCACTTGGAGGATGTGGCGGTTAGATAGGATTCGTCTTTCCCGGTATTGGGGGTTGATATCGCGCTGTGTTTGGAAAGCCATTACACAAAGTCCCAGGCCAGGGCAAGCGAGATTTGCTGGCAGGTACTCCATTAGTTTCTCAGGGTGTTTTTAGGCTCTACCCCGACACGACTTATTGTGCTATTAGGGGTCTGACGTTTACCGTCCCCCTAGGCCCGATATGCGATACTCTTTGATGAATAGACCTGACTGTACGGAGATTGCCACAGACAGACTCAGTAGGATTTTAGATGAGTTTGCTCGTCGGCCTTCTTATAGACAGATACCTGGGTAGCCGTTACGTGCAGCTAGTACTGCTGACGTGCTTGTGGTTAAACCCACTGTCAGCGTACTGTCGAGTCTTTAGAGTCCCACACAGAGGGTTTCCCTGCTTCGGGCGAAACGATGTAGAGGTTGTATGGTTTTACGACAGGGTTCGATCATATACGTGTACTTGTGCGCATATGATGTTTGGGCGGACAATACTCGTGGGCTTTGGTTTAAGCAGGATCCTAGTATTTGATTATTGGATTAGTTTCGTCTTATTGTATTCGTGTTTCTCGGAATACGGATGCTGGTATGTATATACGGATGAGAGGGGCATTCTTGTAATTTGATCACGATTTTTTCTTGAAGTGAGACACCTCAATTAGGGTTTTCTTTATTGATGAAATCTTTTGTGAGGTGGAGGAAATGAGGTGGGAAATTTGTGGTATTTTAGTGAAATGTGAACATGGCTTCATGTTGACTTCCTTGGAATCTTGTGAGATATGAAGACTTAGATATTTTGAGATATTATTTATGATATTTGTATGAGATATTTTCAATTGGTTTAAAGTCAAAAAAACATAAGCCATTTTCACATTATCATTATCATTATCATTCTACAGATACTTTCCTCTCTCTCATTCTCCTCAAGCTCTCTTCTCAATTCTCAAACCCTAATTATCTCATGAGTTGAGAATCCTAGGGTTTGTGAGACAATAGATCCCTGATCACTCTCTTCACACTCTAGGCAACTTAGTCTAGCACACCAAGTAACCTAGTTACCTTATCTTGGAGGTGAAAGCTCAAAGTAGAAACTCCCGGGTGGATCTTCTTCGACTTGGAGAAACCGACAAGGGGGCGCGATCCATTCTCACTTCGAGGAGCTCACGACGAGGAGAAGGATAGCGAGGCGAAGAAGGAATTGTAACTTGAGGTATAACATTCTCACATAGTAGTTAAACCTCCGAGTTAGTATGTTAGTTAGGGTTTAGTATCGATCCTGAAGTTTAGTCGATGTTACGAAGCACTTAAAAATCGTTTTCTGCAAACTCCGCCTCCCCGCAAACACGTGGGGTGCGTGGCATCGACTTACAGTGGTATCAGAGCCGACTAAACCATAACTAACAGATTAAACGACAAGAAAAACTACGAAACCGAAATAACCCCAAAACATCGAAGCATAGATCCTAGTTTCTGTTGATTTTTCACGAGGCTCTAAATTTTTTTTAAACAATTGCAGATTTCTCCTCTACTTGTAAAATGAACACACACCAAAAACGAGACATTTCCCGCCACATTGCCATAAAATCTGGCCTTACCGGTTTTACAGTAGGGGAATGCTTCGTATTTTGTTCTGTGGTCTTGTTACTTGGATCTAGGGTTTCAGGAGTTGTTTGTTTTTGCCAATTTTGAATATGCTGTCAATTATTTACTGTGGCAATACGGGGTGTTTTGAAGTCGCAGTTTTAACGTCGTTTAATGTTTCAAGTTGTGATATATGTGTTCGTAAACTTCCGCTAATTGCTATATGTCGGTTAGTTGGGGGTTGCACATATCTGTGATACTTTTGTGGTTTGTGTATATGAATTTGTTGGATCGTTGTGGATGAATATTCGGGGTTGTAAGATGAGATTTTTCCATTCTTTCAATCAAATGTAAATTGTAATTTGTTGTAATATTTTTTCGCGGGGCACATCCGGGTTGAGTTTGTAGCCGCCGTTGTATTATTTCATTTACTGTTTATTGCTCCTAGGATAGACCCAAAATGGGGTGCACAAACTACCGGGTACTTTGAAGTGCCGAGTGACCTACTCATTTTACTGAGGGAGGTTGCTTCACTTCGGGTATTTGGCGGGTAGTTTGCCGCACCCGTAGGGGTCTGGGGTGGAGTTTTGGCTATTCATCACGACCGTGGAATCCGTCTTTCGTTACAGGTGTAAACGAAACGCGGAATTCCTAGTATATCCAATATATTCATCTGTGGTCTGGAATGCCTATTATTGCGTCTGATGAATGGATATTATATATATATATATATATTACATAATAGACGTTGCTTATGTTTTGCATCCGCGCTAGTCCAGCCCCCAGCTCTGGCGTTAGTTATCTAACCTAACGGTGTAAGACGGGGCCTAGTGGCGAATGCGGATGGCATAAGCATAGGTTGTATTTTCGTCTTTTTCTGCAATGGTAGGTTAATTGATGGGATTGCATTACATTAATGCAAAGCAAACAAACCAAATCTGAATCGTTGGAACAATTCTAAAACCACTTGGTTTTTCCAAAACAACAAAACTTTTAAAATGCGGAGCTTAAACCACTCCTTTTAAAAAGCTATCAGGTTCCTTCGATTATATCAAGTACAGTACGTTCACGGTTTCGCAAATACCATTCGTAGCCCTCCGTTATTTCAGTTGGATATTCAATAGTATTTAAGCCATGTATTTTGACCTTCGCCAAAGCAAAGTGATTGGTAGCTGCTGAATATTCATCTGTAGCATAGATAGATGCGTTGGTTTGGGACAGTCGTACTACTATTTTGGCCTTCGTCAAGGGTATGTATGGGTGGGTTCAAATTAACCTGGACAATGCCGGGTAGAACTTGACATGTGACTTATGATATGTTGGCCTTCGTCAAGGCATAAGAGCATGGGGCAAAAATCCACATCGGGAGTTTCTAAAGAAACTGAAACTTGCTAGTGTTGCATACCATTTGGAGTGTAATAATTTTGGTAGGATTCCTTCAACTTTATCACACGATGATATTTGGATCCCGATCCTACTATGAGTATATACTACTCCTCGGGAGATTTTTTCACTTAACGATCAATGCTATAAACCAAGTAGGTGTCTAGAAAGGTGTTAGCAGGGCTACGCCTCCATGGAAAAGAGGTTATTTAATTTAGGAACCTCGCGAAAGCATTGTAAAACCACCCTCGAAGTACCGACACTGGCCTGGCTGAAAGTTTAAAGAAGAATTGTACGGTGAGATTAATCCTGACTAATTCTTCTTTTATGGTTTGAGGAAGGATTCGAGAAACAGTGGGAGCCATCCTGTTTAGATAAACTAAAAACCAATCTAAACTTGCAAGAGCATCATGCTAAAGCGTTTCTTCTCTCTCTCCTAATTGCAGCAACCAAGATGACTGGTCTTAAGTTACTATTAGATAAAAATATATTGACAGAGCTAAACTATAAAGATTGGCTCAGGAATGTCAAGATGGCAATAACTTATGACAAATAGGGCTATATTCTTACTATTAAAGCCCCCGCCGTCCCAGGTCCAGATTCCAACGTCGCAGATAAAGAAATCCGTAAGACCTGGGAAATTGATAGCGTGAAAGCCAAGTGCCTCGTGCTGGCCTCTATGGACAATGAACACCAGAGGCGGCATGAGAATATGGATCTTGAATCCATATTCCTCCATACCAAGGAATTATATGGAGAGAAATCTTGTATCGCAAGATACGAGACCTCGAAGAAGCTATTTCAGGCTAGATTGGCTGTCGGGTCATCTGTAGGGTACCACGTCCTTAAGATGATCGGCTACATTGAGGAGTTCGCGGACCTGGGGACCACGTTGGAAAATGGCTGTATACAAACTTGATTTTATAGTCCCTCCTTCCACCTACGCCCAGTTTATGATGAATTTTAATATTCATGGTAAAGAAGTTGAACTTCCGGAACTCCTCAACATGTTGAGGAGTGCTGAGGGCACCCTGCAGAAATCCAGGAAAACACCCGCTTTGCTTGTTGGTGGAGCTTCCTCTTCTAGATCCAGGGCGAAAGCCAAGGGAAAGAAGAAGATGGCCCCCACCAAGCCGAGAGGCGGTGTTAGTAAGGTGGAAGCAAAAGGCAATGAAAAAGTGGCGGGGCCGACAGTAGGGAAGGAAGAATGCTTCTACTGTCATTAGAAGGGCCATTGGAAGAAAGACCGCAGGGCCTGTGTTAGTTATATGTATACCCTAGAGGCCATTACAGTACATGAGATGTATATTGTAGTGGATGCTTGGATGTATATAGGGAGGACTTTCTTGCTCGACATGATAGTATGCTATCTGGTTGTACTTTATCTTAACATGTACACTTATTGTCTCTCTATTACATGTTGATGAAGACCTTAGGATGTGTACTTGACTACCAGGATTATGATGCAGATCATACTAGTAGGACAGAGGTAGTCGGCAAGTACATCCTTCAAATGTTCCTAGTCGTGGGGGTATCGAGACGGGGCATTGATATTCCAGAGTAGACTAGTGTATACGCTTCTCGACCCATATGATGGGCGATGGATGATCCCATATCCATTGGCGTTTGCCATCAGAGAAGGTATATGGGTGCTCAGTGGAGACTGGGTACACTGAACGGACTCGCCGAGAACTCCTAGATGGTATTATACCTATCGTCAAATAGCAGTTCTCTGGTGACACTGTGTAACATTTCAGAAAATATAAAATATTATTTTTGGAATTTAATATTAAAATAATATATTACGCGAAAACTACCCGATTTGCGAAATTGGGGTTTTCGTAAAAAGGTATAAATATATACCAATATTTGTGAAATAATTGGAGATTAAAATGATTTTTTCATTTAAAAATATATTTATTGGATTTGGCATTTTTATAATTTATTTTACGCAAGTTTAAAATTAAACCCGATTAGTGCACTACTAATCGCGATTAAGCCAAATCCGTGTTTCTACAGTTTTCCATGGCTAGTGCACCATGTCATGTTATATTTTAGTTACATGTTGTTTTAATTGTGTTTGGTGTTATTTGTGAGATGGGAAAAGAAAAGAAAAAGAGAAAAGGGTTAAAGAGACAATTATTGGAGAGAGAAAGTGAGAAATGAGTTGAGAGAGGGTGAGAATAAGAGAGAGAGAGGGGGACAGCCATTCATTTTTCCTGCCCTTTCATTTGCTTCATCTTCTTCCTACACATCTCCCTCCACCTCTACCCCAAGAAATCATCTCAAAATCTTCATCAAAACCCTAAACTCCTTTCATTAAAGATGATCCCCTCCTCCTCCTCAACACTTTAGACCAATCAAAGTTGGATTTTGGTGACCTTGGGCATCTAGGGTTTTTCTTGAGTTGCCCAAATGAGGTATATCTTCTTCCATTTAGTTTAGTTTGAGTTTTCTTGTATTCTAGTTTAGTTTAGAATGTGATTTGGTTAGGGTATGTGATGTTTAGAAATTTCAAGAGAAGGGTTGGGTGTTTGTGTGGAATGATGATGTGTAGTGGTTGTCTAAAGACCTTAGTGTGGATTTTTATGCCTAAAAACAGAGAATACGGACTTAGGATATTACCCATGTCGGTTTTGTGACATTTAGTGGCCTACAGGGAATCTGGAGCAACCCGGGAAGTTTCTGAGAAAAACAAACAATACCAGAGACCTAGTTGGACCAATAGGAAACCACCTTGAGAAGACGAACCCCATCAGAGCACCCTGGGCCGAGCTGGCCGGATTTTTGAGGCATGTGGCCGGCCAAATTTTAGGGTTTGGTGTCTAGGTTTGTTCAGTAGCTCACATACTCCATATACAACACCCTATACTTGCTAGTTTTTCTTCAATTGACCTGAACCAAAATCTGGGAGCACATTAGGGTGTCTTTGGTTATGTTTTCCATATTTTGGAATGCTTGGTTTTGATGTTTGGATTTGTAGTTGGTTGTTGGGTGTTTGTACGTCAACAACAAGGGTTGTTTGATTGTTTTGCATGCGTAGGCTATATGTTCTAAGCTATGAGCGCACCGTGTGCCGTATTGGTTTTCCAGACTTGATGTTAATAGCGATTGCGATTGTGTATTATTGTAGGTACCTTCGCGTGGATTCCGAGGCGACGGAGCATGGCGTCATCGACTTCGGCAAGCAAGGATCAAGGTGAGTAAATCTATATCTACGGGGGAAGTCGGGTGGATAGCGTATAGCACCCCCGCAAATTTCAAATGGAAACCGATCTACAGGATACAGTCGTAGAAACCTAGATTAGCCCTTATAAAAAGAAAACTTATTTTTGAACAATCCTGTCTCCTCTCTCTGCTAGGGTTATGGTTAAAAAGATAGTTAGAGATGATATGAGTGATTGAATATATATATATATATATATATATATATATATATATATATATATATATATATATATATATGGGGATATGAGATGAAAGCTTTAGGGATATGAAAAGTGAATGTGAATCACGACTTATAGATATGTAGTTGCACAAGAATAGGTATGTGTTTTAGAGTAGCACGACATTTGATGTATAAGGTAGAATATATATATATAATCGACTTGATGTAAGACGAATTAATGTGATGAAAGGAATATAAGATGTGATATGATGACTTGATTGATATGTCGGTATACGGATGCGAGTTGATATGAGAGGATTGATACCTTTGCCGGTCCCCTGATATGAGATTGTTATGGATGTGACCTGGGATATAAGTATATAGATATATAATGTTGTGAATCTTGAGTGATATGTCGTACGAGATGTTAGGTCCGTACTCTCTGTGTCATATAGGTTGATAGGATCCTTATTAGTTTAATGCCGCCGTACGATGATTTACCGTACGTGATCAGTTTTATGATGATTGATCTATACCCTTGACCAGAGGATGCCGTACGATGGATTATACCGTACGTGATGTTGTGAGGCTGGATGCCGATTGATAGATTCACCGACTAGGTCATGTTAGATACGTATACCTGTCAGCATTCGCATACGATTTACTTTATACTACGTTCATGTCACTCTCATTGTATTTCATATACCCGTGCTAGTACATCTACACCATTATCGATGTTGCGTATGTTACACGTACACATATTGACCGGCTCACACACTTCATCATCGATAATTTTTATGTCACTCACATAGTAGAATTGCTACATCATGCTATTATATTGCTATGCTCACATTATGATGATATGCCCATGCTCACAACACTGTTCCATGTTGCATGATATACGGATATGCTTACATTCTGTTATATGTCGCATACATCATGCTTTACGATTATACGCATTGAGATATGCTATTTTCATGAGATTTCTGGATTTTAGAACCGTGGTTATGTTTCAAAAAGAAAGTATGTATTGTTTTAAAAATCCGGTTTCTCTTGATATGATATTTCAGTACGTCCACCATGTGTTTTCTCGGTTCTGAGATTGGCACGTGAAACTCGATTCGAGGAGCGGTAGGCACCGTCTGCGGGTACATGGTGGGCCCGGTGAGGTACCCCGGGGAAAGAAGACTCGTATTGTTAGACGGTGAGCCTGGCAGGGGAGCACTACCTACCGATGATAGTATTTGGGCTCGGTGGTTATCCAGAGGATACCGACCGAAGTCGATAGATGGATGTGGGCCGACCCGTTCTGCAGGAGCCCGAGGGCCGATCCCGCAGACGGAGCCTATGGGCCGATCCGGACCGACGGAGCCCGAGATATGAGTATTTACGTGTCTATGTTGGACACGGGTTTCATGATATTTCGAGTGTCGATGCTTGACACTCAGGTTCCTTGATTTAGATGTGTCACGAGGGACACACGTTGATTTATATCCTCATACTTTCATGAATATGCTTTTATGATATTTACATGCATGGCGTTGTTGTGTCATTGATGGACACGTGGATGAGATCCACATGCATACATGCATTGATTACATTGTTGGATGATATCCACATGCTGATAGGCATTTATTTATGTTGTTGGCACATATACAGATACGGTCACCCAAGATATCATAGTATTACCTTTATGATATAGTTGACCTAGGAAATCGTTATTTTATTCGATTTCTACCTGATGATGTTTTCTACTCACAAGTTGGCAACTCACCTCCGTTGTGCCACAGTTCTTGCAGGTTGACCGCATGGATCAGTAGCGGCATCGCTGGCACACAGATGAATTCGGGTGTTTTGCTTTGGTAGGTGGTACATGTTGGATCGTACCCCTCTTGTATTATTATTCCTGTTGTATCTAGTTAACTCCATCAAATCAGAAACTAGTATTTGTATAAGTAGTAAGACTTAGTGAGACTTGTGGTTGCGAGACTTAGAGCGAGAGTTTATGTTCGCTTGGTGGGTTTGATGTCTTTCTTTACATTATCTTTTTGGTGTTGATCTTCGCCGTTGGGCGTCGTATACTATATTATGACTTGCGTGGTTATGAATCCGCCGATTGGCGAAGAGCTAGCTCCCGCTTGGGGATGCCTTTATCATTATTATGTAAATATGGTTTTGGATCAAAATATACAAAGGTGGTGCTGCCGAATTTTTTTTAAAAGACGAAACATGTTTTTCAACTAATAAACTCCACTTGCATATTTCAAATTCCACTTGCATTTTTCATGTTCCACTATTTATGCACTAAGAAAACGTTTTATTTCACCATACCTTTATTTCAAAACTTCACCTCCTTATTTTATTTAAAAAGGGTTTAGATTTCTGGGTTTCGGCTTACTTGAGTTACGTTACGCCTTTAGGCGTCGCGTGATTTAAGTGCCGGTCATGAGCTAATATTTTCGGGTCATGACAAAGTTGGTATCAGAGCGATAGGTTTAACCTTGGTTCGAGTTTAGGTTTGACTGTGTGGAGTCTGGGGCGTAAATATTTCGGAACCTAGGCTTGCCCTTACGGAACTTAGACTTGGACAGTGGGGTATTAGACCCGAACTTTTGTTTCATAGGCTGACCCTGATTGATGGAGTAGGTAGCTTGAGTAGAGTGACGTACCGTACGTATGTTCCGCGGCATATTTATGATATGATACTCCACTTAAGAAACCATAGGATGTACATATTTTGAGATATGTGATTCTCATCGTCCCCTTGATCATACATCCATTTGAGATCCTTGATTCTATTCGTTTCCATGATCATACTCTCACTGATTCCGTTCCTCCTTATGATCATGTATCCATTTTGGGATCTGTTGATTCTTTTCATCTATTTTCGTTGATACTCGATTGAGGTTCCCGTCACCATGGTTTGAGAGCAGATTGAGCTGCTGCTAGTGATGCGGTCAGGGCGAGCTCGTCATGGACGAGGACTGACCATCGTATTTTCTGGTGACATGGGAACGTCTCGATTTTGTATTTGTGTTGTGACCTCTTGTTTGAGGCGAGTGTTCGGTCTTGCGCCGGATGATCGGGCCATTGTTAAAGGCTTCCTGTTGTGGGAAGACTGTTGGTGTACAACCTACCTCGGAGATTGTGATGTCGTCTACCTTGTAGACAGATGACCCAGCTGTTGCTGAGATTGATGGGATGTTGCTTCCAGACTTTATGAGCTGAGATCGCTGGAGCTTTCAGACAGAGATGCGATAGATGATAGCTAGTCTATCTTGAGTTGAGAGACGAAGGTGATTCGGCAGATTTGATGCGCCGACGCAGGCCCAGTTGAGTTAAAGATTTCCAGTGTGGAGAATCTTATTCAGATATAGAGTAGGTCGATCCAGAGAGGACGTTGTTCGTTGAATGATCCAATGGGAGATCGGTAAGTGGACTAGCTTCGGATAGAGGACCTCACCCAGATGCGTTGTGAGTTGATCGAGAACGGACGAATATGGAGTATTCCTCCGAAGGTTAGGATGAGTTCCCGGAGACGTGTCCGGCTAGAGATCTTCTACAGAGTGATGAAGATACCGAGTTCGTGATTTCGAGTCTGTGTGAGAGATTCCGGATTGACTGTAGCCGAGAACAATTGCAGTACGCAGATAGCATGACGTGACGTCGAAGTGGACGATTATAAAGACGAGTGGAACAAGAGCTTCGTGCGAGACGTTAACGAGCTGTTGTTACTCCCTGTTTAGATTTGAGATCAGATATTTATACAGAGGCGTTGGGATACGACCAGTTCCTAAGGAAATGCTGTGCTGAGAACGCAGATGTCTAGAAAACGAGAAAAGATTATGCAAGAGTACCAGCCTCCGTACAGTTCGGCATAGGTGA
Organism: Agapanthus africanus; assembly: GCA_030015575.1. Taxonomy (NCBI): domain Eukaryota; kingdom Viridiplantae; phylum Streptophyta; class Magnoliopsida; order Asparagales; family Amaryllidaceae; genus Agapanthus; species Agapanthus africanus. Next base: position 268,317,053 of record JASDDO010000031.1, on the reverse strand, counting down.
GATCGGAAGAGACCTTGAGCAGGTGCCTTCCAGGACACTGCTGCGATAGGAGTTGCACCGAGGATCGGTTGTGTCACGTGTATTCAGAGGGACATAGGCCGATGCCAGTGACGTGCTGCTTTACGAGTGGTCATGCTAATTGGCCGAGAGATGACCAGAGGAGTACTAGAGAGGATCGTTTCCGTTAGTACACCGGACCGGGCCGACGAGCCGATGGATTGCGAGATTGGTAATCCACAGAGAAATGAAGACCAAGAAACAGAGGACGCCATACCGTGAGCAGGAGGCAAGCGGATGTTCGTGCTCTGCCAGTTTTGGGTGCACCGACATTTTTTGACATTGTAGGAGGTGTACCTCAATGTCATTTGTTGCGATTTGCGTTTGTGATCCGAGTATCACGCTTATATCGCTTGGATTTAAGTTTTGATGATTGAGTTTCATGATATTGATTTCGTGCACCATGGCTGCACCTACTGGGTATTTACATGTTGTGCATAGTTATTGCACTTGATATACGTTTTACACACCGTTATGTTGGTTTATGATTTGTGCATATCTATTGGACTTGATGTCGATTTTGTGCCTTGGTAGCACATATTTATGATTTCGTGGATTTCAAATGGTTGATTTGATTTGTGCAAGTGGTACTCACTCGATTTGATTTATGCACTCGGTATAGCTCACACGTGTTTGCAGTGCATTGATACGTGTTTTGTCCACGCAGTTGCACGCGTTTTTGATTTTATAGACCTTGGTACACTCGGTGTTGTTTTTATACGCATTTGAGTTATTGATGCATTTCCGTGCACTTATTGCATCTGATTTGTATTTTGTGCAATTGTTGCACTAGGTTTTTACGCCGTGCAATTGTTGCACTGGAGTTGTATTTCGTGCACTGGATGCACTGGAGTTGTATTTCGTGCACTGGATGCACCGGATTCGTATTTCATTCATTTGTTGTACCAAATTGTTATTTCAAGCATTTGTTGCACCAGCTTGGTATTTCATGCATTGGTTGCACCCGATTTTTGTCTTTGAGCATTTGCGTTATCAGATTTGCGTTTTTCGTGCGTGTTGGCACTTGATGTTCGTTTTCATGCATGTTACTGCACTAGATGTTTTATACGAACCTGACGCGCTTGGGTTGGATTTTTGCGCATATTAGGCACTTGATATTGGATTTTGTGCGCATCGGATGCACTTGAGTGAGATTTTATTCGTGCATGTTGGATGCCCTCGATTTAGATTTTATCCGTGCATATTGGATGCGATTTCATTCGTGCATGTTGGATGCACTTGACTTAGATTTTATTCATGCATGTCGGATGCACTTGATTTAGATTTCATTTGTGCATGACGGATGCACTTGATTTGGATTTTCGCGAATGTTGGGCGCATGATATGAGATGTGATTTTGTGCACACCGGATGCACTCGATTGGGATTTGCATTCGTGCATGTTAGTTGCACTGGATAGAGATTTTCGTGCACTGTAGATGCACTAGATGTTGTTGTCGTGCACACCCGTTGCACTGGACAGATGTTGTCGTCCACACCTGTTGCACTGGACAGATGCTTTTGTGCACACCCGTTGCACTTAGTTTAGTTTTGTGCACATTCGTGGCACTTGTATTAGATTTGAATTCCGTGCTCACCATACGTACGTGATGTTGGATACGCCTTTCGAGGATGATTTTGCTCTTGAGCATTTTGTTTTCATGAGGGGCACTATGTTATGTAGTAGCCGAACAGGACTGATCCGAGGACAGTAACTGAGCACTTTGCATGCATAAAAGTTTACCAAGAGGTTTTCGAAAAGGAGCTATAGTCTCGCTATTTCCTACGTGTCCGTGAGCGACACGAACGTTAATAAGGAAAACCTTTTGGGATATTTTAAAAGGGCGGAACGTATATTTTAGCAAAACATATATGAGCGTATACTTATTACTTACAAATGAGCGTCCGTCATTTATGCCGTGAGTTACGCATCACACGGCGATTTAGAAAAGATTTTGCATGTGTGTCATTCTGTTTTTGAAGATTTTTCCAAGGATGCGTACTATACACTTATTATAGTATTTGACTAGTGCATATTGGATTTCAGTAGTGGATTTCGAGATCTGTATCTCCATTGTAACTCTGATGATATGCGTGCAAATCCGATAGTTTGCGTGACGCTTGACGGAGTTCGATTTCAACAGTGGATTTTGAGATCTGTATCTCCATTCATTTTTCCTCCCCTTTCATTTGCTTCATCTTCTTCCTCCTCATCTCCCTCCGCCTCTACCCCATGAAATCATCGCAAAATCTTCATCAAAACCCTAAACTCCTTTCATTAAAGATGATCCCCTCCTCCTCAACACTTTGGACCAATCAAAGTTGGATTTTGGTAACTTTCAGCATCTAGGGTTTTTCTTGAGTTGCCCAAATGAGGTATATCTTCTTCCATTTAGTTTAGTTTCCTTATATTCTAGTTTAGTTTAGAATGTGATTTGGTTAGGGTATGCGATGTTTAGAAATTTCAAGAGAAGGGTTGGGTGTTTGTGTGGAATGATGATGTGTAGTGGTTGTCTACAGACCTTAGTGTTGATTTTTATGCCCAAAAACAGAGAATACGGACTTAGGATATTACTCATGTCGGTTTTGTGACATTTAGTGGCCTAAAGGCAATCTGGAGCAACCCTGCACATTTTCTGAAAACCCGGAAAACCCCGATAATAACCCTCTCTGTACATTTTCTGAAAATGTGGATTTTTCCTAATTAAAAATATCCAAAAATTACAGCAGGTAAATATAAGAATTACTGTGAAGCACGTGAGCGCAATTCGACTAAAGCGCCGCGGAACCGCGGCCCCACCCCAGCATGTGCGGCGGTTCCGCGGCCACATAGTCGATTCTTTGCACGTGCGTTTCACAGTAACTCCTATTATTTAATGTTGTATTTTATGGGAATTTTTAATATTTATTCAACTGTTGAATTTTCTGGGTTGTATTGGGGACTTAAAGTTTCGATCGGATATTATAACTTTGTTTAGTTTTGTCCGGATAATTTTAGAAACTGTTAAAAAGTTCGAACGGATATCAATAACTCACTTTTTCCCCTGTCGGAAAATTTTTCAAAAGTTGGATTTTTCCTCGTGTTTAAGAACGTTCTAAGTCGTGCAAGTAACTCGATGGACCCTCTAGAAGACAGCAAACCTTAACTCGATTATGTGACCGTCTTGAACTGCCTTTTGAACCTTAGGGTTTGGGGCAGTACGGCGTGCCACATGTGAGGCGTTGGCTTGACCCTTCTACGGCTGGACCATTGGTACTGTGGCATGTGATGGATGTTTTAAAACTGATTTCAAGTGTTGAGATATATTGGGGAAATCTTGGGTGTATGATGATTCGATCGGAAAGTTTAACTTTTTCTATTTATCTGGAATGTGATACAATATTTGGAATCTACAAGTAGTTATGAGATAACTAATTTGAATATTATAAACATAGCAGTTTAGTCTCAGATGATCGGTTGCCACGGAATTTTGATGTGATCAAAAGTCCGTCGCAATCACATAGCGTACGCAGATACTCGCCGGGTAAACTTAATAGACAGCTACGCCCCATAGCCCCGACCAAGTGACTGTAGGAGAACCCCGTCGCCGAAAGCATCCGTTCGGGTGCTCGCGGCAGCGGTGTTCCGCCTTAGTGCACTTCGTCGACGGCATCTGGGGTGCGGCCGTCTACTAAAGTTTGCGACGAGCATTCGATCAGGACGTCGGGAATCTTGTTGAATTGCCCGACTTGATATTGAAAAGAGTTTTCGATAATGAGACTAAAATACGGGGTTTATAATAGTTAGGCATGCGATGTCTAAGGAATTCATTTGGTTAGGCATGCGATGTCTAAAGAGGTTGCGGATTCCAACTGTTGTAGTTTTACACTTTCTTTTCTGTGACCGTAAGCGTAGTATGTGGTGTATCGCCGGCTTCGTTGCTATACATCAACGACAATCGGGATACGCATACTTGCTTACGTTGATGATATGTGATATTATGTGTTGCTGTGATATGTTGTATTGGATCGTCGCTTTTGAATAGCCGTGGGTTTTATGTGAGATGAGAGTTTTTTCTTTTTCATTCATGTAAAATTCATTTGTATGTAATATTCTTTTATTGGGGCACTTCCAGGTAGCGGAAGCTGTCACCGTTGTATATTATTTACTTTTCCGCATTAGGTAGACCCAAGGCGGGGAGCACAAGTAACCGGGTTCTAGGGTCCAATGGGAGACCATCTCGAGGAGTCGAGACCGGGTCTCCTAACCCTAGAATTGGCAGTGTTACTTGCCGCTCTCGTAGGGGTCTAGGGATGTGGGTTTGGCTATTCATCGCGACCGTGGAATCCGTGTTTTATACAGGCTCGTATTGAAAACACGGACGTCCTAGTATATCCAATATTTCATATATGTTCTTCTGCTGCAATGTTCTGTGATGAGATCATATTACTGCCTGAGACGAATGTTTATATTATATATATATAAGATATATGTTATATTGCAGATTTCGTTTCAAAAGAGATGCTTGTGAAGCATAATAAAATGGGACTTCATTAATGAGATTAATGAAATAAAATAAACCTAAGATGTTGTAGAAACTTGTTTATAAAAACTGGTAGCTCTAGTTCTTGCTTTGCATAGCGGTGTTCCTTGTAGAACATCCAGCACCTTATTCGATAAGGAAAGGACCGAGATCCCTTCACCGGGAGTGACTCCTTTAGCAATAACTGGCAGATGCTACAAACTCGGTTTGTCTTTTGATTTCTTCTATAGTTTTTGCTTTGCATAGTGGTATTTGTGAAATATCCTGCACCTTATTCAATGAGGAAAGGGCCGACGATCCCTTCACCGGGAGTGACCCCTTTAGCAAAACTAGAAAAGCCTCAAAAACACTCCATTTAAAATCACTCGATTCTACAACGATATCAAGTTCATTACGCAAAAGGTTTTCTTAAAAACCTGACGTAGCCCTCCGTCATTTCAGATAAGTCCTACTTAGTATTCGTGCTACGTTTGTTGACCTCCGTCAAGACGTAGTGTGCGGTAGCTGACTAGTATTTATCTGCTGATGCATATGATGCAGATTGGATTAGGGTAGTCGTGCGGCCTTGTTGACCTCCGTCAAGGGTCGTGCGGGTGGGTTTAATTCAATCAGGAAATGACGGGTTGAACTTGACTAGTAGCCTATGGTTTGTTGACCTCCGTCAAGGTCATAGGACGCTAGGGGTAAAATATTATTGGGAATTTCAAGTGTTGAAATTTGCAATGAGATTGCATACCTTCTATGAGATAGTTGGATCCCGATACCCGCTGCGAGTAAGAGTTACTCCTAGGAGAGTTTTACACATTACAATTAGCTGATCAAGTAGGTGTCTAGAAAGGTGTTAATGGGGTTACGCCCCTGGGAAATCGAGGTTTACTTTAATTAGGTTCGTGCGAAAGCACGGGGGACCTCCCTCAAAGTACCGACACTGGCCTGGATGAAAGATTGGCGAACTTGTAGCGTGTAATTAATCCCGGCTAGTCTTTCCTTTTAGGGTTTGAAGGAAGATTTGACAAAAACAGTGGGAGACATCCTGATTAGATATATTAGATAACCAATCTAATCTTGCAAGAGCATACGCTGAGTGTTTTCTTCTCTCTCTCCAGATAGCGACCATATCACGCCTTAATCAAGATAATAAAATAGATATATTGACCGAACCCGCTTGTTATACTGAGCTGGGGAACGTTGGTCCCGCTCCAACTTATAATTGTTATAGGACAGAGCAGGAAATTGGGGAATACCAGAATTCCCGTGCCGCCCAAACGAAGAAAGTGCATGTTGATGCATCATCTTCGGGTGTGTTCATTACACAGAACTATTTCTCAGTATCCTTTACGTCCTGGGTATGTGATACCGGATCAGGATCCCGCATATGTAATCTGTTACATGGGCTACAGATAGGTAGAGAACTGAGAACGGGTGATAAGTTTCATGAGACAGAAAACGGTGCAAATGTTGCAGCCAATTCTGTTGGTCACTATCACCCTGTATTACCAGAATACATTGATTCTGAACAAATGTTATTAGATACCGAACCTGATATACAAAATCATATCAGTCTCTTTATTAGTAAAGAAAGGATATAATTTTGTATTGTTGGATAATGTTTTGAACATTTCCTATATCAAGAGTTGATCGGTTCAGGCACGTTATCTAAAAGCATTGACGTTCTAAATCAAACTACAGTTCTTAGTATACAGAACACACATAAGAGGAAGAGTTCAGAAATGAACGAATCCTTCTTGAGGCATTGTAGACTAGGTCATATCAATGCGACCCGACTGGCTGAAGTTACATATAGATGCATATTTAAATTAGTTTGAATTTACATCTTGTGAAACTTGACGGTCATGTCACAAAGATAAGATGACCACAGCTCTGTTTATTGGAAACAGAGAAAGAGTTAGTGAACTCTTGGGATTGATACATGCTGATGTGTGAAGGTCCCCTGTCTACACATGCCAAGACTGGTTCTTTGTACTTCATTACATTCTCTGATGATCTCTCAAGATTCAGACATATGTTCCTGCTGAAACACAAGTCTGAACCTTTTGAGATATTCACAGAATATAAGTTAGAAGTAGAGAACCAAAATACGGGTATAAGTATTATGTCCTTTGATGAGATCAAGGAGGAGAATACTTGAGCACGGAATTCCTGGACTATTCTAAAGGAGAATGAGATTCTCTCTCAGCATTACTCCTCCGTATACACCATATCACGATGGTATATCGGGGCGGAGCAATAGCACCCTATGTGATATGGTGTGCTCTATGATGAGTACTACTGAGTTGCTTATTTCCTTTTGGATATTATGCGCTTGAGAAGCTGCATACCTATTGAATAAGGGTTCCAATCAAATCAGTTTCCTACCACTTCATATGTGATATAGAAAGGGAAGAGCCCATATCTTAAGTTAGTTAAGATTTGGGTTGTCCGGCCTATGTTTGAAAAGAAAAATCCGGACAAGCTCGAGGCAAGGTCTGTTATGTAGAACTGGAATGGTTCCAGCTATACAAACTGCAGCTGATGATTTGGTAGAACCAAAGGATTCAATAGTTTCCAACGAACCTCACCCTCTCCGCCGATCTATCAGGGTTCCTCACCCACCTGAGAGATACTTCGGTTTCTCTATGACAGTGGGAGCGAGGATTGAATCATGAGATGATGACCCAACTAGTTTCGAGCTGGCCATCAGGAGTGGGACTCTGTAAGAATGGCTGGATGCTTATCGATCTGAGATGGAATCCTTATACACCAACAAAGTATGGACTTTGGTTGCTTTATCTGAAGGGTTAAATCCCCATCAGGAGCAAGTATATCTTGAGAAGATTACCTGGTGTACATGGAAAAGTTGAGACTTTCAAAGCTAGACTTGTTAAAGGTTTGCATCATAGACCAGGTATGGATTATGTTGAAACCTTTTCTAAGGATCTATGCTTAAGTCCATCCAGATCCTACTTGCCACGGCTGCATACCATGACTACGATATCTGGTGGTTGGGTGTCATGACTGCTTTTCTAAATGATGTTTTAGAAAAGAGCGTCTATAAGTACACAGCCAGAGGGATTCGTAGACAGTGGGAGCAGCGGAAACGTATGTAAGATGTTTTATATGATAAAACAGGCATCGCGGAGTTGGAACATCTGTTTTGATGTAGTAGTCAAAGAGTTTGACTTCATCAAAATGGTAGATGAACCTTGTATATACGAAAAGGTAGTAGAGAGTATGGTGGTGATCCTCGTAGAGTACGTGGATGACATACTCTTGATAGGGAAGGAGTTTCCTATGCTACGCTCGGTCAATCTCCGCTTATCACAAGGATTCTCCATATAGGATCAAAGTGATACCTCCTAAATCCTGGGTTTTGGATCTATGAGATAGATCTAATTGGATGTTAGGGTACTCACTAGTTGTAGTGAGATGGTATCAATCGATCCTGGGGAGAATCACTGGAAAGGTTCCAGGGTGATAAGGACGACTGAATGTCAGTCGCAGGCTTGTCTATACCCTCAGTGGAGGGACGGTATGTTGGAAGAGTTCCAAGCTAGATACCGTGACATACTAGACGATTAAAGGAAAGATACATCGTTACCAAGGATACTACCAAAGAGGAAATCTGGATATATATATAAGTTCATAAGATGAACTTCGTTCCTACCATTGTGTGACAATGGGGTTGTGGCTTTAGCCAAAGAACTACCGTCCCATCAGAAATTCAGATATAATTCTTAGGCAGTATCACCTGATCATGGAGATGGTTGATCTCCAGGGAGATCGAGGTTAGGAGAGTAGACACAGAGGACGCAGCGCGGATCCACTCATAAAGGCCTTTTTCCCCAGTAGAGACTTTTATGGGATTGTTGAGTATGAGATACTTCAACCGCAGCTAATTGTTGGGTATGTGATACCATAACAGATGGCCCTAGTGCAAGTGGGAGATTGTTAGTTATATGTATGCCCTAGAGGCCATTACTGTACATACGATGTATATTGTAGTGGATGCTAGGACATATATAGGGAGGACTTTCTTGCTCGACATGATAGTATGCTATCTGGTTGTACTTTATCTTAACATGTACTCTGATTGTCTCTATATTACATGTTGATAAAGCCCTTAGGATATGTACTCGACTACTGGGACTATGATGAGATCATACTAGTGGGGCCACGGTAGTCGACGAGTACATCCTATAACTGTTCCTAGTCGAGGGTGTATCGAGACAGGGCATCGATACACCAGAGTAGACTAGCGTATACGCATCTTGACCCATATGATGGGCGATGGATGATCCTATATCCATCGGTGTTTGACATCAAGGATGGTGTACGGGTGCTCAGTGCAGACTGGGTACACTGGACGGACTCGCCGATAACTCCCAGATGGTATTATACCATACGTCAGATGGCAGTTCTCCGGTGACACTGGTACAGAGTAGTTTGTTGACCCGAGATCGTCATAGAGTCTTGTGTGGTTCCCACTGTGCTTTGATTTCCATCATACCACATCCAAGAGGGCGTGCAAAAAGGTGGCTTTTGGGTACAGTCCCGAATCACATGGAGGCAATGAGCGATAGGAGGGGATTCGTCTCTCCCGGTATAGGGAGTTGATGTTGTGCTGTGTTCGATTGGCTATAACCGGAAATCCCTGGCCAGGGTTGCTGAGATTTACTGGTAAGTGTTATCAGTAGTTTCTCGAACTGTTATAGACCTCAAATCGACACGACTTATCGAGCTACTGGGGTCTGACGTTTACCACCCCTAGGCGAGATATGCGACATATCAGACGACGAGACCGGACTGTACGGGAGTGTTACTGTTTGGATTCACAGGAGAAGTTACAGGCTTGCTTGTTGATCTTCTGAGCGCTCAATACCTGGGTAGCTGTTACGTTTAGCTGACCGCTTGCAGCTTGTGGGTGTTTGATATGATCATCACCTACTGCCGGCGTATTGACGATTCTTTAGAGTCCTACACAGAGGTTTCTTGACTCAGGCAAAACGGAGTAGGAGCACATATGTGATATGTGCGGGACCGAGGATAATGCGATATGTGATACCGTATTATATTCTCGCGATATTTGATATCAGCCGGGTCATCGGATCAAGTGTTGATTCGATGAATCGGTACGGATAAATATTAGTCGGTTATATGCGATATAGCCGGATTGTCGGATCAAGTGTTGATTCGATAATTTAATGTATAATAATATATTTGTTATATTAAATTACATTAACTAATATTTGCTCACTAAAAGATTCTTTTTCTCACTCGGGTAATACATTGATATATATGCGATATATGTTAAATGTATTATTTTATTTTGTTACGATAAATATTATATATGTGATATATAATATTGTAACATGATATGATAAATAATGCAACTTATTTAGTGGAGTTTAAACATGATAAGGGTTTGGATTAGGGTTAAACTTTCTAGATGTTTCTAGAAGGTTTTCTTTTTGTTTTGTGAAAGATATTTGTGTGTGACTCATGCTTTAACCCAACCCAAACCCTAACCCTAGTCTATTCTCTACAATGGTTAAGTGAACCATGGTTGCATAATTCTATCATATCATTTTCATTTCCTATTCATGAAAAAGGATTAACATTATTCATCTTCTTCCTCCTTCATTCTTCCATGAAAAAGCTTACTTGTTTTTCAAAAGGTGATGAATAAATATGAGAAAAGGATAAATAAAGAGAGCAAAAATCCTACTTCATCATCCTCATCTTCCCTTGCCATTTAGATGAGGGTGTTCACATCATTTCATGAGTGTTAGCTTGTGTTAAAGAAACTTCAAGGTAGATCATCTTAGTATCGAAGATCGGAAGCAAAGGTTGCGTCTTTCTCTTCGTGGAACCTCTTGAGAGTCCGGATCCCGATGATCGCAGCGAAGGGACCACAACACGGAGCATATGAAGTGAAGGACCGGATCTACAAAGGTTGTAATCCCTCTCACTTAGTGTTAAAATGTTTAGCATGCTTGTTTTCGCCTAATCTCTAGTTTAAAGTTCCGTATTCGGGTTGTTCGGCACGGCTAAATTTTTAATCGGGCATGGTTGATGCCTCGTAGACCCTTGTGCGCGTGCCTAGCAACCCTACATCACCAAACCTAGGGGTGAACTTAAGAATGTGTTGATAAATGTCGGGGAATTTATATTCCCTGTGGACTTGTAAGTGCACGGCGGCGCCCCGGCCGTCAATCAGACGCCGGAATGCGGAAATGAAAACTTTTCTATAAACTAGAACCGGCACCACCGCGCACTAAAAACCCGGATCGGGCCATTAACTTAACTCTAGCAAACTAGAAAAAAAGGAAGGAAGCTATACCGAGCGATCCGTGTCCTTCGGTCTTCGGCCTCCACTCCGATCTCCTCGCGGAACCTCCGGTCTTCATCTCCTCGTCGGAACGGGCACCACAACGCCGGGTTCGTTTACGGTATCCCACCTCTGGACCGAGGCAACTCGGGCACGAAGTTGGCGAGTCGACGTACCTAAGGATGTTGTAGATGAAGTGTAGAATAACTTTGTCTCAATGGGGTTATGAAGTTGCCTTGGTGATGGAGGAGAGAAAAGAACTTTGGAGTGAACTAGTATTTTGTAGCAAGAAGAAAAATGAGAGATCAATGATTTTTCTTCTACCAAAAATAAACCCCTCTCTCCCTCTCTCTAGTGGCCGGCCCCTCCTCCATCGAAAAAGTCCGGCCGTGAAGGAACAAAGGAAAACTGGCCGGAACGGAATGCAAACTGGCAACTTCAGAAACTGATCCCGTAATAAATTTCAGGAAAACCCCACGACTGTATATACGTACCCGCATTTGTATTCCCACTGAATACAAATGCAAATAGACAAAATCTACACTGTACAATACTAGGATCCGGCTTAAACCAAAGCCCGCTAGTATTATCCGTCCGATCACGATCCGTGCAATACCGCACGTATCTGATCGAACCCTGCCATATCTCCATACGGCCTCTACAGCGTTTTGCCCGAAACTTGCGAAAACGATCTGTGGAGGACTCTAAAGACTTGTCAATACTTTGGTTGTGGATTTAACCACTAGCACGTCAGAGGTATTAGCCTATACGTAACGGGCTACCAGGTATTGACCAAAAGGGACGTCGATGAGCGAACTCATCCTGACACCCTACTGAGCCTGTCAGTGACAATATCCGTACAGTCTGGTCCGTTCGTCTATGAGCATCGCATGGCGGGCCTAGGGGGTTGGTAAAAGTCAGACCTATAAAAGCGGTACAAGTCGTGTCGGAGTGTAGTCCAGAACACCCTGAGTTACTACTGGAATAACTACCAGTAAATCTCCTGCCTTGGCCAAGGACTTTCATGTACTGGCTCTACTAGACACAGCGCGACCTCACCCCCAATACCGGGAGAGACGAACCCCTGCAGATCCGCTCACTGCCTCCATGTGGCTCGGGACTGTACCCAACTAAAACCTGTTTGCACAACTCCTTTGAGCGTGGTAGGGTAGTAATCAAAGCACAGTGGGAACTCACACGAGACAAATGACGATCTCGGTCGAAGAACTAACCTGTACACATGTCACTAGGGAACTGCTATCTGACGTCAGGTATAAGACCAACTATCATGTTCCCGGCGAGTCCTGTCCGGTGTACTCATAACCCAATGAGCACCTGTATACATCTTTGGTGAACCAACTGACACCAGTGGCTTGTGAGACCGGCCACCTCCCCTCGTCGGGGTCTCGACTGTATACACTAGTCTACTCTGGAATACCGATGTCCTGTCTCGAAACTCCCATGACTAGGGACCTTTTAAGGATGTGCTTATAGACCACAGCTCCCACGTATATGATCGCCCTCATACTGCTGGCAGTCAAGCAAGAATCCTAGGGGCTCTATCAACGTGCAATAGTGACGTGTAAGGTCACCTAAAGCAGTACACGATGATAAAGATAAACCAGATAGCATACTATCATCTTGAGTAAGACTGTCCTACCGGGATAGGTCCTCCCTCAATCATTGCAATCATGTGCCTGTGATCCAATAATTGACTCTGAGGGCACTATCTACAACAATCTCGCTCTTGTACTCAAGGCTAATTATTGCGATGTCACATACTCACAGCCCGTGTGATACCGAATACCCAACTCCTCTACTAGTCAGTCTCACAACGCTCGTTTGTGAAACTATTGCGTTCGAGGAATAGCCTCGGTGAGTGGATCCGCTGTGATGTTTCTTTCTATGTCTCTCTTTATCTTAAGTTCACGGAGAAACCCATCTCCCGAAATGAGCAATACATGTCTTAGAATATGTTTGGATGTCTGATGGGACCTAGTTCATAAGTGAACTCCAAATCCAAACTTCTTAGACTGTATCGTCGACTGAACTTAATCAGTATCCTGCGCTATGCCTCCCTCAGTATCCTCCTTGACCACCTGTCAAAAATACTGCCCCTCTTCAGAGGGAGAACTATAACTCTGACAGTCACTCTGTCATCCAGGTCACCTTGGAAGCCTGGAATGATAACTGTCTCCCAAAGGAGGCTGCCGTTATCATTTCCCTAGAACATCAACTTATGTTCTAAAACTGCTTCCGATCGTTTCTCCAGGATTGGATTAATATCAACTTACTGCATCTCGTGCAAAAACAACATCTAATGTGGTACTTGACATCTCATGATTGACTCAATTGCCTAAGCAAGTGATCTTCCAATCATGCATATCCCTCTCCCCTTTAGTCTGCAAGACACCTTGAGAGAGGGTGACTCCATCACCTGCAGGTACACTACCGTGCCAGGAGTCATCCATCCTAAAACACCTTTAGAATGCTGTTTAAGTACCCAGATTGGAACACTTCCCAAATCTAGATCTAAAACCATAGATCCAGTAACCAGAATATCTGATATAATATCCAATTCCTATGTGGAGAAACCACTGTGTGACAACCAAAATATAACCGATCGTAGTATAGGAATTTCACTTCCTACTCTGTGTGTGTCATCCAAATACCAGGACAGCACACCCTACTTCCTTCTTAACAGATCCATCCCCTATTCTGATGAAGTCAAACCTATGACTGTCACATCAGAAATAGATGATCTATCTCTGCAACATCTGCTTTAGTCTATAAATAGACATAAGCCACTTGTCCACCAATGCTTCCGCTGCTCCCACTGACTACGACAACCCTCTGGCAGAGTCATATACACGTGCACTTCTAAAGCATGTTTAGAACAACGCTATACTCATCCTCCGGCCGGGTCTCACAGTCTGGAACAACAGCAATGGCAAGTCTGGGTAAACAAGAACTTCCCTGCCACCGTCCTTGAGCATACCGAAATACCTCTCGAGCGCCTGAGGTTACCCACCTTTTCTGCAGAGTGGCTAATGGAATGTCAATACATATTGAATCTTTGGGTTCCTATCAAATTTTCAGTAATCGTTTGCGGTTCTGGAATCACTTCCAGTTCTACCATACTCCCACTACTGTTTTCTGAAAAAATCCATTTTTTTGTTAAAACTGTGGCGAGTCAAGAACAATATCACTATTGATCTTCCAGATGGTAGAAAGTCAACCCTCGTCATAGCCTGGGTCAACCCACAAACATCCATTACAGAAACGTGCCTTGAGTTATCCAGAGTCTGGTTTTAAGCATAGGCCGGACAACTCCCCGTACCTTAACATCGTTAAGATATGAACTGTTCTATATCCAATATAGAACCAGAGGCACTGATTTAATTGAACCAGATTCAAATCATGCAGCTGTCTCCAGTGCATGTCAACTAAATGGAAGGAGGCCTATCAGCGTTACTCAATTTAGGAGTGCTTCCAATTATGAGTAACCTGAAAGAGAAGCAAGTTCACTTAATCATTACTATTAACTGAATACCACACACAAGTATCTACATCTTCGATCTGCTTGAAGAATCCCGATACTTGCAATACCTGGTTCTCTACTTTACTCTTATACCTATAACTTCTCAAAACTTGGACCCTGTGTTTCTACGAAACACTTGTCTAAAAACTAGAGAAGTCATAAGTAAACCGAATATAGTACGAGGACCAACCCCTCTGTCCTAATGGACACTGAACAATATACAATACTCTGTATAAGTCCCTTGAGTCTAATAACTCATTCTCTGTGTGTCGTAGGTTGGAAACTGTACTTATGGTTTAGAAGAATTACACCGCTGTTTAATGCTCCTAACCTAACCATCCACTGATATAGGTAAATATCATGGACATAATTTCAAAAAGGTACATCTCAGTCTATAAAAATAGACGAACATATATATATAAATTTGGAATTGGTGCATAACAACGGATATTCAAAACCAAATATTTGCCGTCCGGCAAACATCCCAGGCGATTTCCTCAAATATCACCAATTACAACGAATTCCGATATAAAGAGGACAATCACCTAATTCCCAATAACTTACTCCTACTCATCATCTGTGAAACCATACAGATGTGATAATCATACCTGGTAAATACATACCTTGGAGCAAGTGTCTAATTGGGAAATCAGTTTTCTTTTAACCGTACACAGTGAAACAGAAACATTGAAATGTTTCGGTGGGGTATCCCGGTATTCCTAGTAATGCCTCTTCCATTATCCAGATTCACAACTGTAACCGTATAATTCTTTGCCATCTCTCCAAATCCCTTTATATGTCTTTAGTCATTAATTTCCGTACACCCTCTTAGGCTAAATGGTTTTCTTCCTTCCCTACCGTTCGGCACAGCCTATGGTTTGGAAGAAGACTATCCAATAAGCATAATGGGTGTACTGTCCTAATCCTAGTAGCACTCGCAATGCAAGAGAAGGTAAAGATAAAAGACAACTGAATAAAACATTATTTCTATTTCTCCTGAACCAGAATCTATCCCCGAATTGGAACAAGTTCCTTTCGAGTTCGTATATAACCATACGATGGAGTATCCAAATAAACTGTGGATCTTCGTAGTGATACGGAGTGTTCTGGCGAAATACAAAGGTGATGTAGGATTGGCGAAGAAATATTTGGTTTGGTCGTGAATAGCAGTCGCAATTTACTTTGCCCTCTTACTAATCCCTTGATATGTCTTTACTTAATGCCTTCTGTACACCATCGTTATGCTAATTGGTTTTCTTCATTCCCAACCGGTCGGCACCTGCCTATGGTTTGGAAGAAGATTATCCAATTTGCGTAATAGGTGTACTATCTCCTAAACCAAGGAGTACTCGCAACCGGAGAGAAGGTAAAAGAAAAAGCCAACTTAATAGTCCTATTCGTTTTCTCCAGAACCGGAAACCATCCTCGAATAAATTCCTTCGAGTTCGTATATAACCATACGATGGTTTTGTCCAATGGAAGTGGACGTTCGTAGTAATACGGGGTGTCCTGGAGAAAAGGGTAAAAGTAGGAGTGGCAATGAGGTATGCAACTCTGACAATCCAAAAGCCAGTGTTTAAGAAGGTTCGGTTAATTTTGGTCACTGAGTCATAGTCTAGGGTTGTGTCATGGTCGCTGCCAAAGAGAGAGAGAAAAGAAACACTCAGCGTGCACTCTAACCTAGATCAGAATGGTTATCACTTTATCTAATAAGGAAACCTCCCACTGTAACCTCAAATTCTTCTCCAAACCCGAAAGAAGAATTAGTCGGGATCACCCGTGGAGTAAACCAACTCATCAGTGGGAATCGGGATCCAACTATCATCGCATGATAACGTGACGGAATCCGCTCACGTTATCACACTCCAGAAGGTATGCGCATATCTGGCAAGTTTCAGTTTCTTTAGAAACTCCCGATGTGATTTTTGCCCCATGCTCTTATGACCTTGACTTTGGCCAACATATCATAAGTCACATGTCAAGTTCTACCCGTCATTCTCCAGGTTAATTTGAACCCACCCGTACCTACCCTTGACTTTGGCCAACATGGCAGTACGACTGTCTCAAACCAACGCATCTATCTATGCTGCATATGAATACCCAATAGCTACCAATCACCGTGCCTTGACTTTGGCCAACATACACAGCTTGAATACTTATTGACTTTCCATATGAAACGACGGAGGGCTACGAATGGTTTCTAGCGAAAACCTTTAACGTAATGAACTTGATATCGTTGAAGGAACCGGATAGCTTTTTAAAAATATAGTGACGAAAACCTTTGCTAAAGAGGTCACTCCCGGTGAAGGGATCTCGGCTCTTTCCCCGTAGAATGAGGTGCAGGATATTCCATCTGAATACCACGATGCAAAGCAAAAGTAAACGACTATAGTGAAGTTATTGCCCTGACCTAAACTTCTGTCCAAGGGGTCACTCCCGGTGAAGGGATCTCGACCTTTGCCTCGTCGACTGAGGTGCAGGATATTCCAACTGAATACCACTGTGCAAAACAAAAGAGAACGCCCCTGCAATAACAGCTTTTTGAAAAGTGTTCCAACAACATCAGAATAGGTTTGTTTAGCTTGCATTGATCCGAATCAATGCAGTCCCATCAATTGATCACACTAATAAAGAACGAAAATAATGATGTACGTATATGCCATCCGCATTCGCCACTGGGTCCCGTCATCACCCGTTAGGTTACTTAACTAACGACAGAGCGGGGACTAGACTAGCGCGGATGCAAAACATATACAACATCTACTAGTATATATATCAATATATAATATTCGCTCAAGGAGTGATAAAAAGCAACATCATAGAAATGTAATAGGCAGCATAGAACAATACAGATATCTGGGATCCCCGGGTTTCATAGAGCCGCTACTGAAACCCAACGTTCCCCTGGTCGTGTGGATAGCCTGTGCAATGAAATCCTAGACCCCTACGGGCGCGGCAAGTTACCCGCCAAAACCTGAAGTGAGGCAGCCCCCTTCATCAACGTGAATGGACCACCCAGCACTTCACGGAATCCGGTAACTTGGGCACCCCTCCTGGGTCAACCTGTACCCCCTACGAGTGCGGCGAATAGCCCGCCAATTCTAGAGTAAAGCCCCCTCCGTCTCAACGCCATGAGTTGCAGGCTCGTTGCCCTCTAGATCCCGGCTATCCGTGCACCCCTCCTTGGGGTAATCCTAGTACAGAAAGTAAAAATATACAACGGGTACATCAACCTCAGCCCAGTCGTGCCCCAAAAGAATAATATATAAACAGTCAGTGACGGCAGTCCATATGTCGGACGCTCGCCCCGCAATATCAAATGTACATAATAAACCAAACTGTACCACCATTGCATCCAGGCTATCCCCCACGACCAATCCGCAACATCACAGCATAACACAGAACATCAACGTGAATGTCACGTTCGCAAATCCGTCAAAAAGGGCTATAGCAGTTAGACAGGATTTACCGATCGAGTGACATTCACGGTCGCAGATATAATGTAAATACTGTGAACTAACATGTTTAAAAAAAATTCGATCGATCAAATTACCGAAGTGGGCCCCAAGCACTACTGTAGCACTCAAAAAAAATCTGGGCCCAAACAGAATATTCCAAAACCCCTATTTCCAAGTCTAAGACCCTCTGTAAAATTTTGGTGCAATAAGGAGTCTAAGTGGCGGCGGAACCGCGTCCCAAGCATGGGTTTGGCCGCGGTTCCGCGGCGGCACAGTAAAACCAGGTGACCAAATTTTTACAGAACTCTTAGAATTCTCTGCATGTATTTCTGCAACACCGTGAAAAATTTTTAGAGCCAAAACAAATTTCGACAGAAGCATATGCAATGAAAATGCGGTTTTAGGATAAATGTTCGATCGAACTTGTAAACACATTAGAGCAAGCTAGACTAGGTTAATGGCGTGTCTCTGATACCACTGTAAGTGCACGGCGGCGCCTCGGCCGTCAATCCGACGCCGGAATGCGGAAACGAAAACTTTTCTATAAACTAGAACCGGCACCACCGCGGACTAAAAACCCGGATTGGGCCATTAACTTATCTCTAGCAAACTAGAAAAAAGGGAAAGAAGCTATACCGAGCGATCCGTGTCCTTCGGTCTTCGGCCTCTACTCCGATCTCCTCGCGAAACCTCCGGTCTTCATCTCCTCGTCGGAACGGGCACCACAACGCCGGGTTCTTTTACGGGCTCCCACCTCTGGACCGAGGCAACTCGGGAACGAAGTTGGCGAGCTGACGCGCCTAAGGATGTTGTAGATGAAGTGTAGAATCACTTTGTCTCTATGGGGTTATGAAGTTGCCTTGGTGATGGAGGAGAGAAAAGAACTTTGGAGTGGACTAGTATTTTGTAGCAAGAAGAAAAATGAGAGATCAATGATTTTTCTTCTACCAAAAATAAACCCCTCTCTCCCTCTCTCTAGTGGCCGGCCCTTCCTCCATCAAAAAAGTCCGGCCGTGAAGGAACAAAGGAAAACTGGCCGGAACGGAATGCAAACTGGCAACTTCAGAAACTGATCCCGTAATAAATTACAAGAAAACCCCGCGACTGTATATACGTACCCGCATTTGTATTCCCACTGAATACAAATGCAAAGAGACAAAATCTACACTGTACAGTACTAGGATCCGGCTTAAACCAAAGCCCGCTAGTATTATCCGTCCGATCACGATCCGTGCAATACCGCACGTATCTGATCGAACCCTTCCATATCTCCTTACGGCCTCTACAGCGTTTTGCCCGAAACTTAAGAAAACGGTCTGTGGGGGACTCTAAAGACTCGTCAATACTTTGGTTGTGGATTTAAATACTAGCACGTCAGAGGTATTAGCCTATACGTAACAGGCTACCAGGTATTGACCAAAAGGGATGTCCATGAGCGAACTCATCCTGACACCCTACTGAGCCTGTCAGTGACAATATCGGTACAGTCCGGTCCGTTCGTCTATGAGCATCGCATGGCGGGCCTAGGGGGTTGGTAAAAGTCAGACCCCTAAAAGCGGTAAAAGTCGTGTCGGAGTGTAGTCCAGAACACCCTGAGATACTACTGGAATACCTACCAGTAAATCTCCTGCCTTGGCCAAGGACTTTCATGTACTGGCTCTCCTAGACACAGCGTGACCTCACCCCCAATACCGGGAGAGACGAACCCCGGAAGATCCGCTCACTGCCTCCATGTGGCTCGGGACTGTACCCAACTAAAACCTGTTTGAACAACTCCTTTGAGCGTGGTAGGGTAGTAATCAATGCACAGTGGGAACTCACACGAGACAAATGACGATCTCAGGTCGATGAACTAACATGTACACATGTCACCAGGGAACTGCTATCTGACGTCTGGTATAAGTCCAACTAGCATATTCCCGGCGAGTCCTGTCCGATGTACTCATAACCCAATGAGCACCTGTATATATCTTAGGAGAACCAATTGACACCAGTGGCTTGTAAGACCGGCCACCGCCCCTCGTCGGGGTCTCGACTGTATACACTAGTCTACTCTGGAGTGTCGATGCCCTGTCTCGAAACTCCCACGACTAGGGACCTTTTAAGGATGTGCTTATAGACCCCAGCTCCCACGTATATGATCGCCTTCATACTGATGGCAGTCAAGCAAGAATCCTAGGGGCTCTATCAACGTGCAATAGTGACGTGTAAGGTCACCTAAAGCAGTACACGATGATAAAGATAAACCAGATAGCATACTATCATCTTGAGTAAGATTGTCCTACCGGGATAGGTCCTCCCTCATTCATTGCAATCACGTGCCTGTGATCCAATAATTGACTCCGAGGGCACTATCTCCAACAGGACTTTATTATCATAGATACACAGCCTTTAACGAACCCACGGAACTAAATTCCGGTAATTCTCGGTCAACCCTTTTTGGCTACTTCCAACGCTGTAATCAACTGTCGAAATGACTCTATGAACCTATCCTTCGGGAATAGGTCAATTGAGCTTAAAATTTATAAGTAGGGAAGTCAACCCTCCGAACCTCATGCTCGAGTATGTTCTATCAAATTAATGGATGTCGACAGCAGCGAATTTGATCAGCTTCATGATACAGATACAGACTTCTTTTATACATTGTTGTTTGACCCAGATTTGTATCATTACGGACCCTTCTTTTGAGTTGTCCGGGTCAACATCTAACGCTGATTATGAACCTTTTTTGGAATCTGAGTATCATCATGTTCTTTCAAATGAGAATATTCTTCAGTATATCGATGAAAGCTTCGAAGAAATGTTCGCTGATGAACTCTCATTCTAAGCAAACACGGGTGTTGAGATGAATCAACTTAAAAACAAAGAAATTGAATCTCCACCCCTACTTTTTGACATTCACAAGAATGCGAGTTATCCATCATCATCACTGTGTCGTCTCTCCAAATTGAGACGCAAACCCTTTCTTTTACACCACTTATCTCTTCCTCACTTCTTCCTGTCTCTATACAACATGTTCTTCCACCAACCGGTGCGTTTCACTGATAAATTCTTCGAATGGTTGGTGTTGACTTTTGGTCTTTGCAAAGCCTTATTTTGACCAAATTACTTTACCCCCTCTTAAAATGCTTAATATTGTTTAACTCAAGTTTGGGGGGGGGGTATATTTTCGCTCTTGAAAATAAAATTTGTACAGAAAATGGTGAGCCATAAATATGTTTGGGGGAGATTTTCACGATCATATTCTTGTCCCCGTTAATAACTTTTCCTCCCAAGCTTATAGCTTTTCGAGATTTAACAAGATGACAACAGTGATGACACTGTTATAAACAAGTTTGGGGGAGGTTTGTGCTTATTTACGCATCACTTCACATCACTTTGCATAAGCACAACATACAAAATTTTCAAAATTTTTCTTTTTATAATAAAAGATTAGAAAGTGAAAAATTACATCCAAAAGATTGGAAAAATTTAAGAAAACCAAGAAAGTTAGATGTTTTCTTAAACGATACTAGTAATAGGTAGTTATGAGCCGTTGTCCTAAGGGTCAGTAAGATGAAAGAAGTCACTAATCTGAAGATAAAAATAAGTCTGAAATATAGTTCGTATGCTGGAAGCCAAACATTTGAATGTTGATACCCAACTATATGCACTTACACACATCTTGAAGCTCGGGATAATAGAGGATACCTTGAAATGCTCTTGTGTAAAAGCCAAAGTATGAATGAAATTATAAATGAAGAATAAAAAAAAATTGTTGAAGAAAAATGAACACTGGTTTTCTAATCACCAAGGCAGCATAGAAAAAATATAGCGAGGGTGCTTCATCACCTAGTGCCTTAGACTAACTGGTTTGGGAGTCACTGCTAAGCCTTAGGTGTTGCAGGACGAGGAAAATACTATTTATGCCTAATCAGCAAGTACATGAGTAATCGATCGGTTGGTACCTTAAGAAATATTAACGGTCGCATAAAAAATGTGTGAGCAATTACATCTAAATATTCATTAATTAAAAAGTACTAAGGTAGATGGACAAGAGTATGGTAGCTTGAATCGAATTCTTCGAGTGTAGGGATGTCTTTTACACACGCGTAGGGGTATATGATCGATGTTTGGAAGAAAGGTAGGAATGAAGAATAAAGACGATGTTTTATTGAGTGATAATGTGATTTCTAACATTTTTTCATGACTATTAAGATAAGGCTCATGACAACCGAAAAGCTAGTGTAGTTGGAAAGTCTGATTTTCAAAGTCTTTCTTTTACAATTCTTATCGTTATATGTAACTTTCACAGTCTTCGTTTTATTATAGGATTTTGTGGGTGTAATCCGCCGAAAACCCTCAGGATACAACACTCCTCCTACTAGGGACACCTAGAGGTTTAAAGGCTTGTTGCACGTGCTCAGTGCAATCGTGTTGCCTACGAAAGTGTGCTAGTTACCTTTTCATTTTTATATTTTCTCATTCTCTTAAAATAAAAGATGTTTGCTCGAGACGACCAAAATTAAGTTTGGGGGAATTTGATCAGTCGAAAATACTGCATTCTTAACACATCAATTTTCCTACTCTTTCTATTCATCTACAGGTGTTTATTGTAAATATAACACAGATTATAAATTCATCTGTAAGATACCTAATACCACGTGTTATAGTTATAATCGACATTCTAGTGGGAAATTGAGTGTTTACTATACGCATGATATTATATATCTCAACACTTTCATCACGATTTTGTTCAGAAATTCTTCAGGTTAAAGAACTGGAATCGCAAAATTGCCAATGAAACGCAGCAAGTCAAAGACTTGAAATTTGGCAGCAACCAAGAAAGAATTATAAGATTCCAGATATCAGAAAAGAACCCTAAAGCCAATATAAAAAGATGCCAGAAATACGATTCAGTGATCCTTTCAAATGGCCGCGGAACCGCGGCCGATCCAGGCCGATCCGCCGCGGATACACGGCCTGCTTGACTCGTCATCTGTCCAAATTTCTTTAGATGCTTCTCTGTAACGACCTAGCATTTAGAAGACGCTCTGTAACGGCCTAGCTTCTTCGAGAAGGCTCTACCTAACAACCAAGCTTATGAGAGAAGCTTAATTTGAGGCTATAAAAGGGGATCTAGATCTAAATTTCAAAGGTTGTTCAATAGGTTGCCAATTAGTTACACAATTACAATTCAATTCAAGTTGAGTGACACAACTTGAGATCCAATCCAAATCCAAAGAAAAAAATCAAGATCCATTGAGAAGAAAATCAAGCGAGCAATCTACGATCCTTTATCGCAACGCCGGTCTTCATCAAGAGCAAGAGATCCGCAACCAATCCACGACTCACGAAGATCGATGCGAAGCGAATTTCGACGGAACTAGTTACCTCTTCAAGGGAGCGATCGAGAGCAACTCTTGTAACCTCGAATTGAGGTAATGTGTAATTAGTCATCGATTAATAAAGGTGATAATTGTAATTCTTGCTTTCTTTACATTCTTGCTTTATGAAAATTCTTGATTCTTGATTCTTGATTCTTGATTCTTTAATCTTCATGATGCGTGAGTGAAATCTCCGCCTGTAACAGAATCGAGAGAATCGGTAGATCTAATGATGATGAAATTCTTTTACTAATTTTAAGTCTTATGAGAATTGTGAACTCTAGGAAGAAGAATTTTCGATGACCTAATTTGGAGCGAGATCATGTTCTTGATTATTTCGTTGCAAATTAAGGATAAAATGATTCATGATTTTCTTTGCTAGAGATTAGATTTGAATGATGACCAATGAAAAGACAAGGGATAGTGATGGAGAAACCCTAGTTTCTTCAATACATCCCTAATCTTCATTCATCGTCATCGATCTAGCTACAATCTATCAATAGATAAGATTAGTCATAATTAGTATTCATCATTGCTACTAATTTGATCGATTCCTACAAGCTATTCTACATGATCTTGATAACTAAATTGATTTGGATAATTTCTTGATTCTTGATTTATTTTATTTATGTTTCTTGAAATTAAATTTCACAAATCTTGAATCAACTTTCTTGAATTTTCTTTTATATTTTTCTTTCGTCTCATCTAAAACGAGATCGAATAAAACACGCATCTCAATGGACGATCCGTATTCATTAACGAGCTACATCGACACCGTTAATTGATTGTGGTTACAAATTCTTTGGTTGTGATTATATTTTCAAAACACGATCCGAAATTTAGATCAATCAGTGATATATATTAGTGTACAATGTTTTGTGTCATGCTTGATGATACATTATTCATAGGTGTGCAGGGTTACCTAGCACGACATCAAGGTTTCGGGAGGCATCGTCCATACCAAATTCAAAAAATTGCCGCTCTAGCTAACCCTAACTAAGAATAGTTAACTAGAAATCGACGGAAAAGTAAATGCATACACTTTGCAAGTCT
The DNA here is from genome assembly GCA_030015575.1 of Agapanthus africanus. Lineage (NCBI taxonomy): Eukaryota > Viridiplantae > Streptophyta > Magnoliopsida > Asparagales > Amaryllidaceae > Agapanthus > Agapanthus africanus. The sequence goes on along the minus strand of JASDDO010000031.1, from coordinate 268,292,728 downwards.
AGTGAGCAAGGAATACAACCTTTGTAGACCAGTCCTTCACTTCAATAGCTCCGTGTAGTAGTCCCTTCGCTGCGATCGTGAACTCCAGACTCTAGAGAGGCTCCCATGAAGAAACGAACATGCTTGCTTCGAAGTCTTCGAGGACGTAGAAGATCTACGTCGAGGAGACACTAACCCAAGCTATCTCTTCACTAATTACGGAATTAGTGAAGCAAACACCTTATACTAAATGGAAAGTAGTAGAGTATGATGAATTCGGAAGTGGGCTCACTTTAGATTTGATTTTCTCACATTTTTTCTCATACCTCCATTGAAGCTAGAAAGTTTGAGAGGAGGAAGAAGAAAATAATATCTCATGAATTAATCCAAATGGATAATAGCCACCATGGATGAGTTAAGCATCATATACTTAACCTTTGTAGAGAGTTTACCATGGTTAGGGTAATGGGTTGGGTTAATAAAATATCTATGGCAAAACAAAAGAGTAGACTAAGTCAATGCACAATACATGCTTCTACAAGCTTTGTGTCATGACAAATTCCAACCATTTTGTAATTACCAAAATAAAATAAAAACCCTAGTATTATCCCTAGCATGGTGTAAGTCACACACACATCCAAGTTGCATGTATCATCAAGCATGACACAATGATATGTACACAAATATATATCACATATATACACATGCACAAACAGTGAGCTAAGACTAGTTAATATAATGTAATATATCTGATATATAATTATACATTAGATTATCAAATCAACTCTTGATTTAATAATCCGGCTATATCACATATAACCGACTGATATTATGTGTAACAACTTATCGAATAACCACTTGATCCGATAACCCGGCTATATCGCATATAACCGACCAATGTCACAATTCATGAGAATTGAATACGGTATCTCATATCGTATCAATCTCGGTCCCGCACATATCACATATATGCTCCTACTCTGTTTTCCATGAGCCAGGAAACCCCTGTGTAGGACTCTAAAGACTCGTCAATACGCCAGCAGTAGGTGATGATCATATCAAACACCCACAAGACGCAAGCGGTCTGCTAAACGTAACGGCCACCAGGGTATTGAGCGATCAGAAGATCAACAAGCAAGCCTGCTCATACTCCTGCGATCCAATCAGTAACACTACCGTACAGTCCGGTCTCTTCGTCTGTATCATACTAGTTTGTATATTCCTTAATGGAAGCTTGGGATATTCACCATGTATAGACAATCTTGCCCAATATAGTAGTATGCTACTTGGTTTGTTTCTACTTCAATGTGTACATGTGTTTATTTTAGTATATCACCAATACACATTAGTGGAGCCCTTAGGATCTTTGCTTGATTACCAGCGTTGTGATGGCAGTCACACTAGTGGGGGCTGGGTAATCTATAAGCACATCCTTATGCAGGTCCCTAGTCGCAGGACTATCGAGACAGGGCATCGATACTCCGGAGTAGACTAGCGTATGCGCTTCTCATCCTAGTGTGGGAGACGGTCTGTCCCACAGCCGTCAGTACGTCGTACTTGAGATAGTATGCGGGTGCTCGTTGGGTTACGAGTACACTGGACAGGACTCGTCGGGAACTGTTGGTTGGTACTATACCTATCGTCAGTTATCAGTTCCCAGGTGACATGAGTACAGCTTAGTCCGCTGACTTGACACTGTCACTTCGCCTCGAGTGTGTTCCCACTGTACTTAGATTACTACCCTACCACGGCTCAAAGGAGTCGTGCAAACAGGTAGTAGTTGGGTGCAGTCCCGAAGCACTTGGAGGCAGTGACGGTTAGACAGGATTCGTCTCTCCCGGTATTGGGGGTTGACATCGCGCTGTGTCTAGGAGAGCCATTACACGAGTAGTCCCTGGCCAGGGTAAGCGAGATATACTGGTAGGTTTCCAGTGTTATCTCAGGGTGTTTTGGGCTTCACTCCGACACGACTTGTACCGCTATTGGGGGACTGACGTTTACCACCCCCTATGCCTGCCATGCGATGTATCAGACGAACAGACCGGACTGTACAGAGAGATTGTCACATTCAGACTCAGTAGGAGTTCAGATGGGTTTCACATCGTCAGTCTTCTTGTCGGCATCTACCTGGGGACCGTTACGCACAGCTAGTGCCGCTTGCGGTCTGTGGTTAAACCCACTGCCAGCGTAGTGTCGAGTCTTTTGAGTCCCACACAGAAAGCTATTCGCCTTTAGGCAAAAGAGTAGAGGTCGCATGGTTTTGCGACAGGGTTCAGTCACATCCGTGCAATTGTGCACGTACAGTGTCCGGACAGTTAACACTAGCGGGCTTTGGTTTAAGCCAGATCCTAGTGTACGTTTTGGGATTGGTTTTATCTCGTTTGTATTCGTGTTCCTCAGAACGCGGATACGGGTGTGTATGCACAGTTGACAGAGAGACAGAGGCAGAGGATTCTCATTGGGGTTGTTGACTGTTGACTGTTGACTTTTGGCTAAACCCTAATGAGAATAAGAAATATGATTAATGATAATATTAATTAAGTATTATTGTGTCATGGTTTAGATGAGGGGTTGACTTTGTTGACCGGTTGACTAGGTTGGACTAGTTGACCATCATCATTGCATTGGCTATCATTTCATGGCAAAGACTTTTGCTTTCTTGTTTTGCTTTGCAATATGAGTGCATGAAATGATAATGCCACTTGATATGATATGAACCATCACATAATACTCAATTATTATTATTATTATTATTATTATTCTTTTTGGATTATGGGAGAGAGGTTGACAAAAGGTTTTCTCATTCTTTCATTTGCTTTCTCTCTCTTGAGCACTCTCATTCTCAAGCTCTCCCTCTTCCTCTTGCTTTCTCTAGCTCAAGGCAAACCATTCTCATGTGTTGAGACTCATTGCCTTGGAGATAAAAGACACCAAAACATTCCTCTACTCATTCTAGTTCACAAGGCCTGTCAAGCCGAGTGATCTAGTTTCTTCAAAGTTTGAAGAAGAAGCCAAAGGTAGAAGCTTACGGGTGGATCCATCTTCGGCGCAAGGAGACGACTAGGTGAGGCCAATCCGTACACCGGGATGAGTCGAAGACGAAGGAGTTCAAGAAAGGTATAGGCCCCTAACCGAGTAGGTAAACTCTTGTTAGGTTGTTAGTTAGTCGTTTAATAAAGATCTGTATTGGTAGTCCATGTTACCACCCACTTGAAAATCGTTTTTCACCACTTCCGCAACCCCGTAAGTACCGGGAAAGGGTAGCATGGACTTACAGTGGTATCAGAGCCAGGTTAAACACTATCTAACATGTTAGCAAAGTAAGTAGAAATTCGATCGGAGAAAAAGTCACGAAAAACACCCGGAAAATCAAGTTTCTGTCGATTCTGTATTTTGTTCAAAAAATGATAAATCATACTCCAAAAATCTACTCAGGCTTTTTAAAAGACACTGTAGAAATTTGGTCCATAGAACCGTTCAAAGCGCCGTGGAACCGCGGCGGGAGCACGCTCCTGCCGCGGATCCGCGGCCGAGTTGAGTCGGTCGTGGGTCAAATTTCTTACAGTGTGTTTCTGGGGGTATTTTGGGATTTTTACAATATGTCTTTTCAGCCCAGATTTTTCAGAAAGAAAAATTTGTTTTTGGGGCTTGAAAATCCGTATTTTTATCGAACTTCTAAAGACTAAGGCTAACGGGTATATATCTGTGATGTGTTATATGTATTGAACGTCCGCTAATCGCTATACGTCGATTAGTGGGGGTTATACATATCTGTGATCTGTAATGATTGATTGTATGTGTATATGAATTCTTTGGATTGTCGCGGATGAATAGCCAGGGGTTGTGAGATGAGAGTTTTTCCTTTTATCTTTCAATTCATGTAATATGTAAATTGATGTAATATTATTTTTGGCCGCACAACCGGGTCGGGGTTGTAGCCGTCATTATATAATTTCTTTTTACTGTTTTTCTCCTAGGATAGACCCAAGGTGGGGTGCACAAACTACCGGGTATCTCGAAGTGCCGAGTGGCCTACTCACGTCGTTGAGGGAGGTTGCTCCACTTCAGATATTTGGCGGGTAGTTTGCCGCACCCGTAGGGGTCTAGGTGGGGTATTGGCTATTCATCGCGACCGTGTAATCCGCTCTTCGTTACAGGCTCGTACGAATTGCGGATTCCTAGTATATCCAATGTGTTCATCTGTGATCTGAAATGGCTATCATTGCAATGTATCTATATATGATATTATTTAGGCGTTGCTTATGTTTTGCAGCCGCGCTAGCCCAGCCCCCGCTCTGTCGTTAGTTAAGTAACCTAACGGGTAATTATGGGGCCCCGTGGCGAATGCGAATGGCATAAGCGTACGTCATATTTTGGTTGTTTTCTGCAATGGTAGGATTAAATGATGGGACGCATTAAAAGAACTAATGCAAGAAAAATACGCATTAAAAGAACTAATGCAAGAAAAATAAACCAAGTAAAAGTCGTTGGAACACTTTCAAAACCACTCGGTTTCTTTTCAAAAGAACTTTTAAACGCGGAGCTTAAGCCACTCCTTTTAAAAGCTATCTCGTTCCATCGATCATATCAAGTTCACTACGTTCAAGGTTTTTACCAAAACCATCCGTAGCCCTCCATCATTTCAGTTAAATATTCGGTAGTATTCAAGCTATGTATTTTGACCTCACGGCAAGGCATAGTGATTGGTAGCTGCCAGATATTTATCTGTTGCATAGATAGAATGCGTTGGTTTGAGACAGTCGTACTGCCATTTTGGCCTACGTCAAGGGTGCGTACGGGTGGGTTCAAATTAACCTGGATAATGATGGGAAGAACTTGACATGTGACTTATGACATTTTGACCTCACACCAAGGTCATAAGAGCATGGGGCAAAAATCCACATCGGGAGTTTCAAAAGAACTGAAACTTGCTAGTGTTGCATACCATTTGGAGTGTGATGATTCTGGTAGGATTCCTTCAGTTTCGTCACGCGATGATATTTGGATCCCGATCCTACTGGGAGTATATGCTACTCCTCGGGAAATTTCTCACTTAACGATCAATGCTATAAACCAAGTAGGTGTCTAGAAAGGTGTTAGCGGGGCTACGCCCCCAGGGAAAAGAGGTTCTTGAATTAAGGAACTTCGCGAAAGCGTTGGAAAACCTCCCTCGAAGTACCGACACCAGCCTGGCCGAACGGTTAAGCAAGTATTGTACGGTGAGATTGATCCTGACTAATTCTTCCTTTTTGGTTTGAGGAGGGATTCGAGAGACAGTGGGAGCCATCCTGTTTAGACAAATTAAAAACCACTCTAAACTTGCAAGAGCATCATGCTAAAGTGTTTCTTCTCTCTCTCCTAATTGCAGCGACCAAACATCATGACCGGACTTAAGTTATTACTAGATAAAAACATACTGACAGGGCCAAACTACAAAGATTGGCTCAGGAATGTCAAAATGGCAAGCACTTATGACAAGTTGGGGTATCTCCTTACCACCAAAGCTCCCCCTGTCCCAGGACCCACCTCCAGCGTTGCGGATAAGGAAATCCGTAAGACTTGGGAGATCGATAGCGCGAAGGCCAAGTGCCCCGTGCTTGCCTCTATGGACAACGAACATCAGAGGAGGCACGAGAATATGGACCTCGAATCCATATTTCTCCATACAAAAGAACTGTATGGAGAGCAATCTCGTATCGCAAGATACGAAGTGTCGAAGAAGTTATTTTCGGCAAGGTTGGCCATCGGATCATCGGCAGCGGAACACGAGCTTAAGATGATTGGCTTCATTGAGGAGCTCGCGGAACTTGGGACCACGTTGGAGAATGAGCTCTATATGGACTTGATTCTTCAGTCCCTTCCTTCCACTTACGCCCAGTTTATCCTGAACTTCAATTTACAAGAAAAAGAAGTTGAACTTTCAGAGCTCCTCAACATGCTGAGGAGTGCAGAGGGCACCCTACAGAAAGGTAGGGAAACATCCACTTTGTTTGTAGGAGGATCTTCATCTTCTAGGTCCAAGGCGAAAGCCAAGGGAAAGAAGAAGAAAGCCTCCGCCAAACCAAGGGGCGGTGTTAGTAAAGTGGATACGAAGGGAAAAGCAAAAGCAACAAAGATAGCGGGGAAGCTTATAGGGAAGGAAGAGTGCTTTTTCTGTCATAAGAGTGGTCACTGGAAGAAAGATTGCAGGGCTTGGAAACCCAGAACACAGGATCTGAAGCAAGTTGCGGCTTCAGCTTCAGGTGTGTATGTTATTGAAAACTGTCTATCAATAAACTCTACTTCCTGGGTATTGGATACCGGATCAGGATCTCATATCTGTAATTCTTTGCAGGCGTAGAGAAACCGTAGGGTTTTGAAGGCAGGTGACATGACCCTCAAAGTTGCAAACGGAGCTAGCATGGATGCTAAGGCCGTGGGGGACTATCACCTGGGGTTGTCAGATGGACACGTTTTGGTTTTGCGTAATTGCTATTTTGTACCCAACGCAACTTGTAATATCATTTCTGTATCTTTCACTTCTAAAGAAGGTTATGAATTTGCATTTGTAAGTAATGTTGTAAACATTCACCTTAATCAAGTTCTAATTGGGTCAGGTACATTAAGCAATGGTATATACGTATTAAACCAGCCACAGATTTTCAATGTCCAGAATACACACAAAAGAAAGTCTCCGGAAATAAATCAGACTTTCTTATGGCATTGTAGACTGGGTCACATCAATGAGAGAAGGTTGAAAAAGTTGCATGCAGAAGGATATTTGAATCCGTTCGAATATCAATTGTATGCCACTTGTCAATCCTGTCTCAAAGGAAAGATGACAAAGACTCCGTTCACTGGACATGGAGTAAGAGCGAGCGAGCTCTTGGGACTCATACACAGCGACGTGTGCGGTCCAATGTCTACACATGCGCGAAGCGGTTATTCTTACTTCATTACTTTTACGGATGACTTTTCAAGGTACGGTTATTTCTTCTTAATGAAACATAAATCCGAAGCCTTTGGAAAATTCCAGGAATATAAGAATGAAGTAGAAAAACAAACCGGCAAAAGTATCAAGACACTAAGATCGGATCGAGGTGGTGAATACTTGAGTGCCGAGTTCCTGGACTATTTAAAAGAGAATGGAATTCTCTTTCAGCTTACTCCTCCATACACTCCGCAACATAACGGTGTATCGGAGAGACGGAACCGGACCCTATTGGATATGGTACGTTCCATGATGAGTAACACTGAGTTACCGCGATCATTCTGGGGATATGCACTAGAATCAGCTGCATACCTTTTGAACCGAGTTCCAACTAAGACTGTGCCTACCACAACATATGAGATATGGAGTGGGAAGAAACCCTATCTTCAATATCTGAAGATCTGGGGATGTCCGGCTTTTGTCAAAAAGCAGCATGCGGACAAACTCGAGGCACGCTCAGTACCGTGCAAGTTTGTGGGATACCCAAAGAACTCCAGGGGGTATCTCTTCTATTACGCAGAGGAACAAAATATCATTGTTTCTCGTAATGCCCATTTTCTGGAACACCAGTTCTTAGAAAAGGAAACAAGTGGGAGCGAAATAGAACTGGAAGAAATTCTAGAACCACAGACTATTACTGAAAGCTTAGTAGAACCAGAGGGTTCAAAAGAAAACGACATTCCTACGTCGCTCCGCAGGAGTAGTAGGCAGTCTCATCCGCCCGAGAGATACAATGGTTTTCTCATAGACGGGGATAGAGAGGATTGCATCATAGATTATGATGAGCCGACTAGCTTCCAGCAGGCCATTCAGAGCGTTGACTCGGTAAAATGGCTGGATGCAATTGTCACGACCCGAAAGAGCACGTGACTGGCCCTTGAACCATATGAAGCCTATAGGACTCCATCTGATTCAAGTAAGCCAAAAGCCCAGAAATCTAAAACCATTTTGAAGAATAAGTAAAGAAACTGGTTTTAAAGAAGTGAAGAAAACATGTTTGAAATCAAGGTTTTTAAATAACTAAGCCGAATGTGCATTTTAAAAACAGTACAATCTTTTCCAGAAATTTCGGCAGAGTTTCTTTTGTAAAAATGGCCCCGAATGGGGTAAAACAAGAATAACGATATATATGCAATGATAAAGGCATCCCCAAGCGGGAGCTAGCTCTTCGTCAATCGACGGTCACAACCACGCAATGATATGATAATATACAACGCCAAGTGGCGAGGATCAAATCCAAAGAAAGCTCAAAAGCAACAAGAAAACCGCAATACTACTAAGCGCGACTCTAAGGTCGAAATAATACAACACTGTCTCTAAGTCTGAAAGAATATACAAGTTTTGGTTGATGGACAATTTCTAGATATAATGAAATAAATAAATACAATGGTGATTCTTGATGCGAAAGAATCCACCTACCGAAAGCAAGTCACCCGCAAGAAAGAAGTGTGCCAGAAATGCCGCAATAGAACCTGTACGGTAGAACCTGCAAGGACTGTGGCACAACGGGGGTGAGTTGCCAACTCGTGAATAGAAACATCTACAAACAGAAACCAAATGCAAGACATAAACCTAAGTCAACGATCAGCAATATAATCCATAAGAGTACATCTGAGTGTAACAAGGTGGCAAGGTAACATCTAATCACGTATGTAGTGCCAGGTACTCAGGTAGTAACATGTCATCAGTATAAGGTATGTCTGCATGAAGTAAATATGATGAAATATCAATGATATCAATACACATATATTAGCGTCCCATACCACTAATATTGGTGTAAGGGTATATATAACAGCGTCCTCATACCCTGTTATATATATACAAATAAAGTATGATCAATGTAAAACCAGTCTGTCTATGATCCAAGTCTGTATGTATGTGGAACCCGTCCACCCGTCACCCAATGACAATAAGCATCATGTATGCAATGTGAGGATATAAACAAAATCATGGAAAAACATCATGAAACCCGTGCCTAGCATCGACACATAAATCCTCCTGTATCGGCATCCGTCATTCCGGATCATGCCCTATATCAAAGTACATATCGGGAATCCGTCAGTCCGGGTCATCCCACTCTCAATGCATCGGGCATCCGTCATTCCGGATCATGCCCTATATCAATCCATCGGGCATCCGTCATTCCGGATCATGCCCTATCTCAAAGTATATATCGGGAATCCGTCATTCCGGGTCATCCCTCTCTCAATACATCGGGCTTCCGTCAGTCCGGGTCAGCCCTCTATCAATCCATCGGGCTTCCGTCAGTCCGGGTCAGCCCTCTCTCAGTACATCCTCTAGCACCGAGAAAACACAGGGCGACGCCCCAAATATCATATCAAGGGAACCGGGTTTTTAAATGATTGCTATTAAAAAGGACACGGTTCCCAAATCCAGAAATCCCATGAAAATCCAACATCAAGAAGTACATTCAATGCGATGTGCTATGCAATCAATCCATGATGTATGCGACATGTAAAGAAAAGTAATCATATCGGAAATCATGCAACATGGAATAGTAATGTGCGTATGTCGAAGGAAGAATCATCTCATGAATGCAATAGTACTATAGTGTAGTGGCATGGCAATTATCGATGATGAAGTGTGTGAGCCGGCAAATAGTGTACGTGAAACATACGCATCATCGATAATGGTGCTGGTGTCCTAACAGCATAATAATAATATAGCAATGAATGTATGCCAGCAATGCGAATAGCATGAGACTGCAGAAATCTAGTAGTCAACACCACAGTGAAGTATCTACAATGCAAACTACATCTAAGTATCCGGTCAATCAGGTGGGGTAGGTGTAGAAACCACCTAAATCTGAGTCAATGTATATATATAAAGATATGTAGTCGGTGATCCCGCCTCAATGTCATATCGTAAGATATCCTCGAGTTATGAGTGCGGATCTATCATCAATATCGGCTCGTACGGTAAATCATCGTACGGCATCCTCATAGCTGGGTAGGGGTCAACAACTCATTATCTCGTCACATAACAGGTATCAGTATCATCAGATCATATAGTCTGGGGGTACTACTCTATGTCTAGTACAAGTCGATACCATCAAAGAAATATACATGCGGGGGTAAACACATATCCCAAACCCGCAAGAAGCACAAGTCATATCCCACATATGAATCGTATCAAATTACCGATCCCAGGGCACCAAGCCCACATCATCGACTCATCTCCAAAGTCATCACATATCATCAATCACAGTGCAAGTACAAGTGATAAGCATGGGTGTGTGTGTGTAGGTGTAATTCTATCCTAGGGTTCGCGACTATGAAATACACTAGTCACTTCTAACCCTACATTATCCACAATACACCTATATCACAATAAACTACATAATAATCTATCTACGGACTGCGGGGGTGCTATACGCCATCCACCCGACTTCCCCCTGTAGATATAATCTACTCACCTTGCATCACCAATTGCGGACGTCACCACGTATGCTTGTCGTCCCGAAGTCTTCATGGGTACCTACACATCAAAATATCGTATATGCGCATTAAAACCAAATCCAATCTAAAACGGCGCATAAAATCCAAAATGATACGATAAGGGGCCTATAGGTGAAAACCTATGGCACGCCTTCAAAACCATCAATAAATCCTCTATATCGTCGTATAAATGACAAATAGTCGAGGCAAAACACATTCCACCATTTCAGAATCAAAAATACGGAATACGGAAATACGAATCCAAAACAACAACTTAGGATATATGCCCCAGATTTCACCCTAGAAAGAATCTGTCAAAACTAGAAGTACCCAGGGCCAAGAATTGAGGTATTGGGGCTATGCACAGAAAACGAGGAATTTCCTCACTGGTCTGGCCGCAATTTGCGGCCAGAATGGAGGTTTTGGCGGCCGTACGGAGGAGCTAGGGGCTAGGGTTTTGGGGTTAGTTTCCTGGGTGCCTGCACATGCTACTGTCCACTCAATTTTATTTTAGGATACCTCGTATGATAGCAGATTCCAAATAACAGTGACAGATTACACAATTTCCCCGATATCGGTTTCTAAAATCCGTATTATGGGTTAAAACTTCAGGTTAGGGTCTCAATTCATACACTAGGGTGTTGGTGTATCCTCAATTGAACTCAATTTCACAATACAACCCAAGTTCCTCTCAAACCCTAACTAGGTTTTCATCAAATCCATAATATCACACAATATCGATTAAATCTTAACATGGGGTTATAGGAAAAGCTATAATTAAGCAAATGGTTCAGAAATTACCTTCATTAGCAACTCAAGAATTTTCTTGAGTTGCCCTCTAGTGGCCAAATCCATGCTTCTTTAGCTCCATGTGTAGATCTAGGGATTTTGCACAATTTTAATGAAATGGACATGTGGTTTTGGGGTTGTTTTTGAGATGAAGAAAGGGGTTGAAGGTGGAGGAAGGATGAGGCTAGGGCAGCAGCAGCAACAAGGAGGAAGAGGGGGAGAATGATGAGGAATGATGGGGTATGGCCAAGGGTATGTAGTCAAAGTCCACCCCTCTCTCTCTCACCTACCCTCAATTTCTTTTCTTTTCTTTTTCCCTTTTCTTTTAATCCCTAAACCTTCTCACAAGAATAGTGATCCCAAATGATAAATCATGGCAAGAAAAATACACAAGTGTAGGAAAAAGTGATATGTGCAAGTTTTGGACAAAATTGCCAAAAAAACCCGATTAGCGATTTTAATCGCGATTAGCACTAAATTAGTGTCAAAATGATCACAACAACTTAAAAATGTCATAATTTCAATAATTAACCCATTTTAGAATTTTCCATAATTTTTCATAATTTTTCTAACATTTTTCCTATTTATTTGCATTTAATATTAAAATAATCAATAAAATAATATTAAATTATAAAATTTCCCAAAATTAATATTTTATATTTTTGAAAATGTTACAATCTACCCCCCTTAAAGAAATTCGTCCCCGAATTTAAATTTAAACCACCACTACTAAAACAATTTCAGTATAATCCATTTTGTCGGGGCTCCGAAAGCATCAACACATAAGAATATCATAAAAATATACTGCTCTACTAGAAATCAATCCCCAAAATGCATATATAAGAATATCCTATGCGTCTGGTGCGCAAGGAATCAAAATCCATATATGTGTCAAACAGGTGTACAAACAACATCTAGGTGCAGCGGGTGTGCACGAAACATCTGTCGTAGGCAATGTGTGTGCCTGACAGAAAAGTCAGGTGCATGTGACATGCACGAAGAATCCCGATTTAGTGCATCTGGCGTGCACCAAAATCGTAAATCAAAACACTAAAGGTGCATGAAAACTATGCTGGAAGTGTAACTCAAATCACTAAATACAGTAGGCATGAAATCTCAATCAATATCTCAAATGTAATAACTCAGCGCAAAATATATAAATATCCAGTGGGTGCATGAAAACATATCATGAAACTCAGTCATCAAAACTAAATCATGCAAACGGAACGCCCAAAATACCGAAATCCAAAATGACGGATACGTGATAATCGAATCACAAAATCACAAATCTTAAATACCGCCTTCGGTAGTTCCTCCTTCGAGGTCAAGAAGGAGTCGGTGCAATCCACTGCTAGCAGCGCAGGATATCTACCTGCCTCTTGCTCACGATCTGGCGTCCTCTGGCTCCCTGGGTCCTTATCTTCTCTGTGGGTTACCAATCTCACAGTCAATCGGCTCATCGGCCCTGTCAGATGTGCTAACGGGGACGATTCCGTTCTGGCACTTCTCTGGTCACTTCTCGGTCAAACCTCACGACCACTCGTAGGGCAGCATATCACTGGCGTCGGCCTCTGACTCTCTGAAAGCACGTCATACATCTGATCCTGGGTGCAAACATCATTGCAGCAATGTCCTGGAAGGAATCCTGCTCAAGGTCTTTTCCGATCATGCCTATGCCGATCTGTACGGAGGCTGGCTCTCCTGCACAACCTCTTCTCGCTCAAAAGACACCTGTGTCATCAGCACAATAATTTCCTTTATCCGAACCTGGTCAACTACCTCGTCGACAATGTCGAACTCTGCCCTGCTGGGTGCGCGCAAAACGACCACTCCTGGTCTAGGTCTTCTCGTATCGTACTCCAGAAAGGTCCTGTCGAGGTTCCTTTCTCAAATCTCAATCCTGCCGAATTGCCCGGAAGTCATCATCCAATGCTGAAGCTAAAGCTTATTCCGTAACGGCTGCATACTTATCGCGCTTCTTTCTGGAAGATATATCCATATACCACGCCTCGGGGTGCATATCACATCTCTAATGTCAGCGGAGTGGGACATCATCTCGTCGAAATATCTCGCGAACTCTTTTCTTCACTCTGCGTCAATGTCGACTGATTCGGACTCGTCTCATCATGGCTGCATGTACGGTGCTCCAACGGCTATGCTCGCATCTGGAGTCTCCCAAGCAGTGTTCCGTCACGATATCCGAAAGATGTCGAACCATCCGATCGACTCGTCAGATCCTCATAATCCCCCAAGAGCTCACATCTCGGGTACAGTTTAATAGTATCGAGTACATGCCACAGCGTCGGTGGTCCAGCCGTAGAAGGGCAAACCCAAGCCTCACTAATGGCGCCGCGGAACCGCCGTAAACCCTAAGGTTCAAAGGCTGTCACACGGTCATTAAGTCGAGTTAGGGTTTCATTCTTCTAGAGGGTCTATAGAATCACCTGCATGTCTTTCCGTATACTTTAAACTTGGAAAATAGGCTCCTGACATTTGATCGTCTATATCGACTCTCAACGAACCTGCGTGAAGTCGTCTCTCGCTGGAAACAATCTATCTGATGACCTCGCATCGGGGTAAGCGAACTCACCACACGTCCTAGTCATTCATCCTGGTGACTAGCGACTCGCCATCATTTCTCTAAGAACATGCTCATGCTGCAGTAGCTCCAACCATCTGGGCGATATCTCGTCATTTGCAGCAGCAACTGGCTCATACGCCTGTACGCCGAACAACGCCTCAATCCTCCAGGAAAGGCGATACATAAGCGGTCATCTCTGAGTCGGTCTGCTCTAGATCTGAGTAAGACTCTCCACACTGGAAATCTTCAACTCATCTGGGCCCGCTCTGGCGCAAAATCGGACGAATCACCATCGTCTCTCAAACCGGGTAGACTAGCTATCATCTGTCGCATATCTGCCCGAAAGTCCCGGCAATCTCAGCTCGTAAGCTCCGAAAGCAACATCCTGTCAATCTCAGCCACAGCTGGTCCATCTGTCTGCACGGTAGGCGACATCACAATCGCTGAGGTATGCTGTACATCAACAGTCCTCTCTCAGCTGGCAGCTCTAACAATGACCCGATCATCCGGTGCAAGACCAAGCACTCGCCTCCACTAGAGGTCACAATCACCAATACTAACTCGAGACGTTCCCATGTCACCAGAAAACACAATGGTCGGCCCCCGTACCAAACGAGCTCACACCGGCCGTAACCCTAGCAGCAGCCCAAACTGCGCTCAACCATGGTGACAGGAACCTCAGTCGAGTATCAAAGAGAGCACATCAATGGCAAGAAAGGAAACAACAGATCCAAAGTGGATACATGATCATAGGAACGAACAGCATCAATGGAGGTATGATCATGAAACTAGAAGAAGCGGGAATCTCAAATGGATGTATAATCCAGGATATGAAGAGAATCACTGATCTCGAAAAACATGCACATCCTAAGGTTCCTTAAGCGGAGTGGCGTGTCGTAAGTATGCCGCGGAACATACCAACGGTACGTCACTCTACTTTAGTCACCTAATCCATCAACCAAGGGTCATCCTAGCGCTCTGATACCAACTTTGTCACGACCCGAAAGAGCACGTGACTGGCCCTTGAACCATATGAAGCCTATATGACTCCATCTGATTCAAGTAAGCCAAAAGCCCAGAAATCTAAAACCATTTTGAAGAATAAGTAAAGAAACTGGTTTTAAAGAAGTGAAGAAAAAATGTTTGAAATCAAGGTTTTTAAATAACTAAGCCGAATGTGCATTTTAAAAACAGTACAATCTTTTCCAGAAATTTCGGCAGAGTTTCTTTTGTAAAAATGGCCCCGAATGGGGTAAAACAAGAATAACGATATATATGAAATGATAAAGGCATCCCCAAGCGGGAGCTAGCTCTTCGTCAATCGACGGTCACAACCACGCAATGATATGATAATATACAACGCCAAGTGGCGAGGATCAAATCCAAAGAAAGCTCAAAAGCAACAAGAAAACCGCAATACTACTAAGCGCGACTCTAAGGTCGAAATAATACAACACTGTCTCTAAGTCTGAAAGAATATACAAGTTTTGGTTGATGGACAATTTCTAGATACAATGAAATAAATAAATACAATGGTGATTCTTGATGCGAAAGAATCCACCTACCGAAAGCAAGTCACCCGCAAGAAAGAAGTGTGCCAGAAATGCCGCAATAGAACCTGTACGGTAGAACCTGCAAGGACTGTGGCACAACGGGGGTGAGTTGCCAACTCGTGAATAGAAACATCTACAAACAGAAACCGAATGCAAGACATAAACCTAAGTCAACGATCAGCAATATAATCCATAAGAGTACATCTGAGTGTAACAAGGTGGCAAGGTAACATCTAATCACGTATGTAGTGCCAGGTACTCAGGTAGTAACATGTCATCAGTATAAGGTATGTCTGCATGAAGTAAATATGATGAAATATCAATGATATCAATACACATATATTAGCGTCCCATACCACTAATATTGGTGTAAGGGTATATATAACAGCGTCCTCATACCCTGTTATATATATACAAATAAAGTATGATCAATGTAAAACCAGTCTGTCTATGATCCAAGTTTGTATGTATGTGGAACCCGTCCACCCGTCACCCAATGACAATAAGCATCATGTATGCAATGTGAGGATATAAACAAAATCATGGAAAAACATCATGAAACCCGTGCCTAGCATCGACACGTAAATCCTCCTGTATCGGCATCCGTCATTCCGGATCATGCCCTATATCAAAGTACATATCGGGAATCCGTCAGTCCGGGTCATCCCTCTCTCAATGCATCGGGCATCCGTCATTCCGGATCATGCCCTATATCAATCCATCGGGCATCCGTCATTCCGGATCATGCCCTATCTCAAAGTATATATCGGGAATCCGTCATTCCGGGTCATCCCTCTCTCAATACATCGGGCTTCCGTCAGTCCGGGTCAGCCCTCTATCAATCCATCGGGCTTCCGTCAGTCCGGGTCAGCCCTCTCTCAGTACATCCTCTAGCACCGAGAAAACATGGGGCGACGCCCCAAATATCATATCAAGGGAACCGGGTTTTTAAATGATTGCTATTAAAAAGGACACGGTTCCCAAATCCAGAAATCCCATGAAAATCCAACATCAAGAAGTACATTCAATGCGATGTGCTATGCAATCAATCCACGATGTATGCGACATGTAAAGAAAAGTAATCATATCGGAAATCATGCAACATGGAATAGTAATGTGCATATGTCGAAGGAAGAATCATCTCATGAATGCAATAGTACTATAGTGTAGTGGCATGGCAATTATCGATGATGAAGTGTGTGAGCCGGCAAATAGTGTACGTGAAACATACGCATCATCGATAATGGTGCTGGTGTCCTAACAACATAATAATAATATAGCAATGAATGTATGCCAGCAATGCGAATAGCATGAGACTGCAGAAATCTAGTAGTCAACACCACAGTGAAGTATCTACAATGCAAACTACATCTAAGTATCCGGTCAATCAGGAGGGGTAGGTGTAGAAACCACCTAAATCTGAGTCAATGTATATATATAAAGATATGTAGTCGGTGATCCGCCTCAATGTCATATCGTAAGATATCCTCGAGTTATGAGTGCGGATCTATCATCAATATCGGCTCGTACGGTAAATCATCGTACGGCATCCCCATAGCTGGGTAGGGGTCAACAACTCACTATCTCGTCATATAACAGGTATCAGTATCATCAGATCATATAGTCTGGGGGTACTACTCTATGTCTAGTACAAGTCGATACCATCAAAGAAATATACATGCGGGGGTAAACACATATCCCAAACCCGCAAGAAGCACAAGTCATATCCCACATATGAATCGTATCAAATTACCGATCCCAGGGCACCAAGCCCACATCATCGACTCATCTCCAAAGTCATCACATATCATCAATCACAGTGCAAGTACAAGTGATAAGCAAGGGTGTGTGTGTGTAGGTGTAATTCTATCCTAGGGTTCGCGACTATGAACTACACTAGTCACTTCTAACCCTACATTATCCACAATACACCTATATCACAATAAACTACATAATAATCTATCTACGGACTGCGGGGGTGCTATACGCCATCCACCCGACTTCCCCCTGTAGATATAATCTACTCACCTTGCATCACCAATTGCGGACGTCACCACGTATGCTTGTCGTCCCGAAGTCTTCATGGGTACCTACACATCAAAATATCGTATATGCGCATTAAAACCAAATCCAATCTAAAACGGCGCATAAAATCCAAAACGATACGATAAGGGGCCTATAGGTGAAAACCTATGGCACGCCTTCAAAACCATCAATAAATCCTCTATATCGTCGTATAAACGACAAATAGTCGAGGCAAAACACATTCCGCCATTTCAGAATCAAAAACACGGAATACGGAAATACGAATCCAAAACAACAACTTAGGATATATGCTCCAGATTTCACCCTAGAAAGAATCTGTCAAAACTAGAAGTACCCAGGCCCAAGAATTGAGGTATTGGGGCTATGCACAGAAAACGAGGAATTTCCTCACTGGTCTGGCCGCAATTTGCGGCCAGAATGGAGGTTTTGGCGGCCGTACGGAGGAGCTAGGGGCTAGGGTTTTGGGGTTAGTTTCCTGGGTGCCTGCACATGCTACTGTCCACTCAATTTTATTTTAGGATACCTCGTATGATAGCAGATTCCAAATAACAGTGACAGATTACACAATTTCCCCGATATCGGTTTCTAAAATCCGTATTATGGGTTAAAACTTCAGGTTAGGGTCTCAATTCATACACTAGGGTGTTGGTGTATCCTCAATTGAACTCAATTTCACAATACAACCCAAGTTCCTCTCAAACCCTAACTAGGTTTTCATCAAATCCATAATATCACACAATATCGATTAAATCTTAACATGGGGTTATAGGAAAAGCTATAATTAAGCAAATGGTTCAGAAATTACCTTCATTAGCAACTCAAGAATTTTCTTGAGTTGCCCTCTAGTGGCCAAATCCATACTTCTTTAGCTCCATGTGTAGATCTAGGGATTTTGCACAATTTTAATGAAATGGACATGTGGTTTTGGGGTTGTTTTTGAGATGAAGAAAGGGGTTGAAGGTGGAGGAAGGATGAGGCTAGGGCAGCAGCAGCAACAAGGAGGAAGAGAGGGAGAATGATGAGGAATGATGGGGTATGGCCAAGGGTATGTAGTCAAAGTCCACCCCTCTCTCTCTCACCTACCCTCAATTTCTTTTCTTTTCTTTTTCCCTTTTCTTTTAATCCCTAAACCTTCTCACAAGAATAGTGATCCCAAATGATAAATCATGGCAAGAAAAATACACAAGTGTAGGAAAAAGTGATATGTGCAAGTTTTGCACAAAATTGCCAAAAAAACCCGATTAGCGATTTTAATCGCGATTAGCACTAAATTAGTGTCAAAATGATCACAACAACTTAAAAATGTCATAATTTCAATAATTAACCCATTTTAGAATTTTCCATAATTTTTCATAACTTTTCCTATTTATTTGCATTTAATATTAAAATAATCAATAAAATAATATTAAATTATAAAATTTCCCAAAATTAATATTTTATATTTTTGAAAATGTTACAGCAATGCGGACCGAAATGGAGTCCATGTACACCAACAAAGTATGGACGTTGGACGTTGCTCCAGATGGGGTAAAACCCGTAGGATGCAAGTGGATCTTCAAAAGGAAGATTGGTGTAGATGGACAGGTTGAGACCTATAAAGCTAGACTGCTTGCAAATGGTTTTCGTCAAAGACCTGGTTTGGACTATGACAAGACCTTTTCTCCAGTAGCTATGCTGAAATCCATTCGGATCCTTCTTGCCATTGCTGCCTTCCACGATTATGAGATTTGGCAGATGGACGTAAAGACCGCTTTTCTAAATGGAAAGTTAGAGGAATGTGTTTATATGGACCAGCCAGAGGGTTTCATTCAGAGTGGGAGCAGCGGAAAGGTGTGCAAGTTGCTTAAGTCCATCTATGGACTGAAGCAGGCATTGCGGAGTTGGAACATCTGTTGTGATGAGACAGTCAAGGAATTTGGCTTTATCAAAAATCCAGATGAACCATGCATCTATAGTAGATTTGTAGCGAGAACTGTAGTATTCCTCGTTTTATACGTGGATGACATTCTCTTAATAGGAAATGACATTCCTATGCTACAATCTGTCAAGGGGTTCTTGTCACACAGGTTCTCCATGAAAGACCTGGGTGATGCCTCATACATTCTGGGGATCCGGATCTATCGTGACAGATCCAAGAGGATACTGGGACTCTCACAATCCAGGTACATCGACACCATACTGAAAAGATTCAGTATGGAAGATTCCAAGCGCGGTAATCTACCGGCTTGTCACGGGATCACCCTTTCCAAAGAGATGTTTCCCAAGTCTGATTTGGAAAGGGATCGCATGTCTATTATACCCTACGCTTCTGCGGTAGGCTCTATAATGTATGCGATGTTGTGTACCAGACTAGATGTAGCTTATGCTCTGAGTATGGTAAGTCGGTATCAGTCAAACCCTGGGGAGAAACACTAGATAGCGGTAAAGAACATTCTCAAGTACCTGAGAAGGACTAAGGAGATGTTCTTGGTATATGGCGGAAAAGACCTCCAGATCGAGGCCTTTTCTGACTCCAGCTTCCAGAGTGACAAGAATGATTCCAAGTCCATGTCGGGTTATGTCTTTACCCTCAATGGAGGGGCGGTGTGTTGGAAGAGTTCCAAACAGGAAACCGTTGCTGACTCGACGATGGAAGCGGAATATATCGCTGCTGCAGATGCCGCAAAAGAAGCTGTCTGGATAAGGAAGTTCTTAACTGAACTTCAGGTGGTTCCATCCATTGTTGATCCAATACCGCTGTATTGCGACAACAACGAGGCTATAGCTTTAGCGAAGGAACCCAGGTCCCATCAGAAATCCAGACACATCTTGAGGCGGTATCACCTGATCAAGGAGATCGTGGGTCGCCAGGAGATCGAGGTTCGGAGAGTTTCTACTGAAGATAACACTGCTGATCCACTCACAAAGGCCTTACCCAAGACTCAGTTCGAGCGGCTGATCGAGATGATAGGTCTTCGATACGCCCGTACATGGCCTTAGTGCAAGTTTGAGATTGTTAGTGTATATGCCCTAGAGACCATTACTGTATCATACTTGTTTGTATATTAATTAATGGAAGCTTAGGATATTCACCTTGTATAGACAATCTTGCCCAATATAGTAGTATGCTACTTAGTTTGTTTCTACTTCAATGTGTACATGTGTTTATTTTAGTATATCACCAATACACATTAGTGGAGCCCTTAGGATCTTTGCTTGGTTACCAGCGTTGTGATGGCCGTCACACTAGTGGGGGCTGGGTAATATATATGCACATCCTTATGCAGGTCCCTAGTCGCAGGACTATCGAGACAGGGCATCGATACTCCGGAGTAGACTAGCGTATGCGCTTCTCATCCTAGTGTGGGAGACGGTCTATCCCACAGCTGTCAGTACGTCGTACTGGAGATAGTATGGGGGTGCTCGTTGGGTTACGAGTACACTGGACAGGACTCGTCGAGAACTGTTGGTTGGTACTATACCTATCGTCAGTTATCAGTTCCCAGGTGACATGAGTACAGCTTAGTCCGCTGACTTGACACTGTCACTTCGCCTCGAGTGTGTTCCCACTGTACTTAGATTACTACCCTACCACGGCTCAAAAGAGTCGTGCAAACAGGTAGTAGTTGGGTGCAGTCCCGAAGCACTTCGAGGCAGTGACGGTTAGACAGGATTCGTCTCTCCCGGTATAGGGGGTTGACATCGCGCTTGTTGGAGATAGTGCCCTCAGAGTCAATTATTGGATCACAGGCACGTGATTGCAATGATTGAGGGAGGACCTATTCCGGTAGGACAGTCTTACTCAAGATGATAGTATGCTATCTGGTTTACCTTTATCATCGTGTACTGTTTTAGGTGACCTTACAGGTCACTATTGCACGTTAATAGAGCCCCTAGGATTCTTGCTTGACTGCCAGCAGTATGAGGGCGATCATATACGTGGGAGCTGGTAGTCTATAAGTACATCCTTAAAAGGTCCCTAGTCGTGGGAGTTTTGAGACAGGGCATCAATACTCCAGAGTAGACTAGTGTATACAGTCGAGACCCCGACGAGGGGCGGTGGCCGGTCTCACAAGCCACCGGTGTCAGTTGGTTCACCTAAGATGTATACAGGTGCTCATTGGGTTATGAGTACACCGGACAGGACTCGCCGGGAACATGCTAGTTGGTCTTATACCTGACGTCAGATAGCAGTTCCCTGGTGACATTTGTACAGGTTAGTTCATCGACCTGAGGATCGTCATTTGTCTCGTGTGAGTTACCTTTGTACTTTGATTACTACCCTACCACGCTCAAAGGAGACGTGCAAACAGGTTTTAGTTGGGTACAATCCCGAGTCACATGGAGGCAGTGAGCGGATCTTCGGGGGTTCGTCCCTCCCGGTATTGGGGGTGAGGTCGCGCTGTGTCTAGGAGAGCCATTACACGAAGTCCTTGGCCAAGGCAGGAGATTTACTGGTAGGTATTCCAGTAGTATCTCAGGGTGTTCTGGGCTACATTCCGACACGACTTGTACCGCTTTTGGGGGTCTGACTTTTACCAACCCCTAGACCCGCCATGCGATGCTCATAGAGGAACGGGCCGGATTGTACGGATATTGTCACTGACAGGCTCAGTAGGGTGTCAGGATGAGTTTGCTCATCGACGTCCCTTTTGGTCAATAGCTGGTAGCCCGTCACGTATGGCTAATACCTCTGACGTGCTAGTGGTTAAATCCACAGCCATAGTATTGACGAGTCTTTAGAGTCCCCCATATTCAGTTACTCAAGTTTCGGGCGAAACGCTGTAGAGGCCGTATGGAGATATGGCAGGGTTCGATCAGATACGTGCGGTATTGCACGGATCAGGATCGGACGGTTAGTACTAGAGGCCGTATGGAGATATGGCAGGGTTCGATCAGATACGTGCGGTATTGCACGGATCAGGATCGGACGGTTAGTACTAGAGGCCGTATGGAGATATGGCAGGGTTCGATCAGATACGTGCGGTATTGCACGGATCATGATCGGACGGATATTACTAGCAGGCTTTGGTTTAAGACGGATGCTAGTATTGTACAGTATAGATTTTGTCTCATTGCATTTGTATTTCGGTCGGAATACAAATGCGGGTATGTATATACAGTAGCGGGGTTTTCCTGTAATTTATTACGGGATCAGTTTTTTGGAATTGCCAGTTTGTTTTCCGTTTCAGCCATATTTCTTTGTATCTTTCATTGGCTGAAGATTGGTGGAGGAGGGCTTATTTGCATTTGTGCAAATAAGCAATTTGGAGGGTGTTATTTGCATCTTGTTTGTTCATGATGATTCTACCACCCTTGACTTTCCTTTGTTCATGATGGTTCATGATAGCTTGACCTTGTGGTGTCATGATGATTGTTGTTGAGTGTGGTTTTAGTTAGTGATCATCATTCATCATGATAACTTTCTTCTCTATCTCTTGCATTATGAGAGACTCATTCTTTTGATACTCACTCCCTCATTCTCTCACTCTCTTCCCTTCACCATGCATGGCCGGCCAAGCCATGGAGGGGCTGTCCAAAAATTGTGGTGGGGTTTTCTTGATCTCTTTGGCTTTGTAAAATCCCACAAGTTCCATCTCCATAAGCTCATATCATTCCTCCACCAAATGGCAACCTCCAATACCCCAAATGAGACATAGTTTCTACACTATATTCTACAGCAAACCTTGGGCACGTCGGCTCGCCAACTTCGTGCCCGGGTTGCCTTGGTCCAGAGGTGGGAGCCCGTAAAAGAAGCCGGCGACGTGGTGCCCTTCCGGCGATGAGGTGGTGACCGGAGATTCCGTGGGGAGATCGGGACGATGACGAGAAGACCGAAGGACTCGGATCGCTCGGTATATCTCTTTACCCCCTTCTCTAGATAGCTAGGACTAGATTAATGGCACGATCCGGGTTTATAGTGCGCGGTGGTGCCGGTTTAAAAAGTTAAAGAAAAGCATCACTTCCGCATTCCGGCGTCGGATTGATGGCCGGGGCGCCGCCGTGCACTTACAGTGGTATCAGAGCCTCGTCATTAACCTAGTCTAGCTTTGTCTAATGTGTTTACATTTCCGATCGAACAAAATCACCAAAAACTGTATTTTCAAAAGCATCAGTTTCTGTCGAAATTTTTTTAGCTCCAAAAATTTTTCAGGTTGTTACAGAATGATGTGCAGGGAATTTTAAGAATTCTGTAAAAATTTGGTCTCGTGAACAGTCAACACCACCGCGGAACCGCGGCCAAACCCATGCTTGGGTCACGGTTCCGCCGCAATCTTGACTGTTCATGGCCCCAAAATTTTACAGAGATCTCCTGAGTGTAAAATAGGGTTTTTGGGATGTTATTTTTTGGGCCCAGATTTCTTTGAGTGCTACAGTAGTGCTTGGGGCCCACTTGGTAAAATTTGATCGATCGAAAATTTTAAACATGTTAGTTCACAGTATTTACATTATATCTGCGACCGTGAATGTCACTTGATCGGTAAATCCTGTTTAACTGCTATAGCCCGGTTAGACGTATTTGCGAACGTGACATTCACGTTGATGATTTGTGTTGTGCTGTGATGTTGCGGATTGGTCGTGGGGGATAGCCTGGACGCAATGGTAGTACAGATTTGGTTGTATTATGTACATTTGATATTGCGGGGCGAGCGTCTGACATGTGGACTGCCGTCACTGCCTGATTGTATATTATTCTTTTGGGGAACGACCAGGTCGAAGTCGATGTACCCGTTGTATGTATATTTTACTTTCTGTACTAGGATTACCCCAAGGTGGGGTGCACGGATAGCTGGGTTCTAGAGGGTAACAAGCCCGCATCTCATGGCATTGAGACGGAGGGGGCTTTACTCTAGAATTGGCGGGCTATTCGCCGCACTCGTAAGGGGTACAGGTTGACCCAGGAGGGGTGCCCAAGTTACCGGATTCCGTGAAGTGCTGGGTGGTCCATTCACGTTGCTGAAGGGGGCTGCCTCGCTTCAGGTTTTGGCGGGTAACTTGCCGCGCCCGTAGGGGCCTAGGATTTCATTGCACAGGCTATCCACACGACCAGGGGAACGTCGGGTTTCAGTAGCGGCTCTGTGAAACCCGGGGATCCCAGATATTTGTATTGTTCTGTGATGCTGTACATTTCTGTGATGTTGCATTTTATCACGCCTTGATCGAAATATTATATATTGATATATATACTAGTATATGTTGTATATGTTTTGCATCCGCGCTAGTCCAGTCCCCGCTCTGTCGTTAGTTAAGTAACCTAACGGGTAATGACGGGACCCAGTGGCGAATGCGGATGGCATATACGTACATCATTATTTTCGTTCTTTATTGGTATGATCAATTGATGGGACTGCGTTGATTCGGATCAATGCAAGTTAAAAACAAACCTATTCTGATGTTGTTGGAACACTTTTCAAAAAGCTGTTATTGCAAGGACGTTCTCTTTTGTTTTGCATCGTGGTATTCAGTTAGAATATCCTGCTCCTCAGTCGACGAGGCAAGGGCCGAGATCCCTTCACCGGGAGTGACCCCTTGGACAGAAGTTTGCGTCAGGGCAATAACTTCACTATAGCCGATTACTTTTACTTTGCATCGTGGTATTCAGTTAGAATATCCTGCACCTCATTCTACGGGGAAAGAGCCGAGATCCCTTCACCGGGAGTGACCTCTTTAGCAAAGGTTTTCGTCACTATATTTTAAAAGCTATCCGGTTCCTCCAACGATATCAAGTTCATTACGTTAAAGGTTTTCGCCAGAAACCATTCGTAGCCCTCCGTCGTTTCATATGGATGGTCAATAGTATTCAAGCTGTGTTTGTTGGCCAAAGTCAAGGCACAGTGTTTGGTAGCTGTTGGGTATTCATATGCAGCATAGATAGATGCGTTGGTTTGGGGCAGTCATATAGCCTTGTTGGCCAAAGTCAAAGGCTTGTGCGGGTGGGCTCAAATTAACCTGGAGAATGACGGGTAGAACTTGACATGTGACTTATGATATTTTGACCTCACGCCAAGGTCATAAGAGCATGGGGCAAAAATCACATCGGGAGTTTCTAAAGAAACTGAAACTTGCCAGATATGCGCATACCTTCTGGAGTGTGATGACGTGAGTGGATTCCGTCACGTTATCATGCGATGATATTTGGATCCTGATTCCCACTGATGAGTTAGTCTACTCCTCGGGTGACCCCGACTAATTCTTCTTTCAGGTTTGGAGGAGAATTTGAGGTTACAGTGGGAGGTTTCCAGATTAGATAAATTGGTAACCATTCTGATCTAGGTTAGAGTGCACGCTGAGTGTTTCTTTTCTCTCTCTCTCTCTGGCAGCGACCATTGACCCGACCCTAAGAATATGACTCAGTGACCAAAATTAACCGAACCTTCTTAAACACTGGCTTTTGGATTGTCAGAGTTGCAAACCTCATTGCCACCCCTACTTTTACCCTTTTCTCCAGGACACCCCGTATTACTACGAACGTCCACTTCCATTGGAAAAAACCATCGTATGGTTATATATGAACTCGAAGGAATTCGAGGATGGTTTCTGGTTCTGGAGAAAACGAATAGGACTATTCAGTTGTCTTTTCCTTTTACCTTCTCCCAGGTTGCGAGTACTCCTTGGTTTAGGAGATAGTACACCTATTACGCAAATTGGATAGTCTTCTTCCAAACCATAGGCAGGTGCCGAACGGTAGGGAATGAAGAAAACCAATTAGCATAACGATGGTGTACAGAAGGTATTAAGTAAAGACATAACAAGGGATTAGTAAGAGGGCAAAGTAAATTGCGACAGCTATTCACGACCAAACCAAGTATTTCTTCACCAATCCTAAATCACCTTTGTATTTCTCCAGAACACTCCGTATCACTACGAAGATCCACAGTTTATTGGATACTCCATCGTATGGTTATATACGAACTCGAAAGGAACTTGTTCCAGTTCGGGGATGGATTCTGGTTCAGGAGAAATAGGAATAAGGTTTATTCGGTTGTCTTTTATCTTCACCTTCTCTCGCATTACGTGTGCTCCTAGGATTAGGACAGTACACCCATTATGCTTATTGGATAGTTTTCTTCCAAACCATAGGCTGGTGCCGAACGGTAGGGAAGGAAGAAAACCATTTGGCCTAAAGGGGTGTACAGAAGGTAATGACTAAAGACATATAAAGGGATTTGGAAAGATGGCAAAGAATTACACGGTTACAGTTGTGAATCTGGATAATGGAAGAGGCATTACTAGGAATACCGGGATACCCCATCGAAACTTTTTCAGTTTCACTGTGTACTGTTAAAGTAAAACTGATTTCCCGATTAAATACTTACTCCAAGGTATGTATTACCAGGTATGATTCTCACATCTGTATTGTTTTACAAATGTTGAGTGGGAGTAAGTTATTGGGAATTGGGTGATCATCCTCATTATGTCGGGATTCGTTGTAATCGGTGATATTTGAGGAAATCACCTGGGCTGTTTGCCGGTCGGCAAATATTTGGTTTCGAATATCCGCTATTATGCACCAATTTCAAATCGATATATCTGTACGTCTATTTTCATAGAGTGAGATATACCTTTTTGAAATTATGTCTTTGACATTTACCTATATCAGTGGATGGTTAGGTAAGGAGCATTGAACAGCGGTGTGATTCTTCATAATCATAAGTACAGTTTTCAACCTACGACACACAGGGATTGAGTTATCAGACTCAAGGGACTTATACAGAGTATTGTATGTTGTCCAGGGTCCATCAGGACAAAGGGGTTGGTCCTCGTACTATATTCGGTTTACTTGTGACTTCTCTAGTTTTTAGACAGGTGTTTCGTGGAAACACAGGATCCGAATTTTGAGAAGTTATAGGTATTTGAATAAAGTAGAGAACCAAATATTGCAAGTATCGGGATTCTTCAAAGTGATCGAAGATGTCGATACTTGTGTATGATGTTCAGTTGATAGTAATGATTAAGAGAACTTGCTTCTCTTTCAGGTTTCTCATAATTGGAAGCATTCCTAAGTTGAGTAATGCTGATCGACCTCCTTCCATTTAGTAAACATGTACTGGAGAAAGCTGCATGATTTGAATCTGGTTCAATTAAATCAGTGCCTCTGGTTCTATATTGGATATAGAACAGTTCATATCTTAACGATGTTAAGGTACGGGGAGTTGTCCGGCTTATACTTAAAACCAGACTCTGGATAACTCTAGGCACGTTTCTGTAATGGTTGTTTGTGGGTTGACCCAGGCTATGATGAGGGTTGACTTTCTACCATCTGAAAGATTAATAGTGATATTGTTCTAGACTCGCCACAGTTTTAATAAAAATGGATTTTTTCAGAAAACAGTAGTGGGAGTATGGTAGAACTGGAAGTGATTCCAGAACCACAAACGATTACTGAAGATTTGAAAGGAACCTAAAGATTCAATCTGGTTTGACATTCCATTGGCCACTCCGCAGATACGGTGGGTAACTTCAGGCACCCGAGAGGTACTCTGGTAGCATCAAGGACGGTGACAGGGAAGTTCTTGTTTACCCCGACTGGCCATAGCTGTTGTTCCAGATGTGAGACCCGGCAGGAAGATGAGTATAGCGTCGTTCTAAACTGGATTTAGAAGTGTACGTCTATATGACTCTGCCAGAGGGTTGTCGTAGTCAGTGGAAGCAGCGGAAGCATTGGTGGACAGGTGGCTTATGTCTATTTGTAGACTAAAGCAGATATAGCAGAGATAGATCATCAATTTCTGATGTGACAGTCATAGGTTTGACTTCATCAGAATAGGGGATGGATCTGTTGAGAAGGTAGTAGGGTGTGATGTCATGGTATTTGGATGACATACACAGAGTAGGAAGTGATATTCCTATACTACGATCGGTTATACTTTGGTCGTCACACAGTGGTTTCTCCACATGGGACTTGGACATTGTATCAGACATACTGGTTACTGGATCTATGGTTTTAGATCTAGATTTGGGTGGTTTCCCAATTAAGGGTACTTAGACAGCATTCTAAGATTATTTAGAATGGACGACTCCTGGCACGGTAGTGTACCTGCAGGTAATGGAGTCACCCTCTCTAAAGGTGTCTTACAGACTAAAGGGGAGAGGGATGTGCATGATTGGCAGATCACTTGCTTAGGCAATTGAGTCAATCATGAGATGTCAAGTACCACACCAGATGTTGTTTTTCCACTAGATGCAGTAAGTTGACATTGATCCAATCCTGGAGAGACAGTCGGAAGCAGTTTTAGAACATAAGTGGATGTTCTAGGGATATGATAACGACAGCCTCATTCGGGAAACAGTTATCATTCCACGCTTCCAAGGTGACCTGGACGACAGGGAGGTTGTCAGAGTTATAGTTTTTCCTCTGACGAGGGGCAGTATTTTGGACAGGTGGTCCAGGTGGATACTGAGGGAAGGCATGGCGCAGGATACTGATTAAGTTCAGTTGACGATACAGTCTAAGAAGTTTGGATTTGGAGTTCATTTATGAGCTAGGTCCCATCAGACATCCAGACACATTCTAAGACGGTATTGCTCATTTCGGGAGATGGGTTCTCCGCGAACTTGAGATATAGAGAGACATAGAAAGAAACATCAAAGCGGATCCACTCACTGAGGCTATTCCTCGAACGCAATAGTTTCGCAAACGAGCTTTGTGAGACTGACTAGTAGAGGAGTTGGGTGTTCGGTATCACACGGGCTGTGAGTATGCGACATCGCAATAATTTGCCTTGAGTGCAAGTGGGAGATTGTTGGAGATAGTGCCCTCAGAGTCAATTATTGGATCACAGGCACATGATTGCAATGATTGAGGGAGGACCTATTCCGGTAGGACAGTCTTACTCAAGATGATAGTATGCTATCTGGTTTACCTTTGTCATCGTGTACTGCTTTAGGTGACCTTACAGGTCACTATTGCACGTTGATAGAGCCCCTAGGATTCTTGCTTGACTGCCAGCAGTATGAGGGCGATCATATACATGGGAGCTGGTAGTCTATAAGCACATCCTTAAAAGGTCCCTAGTCGTGGGAGTTTCGAGACAGGGCATCGATACTCCAGAGTAGACTAGTGTATACAGTCGAGACCCCGACGAGGGGCGATGGCCGGTCTCACAAGCCACTGGTATCAGTTGGTTCACCTAAGATGTATACAGGTGCTCATTGGGTTATGAGTACACCGGACAGGACTCGCCGGGAACATGCTAGTTGGTCTTATACCTGACGTCAGATAGCAGTTCCTTAGTGACATGTGTACAGGTTAGTTCATCGACCTGAGGATTGTCATTTGTCTCGTATGAGTTCCCACTGTACTTTGATTACTACCCTACCACGCTCAAAGGAGACGTGCAAACAGGTTTTAGTTGGGTACAATCCCGAGCCACATGGAGGCAGTGAGCGGATCTTCCGGGGTTCGTCTCTCCCGGTATTGGGGGTGAGGTCGCGCTGTGTCTAGGAGAGCCATTACACGAAGTCCTTGGCCAAGGCAGGAGATTTACTGGTAGGTATTCCAGTAGTATCTCAAGGTGTTCTGGGCTACACTCCGACACGACTTGTACCGCTTTTGGGGGTCTGACTTTTACCAACCCCCTAGGCCCGCCATGCGATGCTCATAGACGAACGGACCGGACTGTACGGATATTGTCACTGACAGGCTCAGTAGGGTGTCAGGATGAGTTCGCTCATCGACGTCCCTTTTAGTCAATAGCTGGTAGCCCGTCACGTATGGCTAATACCTCTGACGTGCTAGTGGTTAAATCCACAGCCATAGTATTGACGAGTCTTTAGAGTCCCCCACATTCAGTTACTCAAGTTTCGGGCGAGACGCTGTAGAGGCCGTATGGAGATATGGCAGGGTTCGATCAGATACGTGCGGTATTGCACGGATCAGGATCGGACGGTTAGTACTAGAGGACGAATGGAGATATGGCAGGGTTCGATCAGATACGTGCGGTATTGCACGGATCAGGATCGGACGGATAATACTAGCAGGCTTTGGTTTAAGCCGGATGCTAGTATTGTACAGTGTAGATTTTGTCTCATTGCATTTGTATTTCGGTCGAAATACAAATGCGGGTATGTATATACAGTAGCGGGGTTTTCCTGTAATTTATTATGGGATCGGTTTTTTGGAGTTGCCAGTTTGTTTTCCGTTTCAGCCATATTTCTTTGTATCTTTCATTGGCTGAAGATTGGTGGAGGAGGGCTTATTTGCATTTGTGCAAATAAGCAATTTGGAGGGTGTTATTTGCATCTTGTTTTTTCATGATGATTCTACCACCCTTGACTTTCCTTTGTTCATGATAGCTTGACCTTGTGGTGTCATGATGGTTGTTGTTGAGTGTGGTTTTAGTTAGTGATCATGATTCATCATGATAACTTTCTTCTCTCTCTCTTGCATTATGAGAGACTCTCATTCTTTTGATACTCACTCCCTCATTCTCTCACTCTCTTCCCTTCACCATGCATGGCCGGCCAAGCCATGGAGGGGCTGTCCAAAAATTGTGGTGGGGTTTTCTTGATCTCTTTGGCTTTGTAAAATCCCACAAGTTCCATCTCCATAAGCTCATATCATTCCTCCACCAAATGGCAACCTCCAATACCCCAAATGAGACATAGTTTCTACACTATATTCTACAGCAAACCTTGGGCACGTCGGCTCGCCAACTTCGTGCCTCGGTCCAAAGGTGGGAGCCCGTAAAAGAAGCCGGCGACGTGGTGCCCTTCCGGCGACGAGGTGGAGACCGGAGATTCCATGGGGAGATCGGGACGATGACGAGAAGACCGAAGGACTCGGATCACTCGGTATATCTCTTTACCCCCTTCTCTAGATAGCTAGGACTAGATTAATGGCACGATCCGGGTTTATAGTGCGCGGTGGTGCCGGTTTAAAAAGTTAAAGAAAAGCATCGCTTCTGCATTCCGGTGTCGGATTGACGGCCGGGGCGCCGCCGTGCGCTTACAACGCTGTGTCTAGGAGAGCCATTACACGAGTAGTCCCTGGCCAGGGTAAGCGAGATATACTGGTAGGTTTCCAGTGTTATCTCAGGGTGTTCTAGGCTTCACTCCGACATGACTTGTACCGCTATTGGGGGACTGACGTTTACCGCCCCCTAGGCCCGCCATGCGATGTATCAGACGAACAGACCGGACTGTACAGAGAGATTGTCACATTCAGACTCAGTAGGAGTTCAGATGGGTTTCACTTCGTCAGTCTTCTTGTCGGCATCTACCTGGGGACCGTTACGCACAGCTAGTGCCGCTTGCGGTCTGTGGTTAAACCCAGTGCCAGCGTAGTGTCGAGTCTTTAGAGTCGCACACAGAAAGCTATTCGCCTTTAGGCAAAAGAGTAGAGGTCGCATGGTTTTGCGACAGGTCGCATGGTTTTGCGACTGGGTTCGGTCACATCCGTGCAATTGTGCACGTACAGTGTCCGGACAGTTAACACTAGCGGGCTTTGGTCTAAGCCAGATCCTAGTGTACGTTTTGGGATTGGTTTTATCTCGTTTGTATTCGTGTTCCTCGGAACGCGGATACGGGTGTGCATGCACAGTTGACAGAGAGGCAGAGGCAGAGGATTCTCATTGGGGTTGTTGACTGTTGACTGTTGACTTTTGGCTAAACCCTAATGAGAATAAGAAATATGATTAATGATAATATTAATTAAGTATTATTGTTTCATGGTTGAGATGAGGGATTGACTTTGTTGACTTGTTGACTTTGTTGACCGGTTGACTAGGTTGGACTAGTTGACCATCATCATTGCATTGGCTATCATTTCATGGCAAAGACTTTTGCTTGCTTGTTTTGCTTTGCAATATGAGTGCATGAAATGATAATGCCACATGATATGATATGAACCATCACATAATACTCAATTATTATTATTATTATTATTATTATTATTATTCTTTTTGGATTATGGGAGAGATGTTGACAAAAGGTTTTCTCGTTCTTTCATTTGCTTTCTCTCTCTCGAGCTCTCTCATTCTCAAGTTCTCCCTCTTCCTCTTGCTTTCTCTAGCTCAAGGCAAACCATTCTCATGTGTTGAAACTCATTGCCTTAGAGATAAAAGACACCAAAACATTCCTCTACTCATTCTAGTTCACAAGGCCTGGCAAGCCAAGTGATCTAATTTCTTCAAAGTTCGAAGAAGAAGCCAAAGATAGAAGCTTTCGGGTGGATCCATCTTCGGCTCAAGGAGACGACGAGGTGAGGCCGATCCGTACACCGGGAGGAGTCGAAGACGAAGGAGTTCAAGAAAGGTATAGCCCCCTAACCGAGTAGGTAAACTCTTGTTAGGTTGTTAGTTAGTCGTTTAACAAAGAGCCGTATTGGTAGTCCATGTTACCACCCACTTGAAAATCGTTTTTCACCACTTCTGTAACCCCGTAAGTACCGGGGAAGGGTAGCATGGACTTACAGCGGCCCTGGCCAGGGACTTCCTGTTATAGCCAATCGAGTACAACGGAACATCAACCCACAATACCGGGAGAGACGAAACCCCTCCTATCGCTCATTGCCTCCATGTGACTCGGGACTGTACCCAAAATCCACCGTTTTGCATGTTCTATTGAACATGGTAAGGTGGAAATCAAAACATAGTGGGAATCACACTAGACTCTATGATGATCTCAGGTCTACAGACTAACCTGTACCAGTGTCACCAGAGAACTGCCATCTGACGTTAGGTATAATACATCTAGGAGTTCTCGGCGAGTCCGTTCAGTGTACTCAGTCTCCACTGATCACCCGTATACTATCTCTGATGTCAAACACCAATGGATATGGGATCATCCATCGCCCATCTACATGGGTCGAGAAGCTATACGCTAGTCTACTCTTGTATATCGATGCCTTGTCTCGATACACCTACAACTAGGAACATTTGAAGGATGTACTTAACGACAACTCTGTCCCCACTAGTATGTCTGCATCATAGTCCTGGTAGTCCAGTACTTATCCTAAGGGCTTTACCAACATGTAATATAGAGACTATCAGTGTACATGTTAAGATAAAGAGCAACCAGATAGCATACTATCAAGTCGAGCAAGAAAGTCCTCCCTATATATGTCCAAGAAGGATAATAATCAACAAATCAAAAGGTCCTAGTCAAGTTCAAACCGTCGTTATCCTAGATTGCATTAGACCCACCCGCATGATCCTTGACGAATATTCAACAAAATCATGCGACCGTCTTAACTAATCACATCTATCAGTGCAATAGAGAATTATTACTCAGCTACCATTCACTATGCCTTGACGAATAATCAACAAACGCAGCACGAATACTAAGTAATAATTATCGGAAAAGACGGAGGGCTACGACTTTGTTTTTGGCGAAAAACTCGTTAACGTAATGAACTTGATATCGTTGAAGGAACCTGAGAAATTTTGAAAAGGAGTCGTTTATGCTCCGCCTTTTAAAAATTTCTGGTTTTGAAAAAACTAAGTAATCTACAATACAAACTTTAGCTCAAGAGGTCACTCCCCGCGAAGGGATCACGGCGCTTTCCTCATAGAATGAGGTGCTGGATATTCATGGCCGAATACCATTATACAAAGCGAAATTATATAACTGTAGTTTTTCGAAATTCGTTCCAACAACATCTTTTAGGTTTATTTTCTTGCATTAATCAAAATAAATATGGTCCCATCAATTTAATCCTATCACACCACAAAAAGAACGAAAACTCAATGTACGTATATGCCATCCGCATTCGCCACGGGGCTCCGTCATCACCCGTTAGGTTACTTAACTAACGACAGAGCGAGGGCTGGACTAGCGCGGATGCAAAACATATACAACATATACTAGTATATATATAAGTATATACAACAATCGTCTGAGGCATGATAATAATCAACATCACATAATCTCAGCCAACAATACAGAAAGGTGGATAATCTTGGAGCCCCGGGTTTCATTTGAGCCGCAAATAAAACCCGACATTCCCGGCCGTGTGGATAGCCTGTGCAATGAAAACCTAGACCCCTACGAGCGCGGCAAATTACCCGCCAATCCCAGAAGTGAGGCAGCCCCCTTCAACAAAGTGAATGGGCCACCCAGCACTTCACGGAATCCGGTAACATAGGCGCCTCTCCGTGGGTCAGACTATACCCCCTACGAGTGCAGCGAATAGCCCGCCAATTCTAGAATGAAGCCCCCTCCGTCTCAATGCCATGAGATGCGGGCTTGTTGCCTTCTAGAACCCGGCTATCCGTTCACTCCACCGTGGGGTAATCCTAGTATAGAAAATGAAAATAATATGTACAAATAGTGACATCGACCTCAACCCGGTCGAGCCCCAAAATAATATACAACCTGGCAAAGACGGCAGTCCACATGTCGGAGGCTCGCCCCGAAATATCAAATGTACAAATGAATATAAAATGTACCACTAACATTGCACCACATGCTATCCACCACGACTATCCAACCACAATCACAACACAAGCACAAAACATCAACGCGAATGTCATGTTCACAAACCCGTCTAAAAGAACATATAGCAATCAGACGAGTTTACCGATCAAATGACATTCACGGTCGCAGATAAAAGTGAATGTACTGTAAACTTATTAAACAGTGTCTAATATAACGACTTCGAAACACTCCAAGTTGCCCCGTACAGAAAACAACAGAGAATCAAACTTGGGCAAAAAAACAAACAACACCAGACAACCAAACTCCTTGAGATAAGAACCCAGAACAACACTCGATGCATTTCTCCACCACAAAACCGAGGAGGCCGGTTTTTCAGAGGTTGTGGCAGGCCAAATGTTGGTAGAATTGCATCGTTTTTGTTCTGGGTACATCTCACAGTATAAGGATCAGTGTGCAGTTGTTTAATAAATTTTTTGAAGCCTTTAAAAATTCGACAGAAACTGCAGTTTGGTTTTGATGTTACGGAGTCGTTTCGTATTCGTTGTTTTAATATTGTTTAAACTTGCTAATCTAGGGTTTATGGGTTGGCTCTGATACCATGAAGGGTTACGCTAGCGCCCCGGCCAACTTCCGTGGCCAAATGCGGAACAAATTTTTTATAGCGATCATAAACTTGGCCCTAGGATAACATAGAAACCGGATCTTTACCATAAGCCTAGTTAGGATATTAGGGTTCTATCTACTATGATAGAAAGTATACCTAACGAAAACAAGTCCTTCGGGTCTTCGATCCACTCCTTAAGCTCCTCGATAGAAGATCGTGCTTGAACTTCGGGCTTCTTGTGTCAACGATGATCCATCCGAGATCTCCAACCTGGAGCTAAAATTCCAAGACGAGGCTACAAGATCACTTGGGGTGCTAGACTATATGACCTAGAATGAGTAGAGTGTGATTATGAGTAGCTTATCTCACTAAACCCTTGATTCTCAACTCATGGGACACTAGGGTTGGAGAGGAAGAAGAAGAGAGCAAGCTTTAGGAGAGAGAATGTATATGTGATAATGATAATAAAAAATGGAATGGCTAACTTATATATGACCATTTGTCAATGAAAATATCTCACAAAAATATCTATGGTCAAAAATATCTCACAAAATATCTATGGTCAACAAGTCAACCCATGTCAAGTGGTCAACCAAGTAGACAAGCCACAAAAGATTATCATTTATCAAAAATAACAAATACTTTTCCTTTTCTCATATTTGTTTTGACCAAGTCAATGGTCAAAACCCTAATGAGATGTCTCCTTCTATACCCCATTTCATCCGTATATACATACCCGCATCCGTGTTCCGAAAAACACGAATACAATGAGACGAAGCTGATCCAATAATCAAATACCAGGATCCGTCTTAAACCAAAACCCACTAGTATTGTCCGCTCGAACACTACACACGTACAAGTACACGTATGTGATCTAACCCTGTCGTAAAACCAGACGACCTCTGCTCGTTTCGCCCGAAGCTGGGAAACTCTCTGCGTGGGACTCTAAAGACTCGACAGTACTCTGACAGTGGGTTTAACCACAAGCACGTCAGCGGCACTAGCTGTGCGTAACGGCTACCCAGGTATCTGTCGATAAGAAGGTCGACGAGCAAGCTCATCCAAACTCCTACTGAGCCAGTCTGTGACAATCTCCGTACAGTCCGGTCTGTTCGTCTAAGAGTATCGCATATAAGGCCTAGGGGTGGTAAACGTCAGACCCCTAATAGCGGTATTTGTCGTGTCGGAGTGTAGCCCAGAACACCCTGAGAAACCACTGGAACACCTACCAGTAAATCTCACTTGCCCTGGCCAGGGACTTTGTGTAATGTCTCTCCAAACACAGCGCGATATCAACTCCCAATACCGGGAGAGACGAATCCTATCTAACCGCCACTGCCTCCAAGTGCTTCAGGACTGCACCCAACTACTACCTGTTTGCACGACTCAACAGAGCCATGGTTGGGTAGCAATCTAAGAACCGTGGGAACACACTTGAGGCGAAGTAGCAGTGTCAAGTCAACGGACAGAGCTGTACTCATGTCACCTGGGAACTGCTACCTGACGAAAGGTATAATACCAACCAACAGTTCCCGACGAGTCCAGTCCAGTGTACTCGTAACCTAATGAGCACCTGCATACTATCTCCAGTACGACGTACTAATCGCTGTGGGACAGACTATCTCCCATGCTGGGATGAGAAGCGTATACACTAGTCTACTCTGGAGTATCGATGCCTTGCCTCATAATCCTACAACTAGGGACCTGTATAAGGATGTGCTTATAGACTACCCAGCTGTCACGACCCGAAAGTACGGAACATGACCGGCACTTAAACTACGAACGTCTCGAGGCGTAAGTAATCTAAGTAAACCGAAAACCCAGAAATCCAAACCAAGAAAAGTAGTAGAGTGCAGGAAAACCAATTTTAAAATAAGTAGTTTTAATAGCATAAGCCGAATTATGCGGTTTTTAAGAACATCAAAATTTACTGAAAATTTCGGCAGAGTCTCCTCTGTAAAAACTGGCTCCCAAACGGGATACAACATAAATAGTATACGAAATCAATAAAAAGGCATCCCCAAGCGGGAGCTAGCTCTTCGTCAATCGACGGTCACAACCACACAAGCAATATAATATACAACGCCAACGGCGAGGATCAAAACTCAAAAGGAACTCAAAACCACCAGAAATATAACGAGCGACTCTAAGGTCGAAAGAATAAACAGCACTGGTCTCTATCTCAAAATAAATACATGTTTGGTTGATGGAACTTCTAGATACAACAGAATAATGATATACAAGATATATAATGGGGGTATGATACAAGTAAACCCACCTACTAGCAAATCACCCGAATGAAACTGAGCCCGCAAGCCGTAGTGAAACCTGTACGGCAAATCTGCAAGAAACTGGGGCACAACGGGGGTGAGTTGCCAACTCGTGAATAGAAAAACATCTACGCACAGAAATCGCATAAATAACGCAACCTAGGTCAATGATCATAATATATCCTCAAATATAAGTATAACAGGCAGCCTATAACAATGACTAGGGTAATATCTAACCCGAGTATAATTTCATGTGCCCGTGTCAGTGCCTCAGGTAGCAATATATCATATGAATGAGGTATGAATGCATGAAACAGAATACATGTAAATAAAGAAACTGTTTTCATAAATTAGTGAGATTTCCTTCGTATTTTTAAACTGAGGTATCATAATGAAATCAGTATCAACAGTGTCTAGCATCGACACAAAACATAAATCTCACTGTCTTGAAATATCAATGTCTCAAGCTCAATATCTAGGGCGCCGTCAGTCCGGACCGGCCCCTACCATCCATCTCAAGACCACGACGGTATCCTCCGGATATCCGACGCGTCGGGTAATATCACCGGTAGGTAGTGCTCCCCAGCCAGGCTCAACGTCAACACCACATTCCTCTTGCCCCGGGGTACCATACCGGGCCCACCATGTACCCGTGACGGTTCCTCCACTCCTCGACACGGATCTCCAAAACCACAGCAAACTCATGGTGGACGACACTTTACATCACTAGAAAACCGCAACATTTTATATTTTAAAAGATCATAAGTTGTAAATTTTGCGGCTTTCCCCGAAATCCAGAAATATCATAAATCTCAAGAAATCATCACAAGTGCATATGTCAATGATAATGAACTAGGCATGAAGAACTGAATAACAGTATGCATAAAGTGGTAGGTAATAACTACAATGTCTAAAATGGCATATAAGGGAAGTACACTAATATCATGTCAAAACTACCAGCTAACAATCTAAGTCAAGCAATTATATTCTCTAAAGTGTACGTGACATGGCAATTACCGATGAAGATGTGTGTGAGCCGGCAAGTAGGTGTACGTGGTACATACGCATCATCGGTAATGGTGCTGGTGTCCTAACAGCATGATATCAATAATGGAATATGCAGAAAAATAAATATGCGAGGCAGAGCGAACAGCAATAATGTGCGGGAGCTGAATACTAGACACAACGATAACTAATCTGCAATACTCTAATATAAGTCCTACGAATGGTGCCTTTTGAAATAACACGAATCATGGGGTTTTGAAAATAGGGGCTACGGTGTTCTTATGAAAAGATACGTCGTTTTTGAAATATCCGTAGATTCCCTTGAGCTGTCTTTAAAAATGCCCACGATTCGTTAGTTTTTGAAATAGGTAAGAAGTCTAATCTAATCTAACAACTACACTAAACTATACGGCTGAACTAACAAGCTGAACTACAGGTAAGGAAACCGCCTATCATCTGAGTCGATACATATACATACCTGTATATGTATAGTCGGTGATCCCGCCTCAATAATATCATATCCGATACCATATCTATAATCAGGCATCCCAAGTCAAGAGTGCGGATCAATCATCAATATAGCTCGTACGTAAATCCGTCGTACGACATCCCAATCTGGGTACGGGTCAATATCACATTCATCATACTATTCACCTGGTATCCTCTTTATCAAATATCATGATCGGGGTACTGATCTACGTCTAGTACCATACTGATACCGCCTACGTATGCATGGACATGTGTGAAACACTACGTCAAGGACCCGCTACAACGTCATGTCGTATCTAAGATACGAACCCTGCTATATCACAGATCTCACGGCCTCAAATCAAATCTCATCGACTCAGCTCAATCCCAAGTATCATCCTCAGTCCGTATGTGAACACATAGTCCCATACCCATGTGAACACATAACTATAAAGAATCCCATGAGCACATATCAATAGGAATGTATGCAAGTATATATGTGTGTATGTGTGTGTAACACTACCCTAGGGTCGCAACACTAAAGTAATCCAACACACCAATATCCATCCTAAGCAACGTTATTAATCCTAAATAACATATAATAATTGTTGGTGTGTATACGCATCCGTATACACTACCACGGACTGCGGGGGTGCTATACGCCATCCACCCGACTTCTCCCCGTAGATATAAATCTACTCACCTGGTCCTCGCTAGCCGGTGCCGACGTCGCCACGCGCTTGCTTGTCGTCTCGAAGTCCACATGGGGGTACCTACATATCATAACGCACCGTATCGCATTAAAATCCGACTCATGACCAAAACGACACCTGAATCCCACATAGGTCAAAACCTATGGTTGCTTTCACAAATCAACCCAAAAACCCTCGACGTCGGCGTACAAACGCCAAACCATCAAGAAAAACCCAAACGTATCAATCGTGGTTTCACAACACCTTACATATATATATATATATAAAGTTAAAATCTCCAAAACTTCAAATTCGCTTTAAAGCTATTTTTCCGAAAACCTAATAAGCAAAAATTATCCGCTTTAATACAACATCTTGATGTTTAAATGAATCTAGAGGCCACAATATTCACTAAATATCATAACAAAGTCATATAAACCATTCCTATAATTTATTCTCATCAATTTCCATAAATTCCAAAATTCTAGTTTACGATATACCCAAATATAACAATTTTATAGCAAAAATGCACAAACAACAATTTAGCTTGGATTTTCATGAACTAAAGTATTAAACCACTCAATATAATATTTATAATGACATGAAAACTTAATTTGAATTTTATTTCACAAGAACATAACTATTTTAGAAACCTAGTTTACAAATTAGCATAATTAACAC
The DNA here is from genome assembly GCA_030015575.1 of Agapanthus africanus. Taxonomy (NCBI): domain Eukaryota; kingdom Viridiplantae; phylum Streptophyta; class Magnoliopsida; order Asparagales; family Amaryllidaceae; genus Agapanthus; species Agapanthus africanus. Next base: position 268,252,274 of record JASDDO010000031.1, on the reverse strand, counting down.
AATTTTTAAACTAACCATTAACAACTAGCTACTAATCTTGTTTTAACATGTCAAAAGAGCCCAAAAACATCACACAACCATAGACCAATTTCACAAAACCCTAACTTGATTTTAAAACCTAAATTCTAGAATTTCCAAACCCTAACTTGAAGATTTATAACTAGCAATTCAACCACTTTAACACTTAACTAAGCTAACATAAGTATTAATCAACAATTTAACTACAAGGTTAACATTATACCTCCACAATTTTGTAGATCCCATTTGAAATCTAGCCATCCAAAATGCTCTCTTGTCACCCCAATCCATGCTTGAAATGCTAAGGAATAATGGGTAAGAGTCGGATTTGGATTTAGATTTGAATTTGCATGGATTTTGAAGTGATTTGTGGATTCTTTTTTGATGAAGAAAAGAGTGGGATTTGGGGGGGGGGGGGGCTGCTGCTGTTGGGAGGGGGAGAATTTCGGCCAGAAATGGGAGTGAGGAGAGAGAGGGAGGTAGAGAAAATACAAGGGAGGAAAGTCCAAGTCAACATAAAGTCAAAAGTCCACCTAATTCATCCATTTTCTTTTCTTTTCTATCATTTCTTTTCCTATGAAATTCAAGTGGGGAAAAAAATGGGGGCTGCTGAATTTGGCTAAGGGGAGGAGTAAATGGGGGTGTGTGGGTGTGGGTACGGGTGTGGGGTGATGAAAAATGATAAATAAAATACCCCAAACATCCATTTACGCTAAAAAAAGCCTTTTTTCTTCAATAATTTCTAAACCGTTTTGGCAAATGATTTCGTTCCAAAAACCACATGAAAAATTTTTATTTAATGTTTTATGATGCACAAAATTTGTTTCAACTCATTCCAATTTGTAATTTTCCCTAATTAAATGTATTAGTGACGGCTTAAAATAATAATAAAATAATATTTTTTTCAGAAAATTTGAAATTTCACCAGCGGCTCAATAAACACCAAATAATAGCAATTACATAGCTAGAATATGTATATTTAATTTTTATAATAAGATATTTGTATTTTGACTTTTTACAGAAAACCCCTTTATTTTACCGATTTTTTTCGAAATTTCACCGAAACGATTTTCAAAACGCTACAATCTTCCCCCCTTAAAGAAATTCGGTCCCCGAATTTAAATTCAAACCTCCCCAAATACTAAAACATCTAAGAAAAACCATCAAGTCGTCGGGGCTCCGAAACTGTAAATACATAAAACAAATCGTAGCGCAGTGCATGCGCTTGAAAAAAAAAATGAGTATATAACTCAAATCAAAACTCCGTCAAGCATCCCACAATCATCGGGGTAATGGAGAAGACATCAATGCCAAATCCAAATCAAACCAATATGATATAACTCGAAACTATACATGTAAATATCGAATCTATATCTGTAAGTATCTGAAGGAAATGCATGCCAAATCTCTTTAAGTCGCTGTGCAACGCGTATAACACTGCACAGTGGCGGACGTCTACCATAAGAAAATAACTATATACATATATACCTTTGTTTGAAATGTACGTTCCGCCGTTTTGGAAACAATTTAGAAGGGTCTCCTTGTTTTAAACATTTCGTGTCATATCAGACACGTAGGTAAATACTGAGGCTATAGCTCGCTTTTTGGAAATCCCTTTAATAACTATCAATGCATGCAAAATGTATTCAGGTACTGTCCTCTGACTAGTCCTGCTCAGTACGGAAACACATAGCAATATCATAAAAACGTACTGCTCTATAAGAAATCAATCCCAAAATATGCACATGAATACTACGTGCGTCTGGTGCGCACGGAAATCAAAATCCATGAATGTGCCATACATGCGCACAGAAACAACATCTAAGTGCATCGGGTGTGCACGAAACATCTGTCGTAGGCAACATGTGTGCCTGATAGCAAAATCAGGTGCATCTGACATGCACGAAAAATCTCGATTTAGTGCATCTGGTGTGCACCAAAATCGCATCTCAAGACATGCGCGAAAATTCAAATCAGGTGCATCCATCGTGCACGAAATCATGAAATCCAATATCAAGCGCCGAACGTGCGCAAAATCAATCAGGTGCACAAGGTGCACAAAACAAATATCGAGTATCACAATCGAAATCGAAGTCCAGTGCATCTAAGTGCACAAAAGGCGTATCACTGCACTGCAAGCATATATAAACTATACAGAGTGTAGGAACGAAATCGTGTGCGTGAATACGCACAAAATCAACTCAAATGTCTGAAACCGTAAAATCACAAACATGTGAAACCCAAGCACGAAAACGATATCAAGTGCAACACTGTGCAAGAATCGTAAATTCTCAATCATCAAAATCAAATCATGCGAATAAATCACCCAAAACATCGAAATCGATAATGGCGGAATAGTACCGCTCAAGTGCATCCTCTAAGAATCTCGGGCCAACTGTCGCGGTCACTAGTGGGACGTCTAGTCGATGATCATGAACTCTGTCCTGCTGGCGTGCGTAACCATGACCACTCCTGGGTCAAGGTCTTCACTGTGAATTACCAATCTTTCGGTCCATCGGCTCATCGGTCCTGTCAGGTGTGCTAACGGGGACGATTCCGTTCTGGCACTTCTCTGGTCATCTCTTGGTCAATCATCGCGACCACTCGTAAGACAGCATATTACTGGCGTCGGCCTCTGGGTCTCTGAATGTACGTGATACATCTGATCCTGGGTGCAAGTATCATTGCAGCAGTGTCCTGAAAGGAATCCTGCTCACGGTCTCTTCCATGTCTTGTCCCTGCCAACTGTCCGGAAGTCATTGTCCTTTCCTATATCTGCATCTTGCTCTGGAACGACTGCATACTCATCGCGACTCCTTCTGGAAGGTAAGTCCAAGTACCATGCCTCGGCATGCGCAACGCCTCTCTGATGTCGGCGGAGTGGAACGTCATCTCATCTAGATCTGGTGCGAACCTCTTACTCCACTTTTCTCTAATGTCGTCTGCTTTGGAATCGTCTCGTCGCGGCTGCATGGACTGAACTCCAACGGCTATCCTCGTATCTGGAGTCTCCCAAGAATGCATCTCACCACCTAGCATCCGAATTAAGTCGAGCCATCCGATCGAGTTGTCAAAACCTCATAATCCCCCCCAAGAGCTCAACCTCTTGGGCACAGTTTAATAGTATCGAGTACATACCACATCATCGGTGGTCCAGCCGTAGAAGGGCAAACCCAAGCCTCACTAATGGCGCCGTAGAACTGCCGCAAACCCGAAGGTTCAAAGGCTTTCACACGGTCATTAAGTCGAGTTAGGGTTTCATTCTTCTAGAGGGACCATAGAATTGCCTGCATGTCTTTCCGACTACTTAAAACTTGGAATAATAGGTTGCTGACATTCGATCGTCTCTGTCGACTCTCAACGTCTCCGCGTGAAATCGTCTCTAGCTGGAATCAATCTATCTGATGACCTCGCATCGGGGTAGGCGAACGATCCACAAGTCCTAGTCATTCATCCTCGATGACTAGCGACCTTCTATCATCTCTTAGTACAACTCGCTCTGCACTAACGCCAGCATCTGGGGCAATATCTCGTCGTTCGCAGCAATAACTAGCTCGCTCGTCTGCACGCTGAACAGTGCCTCGACCATCATGAATAAGCAACACACCAACGGTCATCAAAATCTGGTTGGCCTCTGTCAGTGGCCCAATCCTTTGATACTGATCGGCACGTCCGAGAAATCTCATAAAGGCGATCCGCCAAACGCTCGTGGCGCGGAAACACAGTCAAAAGACACCTCTCCACAATCGGGTGTCGCCGGAATCATGCCCTGGTCAGTCCTCGTTCGTGCCGAGCTCGTGCTGACCGCAACTCTAGCCGTAGCTCTCCCTGCCCGTAATCGTGGCAGCAAAACCAAACTGGTACCGACGAGGCTAGATCATGAAGGAATATAATACTGAACAAGGAAATGTACATCCTAAGGCTTCTTAAGTGGAGTGGCGTGTCGTAAATATGCCGCGGAACATACCAACGGTACGTCACTCTACTTTAGTCACCTATTCCATCAACCAAGGGTCATCCTACGCTCCGAAGGTAAAACCTAACGCTCTGATACCAACTTTGTCACGACCCGAAAGTACGGAACATGATCGGCACTTAAACTACGAACGTCTCGAGGCGTAAGTAATCTAAGTAAACCGAAAACCCAGAAATCCAAACAAAGAAAAATAGTAGAGTGCAGGAAAACCAATTTTAAAATAAGTAGTTTTAATAGCATAAGCCGAATTATGCGGTTTTTAAGAACATCAAAATTTACTGAAAATTTCGGCAGAGTCTCCTTTGTAAAAACTGGCTCCCAAACGGGATACAACATAAATAGTATACGAAATCAATAAAAAGGCATCCCCAAGCGGGAGCTAGCTCTTCGTCAATCGACGGTCACAACCACACAAGCAATATAATATAAAACGCCAACGGCGAGGATCAAAACTCAAAAGGAACTCAAAACCACCAGAAATATAACGAGCGACTCTAAGGTCGAAAGAATAAACATCACTGGTCTCTATCTCAAAATAAATACATGTTTGGTTGATGGAACTTCTAGATACAACAGAATAATGATATACAAGATATATAATGGGGGTATGATACAAGTAAACCCACCTACTAGCAAATCACCCGAATGAAACTGAGCCCGCAAGCCGTAATGAAACCTGTACGGCAAATCTGCAAGAAACTGGGGCACAACGGGGGTGAGTTGCCAACTCGTGAATAGAAAAACATCTACGCACAGAAATCGCATAAATAACGCAACCTAGGTCAATGATCATAATATATCCTCAAATATAAGTATAACAGGCAGCCTATAACAATGACTAGGGTAATATCTAACCCGAGTATAATTTCATGTGCCCGTGTCAGTGCCTCAAGTATAATTTCATGTGCCCGTGTCAGTGCCTCAGGTAGCAATATATCATATGAATGAGGTATGAATGCATGAAACAGAATACATGTAAATAAAGAAACTGTTTTCATAAATTAGTGAGATTTCCTTCGTATTTTTAAACTGAGGTATCATAATGAAATCCGTATCAACAGTGACTAGCATCGACACAAAACATAAATCTCACTGTCTCGAAATATCAATGTCTCAAGCTCAATATCTAGGGCGCCGTCAGTCCGGACCGGCCCCTACCATCCATCTCAAGACCACGACGGTATCCTCCGGATATCCGACGCGTCGGGTAATATCACCGGTAGGTAGTGCTCCCCAGCCAGGCTCAACGTCAACACCACATTCCTCTTGCCCCGGGGTACCATACCGGGCCCACCATGTACCCGTGACGGTTCCTCCACTCCTCGACACGGATCTCCAAAACCACAGCAAACTCATGGTGGACGACACTTTACATCACTAGAAAACTGCAACATTTTATATTTTAAAAGATCATAAGTTGTAAATTTTGCGGCTTTCCCCGAAATCCAGAAATATCATAAATCTCAAGAAATCATCACAAGTGCATATGTCAATGATAATGAACTAGGCATGAACAACTGAATAACAGTATGCATGAAGTGGTAGGTAATAACTACAATGTCTAAAATGGCATATAAGGAAAGTACACTAATATCATGTCAAAACTACCAGCTAACAATCTAAGTCAAGCAATTATATTCTTTAAAGTGTACGTGACATGGCAATTACCGATGAAGATGTGTGTGAGCCGACAAGTAGGTGTACGTAGTACATACGCATCATCGGTAATGGTGCTGGTGTCCTAACAGCATGATATCAATAATGGAATATGCAGCAAAATAAATATGCGAGGCAGAGCGAACAGCAATAATGTGCGGGAGCTGAATACTAGACACAATGATAACTAATCTGCAATACTCTAATATAAGTCCTATGAATGGTGCCTTTTGAAATAACACGAATCATGGGGTTTTGAAAATAGGGGCTACGGTGTTCTTATGAAAAGATACGTCGTTTTTGAAATATCCGTAGATTCCCTTGAGCTGTCTTTAAAAATGCCCACGATTCGTTAGTTTTTGAAATAGGTAAGAAGTCTAATCTAATCTAACAACTACACTAAACTATACGGCTGAACTAACAAGCTGAACTACAGGTAAGGAAACCGCCTATCATCTGAGTCGATACATATACATACCTGTATATGTATAGTCGGTGATCCCGCCTCAATAATATCATATCCGATACCATATCTATAATCAGGCATCCCAAGTCAAGAGTGCGGATCAATCATCAATATAGCTCGTACGTAAATCCGTCGTACGGCATCCCAATCTGGATACGGGTCAATATCACATTCATCATACTATTCACCTGGTATCCTCTTTATCAAATATCATGATCGCGGTACTGATCTACGTCTAGTACCATACTGATACCGCCTACGTATGCATGGACGTGTGTGAAACACTACGTCAAGGACCCGCTACAACGTCATGTCGTATCTAAGATACGAACCCTGCTATATCACCGATCTCACGGCCTCAAATCAAATCTCATCGACTCAGCTCAATCCCAAGTATCATCCTCAGTCCGTATGTGAACACATAGTCCCATACCCATGTGAACACATAACTATAAAGAATCCCATGAGCACATATCAATAGGAATGTATGCAAGTATATATGTGTGTATGTGTGTGTAACACTACCCTAGGGTTCGCAACACTAAAGTAATCCAACACACCAATATCCATCCTAAGCATCGTTATTAATCCTAAATAACATATAATAATTGTTGGTGTGTATACGCATCCGTATACACCACCACGGACTGCGGGGGTGCTATACGCCATCCACCCGACTTCTCCCCGTAGATATAAATCTACTCACCTGGTCCTCGCTAGCCGGTGCCGACGTCGCCACGCGCTTGCTTGTCGTCTCGAAGTCCACATGGGGGTACCTACATATCATAACGCACCGTATCGCATTAAAATCCGACTCATGACCAAAACGACACCTGAATCCCACATAGGTCAAAACCTATGGTTGCTTTCACAAATCAACCCAAAAACCCTCGACGTCGGCGTACAAACGCCAAACCATCAAGAAAAACCCAAACGTATTAATCGTGGTTTCACAACACCTTACATATATATATATATAAAAGTTAAAATCTCCAAAACTTCAAATTCGCTTTAAAGCTATTTTTCCGAAAACCTAATAAGCAAAAATTATCCGTTTTAATACAACATCTTGATGTTTAAATGAATCTAGCGGCCACAATATTCACTAAATATCATAACAAAGTCATATAAACCATTCCTATAATTTATTCTCATCAATTTCCATAAATTCCAAAATTCTAGTTTACGATATACCCAAATATAACAATTTTATAGCAAAAATGCACAAACAACAATTTAGCTTGGATTTTCATGAACTAAAGTATTAAACCACTCAATATAATATTTATAATGACATGAAACCTTAATTTGAATTTTATTTCACAAGAACATAACTATTTTAGAAACCTAGTTTACAAATTAGCATAATTAACACAATTTTTAAACTAACCATTAACAACTAGCTACTAATCATGTTTTAACATGTCAAAAGAGCCCAAAAACATCACACAACCATAGACCAATTTCACAAAACCCTAACTTGATTTTAAAACCTAAATTCTAGAATTTCCAAACCCTAACTTGAAGATTTATAACTAGCAATTCAACCACTTTAACACTTAACTAAGCTAACATAAGTATTAATCAACAATTTAACTACAAGGTTAACATTATACCTCCACAATTTTGTAGATCCCATTTGAAATCTAGCCATCCAAAATGCTCTCTTGTCATCCCAATCCATGCTTGAAATGCTAAGGAATAATGGGTAAGAGTCGGATTTGGATTTAGATTTGAATTTGCATGGATTTTGAAGTGATTTGTGGATTTTTTTTTGATGAAGAAAAGAGTGGGATTTGGGGGGGGGGGGGACTGCTCTGTTGGGAGGGGGAGAATTTTGGCCAGAAATGGAAGTGAGGAGAGAGAGGGAGGTAGAGAAAATACAAGGGAGGAAAGTCCAAGTCAACATAAAGTCAAAAGTCCACCTAATTCATCCATTTTCTTTTCTTTTCTATCATTTCTTTTCCTTTGAAATTCAAGTGGGGAAAAAAATGGGGGCTGCTGAATTTGGCTAAGGGGAGGAGTAAATGGGGGTGTGTGGGTGTGGGTACGGGTGTGGGGTGATGAAAAATGATAAATACAATACCCCAAACATCCATTTACGCTAAAAAAAAGCCTTTTTTCTTCAATAATTTCTAAACCGTTTTGGCAAATGATTTCGTTCCAAAAACCACATGACAAATTTTTATTTAATGTTTTATGATGCACAAAATTTGTTTCAACTCATTCCAATTTGTAATTTTCCCTAATTAAATGTATTAGTGACGGCTTAAAATAATAATAAAATAATATTTTTTTCAGAAAATTTGAAATTTCACCAGCGGCTCAATAAACACCAAATAATAGCAATTACATAGCTAGAATATGTATATTTAATTTTTATAATAAGATATTTGTATTTTGACTTTTTACAGAAAACCCCTTTATTTTACCGATTTTTTTCGAAATTTCACCGAAACGATTTTCAAAACGTTACACCAGCCCCCACTAGTGTGATTGCCATCACAACGCTGGTAGTCAAGCAAAGATCCTAAGGGTTCCATCAATATGTATTAGCGATATGTTAAAAGAAACATATATACATATTAAGATAGATACAAACCAAGTAGCATAATACTATATCGAGCAAGACTGTCGTCAATCCGTGTATATATCCCAAGCTTCCAAAATGTAATATACAAACTAGTACTATACAATAATGGCCTATAGGGCATACGTATCCAACAGTTTTTGTTCCGCGTTTGGCCACGGAAAGATGGCCGGGGCGCCGGCAAAACCCAACATACCGCTACGGTTGGCTGTGAGGCCTTTTTGGTGTAGTTGGGTTTGCGGTTATCTGAATACATCTATTGTATATCTCATTATATCTAGTACTCTCCATCTACCACTTTCATGTATCGACATAGAGACGAGTTTGTGAGGATCGATATTGTATTATATGTGACTCTGGATGTCGTGCTCGTGTGAGCCAGCCTTCTTATGTTGTTTTCATTCTTATTGCCTATTTGTTCGCTACGGCGTCGTATATATGCTTGTGGTGGTTGTGTTCCGCCTTTGGGCATGATTTGCTGCCGTTTGGGGATGCTTTATTTATATTCCGTGTTTGTACCTGTTTCTGGGCTAGTTTTACAAAGGAGGTGCTGCTAAAATTTTTAAGAAAATGATTTAAGTCCGAGATTTTAACTTGGGATTTCCAAACATTTTGAGCAATGTTTTATTACTTTACTCCTTCTCTTGGTTTAGATTTCTGGGTTTTCGGCTTACTTGAATTGTGTTACGCCTGATGACGTTGCGTGGTTTAAGTGCCGGTCACGTTCCTAAATTGGGTCCTGACAAAGTTGGTATCAGAGCGCTAGGTTTTACCTTTCGAAGTGTAGGATGACCTTGGTATGATGGAGTAGGTAGCTTAAGCAGAGTGATGTAGCGTGTGTATGTTCCGCGGCATACTAACGACATGGTACTCCGCCTAAGTAATCTTAAGACACATTTCTTGTAATTCCTTACTTGATTTCCATGTATCCTTATGATTTAATTTCTATGTTCTTATCGAATCCTGTTATCATTTCCAGCCATTAAGCCGCCGAAGACTACGAGGGCGCAGAGAGCTGCCGCTAGAGCAGAGGTCAGGGCAGGCTCGTCAGAAACGAGGACTGACCAGGGCGGTACGCCTACTCTACAGGAGCAGATTGATCCACCTTCGCCGAATAGTATTACTAAGCTAGAGGCCGCTATGCAGGATTTGCGCCAGATGATGTTGGCTATAGTGCCCTCAAGGCAATTATCATAGTCGCAGGTATGTGATCATGATGATTGAACGGGGACCTATACCGATAAAACAGTCTTACTCGAGATGATAATATGCTATCTGGTTTGTCTTTATCATCATATGTTGATAAAGCCCATAGGATTCTTGCTTGACTGCCAGCATTGTGATGGCGATCACATACGTGGGAGCTGGGGGTCTATAAGCACATCCTTAAATGTCCCTAGTCGTGGGAGTATCGAGACTGGGCATCGATACTCCAGTGTAGACTGGTGTGTACTTATCTAGACCCTGACGATGGGGCGGTGGCCGGTCTCACAAGCCATTGGTGTTAGTTGTTCACCTAAGATAGTATGCATGTGCTCATTGGGTTATGAGTACACTGGACGGACTCGCCGGGAACATGGTAGTTGGTATTATACCTAGAGTCAGATGGTAGTTCCATGGTGACATGTGTACAGGTTAGTCCGTTGACCTGAGATCGTCATTTGTCTCGTGTGAGTTCCCACTTTGCTTTGATTACTACCCTACCACGGCTCAAAGGAGTCATGCAAACAAGTTTTAGTTGGGTACAGTCCCAAGCCACATGGAGGCAGTGAGCGGATCGTCAGGGATTCGTCTCTCCCGGTATTGGGGGTTGATGTCGCGCAGTGCACGGGTGGCCATCACTAGAAATCTTCGGCTGGGGTATGTGATAATTACTGATCCAGGATCGATAGTTTCTCGGGTAGTGATGGGTTTCATACCGACACGAATTATCGCGTTGTTAGGGATCTGACTTTATCCACCCCCTAGACTCGATATGCGATACTCTTAGACGAACAGACCGGACTGTACGGATATTGTCACTGACAGGCTCAGTAAGGGTTCGGATGAGTTTGCTCGTCGGCCTTCCTTTCGCTCAATACCTGGGTAGCCGTTATGTACAGCTAGTGCCGCTGACGTACTTATGGTTAAACCCACTGCCAGCGTATTTACGAGTCTTTAGAGTCCCACACAGAGGGTTTTCTCGGTTCAGGCGATATGGTGTTGGTGACGTATGTTGATAAATACAGGTGTCCGATTAAATATGTGCTCGGACTGCACAGACTTTAATCGGACGGTTGATAATACTAGCGGCTTAGGATTAAGCCAGATTGTTAAATCAAGTTTTGATTTAATAATTTACATATGTATTTATATATATGTATTCTAGTATTATTGCTCACTATTTATTTTCTCTCTTTGGCTATTCGTATTTTTCGTACGAATACGCGCATGCGTATTTCGATACATGTACCGGGAAGCATTCCGTATTTATACGGATTGGCTTCTAGATGATTCCACCTCATTATTGATTTTCTTTAGAAAATCATTTGTTTTAGATGAGGTGGAAATGGTGGCATGGCAAAGGCATAAGTCATTTGGTCAAAGCATGGACTTTGCTCATATAGAGATTGGTATGGTCTCATTTGTTTATTGTTAATTAGCAAAGGGTTTTTGGTGTGCATTTTTTTTGTGGGGTGGGGGCCACTTCTTTGAGGGGATGAGGCTTGCTCATTTTGATATACACACTCACACAAAAAACACTTAGCTAATTTTCTAAGCTCATTCCACTAGTTTAGCTCACCTCTTCTTCATCTTCACTTGTTGCTCACTTGAGCTCATGGTTGAGAGAAAGAATTATAGTGACACTATCCTACACCCCCCATTCTCTACTACTAGCAATCCTACAGAGTCGGTTGGTTCGCTTGGCGAACCTGAAGCTTGCGCTGTTTCCCTCAGGTGGATCATCGGAGATGAAGGAAGACCGGCGACCAAAGTCGATCCGCATCACTTGGAGCTTGGAAATGATCGAAGACCCGAAGGACTTGGTTCATTAGGAATAACCATTCTATCTCCATTTATTAGTTTGCTAGTTTTAGGGTTAATGGTTTCGATCTTGCAAAATCGGGTAATGGTAGCGGCGGGTTTTAAGAAATTTTTGTTCCGCATTTGGCCACGTTTCGATGGCCGGGGCGCTCCCACTACCCAACAATAGTATCAGAGCCACCCATTAAACCCTACTTGCTAGTTTGCACAAGCTTAAAATCTTGATCGATCAAAATTTCAAAAACAATTTTCCGATTTGCCAAGTTTCTGTCGATTTTAAAACTTGCTCGAAATTTTTTTCTGTATAGCTTAAAAATACGTGCAGGCAAATACAAGGCACCACAAGAAATTTGGTAACTTAATTCGATTTTTTGGTCGCGGAACCGCCGCGAAACATGCCATTTGGCGGCGGTTCCGCTGCTCTTTTGTGGCTTCATGACTCCAAATTTCTTCTGGAGCTATCTGACAAGGAAAAATGATTTTTGTGATGTTTTGTTTTGGCCCAGAATCTTTTGAGTACTGGATTTGCTTTTGGGGCCATTGCGGATAAATTTAGTCGATCGAAATTTTAACTGTGTAATTTTTCAATACTTTACATTTCTATCTGTGACCGTGAATGTCATTTGATCGGTAAACCTTATCTAATCGCTATAGTCCTTTTAGACGGGTTTGGGAACGTGACATTCACGTTGATGTTCTGTATTGTGCTGTGATGTTGTGGATTATCGTGGTGGATTGCCTGGGTGGATTGGTAGTACAGTTTTGTTGTATTTGTACATTTGTTATTGCGGGGCGAGCGTCTGACATGTGGACTGCCGGCACTGCCTGTTTGTATATTATTCTTTTGGGGCACGACCGGGCTGAGGTCGATGTCACCCTTGTATATTATTTTCTTTTCTGTACTAGGATTACCCCAAGGTGGGGTGCACGGATAACCTGGTTCTAGAGGGCAACGGGCCAGCATCTCATGGCGTTAAGACGGAGGGGGCTTCACTCTAGAATTAGCGGGCTATTCGCCGCACTCGTAGGGGGTACAGGTTGACCCAATGAGGGGTGCTCAAGTTACTGGATTCCGTGAAGTGTTGGGTGGTCCATTCACTTTTCTGAAGGGGGCTGCCTCACTTTAGGTTTTGGCGGGTAACTTGCCGCGCTCGTAGGGGTCTAGGAGTTCATTGCACAGGCTATCCACACGACCAGGGGAACGTCGGGTTTCAGTTGTGGCTCTAAAAAACCCGGGGCTTCCATATTATCTGTATTGTTCTGTGATGCTTATTACTTTTCTGTGATGTTGCATTTATCATGCCTGGGACGATTGTTATATATATTTATATATACTAGTAGATGTTGTATATGTTTTGCACCCGGGCTAGCCCAGTCCCCGCTCTGTCGTTAGTTAAGTAACCTAACGGGTGATGACGGGACCCAGTGGCGAATGCGGATGGCATATACGTACATTTTATTTTCGTTCTTTTCTGGTGTGAATAATTGATGGGACTGCGTTGATTCTTATCAATGCAAGGAAAACAAACCTATTATTTGATGTTGTTGGAACCAAGTTTTTTTAAAACTGACATTACAGACGTACGCTTTTGCTTGGCACAATGGTATTCGGTTATGAATATCCAGCACCTCATTCGACGAGGCAAGGGCCGAGATCCCTTCATTGGGAGTGACCCCTTGGGCAGGAGTTTGCGTCAATGTAATAACTTCACTATAGTTGTTTACTTTTTGCTTTGCATCGTGGTATTCATTTTGGAATATCCTGCACCTCATTCGACGGGGAAAGAGCCGAGATCCCTTCACCGGGAGTGACCTCTTTAGCAAAAGTTTTCGCTACTGTACTTTTATAAAAACCGCTTGGATTCCTTTAACGATATCAAGTTCATTACGTTAATGGTTTTTCGCCAAAAACCAGCCGTAGCCCTCCGTCATTTCAGAAAAGCGGATCCTAGTATTTGTTCTATGTTTGTTGGCTTCCGTCAACGCATAGTGTGCGGTAGCTATGCGTTACTTTTCTGTACATGGATATGCATTAATCTAGGACAATCGTGCAGCCTTGTTGGCATCCATCAAGGGCGAGTACGGGTGGCTCTAGATTAATCAGGACAATGGCGGGTAGAACCTGACTTGCAACTTATGATTTGTTGGCATCCGTCAAGGTCATAAGCAGCTTGGGGTGAAAATCATATCGGGAGTTTCAAACATACAGGAAACTTGCCAGGCTTGCGCATACCTTCTGGAGTGTGATGACTTGAGTGGCTTCCATCAAGTTATCATACGATGATAGTTGGATCCCGATTCCCACTGATGAGTAGGATTACTCCTCGGGTGATTCCGACTAATTCTCCTTTTAGGTTTGGAGGAGAATTCGAGAAAACAGTGGGAGCCATCCAGATTAGATAAAATGATTATCCATTCCGATCTAGGTTAGAGTGCATGCTGAGTGTTTCTTTTCTCTCTCTCTTTGGCATCGACCATGCCCCGACCCTAAACTATGACTCAGTGACCAAGTTGACCGAACTTTCTTAAAAATACTGACCTTTTGGATTGTCCAAGTTGCATACATCATTGCCACTCCTTTTACCCTTTGCTTTTCTTTAGAACACCTCGTATCACTACGTGTATCCACTTCCATTGGATAAATCCATCGTATGGTTATATACGAACTCGAAGGAACTTTTTCGAGGATGGATTCTGGTTCTAGAGAAAAAGAATAGGACTATTCAGTTGTCTTTTCCTTTTACCTTCTCTCAGGTTGTGAGGGCTCCTAGGATTGAGAGACGGCACACCTATTACGCTTATTGTATAGTCTTCTTCCAAACCATAGGCAGGTGCCGAAAGGTAGGGAAAGAAGAAAACCAATTAGCCTAAGTATGGTGTGCAGAAGGTAATAAGTAAAGACAAATAAAAGGATTAGAAAGAGGGCAAAGTAAAATGCGACTGCTATGTTTCACGACCAAACCACGTATTTCATCGCCACTTCTACTTCACCTTTGTATTTCTCCAGAACACCCCGTATCACTAGGAACATCCAATTCCATTGGATAAATCCATCGTATGGTTATATACGAACTCGAAGGAACTCTTTCGAGGATGGATTCTGGTTCAAGAGAAATAGGAATAAGGTTTATTCAGTTGTCTTTTATCCTTACCTTCACTCAGGTTGCGAGTGCTCCTAGGATTAGGAGAGTACACCTATTATGCTTATTGGATAGTCTTCTTCCAAACCATAGGCTGGTGCCGAACGGTAGGGAAGGAAGAAAACCAGTTAGCCTAACGATGGTGTACAGAAGGTAATGAGTAAAGACAAATAAAGGGAATTGGAGAGATGGCAAGGAAATATAAGATTACAGTCATGAATCTAATAATTGAAGAGGCATTACTAGGAATACCCGGATACCCCTTCGAAACATATTCATGTTTCAGTTTCACTGTGTATTGTTAATAGAAAACTGATTTCCCAATTAGACCCTTGCTCCAGGGTATGTATTTACCAGGTATGATTCTCACATCTGTATGGTTTTATAGATGATGCGTGGGAGTAAGTTATTGGGAATTAGGTGATCATCCTCATTATATCGGAATTCGTTGTAATTGGTGATATTTGAGGAAATCGCCTGGGTACAGTTTTCAACCTACGACGCACAGAGTTTGAGTTATTAAACTCGGGGGACTTATACAAAGTATTGTATATTATCCAGTGTCCATTAGGACAAAGGGGTTCGTCCTCGTACTTTAATCTGTTTACTTGTGACTTCTCAATTTTTAGACAAGTGTTTCATAGAAATACAGGGTTTAAATTTTGAGAAGTTATGGGTACAAGAATAAAGTAGAGAACCATGTGTTGCAAGTATCGGGATTCTTCAAGGTGATCGAAGATATAGATACTTGTGTTTGGTATTCAGTTAATAGTAATGGTTTTGAGAAACTTGTTTCTCTTTCAGGTTACTCATAATTGGACGCACTCCTAAGTTGAATAATGATGATTGGCCTCTCTCAATTTAGTTGACATGCACTGGAGATAACTGCATGATTTGAATCTGGTTCCAATTAAATTAGTGCTTTTGTTTCTATATTAGATATATATATAATCAATTTATATCTTAACGATGTTAAGGTATAGGGAGTTGTCCGGCTGATGCTTAAAACCAGAATCCGGATAAACTCACGGCACGTTTCAGTAATGGCTGTTTGTGGGTTATCCCGGGCTTTGACGAGGGTTAACTTTCTACCATCTGGAAGATCAATAGTGATATTGTTCTTGACTCACCACAGTTTTAGTAAAATGGACTTTTTTCAGAAAAACACTAGTGGGAGTATGGTAGAACTGGAAGTGATTCCAGAACCACAAACGATTATGAAAAATTTAATAGGACCTAAAGATTCAATCAGGATTGACATTCCATTAGCCACTCCGCAGATTTGGAGGGTTACCTCAGGCACCCGAGAGGGACTTCGGTAGACTCAAGAACGGTGACAGGGAGGTTCTTGTTTACCCAGACTTGACACTACTATTGTTCCAGACTGTGAGACCCGGCAGGAGGATAAGTATAGCGTCATTCTAAACTAGCTTTAGAAGTGCACGTGTATATGACTTTGCCAGAGGGTTGTCGTAGTCAGTGGGAGCAGTGGAAGCGTAGTGGACAAGTAGCTTGTGTCTATTTATAGACTAAAGCGGATATAGCGGAGATAGATCATCTATTTTTGATGTGACAGTCATAGGTTTTTGACTTCATCAGAATAGGAGATGGATCTGTTAAGAAGGTAGTAGGGTGTGTGTCCTGGTATTTGGGATGGCATGCACTTTATAGGAAGTGAAATTCCTATACTACGATCGTTTATACTATGGTTGTCACACAGTGTTTTCTCCACACAGGTTTTGGATATTATATCAGATATTCTGGTTACTAGATCTATGATTTTTGATCTAGATTTGGGAAGTGTCCCAATCTGGGTACTTAGACAGTATTCTAAAGGTTTTTTAGAATGAACGACTCCTGGCATGGTGGTGTACCTGCAGGTAATGGAGTCACCCTCTCTAAAGGTGTCTTACAGACTAAAGGGGAGAGGGATGTGCATGATTGGCATATCACTTGCTCAGGCAATTGAGTCAATCATGAGATGTCAAGTACCACACTAGATGTTGTTTTTGCACTAGATGCTATAAGTTGATATTTTAATCCAATCCTGGAGAAAAACGATTGGAAGCAGTTTATGAACATAAGTGGATGTTCTAGGGTTTTGATAACGACAGTGTCCTTAGGGAGACGGTTATCATTTCAGGCTTCCAAGGTGACCTGGATGACAGAGTGACTGTCAGAGTTATATTTTTCCCTCTGACGAGGGGCAGTAGTTTGGACAGGTGGTCCAAGCGGATACTGAGGAAGGTATGGCGCAGCATACTGATTAAGTTCAGTAGTCGATACCGTCTAAGAAGTTTGCTGGATTTGGAGTTCATTTATGAACTGGGACCCATCGGATATCCAGAAATATTCTAAGACGGGTATTGCTCATTTCGGGAGATAGTTTTCTCCGCGAAGTTGAGATAAAGAGAGACATAGAAAGAAACACTGCAGCGGATCCACTCACTGAGGCTATTTCTCGAACACAATAGTTTTACGAGCAAGGTTTGTGAAACTGATTAGTAGAGGAGTTGGGTGTTCGGTATCACACAGGCTATGAGTATGCGACATCGCAATAATTAGCCTTAAGTTCAAGTGGGAGATTGTAGGCTATAGTGCCCTCAAGGCAATTATCATAGTCGCAGGTATGTGATCATGATGATTGAACGAGGACCTATACCGATAAAACAGTCTTTCTCGAGATGATAGTATGCTATCTGGTTTGTCTTTATCATCATATGTTGATAAAGCCCATAGGATTCTTGCTTGACTGCCAGCATTGTGATGGCGATCACATACGTGGGAGCTGGGGGTCTATAAGCACATCCTTAAATGTCCCTAGTCGTGGGAGTATCGAGACTGGGCATCGATACTCCAGTGTAGACTGGTGTGTACTTATCTAGACCCTGACGAGGGGCGGTGGCCGGTCTCACAAGCCATTGGTGTTAGTTGTTCACCTAAGATAGTATGCAGGTGCTCATTGGGTTATGAGTACACTGGACGGACTCGTCGGGAACATGCTAGTTGGTATTATACCTAGAGTCAGATAGCAGTTCCCTGGTGACATGTGTACAGGTTAATCCGTCGACCTGAGATCGTCATTTGTCTCGTGTGAGTTCCCACTTTGCTTTGATTACTACCCTACCACGGCTCAAAGGAGTCGTGCAAACAGGTTTTAGTTGGGTACAGTCCCGAGCCACATAGAGGCAGTGAGCGGATCGTCGGGGATTCGTCTCTCCCGGTGTTGGGGGTTGATGTCGCGCAGTGCACGGGTGGCCATCACTAGAAATCCTTGGCCGGGGTATGTGAGAATTACCGATCCAGGATCGATAGTTTCTCGGGTAGCGATGGGTTTCATACCGACACGAATTATTGCGTTGTTAGGGGTCTGACTTTATCAACCCCCCTAGACTCGATATACGATACTCTTAGTCGAACAGACCGGACTGTACGGATATTGTCATTGACAGGCTCAGTAGGGGGTCGGATGAGTTTGCTCGTCGTCCTTCCTTTCGCTCAATACCTGAGTAGCCGTTACGTACAGCTAGTGCCGCTGACGTACTTATGGTTAAACCCACTGCCTGCGTATTGACGAGTCTTTAGAGTCCCACACAGAGGGTTTTCTCGGTTCAGGAGATATGGTGTTGGTGACGTA
Organism: Agapanthus africanus; assembly: GCA_030015575.1. Classification (NCBI taxonomy): domain Eukaryota; kingdom Viridiplantae; phylum Streptophyta; class Magnoliopsida; order Asparagales; family Amaryllidaceae; genus Agapanthus; species Agapanthus africanus. The sequence goes on along the minus strand of JASDDO010000031.1, from coordinate 268,233,767 downwards.
TGTTGATACATACAGGTGTCCGATTAAATATGTGCACGGACTGCACAAACTTTAATCGGATGGTTGATAATACTAGCGGCTTAGGATTAAGCCAGATTGTTAAATCAAGTTTTGATTTTATAATTTACTTATGTATTTATATATATGTATTCTAGTATTATTGCTCACTATTTATTTTCTCTCTTTGGCTATTCGTATTTTTCGTACGAATACGCGTATGTGTATTTCGATACATGTACCAGGAAGCATTCCGTATTTATACGGAATGGCTTCTTGATGATGCCACCTCATTATTGATTTTCTTTAGAAAATCATTTGTTTTAGATGAGGTGGAAATGGTGACATGGCAAAGGCATGGGTCATTTGGTCAAAGCATGGACTTTGTTCATATAGAGATTGGTATGGTCTCATTTGTTTATTGTTAATTAGCAAAGGGTTTTTGGTGTGAAATTTTGGGGGGGGGGGGCGGCCACTTCTTTGAGGGGATGAGGCTTGCTCATTTTGATATACACACTCACACCAAAAACTCTTAGCTAATTTTCTAAGCTCATGCCACTAGTTTAGCTCACTTCTTCTTCATCTTCACTTGTTGCTCACTTGAGCTCATGGTTGAGAGAAAGAATTATGGTGACACTATCCTACACCCCCCATTCTCTACTACTAGCAATCCTAGAGAGTCGGTTGGTTCGCTTGGCGAACCTGAAGCTTGCGCCGTTTCCCTCGGGTGGATCATCGGAGATGAATGAAGACCGGCGACCAAAGTCGATCCGCATCACTTGGAGCTTAGAAATGGTTGAAGACCCGAAGGACTTGGTTCATTAGGTATAACCATTCTATCTCCTTTTATTAGTTTGCTAGTTTTAGGGTTAATAGTTTCGATCTTGCAAAATCGGGTAATGGTAACGCCGGGTTTTAAGAAATTTTTGTTCCGCATTTGGCCACGTTTCGATGGCCGGGGCGCTCCCACTACCCAACAGATGATAGGGTCGTTGGTGGAGGCCAGTCGAGCGTAGAGATAGGAGGTTGTCCCAACTGTTACGAGGACCGTGATGGTGCCTACTGTTCAGGCAGTCGTACCTGCAGCTACAGAGGTTATCACTGTATCATTATCTGAGATCATGAGGCTGAAGCCTCCGGTTTTCACCTGCACTGATGTAGCTGAGGATCCCCAGTCATTCATCGATCGGATGGCCAGGATCTATCGTTCGCTGAGATGCTCCGATGCGAGATGGGTAGAGTTCGCTAGTTTTCGGCTGGAGGGTCTTGCCTAGACTTGGTGCGAGTCTTTGGAGAGAGGCCGAGCTACAGGTCTTCCTCCTATGACCTGGGTAGAGTTCGTGATGGTTTTTCTAGCTCGTTTTCTTCTGCAGAGTGTCAGGGATGCTCGAGCTCGCAGTTTTGAGTCATTACTCCAGATTCCGGGTGTGACGGTGGCAGAGTATGATGTTCAGTTTACCCAGCTATTCGTGTATGCTCCATATTTGGTGGACACTGAGGAGATGCGGATCAAGAGATTTATGCGAGGACTGATTACCAAGTTGTTCCTCACTATCGGCGCCCAGCATTTTAACACATATGCAGCTGCATTGGACGCAGCCCTACTGGTTGAGGAACGTATTTCCGAGACTTCGGTCGTTTCGGGACCGAAGAGGATGCATACTGGTGTATAATCCTGGAGACAGATGTATAGACGCCGCGACAGATTCCATTCAGGTCGTGGAGGTAGTAGAGGCTTGGGACGAGGCCAGTTATTTAGCTCTTATCCTCAGGAAGGTCAGTAGTCGTCGTATGGATGTTTCCGGTGTAGGAGTTTATATCATCATGTCAGAGATTGTACTGAGGCACGTGAGGACGAGGCTACCGTACCATATGTCACCTTACCCCCTTCTCCACCTCAGAGTGCATTGCCTCTTACGCCTATTAGTTCTCCGCATCAAACTTATCCTCAGAGAGGTCATGGTCATGGAGGTTTTGTTCAGAGAGGATGGGGTAGCAGAGGCGGAGGACAGCCGGTCGCCACTAGAGGGCAGACTCGAGTATTTACTTTGACTCATCAGGATGCGCAGGCGTCCAATGCAGTAGTTTCAGGTACTCTTTCCGTGTGTTCTTTCGATGTCCACATTTTATTTGATCCGGGATCTACGCACTCGTATGTTTCTACACAATTCGTGCCGAGGTTGGGCCGTGAGTCGTCTTTAATAGATCAGCCGCTTGTCGTGACTACTCCCGTTGGTGAGTCTTTTGTTGTGCAACACGTGTTTCGGTCGTGTGCGTTCGTATTGGAGATAGAGATTCGTCCGTCGACTTGATCCTTCTTGAGATGTTGGACTTCGACGTTCTCCTGGGCATGGACCTGTTAGTTACTTGCTATGCGTCTGTGGACTGCCGTGAGAAGACAGTCCGGTTTTGTTTTCCGGGTGAGTCGGTTCTTTTTGTGCAGGGGGACCGTGGTGCCGCCCCTCACAATTTGATTTCTTCCCATTGCGCTAGTCGGCTCTTGAGGAGAGGATGTCGGGGATTCATAGATTTTATTCGTGATACCGGAGCCACGGTAGATTTGTTGGACCGGGTTCCTATTGCGAGAGAGTTTCCCGACGAATTTCCCGATGAGTTACCTGGATTGCCGCCAGAGCGTGAGATTGAGTTTTGCATTGATTTGATCCCGGCACGGGGCCTATTTCTATACCTCCTTATCGGATGGCCCCGGCGGAGCTTAAGAAGATTAAGGATCAGCTGCAAGGGTTGCTTGATAGGGGACTTGTGCGTCCGATTGTTTCGCATTGGGGAGCTCCTGTTCTGTTCATCAAGAAGAAAGACGGCAGTTTGAGGTTGTGCTTTGATTATCGTCAATTGAACCGCGTTACGGTGCGGAAAAGGTATTCATTACCTCACATTGACGATTTGTTTGATCAGCTCCAGGGTGCGGGATATATTTCCAAGATTGATTTAAGATCGGGTTATCATCAGTTGCGGGTTCGGAATGATGACATTCCGAAGACTGCTTTTCGTACGCGCTACGGGCATTATGAGTTTTTGGTTATGTCGTTCGGACTCACCAATGCCCCAGCAGCGTTCATGGATTTGATGAACCCGATTTTCAAGCCGTTCCTCGACCAGTTAATTATTGTGTTTATTGTTGACATTCTGGTCTATTCCAGGAGTCGGGAAGAGCATGAGAAGCACTTGAGAATTGCGTTGAAGACATTGAGAGAGCACCAACTTTTTGCTAAATTCTCGAAGTTTGCCTTCTGGCTTGATAGTGTTGACTTCCTTGGTCATGTGGTTACGGGAGACGGTATTCGTGTGGACCCGAGGAAGATCGAGGCCGTACAGCTTTGGCCCAGACCAGTATCAGCGATAGAGGTCCGCGGCTTTTTGGGCTTAGCCGGTTATTACCGCTGTTTCGTGCAGGATTTCTCGAATATCGCTGCACCGCTGACTAGACTGACCAGGAAGGGAGTTCCTTTTCTTCGGACTGAGGCATTCTAGAAGAGTTTTCAGCAGTTGAAGACTCGGTTGACGACTGCACCAGTTTTATCTTTGCCTTTTGGATCGGGCGGCTACGTCTTTTACTGTGATGCTTTTCGAGTGGGGCTCGGTTGTGTATTAATGCAACCTGATAGAGTTATCTCTTATGCTTCCTGGCAGCTGAAGAAGCACCAGCAGAATTATCCCACTCATGATCTTGAGATGGCCACGGTGGTCTTTGCACTTAAGATTTGGAGACACTACTTGTACGGGGAGTCGTGTCAGATTTTCATAGACCGCCAGAGTTTAAAGTATATCTTCCAGCAGCGGGATCTGAATTTGAGACAGCGTCGTTGGATGGAGCTTATGAAGGATTATGATTGTGAGATCCTTTATCACCCGGACAAGTGTCACGTCCCGAAAGTACGGAACATTACTGACACTTAAACTACGAAACGTCTTGAGGCGTACGTAATCTAAGTAAGCCGAAAACCTAGAAATCCAAACCAAGAAAAGTAGTAGAGTGAAGGAAAACCAATTTAAATCAAGTAGTTTTAATAGCATAAGCCGAATTATGCGTCTTCTAAAAACATCAAATATTTCCTGAAAATTTCGGCAGAGTCTCCTTTGTAAATACTGGCCCCCAAACGGGATACAACATGAATAGTATACGAAATCAATAAAAGGCATCCCCAAGCAGGAGCTAGCTCTTCGTCAAACGACGGTCACAACCACAAAAGCAATATAATATATACAACGCCAAGGGCGAGGATCAAAACTCAAAGGAAACTCAAAACAACAAGAAATCCACAGAAATATAACGCGCGACTCTAAGGTCGAAAGAATAACATCACTGGTCTCTATCTCAAAATAAATACATGTTTGGTTGATGGAATTTACTAGATACAACTGAATAATATTATAAAAAGTATAATGATGGGTACGATACCAATAAACCCACCTACTAGCAAAATCACCCGAAGGAAGCAGTGCCAGCAAAGCCGTAATGAAACCTGTACGGCAAAACCTGCAAGAACTGTGGCACAATGGGGGTGAGTTGCCAACTCGTGAATAGAATACATCTACGAACAGGAATCGCATGCACAACGCAATCCTAAGTCATACAATCATAATATATCCTCAAATATATAACCAGCAGCCTATAACAATGGCTAGGGTATACCTCTAAACAACGGTAATACCAAGTTCTCGTGTCAGTGCCTCAGGTAGCAATGTATCATATGGATGATGTATGAATGCATGAAACAGAATGCATGTACTGTAGAAAACTGCTGTATCTTTTTAAAAGAGGTATCATAGATGAAATCAGCATAAACAGTGTCTAGCATCGACACAAAACATAAATATCAATGTCTCAAAATCTCAGGCTCCGGCTATCCGGACTGGCCTGTATCATCAAATCTCAGTACCTCAATATCTCGAAATCTTAATGTCTCAATCTCAATATCTAGGGCGCCGTCAGTCCAGACCGGCCCCTACCATCCATCTCAAGACTACGACGGTATCCTCCGGATATCCGACACGTCGGGTAAAATCACCAGTCGGTAGTGCTCCCCTGCCAGGCTCAACGCCATCATCTGCGATCCTCTAGCCCCGGAGTACCGCACCGGGTCCACCATGTACCCGAAACGATCCCTCCACTCCTCGAACTCGGGTCTCGAAATCCATCAGCAAACTCATGGTGGATGACTCATACATCATGGGAAAACCGCGCTTTTCATTTAAAAAGAGAGAGAAGAAGTTTGTATAAGTTTTGCGGTTTTCCCCCCCAAATCCAGAAAATCTCATGGAAATCCGAATCCAAAACCTCAATAGCACATAAAATAGTGAATATATGCATGAGAATCCATGAATGCGTCATAATAATGAATAACAGTATGCATGAAGTGACAAGTAATAACTACAATGTCTAAACTGGCATATAAGGCAGGTACACCAATATCATGTCAAACTACTAACTAACAAGCTAAATCAAGCAATAATATTTTCTAAGGTGTACGTGATATGGAAATTACCGATGAAGATGTGTGTGAGCCGGCAAGTAAGTGTACGTGGTACATACGCATCATCGGTAATGGTGCCGGTGTCCTAACAGCATAATATCAACAATGCAATATGAAATAGCAATGTAAGTATGCGATGCGGGACGAACAGCAATAATGAGCGGGAACTAAATACAAGACACAACGGTAACTAATCTTTATTTAATATATATATATATATATATATATATATATATATATATATATATATATATACACGTCAAACTATGGTACCATTTGAAATAACACAAATCGTGGGGTTTTGGAAATAAGAGATACAGTGTTTTTAAGAAAAGATACGCCTTTTGAAATATCCGTAAGATCCCTTGACCTGTCTTTAAAAATACCCACAATCCGTTAGTTTTTGAAATAGGTAGGAATCTAATCTAGTCTGACAACTACACTAAACTATACGGCTGAACTAACAAGTTGAATTAAGGGTAAGGAAATCGCCTAACATCTGAGTCGATATATATATAAACATATATATTATTCGGTGATCCCGCCTCGATAATATCACATCTGATACCATATCTATAATTAGATATTCCCAAGTCAAGAGTGCGGATCTATCATCAATATATAGCTCGTACGTAAATCCGTCGTACGGCATCCCCAAATCTGGGTACGGGTCAATATCATGTTCATCACATTATTCATCTGGTATCTTCTTTATCAAAGATCCTAATCCGGGTACTGATCTCTGTCTAGTACAATACTGATATCACCTAAGTATGCATGCACGTGTGTGAAAACTACGTCAAAGGACCCGCTAAAACATCTGGTCGTATATCAAATACGAACCCTGTCATATCACCGATCTCACGGCCTCAAATTGAATCTCATCGACTCATCTTAAATCCCAAATACTCTCTTCAAATCCAGTATATGAACACATAGTCCCATACCCATGTGAACACATAAAAATATATTCCCATATACGCACATATGAAAGAAGAATGTATGCAAGTATGGGTATGTGTGTGTACGTGTGGTGCAACCACTACTCTAGGGTTTCACAACACTAAACCAATCCAAACACACCAAATATCCATCTCTAACATTAATAATCTCAAACAATATATAATCAATATATGTGTGTATACGTATTCGTATACATCACCACGAACTGCGGGGGTGCTATACGCCATCCACCCGACTTCTTCCCGTAGATATAAATCTACTCACCTGGTCATCGCTCGCCGGTGCCGACGTCGCCATGCGCTTGCTTGTCGTCTCGAAGTCCATATGGGGTACCTACATATCATAACGCATCGTATCGCATTAAATTCCGACTCATGACCAAAACGACACACAAATGCCATATAGGTCAAAACCTATGGTTGCTTTCACAAATCAACCCAAAAACCGTCAACGTCGGCGTACAAACGCCAAACCATCGAGAAAAACCCAAACACACTCATTTACACAATCACAAGCACTAATTATAATATAAAATAGCTTAAAATTCACAAAAACCTCAGACTCACTTTAAAAGCTATTTTTCCGAAAATCTAGCAAGCAAAATTACCTGTTTTAGTACAAAACTCGACGTTTAAACAAATCTAGCGGCCATAATACTTATTAAATAACTTAAATAAGCCATACAAACCATTTCCACGATTTAATTTCACCAAACCACATACGTTCAAAAAAACTAGTTTGCAAAAATACCGATTTTAACCCTTTTTAAAGTAAAATTCACAATTTTACAAATAAGCTTGGTTTTGCATGGTCAAAAGGTATTAAACCACTTATTATAATTTTAATAACGATATGAAACCATAATTATATTTTAATCTAAGGCATTTAATAATTTTTCAAAAACCCTAGTTAGCAAAATAGCTTAATTATGACATTTTATAAGCAATGGTTTGTAATTAACAACTAGATTAGCTTTCAACAAGACTTAAGATGTTAATCCACATCACAAAACAATGCACAATTTATCACAACACAATTCCACTACAAAACCCTAACTTGAATTCCATAAACATGCAATTAAACTCATCTAAAATCTAATTAATCACTTAATTAACATAAATAAAAGCAAGTAGACAACAAATTAACTACATGGTTAAAATTATACCTCCACAATTTTTTAGATCTCACTTGAATCTAGCCATCCAAAATTCCATCTTGATCCCTAGATCCATACTAGAATGGTCAAGTAAAAATGGGTAGGGATTAGATTTTGATTTTGTAGGCTTTTTGTGTTGAATTTTAGGCATTTTGTGGAATTTTTTTGATGCAAAAATGGAGGGGATTTGGAGGAGGGCTGCTGCTGTTGAGGGGCTGGAATTCGGCCAGAAATGTGGGGAGGGGTGAGGGAGTAGAGAAAGTGAGGTGGAGAAAGTGGGGAAAAAGTCAAAGTCCACCTTTTACTTCTTTCATTTTCTTTTCTTTTCTTTTCTATTCAAAAAGGAGGTGATTGGAGAGAGAGGGAGGGAGGGAGGGTTGTCAAGGTGGGGCCGGCCACATGGGGAGAGGGAGAGAGGGTGAGGTGTGGGTGTGTGGGTTAGGGAAAAAGATAAATGTATTACCCCAATTCCCATTAACACCAATTTCACTAATTAAGCACTTTTTCTTCGATATTTTCTAAACCGTTTCGGAAAACCATTTCGTTTCAGAAACAATATTTTACAAGCCAGTTTAGTGTGTCATGAATTCTAAAATTTGTATCAACCCAATCCAATTTGTAATTTCCCCTAATTAAATGTATTAGTGACGGCTTAAAATAATATTAAAATAATTAATTTCGGAAAAATTTTCAGAAAATTTGAAATTTCACCAGTGGCTCAATAAACAACAAATACTAGCAATTATATAGCTAGAATATGTATATTTAATTTTATAATAAAGATATTTGTATTTTGACTTTTTACAGAAAACCCCCTTATTTTACCGATTTTCCGAAATTTCACCGAAACGATTTTCAAAACGTTACAATCTTTCCCCCTTAAAGAAATTCGGACCCCGAATTTAAATTAAAACTCCCCCCAAATACTTAAACATCTGAGCAAAACCATCAAGTCGTCGGGGCTCCGAAATCATAAATTTATAAAACAAATCGTAGCGCAGCGCATGAAAAATGAGCATATAACTCAAAATCAAAACTCCGTCAAGCATCCCGCAATCATCGGAGTCATGGTGAAGACACAATGTCTAAATCCCAAATTGAAAATCAATATGATATACATCATTAAAACACTGAAAGCAATGCATGTCAAATCTTCTTCAAATCACCGTGCGATGCTCGCAGCACTGCATAGTGGTGGACGTCTATTGTAAGAAAATTACTACAAATATATATATATATATATATATATATATATATATCATTTGTTTAATATGCACGTCCCGCCGTTTTTGAAAGCAATTTCCGAAGGGTTTCCTTCATAAAATGTTTCGTGTCATCTCGGACACGTAGGTAAATACGGAGACTATAGATCTTCTTTGGAAATCCCTTCGATAACTATCAATGCATGCAAAAATATACTCAGGTACTGTCCTGTGACTAGTCCTGCTCAGTACTAAACCAACTAGCAAACATCATAAAATATAGTGCTCCAACATAAATCAGTCCCAAATATATATATGAATGCCATGTGCGTCTGGTGCGCACGGAAATCGAAATCCATGAATGTGCCATACATATGCACAGAAACATCTATGTGCATCGAGTGTGCACGAAACATCTGTCAAGGGCAACAGGTGTGCCTGACAGCAAAACAGGTGCATCTCACATGCACGAAGAATCTCGATTTACTGCATCTGGTGTGCACCAAAATCGTATCTCATAACATGTGCCCAACATGCGCAAAAACCCAAATCAGGAGCATCCATCATGCACGAAATCATGAAATCCAATATCAAGCACCGAACGTGCGCAAAATCCAATCAGGTGCATAAGGGCACAAAACAAATATCGAACATCACCATCAAAATCGAAGTCCAATGCAACTGTAGTGCACAAAATGCGTATCACTGCACTGCAAGCATATGTGAACTATACCGAGTGCAAGAACCAAATCGTGTGCGTACATATGCACAAAATCAACTCCACTGTATGAAACCCGTAAATCATTAACATGAGAAACCAAGGCACAAAAACGATATCAAGTGCAACAACTGTGCAAAAATCGTAAATACTCAGTAGGTGCAACCATAGTGCATGAAAAAAATATCATGAAACTTCATCATCAAAATCAATCTTGCAAATAAACCGCCCAAAATACTGAAATCAAATATGGCGGAATAGTCCCGCTCAAGCACATCCTCCAAGAATCTCTGGCCAACTGTCGTGGTCCCTCATAGTATGTCTAGTCGACGATCCTGAACTCTGGCCTGCCGTTGTGCGTAACATGACCACTCCTGGATCCAAGTCTTCTCGTAATTCATCTCAGAAAGGTCCTGTCGAGATCTTTCCTAAATCTCGTCTCTGCCGAACTGTCCAGAAGTCATCGTCCCTTACTAGATCTGTCCTCGTTCCGGAACGACTGCATACTCATCGCGACTCCTTCTGGAAGGTATATCCAAGTACAATGCATCGGCATGCGTATCGCATCTCTGATGTCGGCGGAGTGGAACGTCGTCCCATGAAGTTCTCATACGAACCTCTTACTCTAATGTCGACTGCTTCAGACTCGTCTCGTCGTGGATGCATGGACTGAGCTCCTACGGCTATCCTCGTATCTGGAGTCTCCTAAGAAATGCATCCCACCACCTAGCATCCGAATAAAGTTGAACCATCCGATCGATTAGTCAAAACCTCATAATCCCCCAAGAGCTCAACATCTTGGGTACAGTTTAACAGTATCGAGTACGTACCACAGCATCGATGGTCCAGCCTAGAAGGGCAAACCCAAGCCTCACTAATGGCGCCGCGGAACTGCCGCAAACCCTAAGGTTCAAAGGCTTTCACACGGTCATTAAGTCGAGTTAGGGTTTCATTCTTCTAGAGGGTCCATAGAATTGCCTACATGTCTTTCCGAATACTTTAAACTTGGAATAATAGGTTTCCGACATTCGATTGTCTCTGTCGACTCTCTACGTCTCCGCGTGAAGTCGTCTCTAGCTGGAATCAATCTATCTGATGACCTCGCATCGGGGTAGGCGAACGAACCACATGTCCTAGTCATTCATCCTCGGGTGACTAGCGACCTTCTATCATCTCTTAGTACAACCCGTACTGCAATAGCTCCAACATCTGGGGCGATATCTCGTCGTTCGCAGCAATAACTGGCTCACTCGTCTGAACGCTGAACAATGCCTCAATCATCATGAATAAGCAATGCGCCAACGGTCATCAAAATCTGGCTGGCCTCTATCATTGGCTCAATCCTCTGGTGCTGATCTACACGTCCGAGTAATCTCATACAGCGATCCATCAAACGCTCGTGGCGTGAAATCACAATAAAAAGACACGTCTCTGCAATCGTGTGTCGCCGGAATTATGTCGTGGTCAGTCCTCGTTCGTAACGAGCTCGTGCTGATCGCAACTCTAGCCGTAGCTCTCCTTGCCCGTAATCATGGCAGCAAACCGTAACTGGTACCGATGAGGCTAGATCGGGAATGAATATAATACTGAACAAAGAAATGTACATCCTAAGACTTCTTAAGTGGAGTAGCGCATTGTAAGTATGCCGCGGAACATACCCACGGTACATCACTCTACTTTAGTCACCTATTCCATCAACCAAGGGTCATCCTACGCTACGAAGGTAAAACCTAACGCTCTGATACCAACTTTGTCACGTCCCGAAAGTACGGAACATGACCGGCACTTAAACTACGAAACGTCTCGAGGCGTACGTAATCTAAGCAAGCCGAAAACCCAGAAATCCAAACCAAGAAAAGTAGTAGAGTAAAGGAAAACCAATTTAAATCTAGTAGTTTTAATAGCATAAGCCGAAATATGCGTCTTTTTAAAACATCAAATATTTCCTGAAAATTTCGGCAGAGTCTCCTTTGTAAATACTGGCCCCCAAACGGGATACAATATGAATAAAATACGAAATCAATAAAAGGCATCTCCAAGCGGGAGCTAGCTCTTCGTCAAACGACGGTCACAACCACACAAGCAATATAATATACAACGCCAAGGGCGAGGATCAAAACTCAAAGGAAACTCAAAACAACAAGAAATCCACAGAAATATAACGCGCGACTCTAAGGTCGAAAGAATAACATCACTGGTCTCTATCTCCAAATAAATACATGTTTGGTTGATGGAATTTACTAGATACAACTGAATAATATTATACAAAGTATAATGATGGGTACGATACCAATAAACCCACCTACTAGCAAAATCACCCGAAGGAAGCAGTGCCAGCAAAGCAGTAATGAAACCTATACGGAAAAACCTGCAAGAACTGTGGGGAGGGGTGAGGGAGGAGAGAGAGTGTGTTGGTGAAAGTGGGGAAAAAGTCAAAGTCCACCTTTTACTTCTTTCATTTTCTTTTCTATTCAAAAAGGAGGTGATTGGAGAGAGAGAGAGAGGGGGGAGGGCTGTCAAGGTGGGGCCGGCCACATGAGGAGAGGGAGAGAGGGTGAGGAGTGGGTGTGTGGGTTAGGAAAAAAGATAAATGTATTACCCCAATTCCCATTAACACCAATTTCACTAATTAAGCCCTTTTTCTTCGATATTTTCTAAACCGTTTTAGCAAACCATTTCGTTTCAGAAACAATATTTTACATGCCAGTTTAGTGTGTCATGAATTCTAAAATTTGTATCAACCCTATCCAATTTGTAATTTTCCCTAATTAAATGTATTAGTGACGGCTTAAAATAATATTAAAATAATTAATTTCGTAAAAAATTTCAGAAAATTTGAAATTTCACCAGTGGCTCAATAAACACAAAATACTAGCAATTACATTGCTAGAATATGTATATTTAATTTTATAATAAAGATATTTGTATTTTGACTTTTTACAGAAACCCCCCTTATTTTACCGATTTTCCGAAATTTCACCGAAACGATTTTCAAAACGTTACAACAAGGCGAATGCGGCAGCTGATGCTTTGAGGCGTAGGCCCGGGGGTAGCTTGCCCCAGTTGAGCATAGTTCGGAAACAGTCTTCTGCAGATTGGTCGAACTTGTGCGACGGTAGAGTACAGTTTGAGTTCACTTCCACTGGTGGACAGCTTGCTCATGTCCGTGCCCGTCCACTTTTGCTTGATCGTATTCGTGAGGCACAGCCCGAAGATGCCCGTTTGTCTGAGATTCTTGGGCATGTTCGGCAGGGTAGAGATTCGGAGTTCTTGATTGATCACCAGGGTGTGCTACGTTTTGGGACTCGTTTGTGTATACTTGATACCGATAGGATGAGATGCGAGATCATAGAGCAGGCACATCAGTCAGCTTATAGTGTTCACGCAGGTTCCACCAAGATATATCGTGACTTGAGAGATATCTCCTGGTGGACAGGGATGAAGAGTGATGTTTCGAATTTCGTTTCGAGATGCTTGACTTCTCAGCAAGTCAAAGATGAGCATTTGAGACCGGCAGGAGAGTTGCAGCCTTTACCCATTCCGGAGTTGAAATGGGAACAGATCTCCATGGATTTCATTGTGGGTCTACCCAGGTCCAGTCGAGGGTATGACTTCATTTGGGTGATTGTTGAACGGTTGACGAAAGCGGCTCCCTTCATTCTAGTGAAGACCACTTTCGGTTATGCTCATTATGCTCAGTTGTACAATGATGAGATTGTGCGTTTACACGGAGTTCCCACATGCATCGTATCCGACAGGGGCACCCAGTTTATGTAACGTTTTAGAAATCGTTATGTGAATTTTTCCATTTTAGGGTAAAATAGTCGGTGTTTTCTGTTTTAACCCGATTGTTATCAAACTTCTCTATAGACATGACGGCACCAAGTTAGCTAGAATGAAGCTAGTTTGCGGGCTTTGGGGGTCAATTGGAAGTTTTGGTTCACATAGAATTTTTCCCTAATTAAATATTATTTTAAGTTGTTATTTATGCACTAAATTAGTGGTAATTACATTTTTGGTTTGGGTTAATTACTTCTAATGTGAATCTATGCTAATCTAATAACTAGATTTTTAGTTAATCCATCCATAAAATATCTAGATATTTTGTGTTAAAGGAAATTATTTTCAAAAGAAAAGAAAAGGTGGTATATGACTTAATGAGCATTTATTTCTTTTTGCTAGAATTTTCTTCACTTTTTACACAAAACACCCCCCACTTCCTTTTGGCTGAGCCTCCTCTATGTGCTGCCCACTTCATTTTCTTTGCTCTTTTCTTCATTCTCAAAGCTCAATAAATCTCCAAAAATCCTTAAATAAATCCACAAAACTCATAAACAAAACTTAACCAATCGTTCTTCTTCACTAAACTAGCTTGGATCTTCAAGAAAAACATCATTTTGGAGGGTTAATCTTGGTGTTAGTCACTAATTGGTGTCCTTGAGGAGGTATAAAAAAAATCCTAACCCTAATCATTAATTGTTGTATTATAATCTTTAAGCTTGCTATTTAAATGATTAATATAACTTTAAAGTTCATGTTTAGTTGATTCATGTTGTTTTGTGTAAAAATCAAGTTAGGGTTTAACTTGATGAAATGGTTGTTAATTGATGATTAGGAAAACTTAACCTAGTGGGAATATGATAATTGTTGTTAATTCCTAATTTGTCTAATTGAGTTTTTAGCATACTAAGTTTTACTAAAACATAATTGGGTGGGTTTAAAATTATGGAAGTTGTTTGGAAAACTTAGTAAAGCTGTTTTGCGATGTTTGTAATCGCTAGAATGGTGTTAGCTTTGGACTTGTGCAATTTATGCGATAAGTTGCTTACTAGGTTTTGGTGAATTTTGGACGTAGGTTCAAGTGGTCGTTGCGAGGTTATATATATTATCTTCATTGCGAAGTATTGTGTTGGGTTTGCGCGATCGGTACGATCGGGGTCTAGGCTTGGTGGTTACGTAGTTTTGCGTTCCTTGCTAGGGCTGTGCCGATATCGTGCGCATTTTGTGCAGTGAGTGCACATTGTGTATATCTTGTGGACGTTATCCTTGCGTTTCGTTGTTTTGTGTCGACGCAGGATATTTAGCCTTATGTGATGTGTTTGTGATTTTAGGACCGCAGGCGAGGACTTCGGGCGCTGCGAAAAAGGGAGAGCAAGTGGTTGGCTTTGCTTAGCCAGGATCGATTGTGAGTAGATTTAACATCTACAGGGGAATCGCCCGCATGGCGTTTTGCATCAGGGCTAGATATGATATGATATTAGCTGCATGTTTGTATTCCACATATAGAGATTGTGCATAAAACTTCATTGCATATTATTACTTGTTGTGCTTAGACTTGTACCCTTGGACACTGCACTATTATTGACGGTTAATGTTTCACGAGCACTGATTGTTTGCGACTCACACCGTCAATAATTGCCATGACACGCACAACACCTTTGCATACGTGATATTGTATTGGCGAGGGACTTGAGACAAAATCCTTATTTTTATTGCGCAAATGACATATAGCATACCTGTATACCTACATGCTTACACATACCTTGACATGCCTACATGCTAGTTACCTATATACCTATATGGTATTGTACCATTAGTGATAGGTATATACACATATGAAACATAGCTACGTGTACATCATGCATACATACTTTTACATATACCTGGAGGGTATTACATCTTTATTGATAGGTAGATACACATATCTTGCTATGCCGACGTGGTTACGTATACCTGGCTATAGCTACATGTTCACATTTATTTGATGTTGTATGGACTTGGTGAAATTAGAAACCTTATGATATATAATAACTTGTTGCGTTTAGATATCGGTTTTTCCTTCATATGCTCACATTACTGTTTTATGTTGCATATGTTATATTTATGGATTTTCACATTGAGGTATGGATTTCACATGATGTTTTCTGGATTTGAGGACCGTGGTGGTTTCATGAAATTATGCAAGTATTCTTATTCTTTATATGATATTAGGATGCATCCACTCAGAGATTTGTTGTAAACCGATACGTGGATCACGGGTGTCGATACCGGACACTTACGATTCGAGGAACGTATGAATATGAGAAAGACCGATACGGGGATCACGGGTGTCGATACCGGACAGTTACGATTCGAGCAACGTATGAATATGAGAAAGACCGATACGTGGATCACGGGTGTCGATACCGGACACTTACGATTCCAGGAACGTATGGATATGAGTATTTATGTGTCGATGCTAGACACTTGTTTTCATGATATTTTTACCCCTAAGTATATATACCAGTGGAATGGGACGCTGTTATATATATATATATATTATTGGAATGGGACGCTAATATATATGTATACATATCTAAATTATATACATCATAATAATAATCTTGCAAATATAATTATTCATTACATGAGATTTACTTGATATTGGACACTCAGGATATATGAGACTTACAGGATATGAGGGCCAATTTGGAGACTGATTTGAGGAAATTTGGGATTTAGATTGTCTTGATGGACACTGGTCCTGCCACGATGAGGATTCCGTGAGGATGACATGCTTTATGCCATACTCCGCATTTATTTGATATGTATTGTTTCATGTATTAGTAGTACCTGATAGAGTACCTTTCATGACTGTTGCATATACATATTGCTATTTATTGCTATCAGCTTGCATGTGATAGATTAGCGCAGTACGTGCATACTTGCGATTACCTGCATATGTTATTTACTATTCATGAGTTGGCAACTCACCCCCGTTGTGCCACACGGTTATACAGGTTGTCCCTCAGAGCAGCAGGAGGCAGGGCTTTCATCTATCGTATCATCTTTTGCAGCGGATACCGCTAGGCCGACTGGGCGCAGTTTTGCTATAGGTGGGTTTTGCGGTTATCTGATGTTGCTCATTTTATATTCGTTGTATCTAGTACTCTCCATCTACCACTTTCATGTATTGACTTAGAGACGAGATGTGAGGACGATATTCTATTTTTTTTTGGTGACTCGGGATGTCTTTTATGCAATTTTCATTTATATCGTCTTTTATTTCTTCGCTACGGCGTCGTATATCTGCTGTGGTGGTTGTTTCCGCCTTTGGGCGTGATTTTGTTCCTGTTGGGGATGCTTTACTTGTATATTTGTATATACCCATTTTTGGGGCTAGTTTTTACAAAGGAGGTGCTGCCAAAATTTTTAAGAAAGTAAATTGGACTTTAAAGAATTTGTACTCGAGATTTTCAAAAGTTTTAAAAATGTTCTTATCACTTACTACTTTTGATGGTTTAGATTGCTGGGTTTTCGGCTTACTTAAATTGCGTTATCCCTGTAGACGTTGGGTAATTTAAGGGCCGTCGCGTGACAAATTTCGGGCCGTGACAAAGTTGGTATCAGAGCGCTAGGTTTAACCTTTCGGAGTGTAGGATGACCTTGGTATGATGGTGTAGGTAGCTTAAGCAGAGTAATGTAGCGTGTGTAGGTCCGCGGCATACTTACGACACGGTACTCCGCCTAAAGTGACCTAAGTGCTAATTGCTTAAAATTCCTTCCTTGACGATACATATCCTCGTGATTCGATTTCCGTGTTCATATCGAATCATGTTTCCATTTATAGCCTTTTGCCGCCGATAACTATGAGGGCTCAGAGAGAGGCAGCGAGAGCCGAGGTCAGAGTTGACTCGTTTGGGATGAGGGCTGACCGGGACGTTACGCTCGTTGTTCAGGAGCAAGTTGATCCGCCTTCGATAGATCGTATCGTGAGGCTTGAGGCAGATATACAGGACTTGCGCCAGATGATGAGGTCGTTGGTTGAGTCCAGTCGAGCGCATCGATAGAAGGTTGCCACCCCTGTTACCCAGTTATTCGGTGCTATCAGCACACTGTTGGGTTTACCTAGCACCTCATCTAGGGTTTGGAAGCATCACATATGCCACAATCAAATTTTTAAAGGTGCTAAGTGAACTTGACAAGAATCATAACTACAAATTTAGGGTTTCATTTAACTAAGCATCACATGCAAATGAAAAACTATCACTAAGGGTAGAGATTACAACCTTTGTAGACCTCCCTTGGTGAATCCTTGGAACTATGAGAGTTTGGAACGGATTGATAGAAGCCTTCCTAGTCCACGATGATCCACCCGAAGTCCCTTTGCCCAAAGCTCCTTGCTTTACTTGATTTGTGAATGAAGTAGTACAAACACCCTACACAAATGGGCTAGATATGTGTAGTATGATGATGTGGTTTGTATTCTATAATCAAAACCCTATCTTTTTATCAACCTCACTCAAAGAACATTTCAAGAGAGGAAGAAGAAGATGATGGCTAAACTTGAGTTCAAAGTATTTGTGATGAATAATTGAGATGAGAATGAATAATCAATAATATATCCTTCTCACTTCAACCATGGTTAGTAATTATCTAGATATTTACTTATTGAGTTAATTGCCAAAAGAGAATTAACTCATGGTTAAAAGTTAGGTAAATTTAGTCAAGTGTGGATAATTGACCATGAGTGAATTATCTTTACATTAACTAAAAATTATAAATATATATATATATATATATATATATATATATATATATATATATATATAATTACTACAATATGAGTCTTGCGTTGCCACCAAATTTGTATCAACAACCATGATACAAAGTATGTATGTATGTATGTGTCCATGCACATCATCATGTGCATACATACATGCATACAAAATAGAAAATGGGTTTAATTAAAGAATTAATCTAAAAGTCATTTGTTAAATCAACACTTGATTTAGCAAACTGGTCATATCACATACGACCCGACCGATATAAAATGCCTGATTAATATACGGTATCACATAACCGTATTTAATCGGGTCCCCGCGCATATCTCATATGCACACCACATCTTTTCGCCTGAGCCAGGAAACTCCTGTGTGGGACTCTAAGACTCGTCAATAAGCTGGCAGTAGGTGATAATCATATCAAACACCAACAAGCCGCAAGCGGTCAGCTAAACATAACGGCGACCCGGGTATTGAACGATCAAAAGAAAACCAGCGAAACTGTCAAAACTCCCATCGAGCCAACTGGCAACACTTACCGTACAGTCCGGTCCCTTCGTCAAATATGTTGCATATCGAGTTTAGGGATGGTATCGTCGACCCCAATAACTCAATAAGTCATGCTGGTGTATGGCTCATGATAGATCGAGAAACTACTGATAACGCTTATCAGTAAATCTCAGCAGCCCTGGCCAGGGACTTCCTGTTATAGCCAATCGAGCATAGCACAACATCAACTCCCAATATCGGGAGAGAAAAAACCCCTCCTATCGCTCATCGCCTCCATGCGCCTCGGGACTGTACCCAAAGTCCACATGTTTGCACTTCAGTAGAGCCGTGGTATGGTGGATATCAAAGTACAGTAGGAGAACACACAAGACTCTATGACGATCTCGGGTCTACAGGGTAACATGTACCAGTGTCACCTGAGAACTGCTATCCAACGATAGATATAATACCGCATAGGAGTTCTCTGTGAGTCCGTTCAGTGTACCCAGTCTTCACTGAGCACCCATATACAATCTTTGGTGTCACCTCACCAGATGGATATAGGATCATCCATCGCCCATCATATGGGACAAGAATGGTATACGCTAGTCTACTCTGGAATATCGATGCCTCATCTCGATACACCCGCGACTAGGAACAGTTCAAGGATATACTTATAAACTATACGTGCCACACTAGTATGAATATACAGTGTGCATGCGCGCCAGTATGAAGATATCAATATATGTGTGCACTGGTATGAATATACAGTGTGCATGTGTGCAAGTATGAAGATATCAATATATGTATGTGTGCACTGGTATGCATATACAGTGTGCATGTGCGCAAGTATGAAGATATCAATATATGTGTGCACTGGTATGAATATACAGTGTGCATGTGCGCAAGTATGAAGATATCAATATATGTGTGCGCTGCTATGAATATACAGTGTGCATGTGCGCAAGTATGAAGATATCAATATATGTGTGCACCGGTATGAATATACAGTGTGCATGTGCGCAAGTATGAAGATATCAATATATGTGTGCACTGGTATGAATATACAGTGTGCATGTGCACAAGTAAATAATAAACACAATAGTGTAGTATCTACATCAATGTATCCATGTCATGTTGTTTTGCCATTTGAAAGAGGACGAATCGGGGTTTTTAGGAAAATGAGGGCTACAGTGTTTTTAAGAAAAGATGCGTCTTTTGAAAATATCCGTAGAATCCCTTTGCATGTCTTTAAAATACTCCCGATTCGTTAGTTTTTGAAATAGGTATGACATCGGCCTAGCCTAACATCTACTAGCAAAACTACAGCTCTAACTAACAAGTCAATCGGGAGGGGTATGGAAACCACCTAAATCTGAGTCGATATATAAATATATATATAAGTATAATAGTCGGTGATCCCGCCTCAATGGTACCGCGTACGATACAATATCATATGACATCCTCAAGTCATGAGTGTGGATTTATCATCAATATAAAGCTCGTACGGTAAATCATCATACGGCATCCCAAAAGCTGGGTACGGGTCAATATCACATTCATCTCATCAATTATCTGGTATCCTTATCATCTCATCACATGATCTAGGGTACTGATCTAAGTCTAGTACAAATTGATACCATCTATATAAATATAAATGCGTGTGTGGAACACACGCCCAAAGGCCCGCTAAAATCTCATGTCGTATCCCAAATACGAATCACATCATATCACCGACCTCACGGCACTATGCCCAAAGTCATCGACTCATCTCCAATATCATCCACTATCCTCATCATCCAGGTATAGGTATAACAAGCAAGCATGTGTGTGTGTGTGGGTGTAAACCTATCCTAGGGTTCGCAACTAAGAAACTATATTAGTTTACTTCTAAACCCTAATCTATCCATAATACACCTAATCACATCTAGGATATCCATATCACAGAATAAGCTATCATACATAGTATATATATAGTATACTAGATATCGAACTACGGGGTGCTATACGCCATCCACCCGACTTCCCCCGTAGATATAATCTACTCACATTGATCTTGCTTACCGATGTCGATGTCGCCACCATCTTCTTCATCGTCTCGGATCATCGTGGAGGTACCTACATGTCACATGTATCGCATCGCATTAAAACCAATTTGAAACCAAAACGACACACGAAAACCTAAACGATACGCTTAAAAAAGCCTATAGGTTAGAACCTATGGTTAGCCCTCGCAAAACAACCCGATATCACTCGATATAGACGTACAAACGTCGCATGGTCGAGATAAAGCACAAATACAAAAATCCAGAATTTAAAATACGGAAAATCATATCTCGAATCAAAACAGCAAACCATTTTTTTAGTCCCAGATTTTATATAAGGTGAAAACTAGGTAAGCAAACAAGTCTAGGATGTAGTATATGATGTATATGAGCTACTGGACCAACCCCGACACCCTACCCTACCAAGTGGCCGGCCCCTAC
This sequence comes from Agapanthus africanus, assembly GCA_030015575.1. NCBI lineage: Eukaryota > Viridiplantae > Streptophyta > Magnoliopsida > Asparagales > Amaryllidaceae > Agapanthus > Agapanthus africanus. The sequence goes on along the minus strand of JASDDO010000031.1, from coordinate 268,212,718 downwards.
CCCTATAATTCCGGCCAGGCCGGTTTTCTAGTGGATTGGGGATCTCGTTTTGGTACAGTGGGTTCCTAGGGTCAATTCTAGTCTACTGGGGTTGTTTGTTTAACTCGTAAAATTCTCAGGTCATCCCAGATTCACCTGCACGCTCCAATTCCTCAAAAACCGACATGCAAAGTTTCTGTTTTCAGTTCCTGGTTTGGTTAGGTCTGGGTTTTGGGCAATTGGGGAGTTTAGGGTCACGACTAAAGTCAAATTACACAACCACAACTCAAAAATCCCACAACCCTCTCTAGAAATCTTCAAAGTTCACCAAACATCGCCAAAACGATTTTAAACTTGAAATGAGGCTAAAGCACTTGAAACACTACAATAATTGTGAAAGGGTTTACCTCATTTAGCTCCCATGAATCCGCTACAGCGCCAAAATCAGATTTTTCTTGGTCCATAAGGTAGCTAGGGGGCTTGTGCACCTTTTTTATGAAGTGGGAATGAGGTTTTGGAGTGTTTTTCATGGAGTTTTGTGGCTTGAAGAGGGAGGAGGAGGGGAAGGCAGCAGCATCAGCAGCAAAAGAAAGAGAGGGAAAGGAAATGAGTGTAGGAAATGATGAGGGAATAGCCTAGTCCAATGGTTGACCCCTTACCCACTCTCTCTCTCTCTTACCCATACATCTTATTCTAATCTTTTCTTTTTCTTTTCTTTTCTTTTCCTCTCTAATTTCCTTCTCTCCTCAATAGTGAACCCAAAACAAATACCTTACACCCCAAATCATGTAGCAAAAAGTAACAAGTGTGAAAAAAATGACATGTGCACAAAACACGCTTGAAGTCCGATTAGCGATTTTTAATCGCGATTAGCACTAAATTAGCATATAATTAATCATAAAAACTTAAAATTTGCATAATTCACATAAAACACATTCTTTTAGTAATTTCTATAATTTTCCAAAATTTTTCCAATTTATCGGTATTTAATTATACCGAAATATTAAAATATTCATTAAAATTAATATTAAATTCTGAAAATTCCCAAAAATTTTTTTTTATTTTTTTGAAATGTTACAATCTTCCCCCCTGAAAGAAATTCGGTCCCCGAATTTAAATTAAAACCCCTCAAATACTAAAACATTTCAGTAAAAGTCAAAGTCGTCAGGGCTCCGAAATCGTCAATACATAAAACGCATCATAGCGCTATGCATGCACCTGAGTAATGAGCATATAACTCGAAAACAAAACTCCCTCAAGCATCCCGCAATCATCGGAGTCATGGTAAAAACACAAATGTCAAATCCAAAACAAAACCAATACGATATATATCAAAGTTATACATGTAGACATCAAATCTATACATGTAAATAACTGAAGGAAATGCATGCCAAATCTTTTTAAGTCGCTGTGCGATGTGTAAGTCGATGTACTTCACCCCAGTACTTATGGGGAGGCGGAATTTTCAAAAACAATCAAGTTTAAACAACGAACATCGACTAACCGCTTGAATCGAAGCTAAACTATAAATAACCGTATCTTATGAGTTTCTTTTCACAAGTGATTAGGGATTATACCTAATGAAACCGGTCCTTCTTCTTTACGTCCTCCTTTGTTCTCCTCGACCTTCTCTAGGTAGTAGACGATCCACCCGAGAGCAAAACTCCAAGCTAAACCTCTAACTTGAGGTAACTAATCAACTTTGATTGCTAATCAAAGATGAAAGGATGATGTAGAGTGTAGGTTATGGATTGTTTAGTCTAACTAATCCTTTGATCTCAACACATGAGGATTAAGGATTAGGGTTTGAAGATGAGAGCTTGAGGAGAGAGAATGTGAGATAAGATAATGAGAGAAGAGAGAGAGTGTATCATAATATTATGAAGCATTCTTATTTTAGAATAATCAATAAAGGAAATGAATAAGCATGCTTCATAAAATATCTTGTGATGATTCATTAGCATGAGTCATTAAGCAATAAATGTGCATTAATGAAGTGAATGAATCACCACCATGACTCACTCTCTCATCCAAAAGAAACCTCCTTAGTCACATCTTCTAGAAGCTTCTCGAGTAATTACGAGAACGCCCCTCCGATCCGTAAAAATACGGAAAAACTTTAGACTGTATAAATCCAATAACCGGATACCAGTAACTGGCTTAAACCAAAGCCGACTGGTAAAAACTGTCCGAAAGTCGTACGCGCGTAAACGCACGTATGCGTCCGAACCCTTTGTCGCAAAACCATGCAACCTCTATATCGTTTCGCCTGGAGTAGGAAACTCTCTGTGTGGGACTCTAGAGACTCGACTACTACGCTGGCAGTGGGTTTAACCACAGACCGCAAGCGGCACTAGCTGTACGTAACGGTCCCCAGGTAGTTGTCGATAAGAAGGCCGATGAGTAAACCCATCCGAACTCCTACTGAGTCTGATGTGACAATCTCCATACAGTCCGGTCCGTTCGTCCAAGACTATCGCATATCGGGCCTAGGGGGGCGGCAAGCGTCAGTCCCCTAATAGCGGTATAAGTCGTGTCGGAGTGAAGCCCATTACACCCTGAGAAACTACTGGAACCTACCAGCAAATCTCGCTTGCCCTGGCCAGGGACTTTGCGTAATGGCTCTCTGACACAGCACGATATCTACCCCCAATACCGGGAGGGACGAATCCTGTCTAACCGCCACTGCCTCCAAGTGCTCGGGACTGCACCCAACTGCTACCTGTTTGCACGACTCCTTTGAGCCGTGGTAGGGTAGCAATCTAAGAACAGTGGGACACACTCGAGGCGAAGTAGCAGTGTCAAGTCTGCGGACTACGCTGTACTCATGTCACCTGGGAACTGTTCACTGACGACTGGTATCAAACCGACCAACAGTTCCCTGTGAGTCCTGTCCGGTGTACCCGTAACCTAACGAGCACCTGTATACTATCTCCAGTACTACGTACTGACGGCTGTGGGACAGACCATCTCCCCAACTGGGAAGAGAAGCGTACACACTAGTCTACTCCGGAGTATCGATGCTCTGTCTCGATAATCCAACGACCAGGGACCTGAATAAGGATGTGCTTGTAGACTACCCAGCCCCCACTAGTGTGACTGCCATCACAACGCTGGTAGACAAGCAAGATCCTAAGAGCTCTATCAATACGTACACTCACATATTAAGATAGAAAAACCAAGTAGCATACTACCATGTTTAGCAAGACTGTTATATACATGTGAATATCCCAAGCTTCCATTAAGTAATATACAAGCTAGTATGATACAGTAATGGCCTTCTAGGGCATAAACACTAACAATCTCCCACTTGCACTAGGGCCATGTACTGGCATATCGCAGACCAATGATCTCGAGCAGCCTCTCGAACTGAATCTGAGGAAGGGCCTTCGTGAATGGATCAGCAATGTTCTCTTCTGAAGCAACTCTCCGAACCTCGATCTCCTGACGATCAATGATCTCCCTGATCAGGTGATACCGCCTCAAGATGTGTCTGGACTTCTGATGGGACCTTGGTTCCTTCGCTAAAGCTATAGCTCCGTTGTTGTCGCAATACAGAGGTATTGGATCAACTATGGTAGGAACCACCTGAAGTTCTGTTAGGAACTTCTTCATCCAGACTGCTTCTTTTGCGGCATCGCAAGCAGCTATATACTCCGCTTCCATCGTCGAGTCAGCAACGGTGTCCTGCTTGGAGCTCTTCCAGCACACCGCCCCTCCATTGAGGGTAAAGACATAACCCGACATGGACTTGGAATCGTCCTTATCACTCTGGAAGCCGGAATCAGCAAAGGCCTCCAACCTGAGGTCTTTTCCGCCGTAAACCAAGAACATCTCCTTAGTCCTCCTCAGGTACTTGAGAATGTTCTTTACTGCTATCCAGTGTTTCTCCCCTGGGTCTGACTGATACCGGCTTACCACGCTTAGTGCGTAAGCTACATCTGGTCTGGTACACAACATCGCATACATTATAGAGCCTACCGCAGAAGCGTAGGGTATAATAGACATGCGTTCCCTTTCCAAATCAGTCTTGGGAGACATCTCTTTGGAGAGGGTGATTCCGTGACAAGCCGGTAGATTACCACGCTTAGAATCTTCCATACTGAATCTTTTCAGTACAGTGTCGATATACCTGGACTGCGAAAGTCCCAACATCCTCTTGGATCTATCACGATAGATCCGGATCCCCAGAATGTAAGAGGCATCACCCAGGTCTTTCATGGAGAACCTGTGTGACAAGAATCCTTTGACAGATTGTAGCATAGGAATGTCATTTCCTATCAATAGAATGTCATCCACGTACAAGACGAGGAATACGACACTTCTGGCCACAACTTTACTATATATGCACGGTTCATCTGGATTTTTGATAAAGTCATATTCTTTGACTGTCTCATCAAAGCAGATGTTCCAACTCCGCGATGCCTGCTTTAGTCCGTAAATGGACTTAAGCAGCTTGCATACTTTCCCGCTGCTCCCACTCTGATTGAAACCCTCTGGCTGATCCATATAGACGCTCTCTTCTAAATTTCCATTCAGAAAAGCCGTCTTTACGTCCATCTGCCAGATTTCATAATCATGGAAGGCAGCAATAGCAAGAAGGACCCGAATGGATTTGAGCATAGCCACTGGAGAAAAAGTTTCGTCATAGTCCAAACCAGGTCTTTGACGAAAACCCTTTGCAACAAGTCTAGCCTTATAGGTTTCCACCTGTCCATCTACACCAATCTTTTTCTTGAAGATCCATTTGCATCCTATGGGTTTTACCCCATCTGGAGCAAAGTCCAAAGTCCATACTTTGTTGGTGTACATGGACTCCATTTCGGTCCGCATTGCATCTAGCCATCGTACCGAGTCGCCGCTCTGGATGGCCTGCTGGAAGTCAGTAGGTTCATCATCTTCTATGATGCAATCCTCTCTATCCCCGTCAATGAGAAAACCGTAGTATCTCTCAGGCGGATGAGACGGCCTACTACTTCTGCGGAGGGGTGCGGGAATGTCCTGTTCTTCTTGAACCTCTGGTTCTATCAAACTTTCAGTAACAGCTTGTGGTTCTGGAATTTCTTCCAGTTCTATTGCGCTCCCACTCTTCTGATTTTCTAAAAATTCAGTTTCTAAGAAGGTGGCATGACGAGAAACAAAGACCTTTTGTTCCTCTGCGTAATAGAAATAATATCCCTTGGAGTTCTTTGGATATCCCACAAGCTTACACAGTACTGATCGTGCCTCGAGCTTGTCCACATGCTGCTTTTTTACAAAAGCTGGACACCCCCATGTCCTAAAATGTTTTAGACAGGGTTTCTTCCCACTCCACATCTGATATGGTGTGGTAGGCACAGTCTTGGTTGGAACCTGGTTCAAAAGATATGCTGCTGATTCTAGCGCATAACCCCAGAAAGATCGCGGTAACTCAGCATTACTCATCATGGATCGTACCATATCCAATAGGGTTCGATTCCGTCTCTCCGATACACCGTTGTGCTGTGGAGTGTATGGAGGAGTAAGCTGAGAGAGAATTCCTTTCTCTTTTAGGTAACCTAGGAACTCGGCACTTAAGTATTCTCCACCTCGATCAGATCTTAGTGTCTTAATACTTTTGCCTGTTTGGTTTTCCGCTTCATTCTTGAATTCCAGGAATTTCTCAAAGGCCTCTGATTTATGCTTCATTAAGAAAACATATCCATACCTAGAGAAATCATCTGTAAAAGTAATGAAGTAGGAATAACCACCTCTCGCATGTGTAGACATTGGACCGCATACATCACTGTGTATGAGTCCTAAGAGCTCGCTCGCTCTTACTCCTTGTCCAGTGAATGGAGTCTTTGTCATCTTTCCTTTGAGACAAGATTGACAAGTGTCATAAGTTTGATATTCGAACGTGTCCAAATATCCTTCTCTATGCAACTTAGTCAACCTTCTCTCATTGATGTGACCCAGTCTACAATGCCATAAGAAAGCTTTATTTAAATCTGGAGACTTTCTTTTTAGTGTGTTCTGGACATTGAAAATTTGGAGTTGGTTTAACACATATATGCCGTTATTTAGAGTACCGGACCCAATCAAACCATGATTAAGGTGGATGTTGACAACATCTCTTACAAACGTGAAATCATAACCTTTATTTGATAACAAGGAAACTGATATGATATTACACGTTAAGCTGGGTACAAAATAACAGTTATGTAAAACCAAAATGTGTCCACTCGTCAATCCTAGGTGATAATCCCCGACGGACGCAGCTCCCACGCTAGCTCCGTTAGCAACCCTGAGGATCATATCACCTTCCTCCAGCACTCTACGGTTTCTCAGTGCCTGCAATGAATTGCAAATATGAGATCCTGATCCGGTATCCAATACCCAGGAAGTAGAGTTGATTGACAGACAATTCTCAATTACAAACACACCTGAAGTCGAAGCCACAGCTTGCTTCGGTTCCTGGTTCTTGGCGTTCCACGCCTTGCAATCCTTCTTCCAGTGCCCTTTCCTGTGACAATGGAAGCACTCATCCAGGCCAACTACCGGTGCTGCAATCTTTTTCTTTCCCTTCTTTCCCACCTTACTAACACCTCCTCTAGGTCTGGGTGCGGCCTTCTTCTTCCTTCCTTTGGCCCTAGCCTTGGACCCGGAAGAAGATGCTCCGCCAACAAACATAGCGGGTGTTTCCCTTGCCTTCTGCAAGGTGCCCTCCGCACTCCTTAACATGTTCAGGAGTTCCGCAAGTTCAACTTCTTTTCCTTGAAGATTGAAGTTGAGGATAAACTGGGCGTAGGTGGGAGGAAGGGACTGGAGAACAAGGTCTGTATAGAGCTCATTATCCAAAGTCGTCCCAAGGTCTGCGAGCTCTTCTATATAGCCAATCATCTGTAGGACATGTTCACCTACCGATGACCCGACAGCCAACCTCGCTCGAAACAATTTCTTTGAGGTCTCGTATCTTGCTATACGAGATTGCTCTCCATAAAGTTCCTTTGTATGGAGAAATATGCCATCTAAGGACATATCCTCGTGCCTCCTCTGATGTTCATTATTCATCGAGGCAAGCACGATGCACTTGGCTCTCGCGCAATCTAAATCCCAGGTTTTGCGGATTTCCTTATCCGCATTACTGGATTTGGGACCAGGGACAGCAGGTGCCGTAGCGGTGAGGATGTACCCCAATTTGTCGTAGGTCAAGGCCATCTTGACATTCCGCAGCCAATCTTTATAGTTTGGCCCCGTCAGTATATTTTTCTCTAAAAGTAACTTAAGTCCAGTCATTTTCAGGGTAGCTGCAATTAGGAGAGAGAGAAGAAAACTCTTTAGCATGATGCTCTTGCAAGTTTAGAGTGGTTTTTAGTTTATCTAAACTGGATGGCTCCCACTGTTTCTCGAATCCTTCCTCAAACCATAAAAGAAGAATTAGCCAAGACTATTCTCACCGTACAATACTTGCTTAACCGTTCAGCCAGGCCGGTGTCGATACTTCGAGGGAGGTTTTCCAACGCTTTCGCGAAGTTCCTTAATTAAGTAACCTCTTTTCTCTGGGGGCGTAACCCCGCTGACACTTTTCTGGACACCTACTAGGTTTATAGCATTGATCGTTAAGCGACGAATATCCTGATAAGTAGCATATACTCACAGTAGGATCGGGATCCAAATATCATCGTCTGATAATGTTGTAGGAATGCTACCAACATTCATCAAACTCAAAATGGTATGCATCTCTTTGCAAATTTCAGTTTCTTTAGAAATTCCCGATATAAGTTTTTGCCCCATGCTCTTATGACCTTGACTAAGGGCCAACAAATCATAAGTCACATGTCAAGTTCTGCCCATCATTATCCTGTTGATTTGAACCCATCCGTATACTCTTGACTAAGGGCCAACAAAGTAATACGACTGTCCCAAACCAACTCATCTATCTATGCAACAAATGAATACCCCAGCAGCTACCAATCACTATGTCTTGACTAAGGGCCAAACAAACATAGCTTGAATACTACTGACCATTCATAAGAAATGACGGAGGGCTACGACTGGTTTTGGCGAAACCGTGAACGTAGTGAACTTGATATAACCGAAGGAACCTGATAGCTTTTAAAAGGAGTGGTTAAATCTCCGCATTTAAAATTATCTGTTTTAAAAATAACCGAGTGGTTTCTTTTAAATTGTTCCAACGATTTAAACTTTGGTTTGTTTTACTTTGCATTATAGATAATGCGTCCCATCATTAACCTATCATTGCAGAAAACAACGAAAATACAACGTCCTCTTATGCCATCCGCATTCGCCACGGGGTCCCGTCATCACCCGTTAGGTTACTTAACTAACGACAGAGCGGGGGCTGGGCTAGCGCGGGTGTAAAACATAAGTGACGTCTAAATAGCTACAATAAATATAGATATTTTACATTCGTCTGACGCAATGATATTCATTCCAGAACACAGATAAACAATATTGGATTTGCAAGCAATCTGTATTTCTTTTGAGCCTGCAAGAAAAGACAGATTACACAGTTGTGATGAATAGCCGTTTACCCCACCCTCGACCCCTACGGGTACGGCAAACTACCCACCCGGCAGTCTGTGTACCCCACCTTGGGTCAGTCCTAGGAGCAAAAACAGTAAAATGAAATAATACAACGGTGGCTACAACCGCAACCTGGAAGTGCCCCGCGAAAATAATATTACAACAAATTACATTTACAACAAATGAATTAAACTATAACCCATTGCTAACCCCGGCTATACACCACAACAGTCCAATACAGTTTATATGCACAAACAGATATAACCATTTCAGAAATGTGCAACCCCCTGCCAACCGACATACTAGCAGTTAGGGGAGGTTTACGAACACATTAAACAATCACAGATATAATCCAATACGCAAATTCTGTACAATTCGATCGAATAAACAACATCAATATTGCTCCAAAATCTGCTCTGTTAAACAGTAACCTGAGCAATAATTAAATATTCCAGAAAACCCCAAATATCACAGGGGACCCACCCATGAAAAATGAGCTCATGACTCAGCAACTCGGCCGCGGAAGCGCGGCGGATCGGTGGGATCCGCCGCCCTTCCGCGGCGCTTTAGTCGAATCATGGGCTCGAATTTCTTGGGTGTTCTCCTGTGGTCATGTCAAGCTCTCTGAACACACCAGAAAAATTTTAGGACTTCATTTTAAGTTCGACAGAAACTAAACAGAATTAGGGTTTTCCGGCTTCGTTTTTTCGTTCGAAATTCGTACAAATTTGCGATTAAGTTATTTAGTGTTTAGCGAGGCTCTGATACCACTGTAAGTCGATGTACTTCACCCCAGTACTTATGGGGAGGCGGAATTTTCAAAAACAATCAAGTTTAAACAACGAACATCGACTAACCGCTTGAATCGAAGCTAAACTATAAATAACCGTATCTTATGAGTTTCTTTTCACAAGTGATTAGGGATTATACCTAATGAAACCGGTCCTTCTTCTTTACGTCCTCCTTTGTTCTCCTCGACCTTCTCTAGGTAGTAGACGATCCACCCGAGAGCAAAACTCCAAGCTAAACCTCTAACTTGAGGTAACTAATCAACTTTGATTGCTAATCAAAGATGAAAGGATGATGTAGAGTGTAGGTTATGGATTGTTTAGTCTAACTAATCCTTTGATCTCAACACATGAGGATTAAGGATTAGGGTTTGAAGATGAGAGCTTGAGGAGAGAGAATGTGAGATAAGATAATGAGAGAAGAGAGAGAGTGTATCATAATATTATGAAGCATTCTTATTTTAGAATAATCAATAAAGGAAATGAATAAGCATGCTTCATAAAATATCTTGTGATGATTCATTAGCATGAGTCATTAAGCAATAAATGTGCATTAATGAAGTGAATGAATCACCACCATGACTCACTCTCTCATCCAAAAGAAACCTCCTTAGTCACATCTTCTAGAAGCTTCTCGAGTAATTACGAGAACGCCCCTCCGATCCGTAAAAATACGGAAAAACTTTAGACTGTATAAATCCAATAACCGGATACCAGTAACTGGCTTAAACCAAAGCCGACTGGTAAAAACTGTCCGAAAGTCGTACGCGCGTAAACGCATGTATGCGTCCGAACCCTTTGTCGCAAAACCATGCAACCTCTATATCGTTTCGCCTGGAGTAGGAAACTCTCTGTGTGGGACTCTAGAGACTCGACTACTACGCTGGCAGTGGGTTTAACCACAGACCGCAAGCGGCACTAGCTGTACGTAACGGTCCCCAGGTAGTTGTCGATAAGAAGGCCGATGAGTAAACCCATCCGAACTCCTACTGAGTCTGATGTGACAATCTCCATACAGTCCGGTCCGTTCGTCCAAGACTATCGCATATCGGGCCTAGGGGGGCGGCAAGCGTCAGTCCCCTAATAGCGGTATAAGTCGTGTCGGAGTGAAGCCCATTACACCCTGAGAAACTACTGGAACCTACCAGCAAATCTCGCTTGCCCTGGCCAGGGACTTTGCGTAATGGATCTCTGACACAGCACGATATCTACCCCCAATACCGGGAGGGACGAATACTGTCTAACCGCCACTGCCTCCAAGTGCTCGGGACTGCACCCAACTGCTACCTGTTTGCACGACTCCTTTGAGCCGTGGTAGGGTAGCAATCTAAGAACAGTGGGACACACTCGAGGCGAAGTAGCAGTGTCAAGTCTGCGGACTACGCTGTACTCATGTCACCTGGGAACTGTTCACTGACGACTGGTATCAAACCAACCAACAGTTCCCTGTGAGTCCTGTCCGGTGTACCCGTAACCTAACGAGCACCTGTATACTATCTCCAGTACTACGTACTGACGGCTGTGGGACAGACCATCTCCCCAACTGGGAAGAGAAGCGTACACACTAGTCTACTCCGGAGTATCGATGCTCTGTCTCGATAATCCAACGACCAGGGACCTGAATAAGGATGTGCTTGTAGACTACCCAGCCCCCACTAGTGTGACTGCCATCACAACGCTGGTAGACAAGCAAGATCCTAAGAGCTCTATCAATACGTACACTCACATATTAAGATAGAAAAACCAAGTAGCATACTACCATGTTTAGCAAGACTGTTATATACATGTGAATATCCCAAGCTTCCATTAAGTAATATACAAGCTAGTATGATACAGTAATGGCCTTCTAGGGCATAAACACTAACACGATGCACATAGCACGGCACAGTGGCGGACGTCTAATGTAAGAAACTAACCATATATGTATATAGCTTTTGTTTAATAGGTACGTTCCGCCGTTTTGAAAACAATTTAGAAGAGTTTCATTATTTTAAACGTTTCGTGTCATATCAGACATGTAGGTAAATACTGAGACTATAGCTCGCTTTTTAGAAATCCCTTCGATAACTATCAATGCATGCAAAATATATCCAGGTACTGTCCCCTGACTAGTACTGTTCAGTACGAAAACAAAAAACAATATCATAAAAACGTACTAGTCCATAAGGAATAAATCCTAAAATGTATATAAGAATACCCTGTGCGTCTGGTGCGCACGGAAATCAAAATCCACATATGTGCCATACATGTGCATAGAAACAACATCTAGGTGCAACGGGTGTGCACGAAACATCTGTCATAGGCAACGTGTGTGCCTGACAGCAAAATCAGGTGTATCTGATATGCACGAAGAATCCCGATTTAGTGCATCGGGTGTGCACCAAAATCGTATCTCACAACATGCGCTCAATACGCTCGAAAATCCAAACCAGGTGCATCCATCATGCACGAATAAAATCTAAATCATGCGCACTCAACATGCAAGAAATCACGAAATCCAATATCAAGCGTCGAACATGCGCAAAGTCCAAATCAAATGCACGGAGTGCAAGAAATTAACATCAATATCAGAATCAAAATCGACGGTATACAATACGGCTCAATCAAAATCAGGTATACCGCGGTATATAAGCTCACAACCATGTGCATCAGTGTGCACAAATCAAATCAAAACACTAAAAGTCCATGAAAACTATGCTGGAAGCGAAAATCAAATCACCGGCATAAAATAGGCATGAAATCACAATCAAAACCGCAAGCGTAATAACTATGCGCAAAATATAAATACCCAGTAACCATGGTGCATGAAAACAAATATCATGGAACTCGGTCATCAAAACTAAATCATGCGACAATTCGCCCAAAATACCGAAATCCAAGGTGACGAATACGTGATAATCGAAGCACAAAATCACAAATCATAAATACCGCCGTCGATATTTCCTCCTTCGCAGTCGAGAAGGTGCCGGTGCATCCAATGCTAGCAGCGCAAGATATCTGCTTGCCTCTTGCTCACGGTCTGGCATCCTCTGTCTCTGAGTCCTTATCTCCTCTGCGGATTAACAATCTCACAATCCATCGGCTCATCGGCCCTGTCAGGTGTGCTAACGGGTAAGATTCCGTTCTGGAACTTCTCTGGTCATCTGCGTTCTGAGCACAGCATATTCCTCGGAAACTGGTCGCATCCCAATTCCTCTGTAGACATATCCGACCTTTAACCTTAATTGGGAGTAACAACAGCTCGTCAGCATCTCGCACGAACCTCTTGTTCCGCTTGTCTGTGCCGTCGTCCACTTCGACGTCATGTCTCTATCTGCGCACTGTAAATGTTCTCGGCTACGGTCAATCCGAAGTCTCTCACACGGACTCGAAATCACGAACTTCGTATCTTCATCACTCTGTGGAAGATATCTAGCCGAACATGTCCTCAGGAATTCGTCCCAACCTGCGGAGATATACTCCATACTCGTCCTTCCTTGATCAACTCACAACGCATCCGGTTGAGGTCCTTCATCCAAACCTGGTCAACTATCTCGTCGACGATGCCGAACTCTGGCCTGCTGGGTGTGCACAATATGACCACTCCTGGGTCCAAGCCTTCTCGTATAGTATTCCAGAAAGGTCATGTCGAGGTCTCTCTCAAATCACGTTTCTACCGAATTTTCCGGAAGTTACCATACTTCACTATATATGTTTCTTGTTCCGGAACGGCTGCATACTCATCGCGACTCCTTCTGGAAGGTATATCAATAATCAATGCCTCTGCATGCGTATCGCATCTCTGATGTCAGTGGAGTGGAATGTCATCTCGTCGAATTCTCATGCGAACTCTTTACTCCACTCTGTTCCAAGGTCGACTGATTCGGACTCGTCTTCTCGTGGCTGCATGGACTGCGCTCCAACGGCTATACTCGTATCTTGAGTCTCCCAACCAATGTATCCCATCACATGATATCCGAATGATGTCGGACCATCCGATCGATTTGCCAGAACCTCATAATCCCCCAAGAGATCAACATCTTGAGTACAGTTTAATAGTATTCCGGTACATACTGTTAGTTATAAGTATGCCCTAGAGGCCATTACTATACATAAGATGTATATTGTAGTGGATGCTTGGACATATATAGGGAGGACTTTCTTGCTCGACATGGTAGTATGCTATCTGGTTATTCTTTACCTTAACGTGTACACTGATTGTCTCTCTGTTACATGTTGGTAAAGCCCTTAGGATGTGTACTTGACTACCTGGACTATGATGCGGATCATACTAGTGGGGACATGGTAGTCCATAAGTACATCCTTCAAGGTCCCTAGTCGTGGGTATATCGAGAGGGGGCATCGATATACCAGTGTAGACTAGCGTATGCCTTATCGACCCATACAGATGGGCGATGGATGATCCCATATCCATTGGTGTTTGACATCAGAGATGATATACGGGTGCTCAGTGGAGACTGGGTACACCGGATGGACTCGCCGAGAACTCCTAGATGGTATTATACCTTACGTCAGATGGCAGTTCTCTGGTGACACTGGTACAGGTTAGTCTGTAGACCTGAGATCGTCATAGAGTCTAGTGTGATTCCCACTGTGCTTTGATTTCCACCTTACCACTTACAAGTGGGCGTGCAAAACGGTGGTTTTTGGGTACAGTCCCGAGTCACATGGAGGCAATGAGCTAGGGGTTTCGTCTCTCCCGGTATTGGGGGTTGATGTTGCGCTATGCTCGATTGGCCATAACAGGGAAGTCCCTGGTCAGGGCTGGTTTAGAGATTTACTGGTAAGTGTTACCAGTAGTTTCTCGACCCGTTATGAGCCTCACATCGGCATGACTTATCGGTTATTGGGGTCTGACGTTTACCACCCCTAGACTTGATATGCGGCATATCAGACGAGGAGACCGGACTGTACGGTAGTGTCACTGTCAGGATTTTTGCAGGAGTTGGAGCGGGCTTGCTTGCTGATCTTCTGATCGCTCAATACCCGGGTAGCCGTTACGTCCAGCTAGTACTGTTGACGGCTTGTGGGTGTTTGATATGATCATCACATACTGCCGGCGTATTGACGAGTCTTTAGAGTCCTACATAGAGGTTGTACTGGCTCAGGCAAAACGAAATAGGAGCGCATATGTGATATGTGCGGGACCGAGAATAATGCGTGTATGCGATACCGTATTCTATTCTCGCGAGTTTGTGTCGATCGGTTATATGCGATATAACCAAGTTATCGAATCAAGGGTTGATTCGATAAGTCGATACATTGGATGTTAGTCGGTTATATGTGATATAACCGGAGTTTTAAGTCAAGTGTTGATTTAATAATTTAGTGTATAATTGTATATGTGATATACAAATTTACATTAACTAACATTGGTTCACTGAAGCATTTATTTTTCTCACTTGTGCACAAGTTAATATATATGTGATATATATTTATTAGTGCACAAATTGTATCATGGTTGTTGATACACATATAATGGGTGTATAAGACTTATACCATACTAATTATATTTGTTAGGTTTTTATATTTAAAGTAATTCTAAAACAAATGGATAATGAGCACAAATGCATGAAGCTTCATGAAGCTTATGTTGCATTGACTTAGTCCACTAGTTTTGTTTTACTTAAGATATTAGTTAACCTAACCACTATGATTACCCATGGTAAAGTCTCTACATGAGTTAATATATGATACTCACTCACCATGGTTAGCTCATTCTCTCTCTTGATTATTTTTCATATTCATTTTGAGCTCATCTTCTTCCTCCCCAAAATTTCTTTCTAGGGTTTGAAATAGAGAGAGAATCAAAGTGAGAAAAGAAATTCTAAAGTGTACCCATTTCCTATCTCACCATCCTCTACTAAACTAGCACTTTAGTTTAGGGTGTTCGCTTCACTAATTCTTTGGTTAGTGAAGTAGAAACTTGAGTTTGTATTCCCTCGACGTAGATCATCTTCGGCCTCGAAGACTTCAAGCAATACCGTTGCCTCTTCTCATGGAGCCGTCCGAGAGTCCGCGAGTTCGATGATCGCGGCGAAGGGACTACTACAAGGAGCTTAAGAACTGAAGGACCGATCTACAAAGGTTGTATTTCGTATTCACTTAGTGTTAAAGAGTTTAACTTGCATGTCTTAACCTAATTTTCTAGCAAAGATCTTGCTTAGAGTTATTCGGCACGGCTAAAATTTTAATCCGGCATGGTTGATGCCTTGTAAATCCTTCTTAGAGTGCCTAGTAACCCTACAGTGGTATCAGAGCCTAGCTAGAGCATTAGGCGATGTGTTTACGAAGTTAAAACCCCGATCGAACCCGTAATCGACAAAGTAAACCCCTCTCTGGAAAATTTTTCAAAACTGGGATTTTTCTGAATTAAAAATGCTTAAAAAAATCAGCAGGCAATTATAAGGGAAACCGTGCAAAACGACAATGTTTGGCGCCCAAAGCGCCGCGGAACCGCGGCACGAGCAGGCTCCCGCGGCGATTCCGCGGCCATATGGTGACGTCACACTTATCTTTTTGCACAGTAATGTTCCAATTTAATTTCATGTTGTTTCTGAGTATTTTTAACCTGACTCAAGTGTTGAGTATTCTGGGGTTTATTTTGTAATCGTTGATTCGATCGGAATATTTAATTTCGTTTTGTTTTCCGGATATTTAGAACGTGTTAAAAAGTTCGAACGGATATCAATAACTCTCTTTTTCCCGACCCGGAAAATTTCCATGTGTTGGATTTTTCCGTTTGTTTAAGAACGTCTAGATCGTGCAAGTTACGCGATGGACCCTCTAGAAGACAACAAACCTTAACTCGATTATGTGACCGTCTTGAATTGCCTTTTGAACCTTAGGGTTTAGGGCAGTACGGCGTGCTACATGTGAGGCGTTGGCTTGACCCTTCTACGGTTGGACCATTGGTACTGTGGCATGTGATGGATGTTTTTAAACTCCCCTCAAGTGTTGAGAACTAATTAGGAAAACTTGGGTGTTTGATTATTCGATCGGAAAGTTTAACATTGTCTATTTATCTGGAATGTGATACAATATTTGTAATCCACAAGTAGTTATGAGATAACTAATTTGGATGTTATAAACATAGCAGTTTAGTCTCAAATGATCAGTTGCCACGGAATTTTGATGCGATCAAAAGTCCGTCGCAATCACGTAGCGTACGCGGATACTCGCCGGGTAAACTTAATAGACAGCCATGCCCCCATAGTCCCGACAAAGTGACTGTAGGAGAACCCCGTCCCCGAAAGCATCCGTTCGGGTGCTCGCGGCAGCGGTGTTCCGCCTTAGTGCACTTCGTCGACGGCATCCGGGGGTGCGGCCGTCTACTAAAGTTTGCGACGAGCATTCGATCAAATATCGGGAATCTTATTGAATTGCCCGACTAGATATTGAAAAGTGTTTTCGATATAGAGACTAAAATGCGGGGTTTATAATTGTTAGGCATGTGAAGTCTAAGGAGGTTGCGGATTCCAACTGTTGTAGTTTTACACTTTCTTTTCTGCGACCGTAAGTGTAATATGTGTTATCGCCGGTTTCGTTGCTATATGTCAACGACAATTGGGATGCGCATATTTACTTACTTTGATGACATGTGATGTTATGTGTTGCTGGATATGCTAGATTGGATCGTCGCGTTTTGAATAGCCGGGGGTTTTATGTGAGATGAGGGTTTTTATTTTCATTCATGTAAATTTAATGTATGTAATATTCTTTTATTGGGGCACTTCCGGGATGAGGTTGCTGTCACCTTTTGTATATTATTTACTTTTCCGCACAAGGATAGACCCAAGGAGGAGAGCACAAGTAACCGGGTTCTGGAGTCCAGTGGGAGACCAACTCGAGGAGTCGAGTCCGGGTCTCCTAACTCTAGAATCGGTAGGGTTGCTTGCCGCTCTCGTAGGGGTCTAGGGGTGTGGGTTTGGCTATTCATCGCGACCGTGGAATCCGTGTTTTATAGAGGCTCAAAATAAAACACGGACGTCCTAGTATATCCAATGTTTCATATGTTTCTTCTGCTGCGATATCTGTGATGTGATCATTTGATATGTTGTGATAGATACTGTATATAGTATATATGATATATTATATAGACGTTACTTATGTTTTACACCCGCGCTAGCCCTGCCCCGCTCTGCCGTTAGTTACCTAACCTAACGGTGCACGAGGGGACATCGACGAGAATGCG
Source organism: Agapanthus africanus (assembly GCA_030015575.1). NCBI lineage: Eukaryota > Viridiplantae > Streptophyta > Magnoliopsida > Asparagales > Amaryllidaceae > Agapanthus > Agapanthus africanus. The sequence goes on along the minus strand of JASDDO010000031.1, from coordinate 268,195,249 downwards.
GATGGCATAAGTGTACGTCGTATTTATCTGTGATGTTTAGGTGACTTAAATGATGGGACTACATTAATGTGATTAATGAAAGAAAAGAAACCTAAAAGATGTATTGGAATCGAATTTTTCAAAAACAGGTAGCTGCAGTTCTTGCTTTGCATCGCGGTGTTCCTTGTAGAACATCCTGCACCTTATTCGATAAGGAAAGGGCCGAGATCCCTTCACCGGGAGTGACCCCTTTAGCAATGACTGGAAGATGCTACACCCCTCGGGTTTGTCTTTTGATTGCTTTTCTAGTTCTTGCTTTGCACAGTGATATATATGATATATCCTGCACCTCATTCGACGAGGAAAGAGCCGAGATCCCTTCACCGGGAGTGACCTCTTTAGCGAAACTAGCAAAAGCCTAAAAAACACTCCATTTTAAAATCATTTGATTCTACAACGATATCAAGTTCATTACGCAATAGGTTTTCAGAAAAACCTGTCGTAGCCCTCCGTCATTTCAGATAAGTCCTGTTTAGTATTCGTGCTGCGTTTGTTGACCTTGTCAAGGCGCAGTGTGCGGTAGATGACCAGTATTTATCTGCTTATGCATATGATGCAGATTGGATTAGGGTAGTCGTACGGCCTTGTTGACTTTGTCAAGGGTCGTGCGGGTGGGTTTAATTCAATCAAGAAATGACGGGTTGAACTTGACTTACGGTCTATGGTTTGTTGACCTTGTCATGGTCATAGATCGTTCGAGGCAAAATTATCGGAAATTTCAAGTGTTGAAATTTGCAATGAGATTGCATACCTTCTATGAGATAGTTGGATCCCGAAACCCACTGTGAGTAATTGTTACTCCTGGGAGAGTTTTACACATTACAATTAGCTGATCAAGTAGGTGTCTAGAAAGGTGTCAACGGGGTTACGCCTCTGGGAAAACGAGGTTTACTTTAATTAGGTCCGTACGAAAGCACGGGGAACCTCCCTCAAAGTACCGACACTGGCCTGGCTGAAAGATTGGCGAAGTTGTAGGGTGTAATTAATCCCGGCTAGTCTTTCCTTTTAGGGTTTGAAGGAAGATTTGATAAAAACAGTGGGAGCCATCCTGATTAGATAAAATAATAACCAATCTGATCTTGCAAGAGCGCATGCAGAGTGTTTTCTTCTCTATCTCTCTCCAGTTAGCGACCATGTCACGCCTTAATCAAGATAATAATACGGATGTATTGACCGAACCCGCTTGTTATACTGTGCTGGGGAACGTTGGTCCTGCTCCAACTTATAATTGTTATAGGACAGAGCAGGAAATTGGGGATTACTAGAATTCTCGTGCCGCCCAAACGAAGAAAGTGCATATTGATGCATCATCTTCGGGTGTGTTCATTACAGAGAACTGTTTCTCAGTATCCTTTACGTCCTGGGTATGAGATACCGGATCAGGATCCCGCATATGTAATCTGTTACATGGGCTACAGAAAGGTAGAGAACTGAGAACAGGTGATAAGTTTCATGAGATAGAAAACGGTGCAAGTGTTGCAGCCAAGTTTGTTGGTCACTATCACCCTGTATTACCAGAATACATTGATTCTGAACGAATGTTATTAGATACCGAACCTGATATACAACATCATATCAGTCTCTTTATTAGTAAAGAAAGGATATAATTTTGTATTGTTGGATAATGTTTTGAACATTTCCTATATCAAGAGTTGATCGGTTCAGGCACGTTATCTAAAAGCATTGACGTTCTAAATCAAACTACAGTTCTTAGTATACAGAACACACACAAGAGGAAGAGTTCAGAAATGAACCAATCGTTCTTGAGGTATTGTAGACTAGGTCATATCAATGCGACCCGACTAGCTGAAGTTACATATAGATGCATATTTAAATTAGTTTGAATTTACATCTTGTGAAACTTGCCAGTCATGTCACAGAGATAAGATGACCATAGCTCTGTTTATAGGAAATAGAGAAAGAGTTAATGAACTCTTGGGATTGATACATACTGATGTATGAAGGTCCCCTGTCTACACATGCGAAGACCGGTTCTTTGTACTTCATTACATTTTCTGATGATCTCACAAGATTCAGACATATGTTCCTGTTGAAACACAAGTCCGAAGCTTTTGAGATATTCACAGAATATAAGTTAGAAGTAGAGAACCAAAACGGGTATAAGTATTATGTCCTTTGATGTGATCAAGGAGGAGAATACTTGAGCATGGAATTCCTGGATAATTCTAAAGCAGAATGAGATTCTCTCTCAGCATTACTCCTCCGTATACACCACAACACGTCGGTGTATCGGGGCGGAGCAATCACACCCTATGTGATAAGGTGTGCTTTATGATGAGTACTACTGAGTTACCTATTTCCTTTTGGGAGTTATGCACTGGAGAAGTTGCATACCTATTGAATAGGGTTCCGATCAAATCAGTTGCCTACCACTTCATATAAGATATGGAAAGGGAAGAGCCCATCTCTTAAGTCAGTTAAGATTTGGGGTTGTCCGGCCTATGTCTAAAAGCAAAATCCGGACAAACTCGAGGCAAAGTCAGTTCTGTAGAAGTTTGTTGGATATCCCAAGCATTCGCAAGGGAATATCTTCTACCAAACCGAGGAACAAAAGATGTTTTGTTTCTCAGCATGCCACCTTTGTGAAAGGGAATTTCTTGGAAAGAAATTAGTGGACATGAGGTAGAACTGGAAGTAGTTCCAGCTATACAAACTGCAGCTGATGATTTGGTAGAACCAAAGGATTCAATAGTTTCCAACGAATCTCAGCTTCTCCGCCGATCTAGTAGGGTTCCTCACCCACCTGAGAGATACTTCAGTTTCTCTATGACAGTGGGAGCGAGAATTGCATCATGAGATGATGACCCAACTAGTTTTGAGTTGGCCATCAGGAGTGGAACTCTGTAAGAATGGCTGGATGCTTAACTATCTGAGATGGAATCCTTATACACCAACAAAGTATGGATTTTGGTTGCTTTATCTGAAGGGTTAAATCCCCATCAGGAGCAAGTATATCTTGAGAAGATTACTTGGTGTACTTGGAAAAGTTGAGACTTTCAAAGATAGACTTGTTAAAGGTTTGCTTCATTGACCAAGTATGGATTATGATGAAACCTTTTCTAAGTAGCTATGCTTAAGTCCATCCAGATCCTACTTGCCACGGCTACATACCATGACTACGATATCTGGCGGTTGGGTGTCATGACTGCTTTTCTAAATGATGTTTTAGAAGAGAGAGTCTATAAGTACACAGTCAAAGGGCTTCGTAGACAGTGGGAGCAGCGGAAACATGTGTAAGATGTTTTATGTGATAAAGAAGGCATCGCGGAGTTGGAACGTCTGTTTTGATGTGGTAGTCAAAGAGTTTGACATCATCAAAATGGTAGATGAACCTTGTATATAAAAAAAAGGTAGTAGGGAGTATGGTAGTGATCCTCGTAGAGTACGTGGATGACATGCTCTTGATAGGGAAGGAGTTTCCTATGCTACGCTCGGTCAACCTCCGCTTAACACAAGGATTCTCCATATAGGATCAAAGTGATACCTACTAAATCCTGGGTTTTGGATCTATATGATAGATCTAATTGGATGTTAGGATACTCACTAGTTGTAGTGAGATGGTATCAATCGATCCTGGGGAGAATCATTGGATGTGTTCCAGGGTGATAAGGACGAAGTCAGTCACATGCATTGTCTTTACCCTCAGTAAAGGGACGGTATGTTGGAAGAGTTCCAAGCAAGATACCGTGGCATACTAGACGATAAAGGCTGGATACATCGCTACCAAAGATGCCACAAAGAGGAAGTCTGGGTGTATATTAGTTCATGAGATGAACTTCGTTCCTACCATTGTATGACAATGGAGTTGTAGCTTATGCCTAGGAACGCACGTCCCATCACTGATCCAGACATATCTAAGGCAGTGTCACCTGATCATGGAGATGGTTGATCTCCAGGGGATCGAGGTTAGGAGAGTAGACTCAGAGGACAACACGGCGGATCCACTCACGAAGGCCTTTTCCCAGAGAAAGACTTTTATAGGATGGTTGAGTATGAGATACTACAACCACTGTTATCAGATGGCCCTAGTGCAAGTGGGAGATTGTTAGTTATAAGTATGCCCTAGAGGCCATTACTATACATGAGATGTATATTGTAGTGGATGCTTGGACATATATAGGGAGGACTTTCTTGCTCGACATGATAGTATGCTATTTGGTTACTCTTTACCTTAACGTGTACACTGATTGTCTCTTTGTTACATGTTGGTAAAGCCCTTAGGATGTGTACTTGACTACCTGGACTAAGATGCGGATCATACTAGTGGGGACATGGTAGTCCATAAGTGCATCCTTCAAGGTCCCTAGTCGTGGGTTTATTGAGACGGGCATCGATATACCAGTGTAGACTAGCGTATGCCTTCTCGACCCATACAGATGGGCAATGGATGATCCCATATCCATTGGTGTTTGACATCAGAGATGATATACGGGTGCTCAGTGGAGACTGGGTACACTGGACGGACTCGCCGAGAACTCCCATATGGTATTATACCTTACGTCAGATGGCAGTTCTCTGGTGACACCGGTACATGTTAGTCTGTAGACCCGAGATCGTCATAGAGTCTTGTGTGATTCCCACTGTGCTTTGATTTCCACCTTACCACATCCAAGAGGGAGCGCAAAATGGTGGTTTTTGGGTACAGTCCCGAGTCACATGGAGGCAATGAACGATAGGAGGGGTTTCGTCTCTCCCGGTATTGGGGGTTGATGTTGCGCTATGCTCGATTGGCCATAACAGGGAAGTCCCTGGCCAGGGCTGGTTTAGAGATTTACTGGTAAGTGTTACCAGTATTTTCTCGACCCGTTATGAGCCTCGCATCGGCATGACTTATCGGTTATTGGGGTCTGACGTTTACCACCCCTAGACTTGATATGCGACATATCAGACGAGGAGACCGGACTGTATGGTAGTGTCACTGTCAGGCTTTCTGCAGGAGTTGGAGCGGGCTTGCTTGCTGATCTTCTGATCGCTCAATACCCGGGTAGCCGTTACGTCCAGCTAGTACCGCTGACGGCTTGTGGGTGCTTGATATGATCATCACCTACTGCCGGCGTATTGACGAGTATTTAGAGTCCTACATAGAGGTTGTACTGGCTCAGGCAAAACGAAATAGGAGCGCATATGTGATATGTGCGGGACCGAGAATAATGCGTGTATGCGATACCGTATTCTATTCTCGCGAGTTTGTGTCGATCGGTTATATGCGATATAACCAAGTTATCGAATCAAGGGTTGATTCGATAAGTCGATACATTGGATGGTAGTCGGTTATATGTGATATAACCGGATTTTTAAGTCAAGTGTTGATTTAATAATTTAGTGTATAATTTTATATGTGATATACTAATTTACATTAACTAACATTGGTTCACTTAAGCATTTATTTTTCTCACTTGTGCACAAGTTAATATATATGTGATATATATTTATTAGTGCACAAATTGTATCATGGTTGTTGATACACATATCATGGGTGTATAAGACTTATACCATACTAATTATATTTGTCAGGTTTTTATATTTAAAGTAATTCTAAAAAAAATGGATAATGTGCACAAATGCATGAAGCTTCATGAAGCTTATGTTGCATTGACTTAGTCCACTAGTTTTGTTTTACTTAAGATATTAGTTAACCTAACCACTATGATTACCCATGGTAAAGTCTCTACATGAGTTAGTATATGATACTCACTCGCCATGGTTAGCTCATTCTCTCTCTTGATTATTTTTCATATTCATTTTGAGCTCATCTTCTTCCTTCTCAAAATTTCTTTCTAGGGTTTGAAATAGAGAGAGAATCAAAGTGAGAAAAGAAATTCTAAAGTGTACCCATTTCCTATCTCACCATCCCCTACTAGACTAGCACTTTAGTTTAGGGTGTTTGCTTCACTAATTTTTTGGTTAGTGAAGTAGAAGCTTGAGTTCGTATCCCTCGACGTAGATCAACTTCGGCCTCGAAGACTTCAAGCAATACCGTTGCCTCTTCTCATGGAGCCGTCCGAGAGTCCGAGAGTTCGATGATCGCAGCGAAGGGATTACTACAAGGAGCTTAAGAAGTGAAGGACCGATCTACAAAAGTTGTATTTCGTATTCACTTAGTGTTAAAGAGTTTAACTTGCATGTCTTAACCTAATTTTCTAGCAAAGATCTTGTTTAGAGTTATTCGGCACGGCTAAAATTTTAATCCGGCATGGTTGATGCCTTGTAGATCCTTCTTAGAGTGCCTAGTAACCCTACACATACCCCAACACCTGTGGACCAACCGTAGAAGGGCAAACCCAAGCCTCACAAATGGCACCGCTAAACTGCCGCAAACCCTAAGGTTCGAAGGTGTTCCATGGTCATTACGTCGAGTTAGGGTTTCATTCTTCTAGAGGGTCCATAGCATTACTTTCATTGTCTTCCGAATACTTTAAAATTGGAAAAGGGTTTCTGACATTCGATCGTCTCTATCGACTCTCAACGAATCTGCGTGAAGTCGTCTCTAGCTGAAATCAATCTATCTGATGACCTCTCATCGGGGTAGGTGAATGAACCACATGTCCTAGTCATTCATCCTCGGGTGACTGGCGACCTTCTATCATATCTCAAGTATAAACTCGTGCTGCAACAGCTCCAAACATCTGGGGCGACATCTCGTCATTCGCAGCAACAACTGGCTCATTCGTCTGCACGCTGAACAGCGCCTCAATCATCATGAATAAGCGATATATCAATGGTCATCACATTCTGGCTGGCCTCTAGCAGTAGCCTGATCCTCTGGTGCTGATCTGCACGTCCGAGAAATCTCGTAAAAGCGATCTGTCATGCTCATGGCGCGAAAACACAATAAAATGAAGCCTCTATGCAATCGTATGTCTCTGGAATCACGCCTTGGTCTTTCCTCGTCCGTGACGAGCTCATACTGACGAAACTCTAGCCGTAGCTCTCTCTCTGCCCGTGTAATCGTGGCAGCAAAGTCATAACCAATATCGATGAGGATAGATCATAGGAATGAATATAATACTCTGCAAAGAAATGTACATCCTAAGGTTTCTTAAGCGGAGTAGCGTATCGTAAGTATGCCGCGGAACATACGTACGGTACGTCACTCTACTGAAGCTACCTACTCCATCAACCAAGGGTCAACCTACGCGACGAAAGTTCGGGTATAATACCCCCTCGACTAAGTCTATTTTCCGTAAGGTCAAGCCTAAGTTCCGTATATATATAAATGCTCTAGGCTCCACATAGTCAAACTTAGACTCGAACCAAGGTTAACCTAGCGCTCTGATACCATACTTGTCACGACCCCCCCAAACACAGATGGTATTGTCCGCTTTGGCCGAAACCACATGGTTTTGTCCTTTTGGATGAATCAGAACTCCGGAGTTTGAAGAACCCCGCAGTTAAGCGTGCTTGAGCCAGAGAAATTCTGGGATGGGTGACCTACTGGGAAGTATCCCTGGGTTCATTCAAAAGGACAAAACCGTGTGGTTTCGGCCAAAGAGGACAATACCATCTGTGTTTGGGGGTGGGTCGTGACATTGTTGACCCGAGATCGTCATAGAGTCTTGTGTGATTCCCACTGTGCTTTGATTTCCATCATACCACGTCTAAGAGGGCATGCAAAAAGGTGGATTTTGGGTACAGTCCTGAATCACATGGAGGCAATGAGCGATAGGATGGGACTCGTCTCTCCCGGTATAGGGAGTTGATGTTGCGCTGTGTTCGATTGGTTATAACTGGAAATCCCTGGTCAGGGTTGCTGAGATTTACTGGTAAGTGTTATCAGTAGTTTCTCGAACTGTTATGGGCCTCCTATAGACACGACTTATCAAGCTACTGGGGTCTGACGTTTACCACCCCTATGAGAGATATGCGACATATCAGACGAAGAGACCGAACTATACGGGAGTGTTACTGGTTGGATTCACGGGAGAATGTACAGGCTTGCTTGTTGATCTTCTGATTGATCAATACCTGGGTGGCTGTTATGTTTAGCTGACCTCTTGCAACTTGTGGGTGTTTGATATGATCATCACTTACTGCCGGCATATTGACGATTCTTTAGAGTCCAACACAGAGGTTTCCTGGCTCAGACAAAACAGAGTAGGAGCACATATATGATATGTGTGGGATCGAGAACAATACGTGTGTGTGATACCGTATTAGATTCTCGCGATATGAGATATCGGCCGGGTATATGTGATATAGCCGGGTCATCGGATCAAGTGTTGATTCGATGAACTGATACATATTATATTAGTCGGTTATTTGTGAAATAGCCGGATTATCGGATCAAGTGTTGATTCGATAATTTAATGTATAATTAAATATTTGATATATTAAATTACATTAACTAATATAAGCTCACTTAAAGATTCTTTTTCTCACCCGAGTAATACAATGATATATATGTGATATATGTTAATTGTATTATTTTTTTTTTACAATAAATATTGTATATGTGATATATAATATTGTAACATGTTATGGTTATAAATGCAACATGATTTGTGGAGTTTAAATATGGTTAGAGTTTGGATTAGGGTTAAGCTTTCAAGAAGCTTCTTGAAGCTTTGACTTTGACCTTGATATTTTGTGATATTTTTCATAGATATTTCTTTAACCCAACCAAACCCTTTACCCTCGTTAAAATCTCTACAAGGGTTAAGTCTTCTTGCTTAACCCAAGGTTGCATTTCTAACCTCACATTTTAATTCATTTTTCATCATAAAGTGATTTCTTCTTCTTCTTCCTTTGAGAAAAGCTTTCTAGCTTTTTCTAATGTGATGAAAATGAGTGAGAAATTGAAAACAAATGAGAGCTAAATTCCAAATTCATCATCCTCATCTATTCTAGCCGCTTAGATTAGGGTGTTTGCTTTGTTAATACTTGATTAGCAAAGCAAGAGCTTGGGTTTGAATTTCTTCAAGGTAGATCATCTTAGTTATTGAAGATCGGAAGGAAGCTTGCATCTTTCTCTTCATGGAGCCTCTCTTGAGTCCGGGTACTCGATGATCGCAGCGAAATGACCTCAACACAGAGCTTCAGAAGTGAAGGAATGGACTACAATGGTTGTAATCCATAACTCTTAGAAGTAAAGTTGTGTACTTGCTTTGTTTCGCCTAATCTCTAGTCTAAGATCTTGGTTAGGATTTTTCGGCACATGAAAAAAATTGATTTTGGCATGGTTGATGCTTTGTAGAACCTTGTGACAGTGCCTAGTAACCTTATAGTGGTATCAGAGCCAAGCTAGAGCTTTAGGAGAAGTCTAGACGAAGTTTAAAGTCCGATCGAACCCCGAAACGTCGCATTTTACCCCCTCTCTGGAAAATTTTAAAATGTTGATTTTTTCTATATTAAAAATACTCAGAAAAATAAGCAGGGAATTCTAAGAATTGCAGAGAAGTACGAACACATAACTCCCTCAAGAGAGCGCGGAACCGCGGCCAAAGCATGGGTTTGGCGGCGGTTCCGCGGCCACCCTTGGGAGTTAGGGGCCACCACATATAGGGTTTATTCTTGGTTAATTTTGCATGCTTCTGGGAATTTGTAATTCTACTCAAGTGTTGAGTTTTCTGGAGATGTTTTGTATTCGTTGATTCGATCGGAAAGTTTAACTTCTTTTAAGTTTTTCCGGGTAATTTAGAACGTGTTAAAATGTTCGAACGGATATCAACAACTCGCTTTTTCCCCTGCCGGAAAATTTCCAAGTGTTGGATTTTTTCCTTAGTTAAAGAACATTCACAGTCGTGCAAGTAACGCGGTGGACCCTCTAGAAGAACACAAACCTTAACTCGATTATGTGACAATCTGAACCGCCTCTAAACCTTAGGATTTGGGGCAGTACGGCGTTGCCACATGTGAGGCGTTGGTTTGACTCTTCTACGGCTGGACCATTGGTACTGTGGCATGTGATAGATGCTTTTAAACTCCGCTCAAGTGTTGAGCTATTTGGGAAATCTTGGGTGTTTGATCATTCGATCGGAAAGTTTAACATTGTCTATTTATCTGGAATGTTATACAATATTTGGAATCCACAAGTAGTTATGAGATAACTAATTTGAATGTTATAAATCTAGCAGTTTAGTCTCAGATGATCGGTTGCCACGGGATTTTGATGCGATCAAAAGTCCGTCGCAATCAGGTAGCGTACGCGGATACTCGCCGGGTAAACTAAATAGATAGCCACGCCCCATAGCACCGACCAAGTGACTGTTGGAGAACCCCGTCGCCAAAAGCATCCGTTCGGGTGCTCGCGGCAGCGGTGTTCCTCCTTAGTGCACTTCGTCGACGGCATCGGGGGTGCGGCCGTCTACTAAAGTTTTCGATGAGCATTCGATCAGGATGTCGGGAATCTTGTTGAATTGCCCAACAAGATATTGAAAAGTGTTTTCGTTGGTGGATTCCAACTGTTGTAGTTTTATACTTTCTTTTCTGCGACCGTAAGTGTAATATGTGGTGTATCGCTGTTTTCGTTGCTATACATCAACGACAATTGGGATACACATATTTACTTACGTTGATGATATGTGATATTATGTATTGCTGTGATATGTTAGATTGGGTCGTCGTGTTTTGAATAGCCGGGGGTTTTATGTGAGATGAGAGTTTTTCTTTTTCATTCATGTAAAATTCATTGTCTGTAATATTCTTTTATTGGGGCACTTTCGGGCTGAGGATGATGCCACCATTGTATATTATTTACTTTTCCGCATTAGGATAGACCCAAGGCGGGGAGCACAAGTAACCGGGTTCTAAGGTCCAGTGGGAGACCATCTCGAGGAGTTGAGACCGGGTCTCCTAACTCTAGAACTAGCAGGATTACTTGCCGCTCTCGTAGTGGTCTAGGGATGTGGGTTTGGCTATTCATCACGACTATGGAATCCGTGTTTTATACAGGCTCGTATTAAAATACGGACCTTCTAGTATATCCAACATTTCATATATGTTCTTCTGCTGCAAGGTTCTGTGATGAGATCATATTACTGCCTGAGACAAATGTTTATATTATATATATGAGATATATATTATATATTGTTGATTTCGTTTCATATCTGATGCTTGTGAAGCATAATTAAAATGGGACTTCATTAATGAGATTAATGAAATAAAAGAAACCGGAAGATGTTGTAGAAAATTGTTTAAAAACTGGTAGATCTAGTTCTTGCTTTGCATAGCGGTATTCCTTGTAGAATATCCAGCGCCTTATTCGATAAGGAATAAGCCGAGATCCCTTCACCGGGAGTGACCTCTTTAGCGAAACTAGCAGATGCTACAAACTCGGTTTGTCTTTTGATTGCATCTATAGTTCTTGCTTTGCACAGTGGTATTTGTAAAATATCCTGCACCTTATTCGATGAGGAAAGAGTCGAGATCCCTTCACCGGGAGTGACCTCTTTAGCAAAACTAGTAAAAGCCTAAAAAACAGTCCTTTTAAAAATTCACTCGATTCTACAACGATATCAAGTTCATTACGCAAAGGGTTTTCTTAAAAACCTGTCGTAGCCCTCCGTCATTTCAGATAAGTACTAGTTAGTATTCGTGCTACGTTTGTTGACTATGTTAAGGCTTAGTGTGCGGTAGCTGATTAGTGCTTATCTGTATAAACATATGATGCGATTGGATTAGGGTAGTCGTGCGATTTTGTTGACTATGTTAAGGGTCATGCGGGTGGGTTTAATTCAATCGGGAAATGACGGGTTGAACTTGACTAGCACTTATGATTTGTTGACTATGTTAAGGTCATATAGCTGCTAGTGGCAAAATATTATTGGGAATTTCAAGTGTTGAAATTTGCAATGAGATTGCTTACCTTTTATGAGATAGTTGGATCCCGATACCCGCTGCGAGTAAGAGTTACACCTGGAAGAGTTTTACACATTACAATTAGCCGATCAAGTAGGTGTCTAGAAAGTTGTCAATAGGGTTATGCCTCTGGGAAAACAAGGTCTACTTTAATTACGTCTGTGCGAAAGCACGGGGAACCTCCCTCAAAGTACCAGCACTGGCCTGGCTGAAAGATTGGCGAACTTATAGGGTGTATTTAATCCCGGCTAGTCTTACCTTTTAGGGTTTGAAGGAAGATTTGACTAAAACAGTGGGAGCCATCCTGATTAGATAAATTGATAACCAATCTAATCTTGTAAAAGCGCACGCTGAGTGTTTTCTTCTCTCTCTCTCCAGGTAGCGACCATATCACGCCTTAATCAAGCTAATAATATGGATGTATTGACCGAACCCGCTTGTTATACTATGCTAGGGAAAGTTGGTCCCGCTCAAACTGATAATTGTTATAAGACCGAGCAGGAAATTGGGGATTACCAGAATTCCCGTGCGGCCCAAACGAAGAAAGTGCATGATGATGCATCTTTTTCGGGTGTGTAGATTACCGAGAACCGTTTCTCAGTATCCTTTACGTCCTGGGTATAAGACCGGATATGGATCCCACATATGTAATATGTTACATGGGCTGCAGATAGGTAGAGAAATGAGAACGGGTAATAAGTTTCAAGAATTGGAAACGGTGCAAGTGTTGCATCCAAGTAAGTTTGCAGTTATCACCATGTATTACCAATACATTGATTCGAAACGAATGTTATTAGATACTGAACCTGATATATAACATCATATCAGTCTCTTTATTTAGTAAAGAAAGATTTAATTTTGTATTGTTGGATAATGTTATGAACATTTCCTATATCAAGAGTTGATCGGTTCAGGCACGTTATCTAAAAGCATGGACGTTCTAAATCAAACCACGGTTCTTAACGTACAGAACACACACAAGAGGAAGAGTTCAGAAATGAACAAATCCTTCTTGAGGTATTGTAGACTAGGTTATTTCAATGCGACCCGACTAGCTAAGTTACATAGAGATGCATATCTAAATTTGTTTGAATTTGTAGGGTTGCTGGGCACGCGCGCAAGGGTCTACGAGGCATCAACCATGCCCGATTTAAAAATTAGCCGTGCCGAACAACCCGAATACGGAACTTTAAACTAGAGATTAGGCGAAAAACAACATGCTAAACACTTTAACACTAAGTGAGAGGGATTACAACCTTTGTAGATCCGGTCCTTCACTTCATATGCTCCGTGTTGTGGTCCCTTCGCTGCGATCATCGGGATCCGGACTCTCGAGAGGTTCCACGAAGAGAAAGACGCAACCTTTGCTTCCGATCTTCGATACTAAGATGATCTACCTTGAAGTTTCTTTAACACAAGCTTACACTCACTAAGATGAGTGAACACTCTCATCTAAAGGGCAAGGGAAGATGAGGATGATGAAGTAGGATTTTTGCTCTCTTTATTTATATTTTTCTCACATTTATTCATCACTTTGGAAATATCAAGAAAGCTTTTTTCCATGAAAGAATGAAGGAAGAAGAAGATGAATAATGAATAGAATTGTGATGAATAATAATAGTTATCATAATTATTTATGCAACCATGGTTGTAGTAACCATTGTAGAGAGTTTACTAGGGTTAGGGTTTGGGTTAGGTCAAAGGGTGAGTCACTTACAAATATCTATCATAATATCTTAACAAAGACAAAGTAAAGCTTCTAGAATCAACTAGAAGGTTTAACCCTAATCCAAACCCTAATCATGTTTAAACTCCTCTAATCATGTTGCATTAATAATTATAATATGTTACAATATTATATATCACATATACAATATTTATTGTAACAAAATAAAATAATACATTTAACATATATCGCATATATATCAATGTATTACCCGAGTGAGAAAAAGAATCTTCTAGTGAGCAAATATTAGTTAATGCAATTTAATATATCATATATATTATTATACATTAAATTATCGAATCAACACTTGATCCGACAATCCGGCTATATCGCATATAACCGACTAATATTTATCCGTACCGATTCATCGAATCAACACTTGATCCGATGACCCGGCTGATATCAAATATCGTGAGAATATAATACGGTATCACATATCGCATTATCCTCGGTCCAGCACATATCACATATGTGCTCCTACTCCGTTTTGCCTGAGTCAAGAAACCTCTGTGTAGGACTCTAAAGAATCGTCAATACGCCGGCAGTAGGTGATGATCATATCAAACACCCACAAGCTGCAAGCGGTCAGCTAAACGTAACAGCTACCCAGGTATTGAGCGCTCAGAAGATCAACAAGCAAGCCTGTAACTTCTCCTGTGAATCCAAACAGTAACACTCCCGTACAGTCCGGCCTCGTCATCTGATATGTCGCATATCTCGCCTAGGGGTGGTAAACGTCAGACCCCAGTAGCTCGATAAGTCGTGTCGATATAAGGTCTATAACAGTTCGAGAAACTACTGATAACACTTACCAGTAAATCTCAGCAACCCTGGCCAGGGATTTCCGGTTATAGCCAATCGAACACAGCACAACATCAACTCCCTATACCGGGAGAGACGAATCCCCTCCTATCGCTCATTGCCTCCATGTGATTCGGGACTGTACCCAAAAGCCACCTTTTTGCACGCCCTCTTGGACGTGGTATGATGGAAATCAAAGCACAGTGGGAATCACACAAGACTCTATGACGATCTCGGGTCAACAGACTACTCTGTACCAGTGTCACCGGAGAACAGCCATCCGACGTATGGTATAATACCATCTGGGAGTTCTCGGCGAGTCCGTCCAGTATACCCAGTCTCCACTGAGCACCCGTACACCATCCTTGATGTCAAACACCGATGGATATGGGATCATCCATCGCCCATCATATGGGTCACGATGCGTATACGCTAGTCTACTCTGGTGCATCGATGCCCTGTCTCGATACACCCACGACTAGGAACAGTTATAGGATGTACTCGTCGACTACCGTGGCCCCACTAGTATGATCTCATCATAGTCCCAGTAGTCGAGTACATATCCTAAGGGCTTTATCAACATGTAACATAGAGACAATCAGAGTACATGTTAAGATAAAGTACAACCAGATAGCATACTATCATGTCGAGCAAGAAAGTCCTCCCTATATATGTCCTAGCATCCACTACAATATACATCGTATGTACAGTAATGGCCTCTAGGGCATACATATAACTAACAATCTCCCACTTGCACTAGGGCCATCTGTTATAGTATCACATACCCAACATTTAGCTGCGGTTGAAGTATCTCATACTCAACCATCCCATAAAAGTCTCTACTGGGAAAAAAGGCCTTTGTGAGTGGATCCACACTGTTGTCCACTGTGTCTACTCTCCTAACCTCGATCTCCCTGGAGATCAACCATCTCCATGATCAGGTGATACTGCCTAAGAATTATATCTGGATTTCTGATGGGACGGTAGTTCCTTGGCTGAAGCCACAACTCCATTGTCACACAATGGTAGGAACGGAGTCCATCTTATGAACTTATATATATCCAGACTGCCTCTTTGGGAGCATCCTTGGTAACGATGTATCTTGCCTTTAATCATCTAGTATGTCACGGTATCTAGCTTGGAACTCTTCCAACATACCGTCCCTCCACTGAGGGTATAGACAATCCTGCGACCGACATTCAGTCGTCCTTATCACCCTGGAACCTTTCCAGTGATTCTCCCCAGGATCGATTGATACCATCTCACTACAACTAGTGAGAATCCTAACATCCAATCAGATCTATCTCATAGATCCAAAACCCAGGATTTAGGAGGTATCACTTTGATCCTATATGGAGAATCCTTGTGATAAGTTGAGATTAACCGAGCGTAGCATAGGAAACTCCTTCCCTATCAAGAGTATGTCATCCACGTACTCTACGAGGATCACCACCATACTCTCTACTACTTTTTCGTATATACAAGGTTCATCTACCATTTTGATGAATTCAAACTCTTTGACTACCACATCAAAACAGATGTTCCAACTCCGCGATGCCTGCTTTATCATATAAAACATCTTGCACACGTTTCCGCTGCTCCCACTGTCTACGAAGCCCTCTGGCTGTGTACTTATAGACGCTCTTTTCTAAAACATCATTTAGAAAAGCAGTCATGACACCCAACCACCAGATATCGTAGTCATGGTATGTAGCCGTGGCAAGTAGGATCTGGATGGACTTAAGCATAGATCCTTAGAAAAGGTTTCAACATAATCCATACCTGGTCTATGATGCAAACCTTTAACAAGTCTAGCTTTGAAAGTCTCAACTTTTCCATGTACACCAAGTAATCTTCTCAAGATATACTTGCTCCTGATGGGGATTTAACCCTTCAGATAAAGCAACCAAAGTCCATACTTTGTTGGTGTATAAGGATTCCATCTCAGATCGATAAGCATCCAGCCATTCTTACAGAGTCCTACTCCTGATGGCCAGCTCGAAACTAGTTGGGTCATCATCTCATGATGCAATCCTCGCTCCCACTGTCATAGAGAAACCGAAGTATCTCTCAGGTGGGTGAGGAAACCTACTAGATCAGCGGAGAGGCTGAGGTTCGTTGGAAACTATTGAATCCTTTGGTTCTACCAAATCATCAGCTGCAGTTTGTATAGCTGGAACATTTCCAGTTCTACATAACAGACCTTGCCTCGAGCATGTCCGGATTTTGCTTTTAGACATAGTCCGGACAACCCCAAATCTTAACAAGCTTAAGATATGGGCTCTTCCCTTTCCATATCGCATATGGAGTGGTAGGCAACTAATTTGATTTGAACCCTATCCAATAGGTATGCAGCTTCTCAAGTGCATAACTTCCAAAAGGAAATAGGAAGCTCAGTAGTACTCATCATAGAGCACACCATATCACATAGGGTGCTATTGCTCCGCCCCGATATACCATCGTGCTATGGTGTATACGAAGGAGTAATGCTGAGAGAGAATCTCATTCTCCTTTAGAATAGTCCAGGAATTCCGTGCTCAAGTATTCTCCTCCTTGATCTCATCAAAGGACATAATACTTTTACCCGTATTTCCGGTTCTCTACTTCTAACTTATATTCTGTGAATATCTCAAAAGGTTCGGACTTGTGTTTCAACAGGAACATATGTCTGAATTTTGAGAGATTATCAGAGAATGTAATGAAGTACAAAGAACCGATCTTGGCATGTGTAGACAGGGGACTTTCATACATCAGCAAGTATCAATCCCAAAAGTTCACTAACTCTTTCTCTGTTTCCAACAAACAGAGCTGTGGTCATCTTATCTTTGTGACATGACCGGCAAGTTTAACAAGATGTAAATTCAATCTAATTTAAATATGCATCTATATGTAACTTCAGCCAGTCGGGTCGCATTGATATGACCTAGTCTACAATACCTCAAGAAGGATTCATTCATTTCTGAACTTTTCCTCTTGTGTGTGTTCTGTATACTAAGAACTGTGGTTTGATTTAGAACGTCAATACTTTTAGATAACGTGCCTGAACCGATCAAATCTTGATATAGGAAATGTTCAAAACATTATCCAACAATACAAAATTATATCCTTTCTTTACTAATAAAGAGACTGATATGATTTTGTATATCAGGTTCGGTATCTAATAACATTTGTTCAGAATCAATGTATTCCGGTAATACAGGGTGACAGTGACCAACAGACTTGGCTGCAACACTTGGACCGTTTTCTGTCTCATGAAACTTATCACCCGTTCTCAGTTCTCTACCTTTCTGTAGCCCATGTAACAGATTACATCTGCGGGATCCTGATCCGGTATCACATACCCAGGACGTAAAGGATACTGAGAAAAAGTTCTCTGTAATGAACACACCCGAAGATGATGCATCAACATGCACTTTCTTTGTTTGGGCGGCACGGGAAATCTGGTATTCCCCAATTTCCTGCTCTGTCTTATAACTATTATAAGTTGGAGCGGGACCAACGTTCCCCAGCTCAGTATAACAAGCGGGTTCGGTCAATATATCCGTTTTATTATCTTGATTAAGGCGTGATATGGTCGCTACCTGGAGAGAGAGAGAAGAAAACACTCAGCGTATGCTCTTGCAAGATTAGATTGGTTATCTAATATATCTAATCAGGATGTCTCCCACTGTTTTAATCAAATCTTCCTTCAAACCCTAAAAGGAAAGACTAGCCGGGATTAATTACGCGCTACAAGTTCGCCAATATTTCAGCCAGGCCAGTGTCGGTACTTTGAGGGAGGTCCCCCGTGCTTTCGCACGAACCTAATTAAAGTAAACCTCGTTTTCCCAGAGGCGCAACCTCGTTAATACCTTTCTAGACACCTACTTGATCGGCTAATTATAATGTGTAAAACTCTCCCAGGAGTAACTCTTACTCGCAGCGGGTATCGGGATCCAACTATCTCATAGAAGGTATGCAATCTCATTGCAAATTTCAACACTTGAAATTCCCAATAATATTTTACCCCTAGCGTCCTATGACCTTGACGGAGGTCAACAACCCATAGGCTACTAGTCAAGTTCAACCCGTCATTTCCTGATTGAATTAAACCCACCCGCACGACCCTTGACGGAGGTCAACATGGCCGCACGACTACCTTAATCCAATCTTCATCATATGCATAAGCAGATAAATACTAGTCAGCTACCGCACACTACGCCTTGACGGAGGCCAACAAACGTAGCATGAATACTAAGTAGGACTTATCTTAAATGACGGAGGGCTACGACAGGTTTTTCTGAAAACCTATTGCGTAAAGAACTTGATATCGTTGTAGAATCGAGTGATTTTAAATGGAGTGTTTTTGAGGATTTTCTAGTTTTTCTAAAGGGGTCACTCCCAGTGAAGGGATCGTCGGCCCTTTCCTCATCGAATAAGGTGCAGGATATATCATATATACCGCTGTGCAAAGCAAGAACTATAGAAGCAATCAAAAGACAAACCGAGTTTGTAGCATCTGCCAGTTATTGCTAAAGGAGTCACTCCCGGTGAAGGGATATCGGTCCTTTCCTTATCGAATAAGGTGCTGGATGTTCTACAAGGAACACCGCTATGCAAAGCAAGAACTGTAGCTACCAGTTTTTATAAACAAGTTTCTACAACATCTTAGGTTTATTTTATTTCATTAATCTCATTAATGAAGTCCCATTTTAATATGCTTCATAAGCATCTCTTTTGAAACGAAATCTGCAATATAACATATATCTCATATATATAATATAAACATTCGTCACAGGCAGTAATATGATCTCATCACAGAACATTGCAGCAGAAGAACATATATGAAATATTGGATATACTAGGACGTCCGTGTTTTCAATACGAGCCTGTATAAAACACGGATTCCACGGTCGCGATGAATAGCCAAACCCACATCCCTAGACCCCTACGAGAGCGGCAAGCAACACTGCCAATTCTAGGGTTAGGAGACCCGGTCTCGACTCCTCGAGATGGTCTCCCACCGGACCCTAGAACCCGGTTACTTGTGCTCCCCGCCTTGGGTCTACCTAATGCGGAAAAGTAAATAATATACAACGGTGACATCTTCCGCTACCTGGAAGTGCCCCAATAAAAGAATATTACATACATATGAATTTTACATGAATGAAAAAGAAAAACTCTCATCTCACATAAAACCCCCGGCTATTCGTAATGCGAAGATCCAATATAACATATCACAGCAACACATAATATCTCATATCATCAACGTAAGCAAGTATGTGTATCCCGATTGTCGTTGATGTATAGCAACGAAGCCGGCGATACACCACATACTACGCTTACGGTCACAGAAAAGAAAGTGTAAAACTACAACAGTTGGAATCCGCAACCTCCTTAGACATCGCATGCCTAACCAAATGAATTCCTTAGACATCGCATGCCTAACAATTATAAACCTCGCATTTTAGTCTCATTATCGAAAACTCTTTTCAATATCAAGTCGGGCAATTCAACAAGATTCCCGACGTCCTGATCGAATGCTCGTCGCAAACTTTAGTAGACGGCCGCACCCCCGATACCGACGACGAAGTGCACCAAGGCGGAACACCGCTACCGGGAGCACCCGAACGGATGCTTTCGGCGACGGGGTTCTCTTACAGTCACTTGGTCGGGGCTATGGAGTGAGGCTGTCTATTAAGTTTACCCGGCGAGTATCCGCGTACGCTACGTGATTGCGACGGACTTTTGATCACATCAAAATTCCGTGGCAACCGATCATCTGAGACTAAACTGCTATGTTTATAATATTCAAATTAGTTATCTCATAACTACCTGTGGATTCCAATTATTGTATCACATTCCAGATAAATAGAAAAAGTTAAACTTTCCGATCGAATCATCAAATACCCAAGATTTCCCCAATATATCTCAACACTTGAAATCAGTTTAAAAACATCCATCACATGCCACAGTACCAATGATCCAGCCGTAGAAGGGTCAAGCCAACGCCTCACATGTGGCACGCCGTACTGCCCCAAACCCTAAGGTTCAAAAGGCAGTTCAAGACGGTCACATAATCGAGTTAAGGTTTGTGGTCTTTTAGAGGGTCCACCGAGTTACTTGCACGACTTAGAACATTCTTAAACACGAGGAAAAATCCAACTTTTGAAAAATTTTCCGACAGGGGAAAAAGTGAGTTATTGATATCCGTTCGAACTTTTTAACAGTTCTTAAAAATTATCCGGAAAACCACATATACAAAATCTGATACTCCGATCGAAACATCGAATCCCCAAAACAACCCCAGAAAACTCAACTGTAGAATAAACATTAAAAATTCCCAGAGAACTCAGCACTGAATAAATGAAGTTACTGTGCAAAATTGGGTTGGTGACGTCATCATTGCGCCGCGGAACCGCCGCAAAAGGCATGCTTATGCCGCGGTTCCGCCGCGCTTTGCACTGTCCATTGAAAACTTTTTGCACCGTAATTCTTAGAATTCCCTGCTGAATTTTTAAGCATTTTTAATATTGAAAAATCGACAATTTTCAAAAAAGGACAGAGAGCAATTTGGATTCGGGGTTTCGGGATCGATCGGACTTCAAACTCCGTCTAGACTTCGCCTAAAGCTCTAGCTTGTCTCTGATACCACTGTAGGGTTGCTGGGCATGCGCCCAAGGGTCTACGAGGCATCAACCATTCCCGATTTAAAAATTAGCCGTGCCGAACAACCCGAATACGGAACTTTAAACTAGAGATTAGGCGAAAAACAACATGCTAAACACTTTAACACTAAGTGAGAGGGATTACAACCTTTGTAGATCCGGTCCTTCACTTCATATGCTCCGTGTTGTGGTCCCTTCGCTGCGATCATCGGGATCCGGACTCTCGAGATGTTCCACGAAGAGAAAGACGCAACCTTTGCTTCCGATCTTCGATACTAAGATGATCTATCTTGAAGTTTCTTTAACACAAGCTTACACTCATTAAGATGAGTGAACACTCTCATCTAAAGGGCAAGGGAAGATGAGGATGATGAAGTAGGATTTTTGCTCTCTTTATTTATATTTTTCTCACATTTATTCATCACTTTGGAAATATCAAGAAAGCTTTTTTCCATGAAAGAATGAAGGAAGAAGAAGATGAATAATGAATAGAATTGTGATGAATAATAATAGTTATCATAATTATTTATGCAACCATGGTTGTAGTAACCATTGTAGAGAGTTTACTAGGGTTAGGGTTTGGGTTAGGTCAAAGGGTGAGTCACTTACAAATATCTATCATAATATCTTAACAAAGACAAAGTAAAGCTTCTAGAATCAACTAGAAGGTTTAACCCTAATCCAAACCCTAATCATGTTTAAACTCCTCTAATCATGTTGCATTAATAACTATAATATGTTACAATATTATATATCACATATACAATATTTATTGTAACAAAATAAAATAATACATTTAACATATATCGCATATATATCAATGTATTACCCGAGTGAGAAAAAGAATCTTCTAGTGAGCAAATATTAGTTAATGCAATTTAATATATCATATATATTATTATACATTAAATTATCGAATCAACACTTGATCCGACAATCCGGCTATATCTCATATAACCGACTAATATTTATCCGTACCGATTCATTGAATCAACACTTGATCCGATGACCCGGCTGATATCAAATATCGCGAGAATATAATACGGTATCACATATCGCATTATCCTCGGTCCCGCACATATCACATATGTGCTCCTACTCCGTTTTGCCTGAGTCAAGAAACCTCTGTGTAGGACTCTAAAGAATCGTCAATACGCCGGCAGTAGGTGATGATCATATCAAACACCCACAAGCTGCAAGCGGTCAGCTAAACGTAACAGCTACCCAGGTATTGAGCGCTCAGAAGATCAACAAGCAAGCCTGTAACTTCTCCTGTGAATCCAAACAGTAACACTCCCGTACAGTCCGGCCTCGTCGTCTGATATGTCGCATATCTCGCCTAGGGGTGGTAAACGTCAGACCCCAGTAGCTCGATAAGTCGTGTCGATATAAGGTCTATAACAGTTCGAGAAACTAATGATAACACTTACCAGTAAATCTCAGCAAACCTGGCCAGGGATTTCCGGTTATAGCCAATCGAACACAGCACAACATCAACTCCCTATACCGGGAGAGACGAATCCCCTCCTATCGCTCATTGCCTCCATGTGATTCAGGACTGTACCCAAAAGCCACCTTTTTGCACGCCTTCTTGGACGTGGTATGATGGAAATCAAAGCACAGTGGGAATCACACAAGGCTCTATGACGATCTCGGGTCAACAGACTACTCTGTACCAGTGTCACCGGAGAACTGCCATCTGACGTATGGTATAATACCATCTGGGAGTTCTCGGCGAGTCCGTCCAGTGTACCCAGTCTCCACTGAGCACCCGTACACCATCCTTGATGTCAAACACCGATGGATATGGGATCATCCATCGCCCATCATATGGGTCAAGATGCGTATACGCTAGTCTACTCTGGTGCATCGATGCCCGTCTCGATACACCCACGACTAGGAACAGTTATAGGATGTACTCGTCGACTACCGTGGCCCCACTAGTATGATCTCATCATCGTCCCAGTAGTCGAGTACATATCCTAAGGGCTTTATCAACATGTAACATAGAGACAATCAGAGTACATGTTAAGATAAAGTACAACCAGATAGCATACTATCATGTCGAGCAAGAAAGTCCTCCCTATATATGTCCTAGCATCCACTACAATATACATCGTATGTACAGTAATGGCCTCTAGGGCATACATATAACTAACAGAATTTACATCTTGTGAAACTTGTCGGTCATGTCACAGAGATAAGATGACCACAGCTCTGTTTATTGGAAACAGAGAAAGCGTTAGTGAACTCTTGGGATTGATACATGATGATATATGAAAGTCCCCTGTCTACACATGCCAGGACTGGTTTTTTGTACTTCATTATATTCACTAATGGTCTCTCAAGATTCGCACATGTGTTCCTGTTGAAACACAAGTCTGAACCTTTTGAGAAATTCAATGAATATGAGTTAGAAGTAGAGAACTAAAACGGGTATAAGTATTATGTCTTTTGATGAGATCAAGGAGGAGAATACTTGAGCACGGAATTTCTGGACTATTCTAAAAGAGAATGAGATTCTCTCTCAGCATTACTCCTCCAAATACACCACAGCACGTCGGTGTATCGGGGCGGAGCAATCGCACCCTATATGATATGGTGTGCTCTATGATGAGTACTACTGAGTTGCCTATTTTCTTTTTGGGAGTTATGGACTTGTGAAGTTGCATACTATTCAATAAGGTTCCAATCAAATCAGATGCCTACCACTCCATATGTGATATGGTATGGGAAGAGCCCATCTCTTAAGGATGTTAAGATTTGGGGTTTTCCGGCCTATGTCTAAAAGCAAAATCCGGAAAAGCTCGAGGTAAGGTCAGTTCTGTGGAAGTTTGTTGGATATCCCAAGCATTCGCAAGGGAATATTTTCTACCAAACTGAGGAACAAAAGATGTTTTGCTTTCTCAGCATGCCATCTTTTGGAAAGGGAATTTCTTGTGATGAAATTAGTGGTCATGAGGTGGAACTGGAAAGAGTTCCGGCTATACAAACTGCAGCTGATGATTTGGTAGAACCGGAGGATTCAAAAGTTTCTAACGACCCTCAGCCTCTCCGTCGATCTAGTAGGGTTCCTCATTCACCTAAGAGATACTTCGGTTTCTCTATGACAGTGGGAGCGAGGATTGCATCATGAGATGATAACCCAACTTGTTTCGAGCAGGCCATCAGGAGTGGGGACTCTATGAGAATGGCTGGATGCTTAGCGATCTGAGATGGAATCCCATCAGGAGTGGGGACTCTATGAGAATGGCTGGATGCTTAGCGATCTGAGATGGAATCCTTATACACCAACAAAGTATGGACTTTGGTTGCTTTATCTGAAGGGTTAAATCCCCATCAGGAGAAAGTATATCTTGAGAAGATTACTTGGTGTATATGGAAAAGTTGAGACTTTCAAAGCTATGCTTAAGAAAATCCAGATCTTACTTGCCACTGCTACAAACCATAACTACGATATCTGGCGGTTGGGTGTCATGACTGCTTTTCTGAATGATGATTTCGAAGAGAGCGTCTATAAGTACACAGCCAGAGGGCTTCGTAGACAGTGGGAGTAGTGGAAACATGTGCAAGATGTTTTCTGTGATAAAACAGGCATCGCGGAGTTGGAACGTCTGTTTTGATGTGGTAGTCAAAGAGTTTGACTTCATCAAAATGGTAAATGAACCTTGTATATACAAAAAGGTAGTAGGGAGTATGGTGGTGATCCTAGTATTGTACGTGGATGACATACTCTTGATAGGGAAGGATTTTCCTATGCTACGAACGGTCAATCTCCTCTTATCACAAGGATTCTCCATATAGGATCAAGGTGATACCTCATAAATCTTGGGTTATGGATCTATGAGATAGATCTAATTGGATGTTAGGATTCTCACTAGTTGTAGTGATATGGTATCAATCGATCCCGGGGATAATCACTGGAAAGGTTCCAGGGTGATAAGGACGACTGAATGTCAGTCGCAGGCATTGTTTTTACTCTCAGTAGAGGGACGGTATGTTGTAAGAGTTCCAAGCTAGATACCGTGACTTACTAGACGATTAAAGGCTAGATACATCGTTACCAAGGATGCTACCAAAGAAATAGTCTGGATGTACACTAGTTCATGAGATGAACTTCGTTCCTACCATTGTGTGACAATGGAGTTGTGGCTTATGCCTGGGAACCCCCGTCCCATCAGATATCCAGACATATTCTTAGGCAGTATCACCTGATCATGGAGATGGTTGATCTCCAAGGAGATCGAGGTTTGGAGAGTAGACACAGAGGACAAAAGCGCGAATCCACTCACAAAGGCCTATTTCCCAGTAGAGACTTTTATGGGATGGTTGAGTATGAGATATTTCAACCACAGCTTATTATTGGGTATGAGATACTACAACAGATAGCCCTAGTGCAAGTGGGAGATTGTTAGTTTTATGTATGCCCTAGAGGTCATTACTGTACATACGTTGTATATTGTAGTGGATGCTTGTACTTATATAGGGAGGACTTTCTTGCTCGACATGATAGTATGCTATATGGTTACTCTTTATCTTAACATGTACTCTGATTGTCTCTATGTCACATGTTGATAAAGCCTTTAGGATGAGTACATGACTATCAGGACTATGATGCAGATCATACTAGTGGGGACAGTGTAGTCGCCAAGTACATCTTCAAATGTTCCTAGTCGTGGGAGTACCGAGACAGGGCATCGATACTCCAGAGTAGACTAGCGTATGCGCTTCTTGACCCATATGATGGGCGATGGACGATCCCATATCCATTGGTGTTTGACATCAGAGAAGGTATATGGGTGCTCAGTGGAGACTGGGTATACTGGACGGACTCGCCGAGAACTCCCAGATGGTATTATATCTCACGTCATATGGCAGTTCTCTGGTGACACTGGTACAGAGTAGTCTGTAGACCCGAGATCGTCATAGAGTCTTGTGTGATTCCCACTGTGCTTTGATTTCCATCATACCATGTCCAAGAGGGCGTGCAAAAAGGTGGCTTTTGGGTACAGTCCCGAATCACATGAAGGCAATGAGCGATAGGAGGGGATTCGTCTCTCCCGGTATAGGGATTTGATGTTGCGCTGTGTTCGATTGGCTATAACAGGAAATCCCTGGCCAGGGTTGCTGAGATTTACTGGTAAGTGTTATCAGTAGTTTCTCGAACTGTTATGGACCTCATAACGACACGACTTATCAAGCTACTGGGGTCTGACGTTTACCACCCCTAGGCAAGATATGCGACATATCAGACGAAGAGATCGGACTGTACGGGAGTGTTACTGGTTGGATTCATGGGAGAATGTGCATGCTTGCTTGTTGATCTTCTGATTGCTCAATACCTGGGTGGCTGTTACGTTTAGCTGACCGCTTGCAGCTTGTTGGTGTTTGATATGATCATCACCTACTGCCGGCGTATTGACGATTCTTTAGAGTCCTACACAGAGGTTTCCTGGCTCAGGCAAAACGGAGTAGGAGCACATATATGATATGTGCGGGACCGAGAACAATACGTGTATGTGATACCATATTAGATTCTCACGATATGAGATATCGGCCGAGTATATGTGATATAGCCGGGTCATCGGATCAAGTGTTGATTCGATGAACTGATACAGATTATATGAGTTGGTTATTTATGAAATAGCGAGATTATCGGACCAAGTGTTGATTCGATAATTTAATTCATAATTATATATATGATATATTAAATTACATTAACTAATATAATCTCACTTAAAGATTCTTTTTCTCACTCGGGTAATACATTGATATATATGTGATATATGTTAATTGTATTATTTTATTTTGTTACAATAAATATTATATATGTGATATATAATATTGTAATATGTTATGGTTATAAATGCAACATGATTTGTGGAGTTTAAATATGGTTAGGGTTTGGATTAGGGTTAAGCTTTCATGAAGCTTTCAAGAAGCTTCTTGAAGCTTTATCTTTGACCTTGATATTTTGCATAGATATTTCTTTAACACAACCCAACCCTTTACCCTAGTTAAATCTCTACAAGGGTTAAGTCTTCTTGCTTAACCCAAGGTTGCATTTCTAACCTCACATTTTGATTCATTATTCATCACAAAGTGATTTCTTCTTCTTCTTCTTCCTTTGAGAAAAGCTTTCTAGCCTTTTCTAATGTGATGAAAATGAGTGAGAAATTGAAAACAAATGAGAGCTAAATTCCTACTTCATCATCCTCATCTATTCTAGCCTTTTAGATTAGGGTGTTTGCTTTGTTAATACTTAATTAGCAAAGCAAGAGATTTGGTTTGAGTTTCTTCAAGGTAGATCATCTTAGTTATTGATGATCGGAAGCAAGCTTGCATCTTTCTCTTCAAGGAGCCTCTCTTGAGTCCGGGTACTCGATGATCGCAGCGAAGGGACCTCAACACGGAACTTTAGATCTGAAGGAACGGTCTACAAAGGTTGTAATCCATAACTGTAACATTTTCAAAAATATAAAATATTAATTTTGGGAATTTTTATTATTTAATATTATTTTATTGATTATTTTAATATTAAATGCAAATAAATAGGAAAAATGTTAGAAAAATTATGAAAAATTATGGAAAATTCTAAAATAGGGTAAATTAGTGAATTATGACATTTTTAAGTTTTTGTGATTAGTTTGACACTAATTTAGCGCTAATCGCGATTAAAATCGCTAATCGGTTTTTAACAAATTTGCACAAAAAAATGCACACACTATTTTTCCTACACTTGTGCACTTTCTACCATGGTTTCTCATTTTGGGTTTACTATTCTTGTAAGAAGGTTAGGGATTTAAAAGAAAAAGGAAAAGAAAAGAAAAAGAAAAGGAATTAAGAATGGAGTTGGTGAGAGAGGGTATGGGCATCTTTGACAAAGCCTTAGCCATTGTTTTGCCTTCATTTTTCCCTCCCACTTCTTTCCCTTGCTGCTGCTGCATCTTCCTCATCATTCTCCCTCTCTTCAATCCCTCTTTTCATCTCTAAAACAACACCAAAACCTCATGTCCGTTTCATTAAAAATGTGCACGAGCTCGAGATCTACAAGATGGACCAAGAAAGCGTGGATTTGGCCACTAGAGGGCAACTCAAGAAAGTTCTTGAGTTGCCAAGTGAGGTAATTTCTGAACCATTAGCTCAATTATAGCCTTTCCTATAACCCCATATTAAGATTATATCGATATTGTGTGATATTATGGACTTGGTGAAAACCTAGTTAGGGTTTGAGAGAAACTTGAGTTGTAATGTGAAATTGAGCTCAGTAGAGGACTTGTAAACACCCTAGTGCATGAATTGGAACCCAAAACCTGAAGCTAGAACCAGAAATACGGATTTTAGAAACCGATATCGGGGAAATTGTGTAATCTGGGAAGGTTAATTTGAATCTGCTAACACCCCGAGACTCCTAAAATGATATTGAGTGGACAGTGAGATGTGCAGGCACAATTGAACCAACACCCCAAACCCTAGCCTCCAACTCATCCGTACGGCCGCCAATTTTGCCCTTTTGGCCGCCAATTGCGGCCTGGGTCCCACCTTTTTGTCTCGTTTTCGTTCTGTAGCTCCTACATTGTTAGTTTAGGCCCCTGGTATATATAGATTTGTATAAACTGATCTAGGGTAAAATCTGGGACACATTTCATGAGTTGCTGTTTTGGACTTTAGTTTCCGTATTCCGTATTTTCATTTCTGCATTGGTGTGTTTCGTTTTACCTCGACTATTTGGCGTTTATACGACGATATAGAGGATTTATTGATGGTTTTGAAGGCGTGCCATAGGTTCTCACCTATAGGCCCCCTTATCGTATCGTTTTGGATTTCGTTCGCCGTTTTAGCTTGAATTTGGTTTTAATGCGCATATACGATATGTTGGTGTGTAGGTACCCATGAAGACTTCGAGACGACAAACAAATGCGTGGCGACGTCCGCAAATGAGGATGCAAGGTGAGTAGATTATATCTACAGTGGGAAGTCGGGTGGATGGCGTATAGCACCCCCGCAGTCCGTAGTTAGTATAATATATATAGTAGATGTGTGATAGTTTAGTGTGTTGTAGCTTTGTGTTAGAAGTATTATGGGTAGTAGGGTTAGAAGTGATTAGTGTAGTTCCTAGTTGCGAACCCTAGGATAGAATTGCACCTACACGCCTACACTTGTATATCTCTTATACCTACCCTTAATGGATGATGTTTGATGACGTTGGTAATGAGTCGATGATGTGGGCTTGATGACGTGAGATCGGTGATTGGATACGATTCATTGTGGGATATGATTTGTGATTTCTTGCGGGCTTGGGATATATGTTTACCCCGCATGCATACTTCATTGATGGTATCGTTTGGTGCTAGACATAGAGTAGTACCCCAGGCTATGTGATCTGATGATAGTGATACCTGTTATGTGATGAGATAGTGAGATGTTGACCCGTACCCAGCTATTGGGATGCCGTACGATGATTACCGTACGAGCCGATATTGATGATAGATCCGCACTCATAACTCGAGGATATCTTATGATACGACGTTGAGGCGAGATCACCGACTATATACCTTTATATATGTATCGACTCAGATTTAGGCGGTTTCCATACCCCTCCAGACTTGCATGATACTTAGATCAGTAGTTGCATAGTAGATGTTAGATTAGACCAGAGTCATACCTATTTCAAACTAACGAATCGGGAATATTGCAAGATAGGAAAAAGGGGATTCTACGGATATTTTCAAATGTGTAGTGTCTATTTTCTAAACACCGTAGCCCTTGTTTTACCAAAGACCCCGATTCGTCTTACTTCAAAAGGCAAGGTTGCATGATATAGCTTTTGAGTTAGATTCTTCACTATTGCGTTGATTATTCGATTGCACCTGTTCATACTATTTGCATGGCATTACTTGTGCTTATTGTTATATTGCCATCATGCTGTTAGGACACCAGCACCATTATCGATGATGCGTATGTTCCACGTACACTGATTGCCGGCTCACACACTTCATCATCGATAATTGCTATGCCACTACACTGTAGTACTGCTGCATTCATGGTATGATTTCCGTATGGCATATTGTACACATAGACCTGTACACAAACATATGTGACATGACTTGATACTCACATTGATGCTTATGTCACACCTGATCATTATATTATAGCTCATTTATATGTGACATGACTTGATACTCACATTTGATGCTTATATCACATCTGATCATCATATTGTAGCTCATTTATATGTGACATGACTTGATACTCACATTGATGCTTATATCACATCTGATCATCATATTGTAGCTCATTTATATGTGACATGACTTGATACTCACATTGATGCTTATGTCACACCTGATCATTATATTATAGCTCATCTATATGTGACTTGACATGATATTTATGTTTGACGCACATATCATATCAGATTAGTGACTTACATTTTGGTTTGGATTATATGTGATTTCTGGATTTGGGAACCGTGGCTATTTCAAATATGTAATCATTTAAAAACCCGGTTCCCTTGATATGATATTTCGGTGCGTCCACCATGTGTTTTCTCGGTGCTAGAGTGATATATAAAAACCCGAATCGAGGAGGCGGTTGAGGCCGATTACGGGTACATGGTGGACCCGGTATGGTATCCCGGGGCGAGAACGGTTTCGCTGTGTGATAGACGGTGAGCCTGGCAGAGGGACTACTACCTACCGGTGATTGTACTTGAGCTCGGCGGATATCTGGAGGATTCCGACCGGAGCCCAGAGATGGATATGGGCTGACCCGTACTGCCGGGGCCGAGGGCCGATACCGCAGACGGAGCCCCATAGGGATGAGGATTTACGTGTCGATGCTTGGCACGGGTTTCATGATGTTTTACCATGATTTGTTTACATCCTCATAGTGCATACATGATGCTTATTGTCATTGGGTGACGGGTGGACGGGTTCCACGTATATACAGACATAGATTATATACAGACCATATACAGACATAGATCATATACAGATATGGATCATATACAGACATGGATCATATACAGACTGGATTTACACTTATCATACT
Organism: Agapanthus africanus; assembly: GCA_030015575.1. Classification (NCBI taxonomy): domain Eukaryota; kingdom Viridiplantae; phylum Streptophyta; class Magnoliopsida; order Asparagales; family Amaryllidaceae; genus Agapanthus; species Agapanthus africanus. Next base: position 268,164,166 of record JASDDO010000031.1, on the reverse strand, counting down.
TCATTTGTATATATAACAGGGTATGAGGGCGCTGTTATATATACCCTTACACCAATATTAGTGGTATGGGACGCTAATATATGTGTATTGATATCACTTGATACTTCATCATATTTACTTCATACAGCATACCTTACATTCGTGACATGTTATTACCTGAGTACTTGGCACCACATACATATTTAGATGTTACCTTGCCACCTTATCACACTCAGATGTACTCTTGTGGATTATTACTGATTGTTGACTTAGGTTTATGTCTTGCATTCGGTTTCTGCTTGTAGATATTTCTATTCACGAGTTGGCAACTCACCCCCGTTGTGCCACAGTTCTTGCAGGTTCTGCCGTACAGGTTTCATTGCGGCATTTCTGGCACACTACTTTCTTGCGGGTGGCTTGCTTTTGGTAGGTGGATTCTTTCGCATCAAGAACCACCATTGTATTCATTTTATTCATTGTATCTAGAATTTCCATCAACCAAAACTTGTATATTGTTTCAGACCTAGACTTTAGTGATGTATTATTCGACCTTAGAGTCACGCTTAGTAGTATTGCGGTTTTTTGTTGCTTGAGCTTTCTTTTGGGTTTGATCCTCGCCACTTGGCGTTGTATATTATTGTTGCATGTGTGGTTGTGACCGTCTATTGACGAAGAGCTAGCTCCCGCTTGGGGATGCCTTTATCATTGCATATATATTGTCATTCTTGTTGTACCCCATTCGGGACCAGTTTTACAAAGGAAACTCTGCCGAAATTTTTAGAAAAGACTGTACTGTTTTAAATTGCATATTCGGCTTAGTTATTTAAAAACCTTGATTGTTAAACATGTAGTTCTTTACTTCTTTAAACCTGTTTCTTTACTTATTCTTAAAAAGGGTTTTAGATTTCTGGGTTTTCGGCTTACTTAGTCGCGTTACGCCTGTAGACGTTACGTGGTTAAGTGCCGGTCACGGGCCAAACTTTGGGTCGTGACAAAGTTGGTATCAGAGCGCTAGGTTGACCTTGGTTCGAGTCTGAGTTTGACTATGTGGAGCCTAGGGCGTTTATATATATATACGGAACTTAGGCTTGACCTTACGGAACTTAGACTTGGTCGAGGGGGTATTAGACCCGAACTTTCGTCGTATTAGGATGACCCTTGGTTGATGGAATAGGTGACTAAAGTAGAGTGACGTACCGTTGGTATGTTCCGCGGCATACTTACGACACGCCACTCCGCTTAAGGAACCTTAGGATGTGCATATTCTTCGAGATCAGTGATTCTCTTCATATCCAGGATTATTCATCCATTTGGGATTCCCGATTCTATTAGTTCATGATCATATCTTCATTGATGCTGTTCCTTTCTATGATCATGTATCCACTTTGGATCTGTTGTTTCCTTCTTGTCACTGATGTGCTCTCTTTTGATACTCGATTGAGATTCCTGTCACCATGTTTGAGCGCAGTTTGGGCTGCTGCTAGGGATACGGCCGGTGTGAGCTCGTTTGGTACGAGGGCCGACCATTGTGTTTTCTGGTGACATGGGAATGTCTCGAGTTAGTATTGCTGATTGTGACCCCTAGTGGAGGCGAGTGCTTGGATTTGCACCGGATGATTGGGCCATTGTTAGAGCTGCCAGTTGAGAGAGGACTGTTGATGTACAGCATACCTCAGCGATTGTGATGTCGCCTACCGTGCAGACAGATGGACCAGCTGTTGGTGAGATCGACAGGATGTTGCTTTCGGAGCTTACGAGCTGAGATTGCCGGAGCTTTCAGGCAGATATGCGACAGATGATAGCTAGTCTACCCGATTTGAGAGACGAAGGTGATTCGTCCGATTTTGCGCCGGAGCGGGCCCAGTTGAGTTGAAGAATTCCAGTGTGGAGAATCTTACTCAGATCTAGAGCAGACCGATCCAGAGATGACCGCCTATGTATTGCCCTTCCTGGAGGATTGAGGCATTGTTCGGCGTACAGGCGTATGAGCCAGTTGCTACTGTAAATGATGAGATATCGCCCAGATGATTGGAGCTGTTACAGCGTAAGCATATACTCAGAGAGATGATAGCGAGTCGCTAGTCACCTGAGGATGAATGACTAGGACATGTGGTTCGTTCGTTACCGATGCGAGGTCATCAGATAGATCGTTTCCAGCTAGAGACGATTTCACGCAGGTTCGTTGAGAGTCGATTGAGACGATCGAATGTCAGGAGCTCATTTTCCAAGTTTAAAGTATACGGAAAGACATGCAGGTGATTCTATGGACCCTCTAGAAGAATGAAACCCTAACTCGACTTAATGACCGTGTGACAGCCTTTGAACCTTAGGGTTTACGGCGGTTCCTCGGCGCCATTAGTGAGGCTTGGGTTTGCCCTTCTACGGCTGGACCACCGACGCTGTGGCATGTACTCGATACTATTAAACTGTACCCGAGATGTGAGCTCTTGGGGGATTATGAGGATCTGACGAGTCGATCGGATGGTTCGACATCTTTCGGATATCGTGATGGGATACTGCTTGGAGACTCCAGATGCGAGCATAGCCGTTGGAGCACAGTACATGCAGCCAGGATGAGTTATGTCCGAATCAGTCGACATTTGAGCAGAGTGAAGAAAAGGGTTCGTACGAGATTTCGACGAGATGATGTCCCACTCCGCTGACATCAGAGATGTTATACGCACCCAGAGGCGTGGTATATGGATATATCTTCCAGAAAGAAGCGCGATGAGTATGCAGCCATTCCGGAATAAGCTTTAGCTTCAGCATTGGATGATGACTTCCGGGCAATTCGGCAGGTAAGAGATTTGAGAAAGGAACCTCGACAGGACCTTTCTGGAGTACGATACGAGAAGACCTGGACCAGGAGTAGTCGTATTGCGCGCACCCAGCAGGCCAGAGTTCGGCATTGTCGATGAGGTAGTTGACCAGGATCGGATAAAGGAACTTACCCAGATGCATTGCGAATTGATCAAGGACGGACGAGTGATGAGTATTCCTCCGATGGTTGGGACGTGTTCCCGAGGATCTGTTCGGCCTGACATCTTCTACAGAATGGTGAAGCTACAGAGTACGCAATTTCGAGTCCGTGCGAGAGACTTCAGATTGGCCGTGGCCGAGAACAGTGCAGTGCAAGGTAGCTTGGCGTGACGTCATAGTGGACGACGATGGAGACAAGTGGAACCAGAGGTTCGTGTGAGACACTGACGAACTGTCATTACTTCCCGTCGAGACTAGAGACCTGATTTGCTTACAGAGACGTTGGGATGTGACCAGTTTCTGAGAAATATTGTGCTGAGGACACAGGTGTCTTTGAGCGAGAAGAGGTTGTGCAGGAAAGCCAGCCCCTGTGCAGATCGGCATAGGCGAAATCGGAAGAGACCTTGAGCAGGATTCCTTCCAGGACATTGCTGCAATGATGTTTGCACCCAGGATCAGATGTGTGACGTGCATTCAGAGAGCCAGAGGCCGACGCCAGTGATGTGCTGCCTTACGAGTGGTCATGAGGATTGACCGAGAGGTGACCAGAGAAGTGCCAGAACGGAATCGTCCCCGTTAGCACATCTGACAGGGCCGATGAGCCGATTGACTGTGAGATTGGTAACCCACAGAGAAGATAAGGACCCAGAGTCAGAGGACGCCAGACCGTGAGCAAGAGGCACGTAGATATCCTGCGCTGCTAGCAGTGGATTGCACCGACTCCTTCCCGACCTTGAAGGAGGAACTACCGACGACGGTATTTATGATTTGTGATTTTGTGATTCGATTATCACGTATCCGTCGTTTGGGATTTCGGCATTTTGGGCGTTCGGTTTGCATGATTTAGTTTTGATGACTGAGTTTTATGATATTGGTTTCATGCACCCACTGGATATTTATATATTTTGCGCTGAGTTATTACATTTGAGATATTTATTGAGATTTCATGCCTATCGTATTCAGTGATTTGATTTGCACTTCTAGCGTAGTTTTCATGCACCTTTAGTGTTTTGATATACGATTTTGGTGCACGCCAGATGCACTAAATCGGAATTCTTCGTGCATTTCATATGCACCAGATTTTTTTTTCTGTCAGGCACACCCGTTGCCTACGACAGATGTTTCGTGCACACCCGTTGCACCTAGATGTTGTTTTATACACCTGTTTGACACATATATGGATTTTGATTCCTTGCGCACCAGACGCATAGGATATTCTTATATGCATTTTGGGGATTGATTTCTAGTAGAGTAGTACATTTTTTTTATGATATTCTCTAGGTGTTGATGTTTTCGGAGCCCCGACAAATGGATTATCACTGAAATTGTTTTAGTAGTGGGGGTTTAAATTTAAATTCGGGGACCGAATTTCTTTAAGGGGGGAAGATTGTAACATTTTCAAAAATATAAAATATTAATTTTGGGAATTTTTATTATTTAATATTATTTTATTGATTATTTTAATATTAAATGCAAATAAATAGGAAAAATGTTAGAAAAATTATGAAAAATTATGGAAAATTCTAAAATAGGGTAAATTAGTGAATTATGACATTTTTAAGTTTTTGTGATTAGTTTGACACTAATTTAGCGCTAATCGCGATTAAAATCGCTAATCGGTTTTTAACAAATTTGCACAAAAAAATGCACACACTATTTTTCCTACACTTGTGCACTTTCTACCATGGTTTCTCATTTTGGGTTTACTATTCTTGTAAGAAGGTTAGGGATTTAAAAGAAAAAGGAAAAGAAAAGAAAAAGAAAAGGAATTAAGAATGGAGTTGGTGAGAGAGGGTATGGGCATCTTTGACAAAGCCTTAGCCATTGTTTTGCCTTCATTTTTCCCTCCCACTTCTTTCCCTTGCTGCTGCTGCATCTTCCTCATCATTCTCCCCCTCTTCAATCCCTCTTTTCATCTCTAAAACAACACCAAAACCTCATGTTCGTTTCATTAAAAATGTGCACGAGCTCGAGATCTACAAGATGGACCAAGAAAGCGTGGATTTGGCCACTAGAGGGCAACTCAAGAAAGTTCTTGAGTTGCCAAGTGAGGTAATTTCTGAACCATTAGCTCAATTATAGCCTTTCCTATAACCCCATATTAAGATTATATCGATATTGTGTGATATTATGGACTTGGTGAAAACCTAGTTAGGGTTTGAGAGAAACTTGAGTTGTAATGTGAAATTGAGCTCAGTAGAGGACTTGTAAACACCCTAGTGCATGAATTGGAACCCAAAACCTGAAGCTAGAACCAGAAATACGGATTTTAGAAACCGATATCGGGGAAATTGTGTAATCTGGGAAGGTTAATTTGAATCTGCTAACACCCCGAGACTCCTAAAATGATATTGAGTGGACAGTGAGATGTGCAGGCACAATTGAACCAACACCCCAAACCCTAGCCTCCAACTCATCCGTACGGCCGCCAATTTTGCCCTTTTGGCCGCCAATTGCGGCCTGGGTCCCACCTTTTTGTCTCGTTTTCGTTCTGTAGCTCCTACATTGTTAGTTTAGGCCCCTGGTATATATAGATTTGTATAAACTGATCTAGGGTAAAATCTGGGACACATTTCATGAGTTGCTGTTTTGGACTTTAGTTTCCGTATTCCGTATTTTCATTTCTGCATTGGTGTGTTTCGTTTTACCTCGACTATTTGGCGTTTATACGACGATATAGAGGATTTATTGATGGTTTTGAAGGCGTGCCATAGGTTCTCACCTATAGGCCCCCTTATCGTATCGTTTTGGATTTCGTGCGCCGTTTTAGCTTGAATTTGGTTTTAATGCGCATATACGATATGTTGGTGTGTAGGTACCCATGAAGACTTCGAGACGACAAACAAATGCGTGGCGACGTCCGCAAATGATGATGCAAGGTGAGTAGATTATATCTACAGTGGGAAGTCGGGTGGATGGCGTATAGCACCCCCGCAGTCCGTAGTTAGTATAATATATATAGTAGATGTGTGATAGTTTAGTGTGTTGTAGCTTTGTGTTAGAAGTATTATGGGTAGTAGGGTTAGAAGTGATTAGTGTAGTTCCTAGTTGCGAACCCTAGGATAGAATTGCACCTACACGCCTACACTTGTATATCTCTTATACCTACCCTTGATGGATGATGTTTGATGACGTTGGTAATGAGTCGATGATGTGGGCTTGATGACGTGAGATCGGTGATTGGATACGATTCATTGTGGGATATGATTTGTGATTTCTTGCGGGCTTGGGATATATGTTTACCCCGCATGCATACTTCATTGATGGTATCGTTTGGTGCTAGACATAGAGTAGTACCCCAGGCTATGTGATCTGATGATAGTGATACCTGTTATGTGATGAGATAGTGAGATGTTGACCCGTACCCAGCTATTGGGATGCCGTACGATGATTACCGTACGAGCCGATATTGATGATAGATCCGCACTCATAACTCGAGGATATCTTATGATACGACGTTGAGGCGAGATCACCGACTATATACCTTTATATATGTATCGACTCAGATTTAGGCGGTTTCCATACCCCTCCAGACTTGCATGATACTTAGATCAGTAGTTGCATAGTAGATGTTAGATTAGACCAGAGTCATACCTATTTCAAACTAACGAATCGGGAATATTGCAAGATAGGAAAAAGGGGATTCTACGGATATTTTCAAATGTGTAGTGTCTATTTTCTAAACACCGTAGCCCTTGTTTTACCAAAGACCCCGATTCGTCTTACTTCAAAAGGCAAGGTTGCATGATATAGCTTTTGAGTTAGATTCTTCACTATTGCGTTGATTATTCGATTGCACCTGTTCATACTATTTGCATGGCATTACTTTTGCTTATTGTTATATTGCCATCATGCTGTTAGGACACCAGCACCATTATCGATGATGCGTATGTTCCACGTACACTGATTGCCGGCTCACACACTTCATCATCGATAATTGCTATGCCACTACACTGTAGTACTGCTGCATTCATGGTATGATTTCCGTATGGCATATTGTACACATAGACCTGTACACAAACATATGTAACATGACTTGATACTCACATTGATGCTTATGTCACACCTGATCATTATATTATAGCTCATTTATATGTGACATGACTTGATACTCACATTTGATGCTTATATCACATCTGATCATCATATTGTAGCTCATTTATATGTGACATGACTTGATACTCACATTGATGCTTATATCACATCTGATCATCATATTGTAGCTCATTTATATGTGACATGACTTGATACTCACATTGATGCTTATGTCACACCTGATCATTATATTATAGCTCATCTATATGTGACTTGACATGATATTTATGTTTGACGCACATATCATATCAGATTAGTGACTTACATTTTGGTTTGGATTATATGTGATTTCTGGATTTGGGAACCGTGGCTATTTCAAATATGTAATCATTTAAAAACCCGGTTCCCTTGATATGATATTTCGGTGCGTCCACCATGTGTTTTCTCGGTGCTAGAGTGATATATAAAAACCCGAATCGAGGAGGCGGTTGAGGCCGATTACGGGTACATGGTGGACCCGGTATGGTACCCCGGGGCGAGAACGGTTTCGCTGTGTGATAGACGGTGAGCCTGGCAGAGGGACTACTACCTACCGGTGATTGTACTTGAGCTCGGCGGATATCTGGAGGATTCCGACCGGAGCCCAGAGATGGATATGGGCTGACCCGTACTGCCGGGGCCGAGGGCCGATACCGCAGACGGAGCCCCATAGGGATGAGGATTTACGTGTCGATGCTTGGCACGGGTTTCATGATGTTTTACCATGATTTGTTTACATCCTCATAGTGCATACATGATGCTTATTGTCATTGGGTGACGGGTGGACGGGTTCCACGTATATACAGACATAGATTATATACAGACCATATACAGACATAGATCATATACAGATATGGATCATATACAGACATGGATCATATACAGACTGGATTTACACTTATCATACTTCATTTGTATATATAACAGGGTATGAGGGCGCTGTTATATATACCCTTACACCAATATTAGTGGTATGGGACGCTAATATATGTGTATTGATATCACTTGATACTTCATCATATTTACTTCATACAGCATACCTTACATTCGTGACATGTTATTACCTGAGTACTTGGCACCACATACATATTTAGATGTTACCTTGCCACCTTATCACACTCAGATGTACTCTTGTGGATTATTACTGATTGTTGACTTAGGTTTATGTCTTGCATTCGGTTTCTGCTTGTAGATATTTCTATTCACGAGTTGGCAACTCACCCCCGTTGTGCCACAGTTCTTGCAGGTTCTGCCGTACAGGTTTCATTGCGGCATTTCTGGCACACTACTTTCTTGCGGGTGGCTTGCTTTTGGTAGGTGGATTCTTTCGCATCAAGAACCACCATTGTATTCATTTTATTCATTGTATCTAGAATTTCCATCAACCAAAACTTGTATATTGTTTCAGACCTAGACTTTAGTGATGTATTATTCGACCTTAGAGTCGCGCTTAGTAGTATTGCGGTTTTTTGTTGCTTGAGCTTTCTTTTGGGTTTGATCCTCGCCACTTGGCGTTGTATATTATTGTTGCATGTGTGGTTGTGACCGTCTATTGACGAAGAGCTAGCTCCCGCTTGGGGATGCCTTTATCATTGCATATATATTGTCATTCTTGTTGTACCCCATTCGGGACCAGTTTTACAAAGGAAACTCTGCCGAAATTTTTAGAAAAGACTGTACTGTTTTAAATTGCATATTCGGCTTAGTTATTTAAAAACCTTGATTGTTAAACATGTAGTTCTTTACTTCTTTAAACCTGTTTCTTTACTTATTCTTAAAAAGGGTTTTAGATTTCTGGGTTTTCGGCTTACTTAGTCGCGTTACGCCTGTAGACGTTACGTGGTTAAGTGCCGGTCACGGGCCAAACTTTGGGTCGTGACAATAACTCTTAGAAGTAAAGTTGTTTACCTGCTTTGTTTCGCCTAATCTCTAGTCTAAGATCTTGGTTTGGGTTGTTCGGCACTTGAAATTTTTTTATTCTGGCATGGTTGATGCCTTGTAGAACCTTGTGACAGAGCCTAGTAACCTTTCATCCGCATCATTGTCGCAGTAAACAAGAAAATATCCTGAGGGATTTAACAACATGTGCAAATGAATAAAAGCATGATCAAATCAACATGTCAAGATAAAGTAAACCAGATAGCATACTATCATGTTGAGCAAGAAAGTCATCTATATTCATATATACATGTCCAAGCATCGACTATACATAGAATGGCCTCTAGGGCATACATATATCTAACAATCTCCTACTTGCACTAAGGCCAGTTATTGGCGTATCTCATACCCAACATCTCAAAAAGTCGCTCATGCTGCGGTTGTGGAAGGGCCTTGGTGAGTGGATCCGCTGTGTTATTCTTTGTATCTACTCTCCGAATCTCGATCTCCTGGCGATCTACTATCTCCCGGATCAAATGATATCGCCTCAGGATGTGTCTGGACTTCTGATGGGACCTTGGTTCTTTGGCTAACGCCATAGCTCCATTATTATCACAATACAATGGTATTGGATCAACAATGGTTGGAACTACTCCTAGTTTCGCGCATCCAGACAACTTCCTTGGCAGCATCATTTGCAGCAATATACTCAGCTTCCATCGTGGAGTCTTCAACGGTGTCCTGTTTGGAACTCTTCCAACTAACCGCCCCTCCATTGAGGGTAAATACGAACCCTGAGATAGATTTGCTGTCATCCTTATCACTTTGGAAGCTGGAATCGGTAAAGGCCGCCATCTGGAGATCCCCGTTACCATACACTAAGAATAATTCTTTAGTTCTTCGTAAGTACTTAAGAATGTTCTTCACTGCTATCCAATGTTTCTCCCCTGAGTTGGATTGATACCTGCTTACTACAGCTAGTGCATAAGCTACATCAGGGCGTGTACATAACATCACATACATTATAGATCCTACGGCTGAAGCGTAGGGTATAACGCTCATGCGAGCTCTCTCTTCATCTATCTTCGGACAGAAGTCCTTGGAGAGAGTGATTCCATGACAAGCGGGCAAGGCACCACGCTTGGAATCTTCCATACTAAACCTTTTTGGGATGGTGTCTATGTTCCTTGATTGGGACAGTCCCAATATCCTCTTGGATCTATCTCTATAGATCCTAATGCCCAAAATGCACGAAGCATCACCCAGGTCCTTCATGGAGAACCTTTGTGATAAGAATAGTTTGACCGATTGTAGCATAGGAATATCATTTCCTATTAAGAGAATGTCATCCACGTACAATACGAGGAAAGTGACAGTACTCCCTACAATCTTCTTATAAATGCATGGTTCATCTATATTTTTGATAAAATAAAACTCTTTGATTGTATCATCAAAGCAGATGTTCCAGCTCCGTGAGGCCTGCTTTAATCCATAAATGGATTTAAGAAATCTACATGCTTTCCCGCTGCTCCCACTGTCAATGAAGCCCTCTGGCTGATCCACAAAAACGCATTCTTCTCAATCACCATTTAGAAATGCAGTTTTAACGTCCATCTTCCAGATTTCATAATCATAGTGAGCAGCAATAGCAAGTAGGATCCTAATGGATTTAAGCATTGCTACTGGAGAGAAAGTTTCATCATGGTCTAATCCTGGTCTCTGACGAAAACCTTTCGCTACAAGCCTTGCTTTAAAGGTCTCTACATGTCCATCTACACCAATCTTTCTTTTAAAGATCCATTTCACCCAACGGGTTTTATCTCAGGAGGCGCAACGTCCAAAGTCCATACTTTGTTGGTGTACATAGACTCCATTTCGGATCTCATGGCTTCCAGCCACTTCACTGAGTCACCACTCGTGATAGCTTGCTGAAAACTAGTAGGGTCATCATCATCCATGATGCAATCTTCTCTATCACCATCAATGAGAAACCCTTAGTATCACTCTAGCGGGAGAGAAGTTCTACTAGATCTCCAGAGCGGCTGAGGTTCTTGAAGAACTACTGCAACATCAATTTCAACCAATTCGTCTTGAGGAATTTGTGTCTCTAGAACCTCTTCTAGTTCTACCGTATTGCCATCAGTACTGTCTGTAAAGATTTCATTTTCCAAAAATGTAGCATGCTGAGCAAGAAACACCTTTTGTTCCTCCTTGTGGTAGAATAGATATCCATATGAATGTTTTGGATATCCCACAAATTTACACATAACCGATCGTGTCTCTAGTTTGTCTGGATTCTGCTTTTTGACAAAAGCCGGACAACCCCAAATCCTAACTCTTTTAAGAGATGGTCTCTTTCCACTCCATATCTCATATGGAGTGGTAGACACGGTTTTGGTTGGAACTCCGTTTAACAGATACATTGCTGTCTCCAATGCATGCCCCCAAAGAGAAAGCGGTAACTCAGCATCACACATCATGGACCGTACCATATCTAATAGGGTATGATTCCTCCGTTCTGACACACCGTTGTGCTATGGTGTGTAAGGAGGAGTGAGATGAGAGAGAATCCCATTCTCTTTTAAGAAGTCTAAAAACTCTGTACTTAAATACTCTCCACCTCGATCTGATCGAAGTTTCTTGATGCTCAAGCCTGTTTGTTTTTATACTTCAAGTTTGTACTCCTTGAATTTATCGAAAGTTTCGGATTTGTGCTTTATAAAAAACACGTGTCCGAATCTTGAGAAATCATCAGTAAAAGTAATGAAATATGAAAAACCGCCTCTAGCATGTGTAGACATTGGTCCACATACATCACTATGTTTAAGGCTTAAAAGTTCCACAGCTTTTTCTCCGTGTCCAGTAAATGGAGTTTTGGTCATTTTACCTTTGATACAAGACTGGCAAGTAGCATAAGATTTATATTCAAAAGGATTCAAATATCCATCTTTATGTAGCTTGTTTAGTCTTGTTTCATTAATATGACCAAGTCTACAATGCCAAAGAAAAGCTTCATTTATATCTGAAAGCTTTCTTTTATTAGTATGTTGTATATTGAAAACTGTGTGTTGGTTCAGGACGTAAATACCGTTATTTAATGTACCATACCCAATCAACTCTTGATTCAAGTTAATGTTCATAACAATGTTTTGCAATACAAAATGATATCCTTCATTGTCTAACAAAGAAACGGATATTATATTGCATAGCATACATGGTACAAAATAACACGGGTTCAAAACCAATATACAACCCGAAGGCAAACCCAGATGATATTCTCCGACGAATACAGCATGTACATTGGAACCATTACCAACCCGCAGAGTATGGTCTCCAGTCTTCAAAACTCTACTTTTTCTCAGCCCCTGCATACAATTGCAGATGTGAGAACCAGAACCGGTATCTAGTACCCAAGATGCAGAGTTAATTGAAAAACAGTTCTCAGTTACAAACACACCTGAAGTCGAAGCATCAGCATGCTTCTTCTTCTTGAGATCAGCAAGATACAAAGCACAGTTCCGTTTCCAATGTCCCGTCTTGTAGCAGAAAAAACATTCCACTTTTCTACTTCCCGCGGCCCCGTTTCCCCTTCTCCTTTTGGACTCCACCTTTCGGTTTGATGGACTTCTTCTTCTTCTTTCCCTTGGCCTTGGCTTTTGGAACTGAAGAGGAAGATGGCCCAGCAAGCAGAGCGGGAGTCTTCGCTGTTTTCAGCGTGCTCTCTGCACTTCTCAACATATTGAGAAGTTCAGGCAATGATTTCTCCAAATCGTTCATATTGAAATTCACTATGAACGGAGCAAAGGCGGGGGAGAGAGACTGCAGAACAACATCCGTATATTGCTCATTATCCATAGTCCATCCCAGTTCCTCAAGTTCATCTATAAGACCAATCATCTTCAGGACATGGTCTCCTACTAATGCACCGGGGTCCATCCGCATCTGAAACAACTTTCGAGATGCTTCGTATCGCAAAGTACGAGATTGCACAATTCCTTTTTATGAAGAAAGATGGATTGTAAATCCATCTTCTCGTGCTGTTTCTGATGGATGTTTTCCATAGAAGCGAGCGCGAGGCACCTGGCCGTGTTGCAATCAATATCCCATGTTTTTCGGATCTCCCTATCTGAAACAGATGATTCAGGTCCTGGGACGGGTGGGGCTTTGGTAGTGAGGACATATGATACTCTATCATATGCGAGTGCAATGTTCAAGTTCCTCTTCCATTCTTTATAGTTCGGTCCTGTCAGTTTATTTTTCTCTAGTAGAAGCTTAAGTCCAGTCATCGGTATCTGCCATTTGGAGAGAGAAAAGAATACACTCAGCGAAATGCTCTTGCAAAGAATTAGATTGGTTATTATCTTATCTAATCGATGTCTCCCACTGCTTTTATCAAATTTTCTTTCAAAACCTGAAAAGAAAACTAGCCAGGATTAATTACATTCTACAGTTTCGCTAATCGGTCAGCCAGGCCAGTGTCGGTACTTTGAGGGAGGTTCCCCGTGCTTTCGCACGGACCTAATTAAAATAAACCTCGTTTTCCCAGAGGTCAAACCCCGTTAACACCTTTCTAGATACCTACTAGATTAGCTAATTGTAAAGTGCAAAACTCTCCTGGGAATAACTCTTACTCACAGTGGGATCGGGATCCAACTATCATTTAGATGGTATACAATCTCATTGCATATTTCAACTCTTGAAATTCCCGATATGGCTTTTACCCCTAGTTACTTATGACCTTGGCTATGGTCAACATATCATAAGTACTAGTCAAGTTCTACCCGTCATTTCGAGATTAACTAGACCCATTCATATGACCCTTGACTATGATCAACATGATCACATGAATGTCCTAACTGATCGCATCATATGCTTTGTAGGAAGACATCACTTAGCTACCGTACACTACGCATCGGCTATGGTCGACATACGTAGCACGAATACTAAGTACTCTGCTTCCTAAAATGACGGAGGGTTGCAGATGGTTTTTATGAAAACCTTTAACGCTATGAACTTGATCTCGTTGTAGAATCAAAACAGTTTAGGAAAAAAGGAGTGGCTTAAGCTCCGCATCTTTTGAAACTTGCATTTTTCATTAAAAAAAGGCCGAGTGGGTTTCAAATCCGATTCTACAACATCTTTAGGTTTCTTTTACTTTACATTAATCTCATTAATGTAGTCCCATAATTTAAGTTCCTAAGCCAACACAGAAAAGAAACGAAAATATAACGTATACTTATACCATCCGCATTCGCCACAGTGTCCCGTTATGCACCGTTAGGTTACTTAACTAACGGCATAGCGGGGCGGGACTAGCGCGGGTGTAAAATATAAGCAACGTTTATTATATATCATATATATAATAATAATCCATTCGTCTCAGATACTAAGTAATCACATTACAGAATATCAACAGCAGAAGCACATATGAAAATAAAAGGATATCTAGGATGCCCGTATTTTGTATTTAGCCAACAATAGAAAATACGGATTCCACGGTCGCGATGAATAGCCAAGCCCACACCCCTAGACCCCTACGAGAGAGGCAAGTGATCCTGCCAATTCTAGAGTTTAGGAGAGCCGGTCTCGACTCCTCGAGATGGCCTCCCACTGAACCCTAGAACCCGATTACTTGTGTTCCCCGCCTTGGGTCTATCCTAATGCGGAAAAGTAAATAATATACAATAATGGAAACATCTTCCTCAACTCGGAAGTGCCCCAAATAAAAGAATATTACATACAATTGATTTATACATGAAATAAAATAAAAACTCTCATCTCACATAAAACCCCCGGCTATTCGATCGCGACAATCCTGCATCATATCTCAGCAACACATAATATCTCATATCATCAACATAAGCAAGTATGCGTATCCCGATTATCGTTGATGTATAGCAACGAAATTGGCGATACACCACATACTACACTTACGGTCGCAGAAAATAAAGTGAAAAACTTCAACATTTGGAATCCACAATCACTTTAGACATCGTATATTCGAAATATCACATACTTCGCATTTCATGCCTAACTTTATGAATTCCACATATTGTATCACATTTCAGATAAATAGACAATGTTAAACTTTTCGATTGAATAAGCAAACACCCAAGATTTCCCAAACAGCACAACAGTTGAGCCGAGTTCAAAATTTTCCAGAACATGTCACAGCCCCTATGAACCAGCCGTAGATGGGTCAAACCAACGCCTCACATGTGGCAACGCTAAAATACCACAGACCCTAGGGTTCAGTGGCAGTTTTGACAGTCACATAATCGAGTTAAGGTTACGTTCTTCTAGAGGGTCCACAGATACGCTTGCATGATTTTCCGAAAGTTTCAAACTCGTGAAAAATCCAACACTTGAAAGTTTTCCAATACGGGAAAAAATGAGTTATTGATATTTGTTCGAACATTTTAACACGTTCTAAATTACATGAAAAACTAAATGATGTTAAACTTTCTGATTGAATCAACGAATACAAAAGATCTCCAGAAAACTCAACACCTGGGTAATATTAAAAATTCCCAGAAGCATGTAGTAATACATACGGATGAACCCTAGAAATAACTATTCCTGACACCCAAGTACTGCCGCGGAACCGCCGCCAAAATCATGGTATGGCCGCGGTTCCGCAGCAACTTAAAGGCTACAGTGACTCGTATTTCACAGTAATCCATACAATTACCTGATTGATTTTTTAAGTATTTTTAATATGTAAAAAGACAACTTTTTAGAAAATTTCCAGAGAGGGGTCCAAATAGGTGTTTTGTGGTTCGATCGGACTTTTAACTTCGCCTACGCATCGCCTAAAGCTCTAGCTTGGCTCTGATACCATTGTTGGGTTTACCTAGCACCTCATCTAGGGTTTGGAAGCATCACATATGCCACAATCAAATTTTTAAAATTGCTAAGTGAACTTGACAAGAATCATAACTAGAAATTTAGGGTTTCATGTAACTAAGCATCACATGCAAATGAAAAACTATCACTAAGGGTAGAGATTACAACCTTTGTAGACCTCCCTTGGTGACTCCTTGGCACTATGAGAGTTTGGAACGGATCGATGGAAGCCTTCCTAGTCCACGATGACCCACCCGAAGTCCCTTTTGTAAGTGCACGTCGGCGCCCCGGCTGTCTGAATGAGGCCAAAATGCGGAAACGATACTTTTCTTTAACTTTTAAACCGGCACCACCGTGCACTAAAAACCCGGATCGGGCCATTAATCTAATCCTAGCTAACTAGAGAAGGGGTAGAGAGATATACCGAGCGATCCATGTCCTTCGGTCTTCTCGTCGTCGTCCCGATCTCCCCGCGGAATCTCCGGTCTTCATCTCCTCGTCGGAAGGGCACCACATCGCAGGGTTCTTTTACGGGCTCCCACCTCTGGACCGAGGCAACTCGAGCACGAAGTTGGCGAGTTGACGTGCCCAAGGAAACTATAGATGAAGTGTAGAAAGCTTTGTCTCATTGGGGTATGAAGTTGCCATTTGATAGAGGAACTGAACTATAGAGAGAGGTGGGGAATATGTAGCATGCAAAGAAAATGAGATCAACATTTTTCCTCTCAACAAAATGAATTCCCCTCACCCCCAAGAATGGCCGACCACCCTCAAAAGAAAGAGGAGAGAGAGAATGGGCAATCATGCAAGAATGTTATCATGAGGAATAATGATAACATAAAATCTCACACCAAAAACCCAACACTCAACCCATCATTGCAAGCAATGATCATCAAAAGAAGTCAAGGTCAAACAAGAGCCATCATGAAGCAACTATTAACAAGAAACACCCTCCAAAATGCTAATTTGCACATTTGCAAATAAGCACTCCTCCACCAATTTTCAGCCAAGGAAAGAAACAAATGAAAATGGCCGAAAAGGAAAGCAAACTGGCAACTTCATTAAATAGATCCCGTAATAAATTACAGGAAAACCCCGCGACTGTATATACTGTTGCAGATAGTGCCTTCAGAGTCAATTATTGGATCACAGGCACGTGATTGCAATGATTGAGGGAGGACCTATCCCGGTAGGACAATCTTACTCTGGATGATAGTATGCTATCTGGTTTATCTTTATCATCGTGTACTGCTTTAGGTGACCTTACAGGTCGCTATTACACGTTGATAGAGCCCCTAGGATTCTTGCTTGACTGCCAGCAGTATGAGGGCGATCATATACGTGGGAGCTGGTAGTCTATAAGCACATCCTTAAAAGGTCCCTAGTCGTGGGAGTTTCGAGACAGGGCATCGATACTCCAGAGTAGACTAGTGTATACAATCGAGACCCCGAAGAGGGGCGGTGACCGGTCTCACAAGTCACTGGTGTCAGTTGGATCACCTAAGATGTATACAGGTGCTCATTGGGTTATGAGTACACCGGACAGGACTCGCCGGGAACATACTAGTTGGTCTTATACCTGACGTCAGATAGCAGTTCTCTGGTGACATGTGTACAGGTTAGTTCATCGACCTGAGATCATCATTTGTCTCGTGTGAGTTCCCACTGTACTTTGATTACTACCCTACCACGCTCAAAGGAGACGTGCAAACAGGTTTTAGTTGGGTACAGTCCCGAGCCATATGGAGGCAGTGAGCGGATCTGCAGGGGTTTGTCTCTCCCGGTATTGGGGGTGAGGTCGCGCTGTGTCTAGGAGAGCCATTACACGAAGTCCTTGTCCAAGGCAGGAGATTTACTGGTAGGTATTCCAGTAGTATCTCAGGGTGTTCTGGGCTACACTCCGACACGACTTGTACCGCTTTTGGGGGTCTGACTTTTACCAACCCCCTAGGCCCGCTATGCAATGCTCATAGACGAACGGACCGGACTGTACGGATATTGTCACTGACAGGCTCAGTAGGGTGTCAGGATGAGTTCGCTCATCGACGTCTCTTTTGGTCAATAGCTGGTAGCCCGTCACGTATGGCTAATACCTCAAACGTGCTAGTGGTTAAATCCACAGCCATAGTATTGACGAGTCTTTAGAGTCCCCCACAGACAGTTGCTCAAGTTTCGGGCGAAACGCTGTAGAGGCCGTGTGGAGATTTGGCAGGGTTCGATAATATACGTGCGGTATTGCATGGATCATGATCGGACGGATAATACTAGCGGGCTTTGGTTTAAGCCAGATCCTAGTATTGTACAGTGTAGATTTTGTCTCATTGCATTTGTATTCGGTCGCAATACAAATGCAGGTATGTATATACAGTAGCAGGGTTTCCTGTAATTTATTACGGGATCTGTTTTATGAAGTTGCCAGTTTGCTTTCCGTTTCGGCCATTTTCCTTTGTTTCTTTACTTGGCTGAAAATTGGTGGAGGAGGGCTTATCTGCAAATGTGCAAATAAGCATTGTGGAGAGTGGTCTTTCCATATTGTTGCTTCATGATGGTTGCACCATCATTTGACTTCTTTTCTTCATGATGGCTTGACTTTTGAAGTTGTGAGGGTTGTTGTTGGAGTGAGACTTGGTTTGTGATCATTGTTTATCATCATTACCCTCTTTTCCTTATCGTCACCTTGCACTAGCTTGTGCTCCCCCCCTTGACTTTTTCCCCTCATTTTTCCACAAGCTTGGCCGGCCACATTTGAGAGTGGGCTGTTGATATTTTGGTGAGTAGGATTTTGTTCTCATATGCTTGCAAAAATTCCCTAAGCCGTCATAAAATTCATATCTCCTTCTCCACTTGAAAATGGCAACTTCAACCCCATTGAGACATTAGAGTTCCACACTATTCTACTGCACTTCTTAGGCACGTCGGCTCGCCAACTTCGTGCCTGAGTTGCCTCGGTCCAGAGGTAGGAACCCGTAAAAGAAGCCGGCGACGTGGTGCCCTTCCGGCGAGGAGGTGAAGACCGGAGATTCCGCGGTGAGATTGGGACGACGACGAGAAGACCGAAGGACACGGATCGCTCAGTATATCTCTCTACCCCTTCTCTAGTTAGCTAGGATTAGATTAATGGCCCGATCCGGGATTTTTGTGCGCGGTGGTGCCGGTTCAAAAGTTAAAGTAAATTATCGTTTCCGCATTTTGGCCTCGGATTGACGGCCGGGGCGCCGCCGTGCACTTACTCTGGTATCAAAGCCACTCCATTAACCTAGTCTAGCTTGCTCAAGTATGTTTAGAACTCGATCGAACAAAAATCCTAACAACCGTATTTTCCAATGCATCAGGTTTCTGTCGATTTTGTTTTGGCTCGAAAAAATTTTCAGTACATTTCAGAAACATGTGCAGGGTTTTGTAAGAGCACTGTAAAAATTTGGTGACCTGATCCTTCAATAGAGCCGCGGAACTGCGGTTCCGCCGCAGGAATTAAGCTTCATTTCACCAATTTTTTCCAGTGGGCTTCTGACATGGAAATAGGGCCTTTGGGATATTCTGTTTGGGCCCAAATTTTCTTAGAGTGCTACAGTAGTGCTTGGGGCCCACTTTGGTAAATTTGTTCGATCGGATATTTTAAACATGCTTGTTCACAGTATTTACATTATATCTGCGACCGTGAATGTCACTTGATCGGTAAATCCTGTCTAACTGCTATAGCCCGGTTAGACGGATTTGCGAACGTGACATTCACGTTGATGTTCTGTGTTGTGCTGTGACGTTGCGGATTGGTCGTGGGGGATAGCCTGGATGCAATGGTAGTACAGTTTTTGTTGTATTATGTACATTTGATATTGCGGAGCGAGCTTTCGACATGTGGACTGCCGTCACTGCCTGTTTGTATATTATTCTTTTGGGGCACCCGGGGTGAGGTCGATGTACCCGTTGTATGTATATTTTACTTTCTGTACTAGGATTACCCCAAGGTGGGGTGCACGGATAGCCGGATTCTAGAGGGAAACGAGCCCGCATCTCATGGCATTGAGACGGAGGGGGCTTCACTCTAGAATTGGCGGACTATTTGCCGCACTCGAAGGGGGTACAGGTTGACCCACGAGGGGTGCCCAAGTTACCGGATTCCGTGAAGTGCTGGGTGGTCCATTCACGTTGCTGAAGGGGGCTGCCTCACTTCAGGTTTTGGCGGGTAACTTGCCGCGCCCGTAGGGGTCTAGGATTTCATTGCACAGGCTATCCACAGGACCAGGGGAACGTCAGGTTTCAGTAGCGGCTCTATGAAACCCGGGGATCCCAGATATCTGTATTGTTCTGTGATGCTTATTACATTTCTGTGATGTTGCATTTTATCACGCCTTGAGCGAAAAATTATATATTGATATATATAGTAGTAGATGTTGTATATGTTTTGCATCCGCGCTAGTCCAGTCCTCGCTCGGTCGTTAGTTAACTAACCTAACGGGTAATGACGGGACCCAGTGACGAATGCGGATGGCATATACGTACATCATTATTTTCGTTCTTTGTGGCGTGATCAATTGATGGGACTGCGTTGATTCGTATCAATGCAAGCTAAACAAACCTATTCTGATGTTGTTGGAACAATTTTTCAAAAAGCTGTTATTGCAAGGGCGTTCTCTTTTGTTTTGCACAGTGGTATTCGGTTATGAATATCCAGCACCTTAGTCGACGAGGCAAGGGCCGAGATCCCTTCACCGGGAGTGACCCCTTGGACAGAAGTTTGCGTCAGGGCAATAACTTCAATATAGTCTTTTACTTTTGCTTTGCATCGTGGTATTCAGTTGGAATATCCTGCACCTCATTCTACGGGGAAAGAGCCGAGATCCCTTCACCGGGAGTGACCTCTTTAGCAAAGGTTTCCGTCACTATATTTTCATAAAAGCTATCCAGTTCCTTCAACGATATCAAGTTCATTACGTTAAAGGTTTTTCGCCAGAAACCATTCGTAGTCCTCCGTCGTTTCAGACGGGTAGCACGTAGTATTCATGCTATGTTTGTTGGCCTTCGTAAAGGCATAGTGTATGGTAGCTGCTTGTTGCCTTTCTGCAGCATAGATAGATGCGTTGGTTTGGGACAGTCGTATAGCCTTGTTGGACAAAGTCAAGGGCTTGTACGGGTGGGTTCAAATCAACCTGGAGAATGATGGGTAGAACTTGACATGTGACTTATGATTTGTTGGCCTTCGTCAAGGTCATAAGAGCATGGGGCAAAAATCACATCGGGAGTTTCTAAAGAAACTGAAACTTGACAGATATGCGCATACCTTCTGGAGTGTGATAACGTGAGCGAAGTCCGTCACGTTATCATGCGATGATAGTTGGATCCCAATTCCCACTGATGAGTTGGTTTACTCCTCGGGTGATCCCGACTAATTCTTCTTTCAGGTTTGGAGGAGAATTTGACGGTACAGTGGGAGGTTTCCAGATTAGATAAATTGATAATCATTCTGATCTAGGTTAGAGTGCACGCTGAGTGTTTCATTTCTCTCTCTCTTTGGCAGCGACCATGACCCGACCCTAGACTATGACTCAGTGACCAAGATTAACCGAACCTTCTTATAACACTGGCTTTTGGATTGTCAGAGTTGCAAACCTTATTGCCACTCTTACTTTTACGCTTTTCTCCAGGACACCCCGTATTACTACGAACGTCCACTTCCATTGGACAAAACCATCATATGGTTATATAAGAACTCGAAGGAATTTATTCGAGGATGGTTTCTGGTTCTGGAGAAAACGAATAGGACTATTCAGTTGTCTTTTCCTTTACCTTCTCTCAGGTTGCGAGTACTCCTTGGTTTAGGAGATAGTACACCTATTACGCAAATTGGATAGTCTTCTTCCAAACCTTAGGCTGGTGCCGAACGGTTGGGAATGAAGAAAACCAATTAGCATAACGATGGTGTACAGAAGGTATTAAGTAAAGACATATCAAGGGATTAGTAAGAGGGCAAAGTAAATTGCGACTGCTATTCACGACCAAACCAAGTATTTCTTCGCCAATCCTAAATCACCTTTGTATTTCTCCAGAACACTCCGTATCACTACGAAGATCCATAGTTTATTGGATACTCCATCGTATGGTTATATACGAACTCGAAAGGAACTTGTTCCAGTTCGGGGATGGATTCGGGTTCAGGAGAAATAGGAATAAGGTTTATTCGGTTGTCTTTTATCTTCACCTTCTCTCGCATTGCGAGTGCTTCTAGGATTAGGACAGTATACCCATTATGCTTATTGGATAGTCTTCTTCCAAACCATAGGCTGCTGCCGAAAGGTAGGGAAGGAAGAAAACCATTTGGCCTAAAGGGGTGTGCAGAAGGTAATGACTAAAGACATATAAAGGGATTTGGAGAGGTGGCAAAGAATTATACGGTTACAGTCGTGAATCTGGATAATGGAAGAGGCATTACTAGGAATACCCGGATACCCCTACGAAACATTTCAATGTTTCAGTTTCACTGTGTACTGTTAAAAGAAAACTGATTTCCCAATTAGCACTTGCTCCAGGGTATGTATTTACCAGGTATGATTCTCACATCTGTATGGTTTTACAGATGATGAGTGGGAGTAAGTTATTGGGAATTAGGTGATCATCCTCATTCCTAGTAATGGTTCACTTGATATATTACTTTGCATTAACTAGTATTGGTTCACTTTATATGGATTTTCTCACTTGATGTGCATGATGTATATGTGATATACTTTTGTGCACTTGTTTGTATCATGTTTGATGATGCATATTTAAATGGTTAAGTGTAAAGAATAAAACCATGGTTAAGTAGATAATTAGGGTTTTGTTTTACTCTCTCATTTATTTATCCATTCTTATTTATTTAAATGATTTTATGAAAACAAAATGGTTTTCCTTTTTGTCATGAAGCTTGATGAAGCTTCATGAAGCTTTGACTCAAAGACCAATTTGTCTTCATGCTAAACCCTAACTATTCCCACTTACCATGGTTTGCTCTCTACACTTAACCTTAGTTATATTATGATAAGTATTAATTTTATTTCATGATAGAAAAAGACTTATCATAATTCTAGCTCATCTTCTTCTTCATCTTCAAGTTTGAAACCTTGAGGCCATCAATGGCAACTTGAGCTTGAGAGTGAGAAATCCAATTCTAAAGAGAACCCACCTCCTATTTCTTCATCCTCTACCTCTTGCCAAGTAGTAGAGTGTGTTTTCTTCACAAGTTTCATCACTTTGTGAAGTGGGAGCTTGATCTAGCGATGCCTCGACGTAGATCATCTTCGGCATCGTCGTCGATGACCAAGCCCGTTCATTCTCCGATGAAGACGACGCTAGAGCCCGGGGTTCGACTTGGACAGCGAGGAGACTTCGTTGTGGAGCCGTGGAGGTGGATATCCGGATCTACAAAGGTTGTAATTTCCGTATTCTAGTAGTTAAGTGTTAACTAGTTTACTTTTTCGCCTAGATTTCTAGCAACGATCCGTTAACTAAGGTTTCTCGGCACCATATTTTTGTAAAATGGTATGGTTGATGCCTTGTGAGACCTCTTTAGGATACCTAGGAACCCTACAGTGGTATCAGAGCCTAGCTAGAGCCTTAGGCGAAGTCTAGACGGAGTTTGAAACCCGAACGAACCCGAAACCCTAACCCGATATTGCTCTCTGGAAATTTTACAAATTTGTGGTTTTTTATCAATTAAAAATGCTTAAAAAATTCAGGAATGAAATACAAGAATTACGGTGCAAAAAATTTCCCATGAACAGTGAAATGTGCGGCGGAACCGCGGCAGAAGCATGCCTTCTGCGGCGGTTCCGCGGTGCTTTGATGACGTCATCCCATTGTTTTTGCACAGTAATTCCTGATAAATTGTTCTGAGTTTTCTGGGATTTTTAAATTGACTCCAGAGTACAGTGTTCTGGGGTTGAATAGGGAATCGATGATTCGATCGGATTATCAAACTTTGTCTAAGTGTTTTCCGGATAATGTTTTTTGAATATGTTAAAAAGTTCGACCGGATATAAATACCCAACTTTTCCCCTGCCGTCAAATATCCAAGTGTTGGATTATTGTGTGGTTTAAGGACGTTCTGAGTAGTGCAAGTAACACGATGGTCCCTCTAGAAGACAACAAACCTTAACTTGATTATGTGACCGTCTTGAACTGCCCTTTGAACCTTTGGGTTTGGGGCAGTACGGCGTGCCACATATGAGGCGTTGGCTTGACCCTTCTACGGCTGGACCGTTGGTACTGAGGCATGAAACGAATGTCTTTGAACCTATTTCATGTGTTGGACGGTTTCGGGAAACCTTGGGTGTTCGAATATTCGATCGGAAAGTTTAATATATTCTATTTATCCGGAATGGGATACAATAATTGGAATTCACAAACAGTTATGTGATAACTGAATGAATGATATAAATCTAGCGGTTTAGTTTCATTTGATATTGAAAAGAGTTTTCGATAATGAGACTAAAATGCAGGATTTATAATAATTAGGCATGTGATGTCTAAGATATTCATTGGATTAGGCATGTGATGTCTAAAGAAGTTGCGGATTCCAATTGTTGTAGTTTTACACTTTCTTTTCTGTGACCGTAAGTGTAGTATGTTTATATCGCCGGTTTCGTTGCTATACGTCAACGACAATTGGGGTATGCATACTTACTTACGTTGATGACATGTGATGTTATGTGTTGCTGGATATGTTATATTGGATCGTCGTATTTGAATAGCCGGGGGTTTTATGTAAGATGAGTGTTTTTCATTTTCATTCATGTAAAAACTTGTATGTAATATTCTTTTATTTGGGGCACTTCCAGGTAGCGGAAGTTGTCACCCTTTGTATATTATTTACTTTTCCGCATTAGGATAGACCCAAGGAGGGGAGCACAAGTAACCGGGTTCTGGGGTCCAGTGGGAGACCAACTCGAGGAGTCGAGTCCGGGTCTCCTAACCCTAGAATTGGCAGGGTTGCTTGCCGCTCTCGTAGGGGTCTAGGGGTGTGGGATTGGCTATTCATCACGACCGTGGAATCCGTATTTTATACTGGCTCGTATTGAAAACACGGACGCCCTATTATATCCAATATTTCATATGTTTCATCTGCTGCGATATCTGTGATGTATTTCTGTGATGGATATAGTATATAGTATATATGATATATTGTATAGACGTTACTTATGTTTTACACCCGCGCTAGCCCTGCCCTACTCTGTCGTTAGTTACCTAACCGAACGGTGCACGAGGGGACATCGAGGCGAATGCGGATGGCATAAGTGTACGTCATATCTATCTGTGATGTTTAGGTATTTAAATGATGGGACTTCATTAATGTGATTAATGAAAGATAAGAAACCTAAGATGTTGTGGAATCGAATTTTAAAATAAAACAGGTAGCTACAGTTCTTGCTTTGCACATCGGTATATATGATATACCCTGCACCTTATTCGATGAGGAAAGGACCGAGATCCCTTCACCGGGAGTGACTCCTTTAGCAATAACTGGCAGATGCTACACACTCGGTTTGCTTTTGACTGCTTTTGGGTTTTTGCTTTGCACAGCGATATATATGATATATCCCGCACCTCATTCGACGAGGAAAGGACCGAGATCCCTTCACCGGGAGTGACTCCTTTAGCAAAACTAGAAAAGCCTCAAAATCACTCCATTTCAAAACTTCATTTGATTCTACAACGATATCAAGTTCATTACGCTCATGGTTTTCAGAAAAACCTGGCGTAGCCCTCCGTCATTTCAGATGAGTAGTAGTTAGTATTCGTGCTACGTTTGTTGGCCTGCGTCAAGGCGTAGTGTGCGGTAGCTAACTAGTATTTATCTGTTTATGCATATGATGCAGATTGGATTAGGGTAGTCGTGCGACTTTGTTGGCCTGCGTCAAGGGTCGTACGGGTGGGTTTAATTCGATCAGGAAATGACGGGTTGAACTTGACTAGCGCACTATGGTTTGTTGGCCTGCGTCAAGGTCATAGCACGCTAGGGGCAAAATATTATCGGGAATTTCAAGTGTTGAAATTTGCAATGAGATTGCATACCTTCTATGAGATAGTTGGATCCCGATACCCACTGCGAGTAAGAGTTACTCCTGGGAGAGTTTTACACATTGCAATTAGCTGATCAAGTAGGTGTCTAGAAAGGTGTCAACGGGGTTACGCCTCTGGGAAAACGAGGTTTACATTAATTAGGTTCGTGCGAAAGCACGGGGGACCTCCCTCAAAGTACCGACACTGGCCTGGCTGAAAGATTGGCGAACTTGTAGTGTGTAATTAATCCCGGCTAGTATTTCCTTTTAGGGTTTGGAGGAAGATTTAATAAAAAGCAGTGGGAGCCATCCTGATTAGATAAGATAATAACCAATCTGATCTTGCACGAGCATACGCTAAAGTGTTTTCTTTTCTCTCTCTCCAGGTAGCGACCAGTTCATGCCTTAATCAAGATAATAATATGGATGTATTGACCGAACCCGCATGTTATACTGTGCTGGGGAACGTTGGTTCCGTTCTTTCTTATAAGAGTTATAGGAATGAACAGGATATAGGGGAATACCAGGATTCCCATGCCACCCGAATGAAGAAAGTACATGTTGATGCATTTTCTTCCGGTGTGTTCGTTACTGAGAACTGTTTCTCCATTTGCTCTACGTCCTGGGTATTAGATACCGGGTCAGGATCCCATATATGTAATCAGTTACATGGGCTTAGGAAAGGTAGAGAACTTGGAGAAGGTGATAAAGACATAAGAGTTGGAAATGGTGCAATTGTTGCAGCTAAGACTGTCGGGGAATATCACCTTGTATTACCAACTGGTAATACATTGGTTCTGAACGAATGCTATTACATGCCGAACCTGATATGCAACATTATATCAGTTTCTTTACTGAGTAAAGAGGGATATAATTTTGTATTACAGGACAATGTTATGAACATTTTCCATAACCAAAAGTTGGTTGGATCAGGCACGTTGTGCAATGGCATTTATGTTCTAAATCAATCAACAGTTCTGAGCATAACAAACACACACAAGAGGAAGAGTTCTGAACTCAACGAATCCTTCTTGTGGCATTGTAGACTGGGCCACATCAATGCGACACGACTAGCTAAGTTGCATAAAGATGGATATTTAAATCCGTTTGAATTTTCATCTTATGACACTTGCCAGTCATGTCTCAAAGGCAAGATGACCAAAACTCCGTTTACGGGACACGGAGAAAGAGTTACCGAACTCTTGGGACTTATACCTAGTGATGTATGCGGTCCCATGTCTACAAATGCCAGGGATGGTTCTTCATACTTCATTACATTCACTGACGATCTCTCTAGGTTCGGGTATGTGTTCCTGATGAAACACAAATCAGAAGCTTTTGAGAAATTTAGGGAATATAAGCAAGAAGTTGAGAACCAAACCGGAAAAAGTATTAAAATCCTACGATCTGATCGAGGAGGAGAATACTTAAGCAATGAATTCCTGGACTTCCTAAAAGAGAATGGGATTCTCTCTCAGCTGACTCCTCCATATACACCACAGCACAACGGTGTATCAGAACGGAGGAACCGCACCCTATTAGATATGGTGCGCTCTATGATGAGCACAGCTGAGTTACCTATTTCCTTCTGGGGATATGCACTGGAAACAGCTGCAGACCTATTGAATATGGTTCCCACCAAAACCGTTCCGACCACTCCATATGAGATATGGAAAGGAAAGAGACCATGTCTTAATTATGTTAAGATATGGGGTTGTCCGGCCTATGTAAAAACGCAAAATCCGGACAAACTCGCGGCAAGGTCCATTCTGTGTAAGTTTATTGGATATCCCAAATATTCGCGAGGGTATATCTTCTACCACCCTGAGGAACAAAGAGTGTTTGTTTCTCGGCATGCCACCTTTTTAGAAAAGGAATTTCTTGAAAAAGAGATTAGTGGTCATGAGGTAGAACTGGAAGAGGTTCCAGCTGCAGAAGCTACAACAGAAGATCTGGTGGAACCAGAGGATTCCGTAGTTCCCGATGAACCCCAGCCACACCGCCGATCTAGTAGGGTTCCTCGCCAACCTGAGAGATACTACGTTTTTCTCATGGACGGTGGGAGCGAGGATTGCATCATGGAGGATGATGACCCAACTAGCTTCGAGCAGGCCATCACGAGTGGGGACTCAGTGAAATGGCTGGATGCTATGCGGTCCGAGATGGAATCCATGTACACCAACAAAGTATGGACTTTGGACGTTGCTCCTGAAGGGGTAAAACCCATTGGGAGCAAGTGGATCTTCAAGAAGAAACTTGGTGTAGATGGGAAAGTGGAGACTTTCAAAGCTAGACTTGTAGCAAAGGGTTTTCGTCAAAGACCAGGTGTGGACTATGACGAGACCTTTTCTCCAGTGGCTATGCTTAAATCCATCCGGATCATGCTTGCCATCGCTGCGTATCATGATTACGAAATCTGGCAAATGGATGTTAAGACCGCCTTTCTAAATGGTGATTTAGAAGAGTGCGTGTACATGACTCAGCCAGAGGGCTTCGTAGACAGTAGGAGCAGCGGAAAGGTGTGCAAGCTGCTTAAATCCATTTATGGATTAAAGCAAGCATCGCGGAGTTGGAACATCTGCTTTGACGTCGTTATCAAAGAGTTTGCTTTCGTCAAAAACCCAGATGAACCTTGTATCTACAAGAAGGTGGCAGAGAGTAAGGTTGTCTTCCTCGTATTGTACGTGGACGACATACTCTTGATAGGAAATGACATTCCTATGCTGCAATCGGTCAAGCTCTTCTTATCACAAAGATTCTTAATGAAAGATCTTGGTGATGCCTCCTGCATATTGGGAATTAGGATCTATAGAGATAGATCCAAAAGGATTTTGGGATTGTCCCAATCCAGGTACATTGACACCATACTAAAGAGGTTTAGTATGGAAGAGTCCAAGCGTGGGAACTTACCCACAATCTCTTGAGTCACTCTCTCCAAAGAGATGTCTCCCAAGACTGATTTGGAGAGAGCTCACATGCAAGGGATACCCTATGCTTCGGCAGTAGGCTCTATCATGTATGCGATGCTATGTACCAGACCCGATGTAGCATACTCACTAAGTGTAGTGAGCAGGTATCAAGCTGATCCTGGAGAGAGTCACTGGACAGCTGTGAAGAGCATTCTCAAGTACTTGCGAAGGACTAGAGATATGTTCTTGGTGTATGGTAACGGAGAACTCCAAGTGGAGTCCTTTACCGATTCGAGCTTCCAGAGTGATAAGGACGACTCTAAGTCACAGTCGGGTTTTGTCTTTACCCTTTACGGAGGGGCGGTTAGCTGGAAGAGTTCCAAGCAGGAAACCATGGAAGACTCGACGATGGAGGCTGAATACATCGCTGCCAACGATGCTGCCAAAGAGGCTGTCTGGATCAAGAAGTTCATTACTGAACTTGGAGAGGTTCCATCCATTGAGCGTCCAATACCTTTGTATTGCGATAACAATGGAGCGGTGGCTTTGGCCAAGGAACCCAGGTCCCATCAGCGATCCAGGCATATTCTGAGGCGGTATCACCTGATCCGGGAGATAGTTGATCGCCGGGAGATCGAGGTTAGGAGGGTTGACTCGAAGAACAACACGGCGGATCCACTCACGAAGGCCATTCCCCAGATACAGTTTGAGAGACTCCTCGGTATGCTCGGTATGCGATACTACAGCAGCTGGCCCTAGTGCAAGTGGGAGATTGTTGGTTGTATATATGCCCTAGAGGCCAGTATTGTACAGATGATGTATATTATGTTGGATGCTTGGACATATATAGAGATGACTTTCTTGCTCGAAATGGTAGTATGTTATCTGGTTACTCTTTATCTTAACATGTACACTTGTCTATTTAAACTGTCTTATAGTTACATGTTGGTAAAGCCCTTAGGATGTGTACTTGACTACCTGGACTATGATGCAGATCATACTTGTCACGACCCGAAAGTACGGAACATGACCGGCACTTAAACTACGAACGTCTCGAGGCGTACGTAATCTAAATAAACCAAAAACCCAGAAATCCAAACCAAGAAAATAGTAGAGTGAAGGAAAACCAATCTAAAACAAGTAGTTTTAATATCATAAGCCGAATTATGCGGTTTTTAAGAACATCAAAATTTACTGAAAATTTCGGCAGAGTCTCCTTTGTAAATACTGGCTCCCAAACGGGATACAACATGAATAGTATACGAAATCAATAAAAAGGCATCCCCAAGCGGGAGCTAGCTCTTCGTCAATCGACGGTCACAACTACATAAGCAATATAATATACAACGCCAACGGCGAGGATCAAAACTCAAAAGGAAACTCAAAACCACCAGAAATATAACGAGCGACTCTAAGGTCGAAAGAATAAACAACACTGGTCTCTATCTCAAAAATACATGTTTGGTTGATGGAATTTACTAGATACAACTGAATAATATTATACAAGGTAATATGATGGGTACGATACAAGAAAAACCCACCTACTAGCAAGTCACCCGAATGAAACTGAGCCCGCAACGCCGTAATGAAACCTGTACGGCAAACCTGCAAGAAACTGGGGCACAACGGGGGTGAGTTGCCAACTCGTGAATAGAAAAACATCTACGCACAGAAATCGCATAAATAAGGCAACCTAGGTCAATGATCATAATATATCCTTAAAAATATACATAACAAGCAGCCTATAACAATGGCTAGGGTAATATCTAACCGAGTGAAATCTCGTGTGCCCGTGTCAGTGCCTCAGGTAGCAATATATCATATGAATGAGGTATGAATGCATGAAAACAGAATACATGTAAATGAAGAAACAGTCTTCATAAATTAGTGAGATTTCCTTCGTATTTTTAAACAGAGGTATCATAATGAAATCAGTATCAACAGTGTCTATCATCGACACAAAACATAAATCTCACTGTCTCGAAATATCAATGTCTCAATCTCAATATCTAGGGCGCCGTCAGTCCAGACCGGCCCCTACCATCCATCTCAAGACCACGACGGTATCCTCCGGATATCCGACGCGTCGGGTAATATCACCGGTAGGTAATCTGTCCCCTGCCAGGCTCAACGTCAACACCACATTCATCTTGCCCCGGGGTACCATACCGGGTCCACCATGTACCCGTGACGGTTCCTCCACTCCTCGACACGGATCTCTAAAACCACAGCAAACTCATGGTGGACGACACTTTACATCACTAGAAAAACGCAACATTTTATATTTTAAAAGATCATAAGTTGTAAATTTTGCAGCTTTCCCCGAAATCCAGAAATATCATAAATCTCAAGAAATCATCACAAGTGCATATGTCAATGATAATGAATGCATATGGTATCAATAACCAAGTTGCAATGTATGATTAATAAACTAGGCATGTAAGGCAGGTACACTAATATCATATCAACTACTAACTAACAAGCTAAGTCAAGCAAATATATTCTCTAAAGTGTACGTGACATTGCAATTTCCGATGAAGATGTGTGTGAGCCGGCAAGTAGGTGTACGTGGTACATACGCATCATCGGTAATAGTGCTGGTGTCCTAACAGCATGATATCAATAATGGAATATGCAGCAAAATAAGTATGCGAGGCAGAGTGAACAGCAATAATATGCGGGAGCTGAATACTAGACACAACGATAACTAATCTGTAATAATCTAATATAAGTCCTACAAATGGTGCCATTTGAAATAACACGAACCGCGGGGTTTTGAAAATAGGGCTACGGTGGTTTTTAAGAAAGGATACGTCTTTTGAAATATCCGTAGATCCCTTGACCTGTCTTGTAAAATACCCACGATCCGCTAGTTTTGAAATAGGTAGGAGTCTAATCTAATCTAACAACTACACTAAACTATACGGCTGAACTAACAAGCTGAACTACAGGTAAGGAAACCGCCTATCATCTGAGTCGATACATATACATACCTGTATATATACAGTCTGTGATCCCGCCTCAATAATATCATATCCATAACCAGACATCCCAAGTCAAGAGTGCGGATCAATCATCAAAATATAGCTCGTACGTAAATCCGTCGTACGGCATCCCCAAATCTGGGTACGGGTCAATAGCACATTCATCATACTATTCATCTGATATCCTCTTTATCAAATATCATGATCGGGGTACTGATCTACGTCTAGTACAATATTGATACCATCTATGTATGCATGCATGTATAAGAATCACTACGTCAAAAAGACCCGCTAAAACATCATGTCGTATCTCAATACGAACCAAAACACATCACGGATCTTCTGGCCTCAAGCCCAATATCATCGACTCATCTCAAATCCCAATTACTATCCTCAAATCCAGTATATAAACACATAGTCCCATACCCATGTGTAAATATACACATCACTATATAATCCCATGTACGCATATATGAAAGAAGAATGTATGCAAATATGGGTGTGTGTGTATGTGTGGTGCAACCACTACCTAAGGTTTCGTAACCATGCACCAATCCAACAACAATATCCATCTAAAATCATCAATAATAAATCCTAACAACATAACATAAATTGTTGGTGTGTATACGCATCCGTATACATCACCACGGACTGCGGGGGTGCTATACGCCATCCACCCGACTTCTTCCCGTAGATATAAATCTACTCACCTGGTCCTCGCTTGCCGGTGCAGACGCCGCCACGCGCTTGCTTGTCGTCTCGAAGTCCACATGGGGCACCTACATATCATAACGCACCATATCGCATTAAAATCCGACTCATGACCAAAACGACGCACGAATCCCACATAGGTCAAAACCTATGGTTGCTTCCACAAATCAACCCGAAAACCCTCGACATCGGCGTACAAACGCCAGACCATCGAGAAAAACCCAAATACACTCATTTGCACATTCGCGAACACTAATTTTAATACAAAATAGGTTAAAACTCACAAAAACCCCAAATTCACTTTAAAAGCCGTTTTTCCGAAAAACTAGCAAGCAAAATTTCCCATTTTAGTACAAAACTCGAAGTTTAAACAATTCTAGCGGCCATAATACTTATTAAATAACTTAAATAAGTCATAGAAAAAATTTCCGAAATTTAATCTCATTAAATTCCAAAAACCCTAATATTCTAGTTTACAAAATACCCTTTTTAACAATTTCATAGCAAAATGCACAAACTACAATTTAGGTTGGATTCCTATGAACTAAAGTGTTAAACTACACTTAATAAAGTTAATAATATGATAAAAACCCTAACCATATTTTTAATCTCATATTTTGAATTAAAACTAAAAACCTAGTTTGCAATATTAACCACCTTTAACAATTTTAAACTAGAAATTAGCAAACTAGTTACAAGTTTAGCTTTTTCATTAAATTTCAAGTTAACCTACTCATTAAAACCATACTCTAACGATAGAAACCCTAATTAGATTTTAACCCCAATTATATTCATAGTTTCCAAAAACTAGTTTGTTAAAAAGCTTAAGCATGGACATTTTGCAAGTAACAATTTGTAATTATTAGCTAAATTAGGTATTCCATGTCTTCTCATGCCAAACTACACCTTGCAAACATAAACAAGTGACAACAACCATATTGAATTCAAACCCTAACTTGATCCAAACCCTTTTTCCTAGAATTTACAACTCTCCATTAACACTTAATTAAGCTAACTTAAAACAATTAACAACACATTAAGCAAAAAGGTTAGAATTTATACCCAATTAATTTGAAGATCCCCCAAGCACACTTAGCCTCCAAAATTGAAATCTAAATCCCTAGATCCATGCTATGGTAGCCAATGGAAAATGGGTAAGAGGTGGATTTTGATTTCGGTTTGATTTTGAGTGTTTTTCTTTGGATTTTAATGGAAATTTGGGGTTTTCTTTGAACAAGAAGGAGCAAGAAGCAAGGGGGAAGGGCTGCTGTTGAGAGGGCTGTAGGTTTCGGCTGATATGGGGAGGGGGAGAGAGAGAATGTATGGTGTGGGTCAATGGAATGGTCAAAGTCAACTAAGCCCATATCTTATTATCTAATTTCATTCATTTCCTTTTCTTTTCTTTCATTTCTTTTCCTTGAAATCCAAGTGGGGACAAAAGAGGGGGCTGCTGAATTCTTCAAGGGGATAAGTGAATGGGGGTGTGTGGGTGTGGGTACGGGTGTGGGATGATGAAAAATGATAAATACAATACCCCAAACATCCATTTACGCTAAAAAAAAGCCTTTTTTCTTCAATAATTTCTAAACCGTTTTGGCAAATGATTTCGTTCCAAAAACCACATGATAAAATTTTATTTAATGTTTTATGATGCACAAAATTTGTTTCAACTCATTCCAATTTGTAATTTTCCCTAATTAAATGTATTAGTGACGGCTTAAAATAATAATAAAATAATATTTTTTTCAGAAAATTTGAAATTTCACCAGCGGCTCAATAAACACCAAATAATAGCAATTACATAGCTAGAATATGTATATTTAATTTTTATAATAAGATATTTGTATTTTGACTTTTTACAGAAAACCCCCTTATTTTACCGATTTTTCGAAATTTCACCGAAACGATTTTCAAAGCGTTACAATCTTCTCCCCTTAAAGAAATTCGGCCCCCGAATTTAAATTCAAACTCCCCCAAATACTAAAACATCTAAGAAAACCCATCAAGTCGTCGGGGCTCCGAAATTGTAAATACATAAAACAAATCGTAGCGCAGCGCATGCGCTTGAAAAATGAGCATATAACTCAAATCAAAACTCCGTCAAGCATCCCGCAATCATCGGAGTCATGGAGAAGACATCAATGCCAAATCCAAATCAAAACCAATATGACATAACTCGAAACTATACATGTAAATATCGATCTATATCTGTAAGTATCTTAAGGAAATGCATGCCAAATCTCTTTAAGTCGCTGTGCAACGTGTATAACACTGCACAGTGGCGGACGTTTATCATAAGAAAATAACTATATACATATATACCTTTGTTTGAAATGTACGTTCCGCCGTTTTGGAAACAATTTAGAAGGGTCTCCTTGTTTTAAATATTTCGTATCATATCAGACACGTAGGTAAATACTGAGGCTATAGCTCGCTTTTTGGAAATCCCTTCAATAACTATCAATGCATGCAAAATATATTCTGGTACTGTCCTCTGACTAGTCCTGCTCAGTACAAAAACACATAGCAATATCATAAAAACGTACTGCTCTATACGAAATCAATCCCCAAAATATGCACATGAATGCTACGTGCGTCTGGTGCGCACGGAAATCAAAATCCACGAATGTGCCATACATGCGCACAGAAACAACATATAAGTGCATCGGGTGTGCACGAAACATCTGTCGTAGGCAACATGTGTGCCTGACAGCAAAATCAGGTGCATCTGACATGCACGAAAAATCTCGATTTAGTGCATCTGGTGTGCACCAAAATCGCATCTCAAGACATGCGCTCAACATGCGCGAAAATCCAAATCAGGTGCATCCATCGTGCACGAAATTATGAAATCCAATATCAAGCGCCGAACGTGCGCAAAATCAATCAGGTGCACAAGGTGCACAAAATAAATATCGAGTATCACAATCGAAATCGAAGTCCAGTGCACACTGCAAGCATATAATAACTATACAGAGTGCAGGAACCAATTCGTGTGCGTGCATATGCACAAAATCAACTCAAATGTCTAAAACCGTAAAATCACAAACATGTGAAACCCAAGCACGAAAACGATATCAAGTGCAACACTGTGCAAAGATCGTAAATCCTCAATCATCAAAATCCAATCATGCGAATAAATCACCCAAAACATCGAAATCAATAATGGCAGAATAGTATCGCTCAAGTGCATCCTCTAAGAATCTCGGTCCAACTGTCGCGGTCACTAATGGGACGTCTCGTCGATGATCATGAACTCTGGCCTGCTGGTGTACGTAACCATGACCACTCCTGGGTCAAGGTCTTCACTGTGAATTACCAATCTTTCGGTCCATCGGCTCATCGGCCCTGTCAGGTGTGCTAACGGGGACGATTCCGTTCTGGCACTTCTCTGGTCATCTCTTGGTCAATCATCGCGACCACTCGTAAGACAGCATATCACTGGCGTCGGCCTCTGGCTCTCTGAATGTACGTGACACATCTGATCCTGAGTGCAAGTATCATTGCAGCAGTGTCCTGGAAGGAATCCTACTCACGGTCTCTTCCATGTCTCGTCTCTGCCAACTGTCCGTAAGTCATTGTCCTTTCCTATATCTGCATCTTGCTCTGGAACGACTGCATACTCATCGCGACTCCTTCTGGAAGGTAAGTCCAAGTACCATGCCTCGGCATGCGCATCGCCTCTCTGATGTCGGCGGAGTGGAATATCATCTCATCTAGATCTGGTGCGAACCTCTTACTCCACTTTTCTCTAATGTCGTCTGCTTTGGACTCGTCTCGTCGCGGCTGCATTGACTAAGCTCCAACGGCTATCCTTATATCTGGAGTCTCCCAAGAAATGCATCTCACCACCTAGCATCTGAATTAAGTCGAGCCATCCGATCGAGTCGTCAAAACCTCATAATCCCCCAAGAGCTCAACATCTTGTGCACAGTTTAATAGTATCGAGTACATACCACAGCATCGGTGGTCCAGCCGTAGAAGGGCAAACCCAAGCCTCACTAATGGCGCCGCAGAACTGCCGCAAACCCGAAGGTTCAAAGGCTTTCACACGTTCAATAAGTCGAGTTAGGGTTTCATTCTTCTAGAGGGACCATAGAATTGCCTGCATGTCTTTCCGACTACTTTAAACTTGGAATAATAGGTTTCTGACATTCGATCGTCTCTGTCGACTCCCAACGTCTCCGCACGAAGTCGTCTCTAGCTGGAATCAATCTATCTGATGACCTCGTATCGGGGTAGGCGAACGATCCACATGTCCTAGTCATTCATCCCCGATGACTAGCGACCTTCTATCATCTCTTAGTACAACTCATTCTGCACTAACTCCAGCATCTGGGGCAATATCTCGTCGTTCGCAGCAATAACTGGCTCGCTCGTCTACACGTTGAACGGTGCCTCAATCATCAGGAGTAAGCAATACTTCAATGGTCATCAAAATCTGGCTGGCCTCTATCATTGGCTCAATCCTCTGATACTGATCGGCATGTCCGAGAAATCTCATAAAGGCGATCCGCCAAACGCTCGTGGCGCGGAAACACAGTAAAAAGACACATCTCTGCAATCGTGTGTCGCCGGAATCACGCCATGGTCAGTCCTCGTTCGTAACGAGCTCATGCTAACCGCAACTCCAGCCGTCGCTCTCCCTGCCGTAACCGTAGCAGCAAAACCAAACTGGTACCGATGAGGCTAGATCAGGAAGGAATATAATACTGAACAAGGAAATGTACATCTTAAGGCTTCATAAGTGGAGTGGCGTGTCGTAAATATGCCGCGGAACATATCAACGGTACGTCACTCTACTTTAGTCACCTATTCCATCAACCAAGGGTCATCCTACGCTCCGAAGGTTAAAA
This sequence comes from Agapanthus africanus, assembly GCA_030015575.1. Lineage (NCBI taxonomy): Eukaryota > Viridiplantae > Streptophyta > Magnoliopsida > Asparagales > Amaryllidaceae > Agapanthus > Agapanthus africanus. The sequence goes on along the minus strand of JASDDO010000031.1, from coordinate 268,126,919 downwards.
CCTAACGCTCTGATACCAACTTTGTCACGACCCGAAAGTACGGAACATGACCGGCACTTAAACTACGAACGTCTCGAGGCGTACGTAATCTAAGTAAACCGAAAACCCAGAAATCCAAACCAAGAAAATAGTAGAGTGAAGGAAAACCAATCTAAAACAAGTAGTTTTAATATCATAAGCCGAATTATGCGGTTTTTAAGAACATCAAAATTTACTGAAAATTTCGGCAGAGTCTCCTTTGTAAATACTGGCTCCCAAACGGGATACAACATGAATAGTATACGAAATCAATAAAAAGGCATCTCCAAGCGGGAGCTAGCTCTTCGTCAATCGACGGTCACAACCACATAAGCAATATAATATACAACGCCAACGGCGAGGATCAAAACTCAAAAGGAAACTCAAAACCACCAGAAATATAACGAGCGACTCTAAGGTCGAAAGAATAAACAACACTGGTCTCTATCTCAAAAATACATGTTTGGTTGATGGAATTTACTAGATACAACTGAATAATATTATACAAGGTAATATGATGGGTACGATACGAGAAAAACACACCTACTAGCAAGTCACCCGAATGAAACTGAGCCCGCAACGCCGTAATGAAACCTGTACGGCAAACATGCAAGAAACTGGGGCACAACGGGAGTGAGTTGCCAACTCGTGAATAGAAAAACATCTACGCACAGAAATCGCATAAATAAGGCAACCTAGGTCAATGATCATAATATATCCTCAAAAATATACATAACAAGCAGCCTATAACAATGGCTAGGGTAATATCTAACCGAGTGAAATCTCGTTTGCCCGTGTCAGTGCCTCAGGAAGCAATATATCATATGAATGAGGTATGAATGCATGAAAACAGAATACATGTAAATGAAGAAACTGTCTTCATAAATTAGTGAGATTTCCATCGTATTTTTAAACAGAGGTATCATAATGAAATCAGTATCAACAGTGTCTAGCATCGACACAAAACATAAATCTCACTGTCTCGAAATATCAATGTCTCAATCTCAATATCCAGGGCGCCGTCAGTCCAGACCGGCCCCTACCATCCATCTCAAGACCATGACGGTATCCTCCGGATATCCGACGCGTCGGGTAATATCACCGGTAGGTAATCTGTCCCCTGCCAGGCTCAACGTCAACACCACATTCATCTTGCCCCGGGGTACCATACCGGGTCCACCATGTACCCGTGACGGTTCCTCCACTCCTCGACACGGATCTCTAAAACCACAGCAAACTCATGGTTGACGACACTTTACATCACTAGAAAACCGCAACATTTTATATTTTAAAAGATCATAAGTTGTAAATTTTGCAGCTTTCCCCGAAATCCAGAAATATCATAAATCTCAAGAAATCATCACAAGTGCATATGTCAATGATAATGAATGCATATGGTATCAATAACCAAGTTGCAATGTATGATTAATAAACTAGGCATGTAAGGCAGGTACACTAATATCATATCAACTACTAACTAACAAGCTAAGTCAAGCAAATATATTCTCTAAAGTGTACGTGACATGGCAATTTCCGATGAAGATGTGTGTGAGCCGGCAAGTAGGTGTACGTGGTACATACGCATCATCGGTAATGGTGCTGGTGTCCTAACAGCATGATATCAATAATGGAATATGCAGCAAAATAAGTATGCGAGGCAGAGTGAACAGCAATAATATGCGGGAGCTGAATACTAGACACAACGATAACTAATCTGTAATAATCTAATATAAGTCCTACAAATGGTGCCATTTGAAATAACACGAACCGCGGGGTTTTGAAAATAGGGCTACGGTGGTTTTTAAGAAAGGATACGTCTTTTGAAATATCCGTAGATCCCTTGACCTTTCTTGTAAAATACCCACGATCCGCTAGTTTTGAAATAGGTAGGAGTCTAATCTAATCTAACAACTACACTAAACTATAATGCAGAACTAACAAGCTGAACTACAGGTAAGGAAACCGCCTATCATCTGAGTCGATACATATACATACCTGTATATATACAGTCGGTGATCCCGCCTCAATAATATCATATCCATAACCAGACATCCCAAGTCAAGAGTGCGGATCAATCATCAAAATATAGCTCGTACGTAAATCCGTTGTACGGCATCCCCAAATCTGGGTACGGGTCAATATCACATTCATCATACTATTCATCTGATATCCTCTTTATCAAATATCATGATCGGGGTACTGATCTACGTCTAGTACAATATTGATACCATCTATGTATGCATTCATGTATAAGAATCACTACGTCAAAAAGACCCGCTAAAACATCATGTCGTATCTCAATACGAACCAAAACACATCACGGATCTTCTGGCCTCAAGCCCAATATCATCGACTCATCTCAAATCCCAATTACTATCCTCAAATCCAGTATATAAACACATAGTCCCATACCCATGTGTAAATATACACATCAATATATAATCCCATGTACGGATATATGAAAGAAGAATGTATGCAAATATGGGTGTGTGTGTATGTGTGGTGCAACCACTACCTAAGGTTTCGTAACCATGCACCAATCCAACACCAATATCCATCTAAAATCATCAATAATAAATCCTAACAACATAACATAAATTGTTGGTGTGTATACGCATCCGTATACATCACCACGGACTGCGGGGGTGCTATACGCCATCCACCCGACTTCTCCCCGTAGATATAAATCTACTCACCTGGTCCTCGCTTGCCGGTGCCGACGCCGCCACGCGCTTGCTTGTCGTCTCGAAGTCCACATGGGGCACCTACATATCATAACACACCATATCGCATTAAAATCCGACTCATGACCAAAACGACGCACGAATCCTACATAGGTCAAAACCTATGGTTGCTTCTACAAATCAACCCGAAAACCCTCGACATCGGCGTACAAACGCCAGACCATCGAGAAAAACCCAAATACACTCATTTTCACATTCGCGAACACTAATTTTAATACAAAATAGGTTAAAACTCACAAAAACCCCAAATTCACTTTAAAAGCCGTTTTTCCGAAAAACTAGCAAGCAAAATTTCCCGTTTTAGTACAAAACTCGACGTTTAAACAATTCTAGCGGCCATAATACTTATTAAATAACTTAAATAAGTCATAGAAAAAAATTTCCGAAATTTAATCTCATTAAATTCCAAAAACCCTAATATTCTAGTTTACAAAATACCCTTTTTAACAATTTCATAGCAAAATGCACAAACTACAATTTAGGTTGGATTCCTATGAACTAAAGTGTTAAACTACACTTAATAAAGTTAATAATATGATAAAAACCCTAACCATATTTTTAATCTCATATTTTGAATTAAAACTAAAAACCTAGTTTCCAATATTAACCACCTTTAACAATTTTAAACTAGAAATTAGCAAACTAGTTACAAGTTTAGCTTTTTCATTAAATTTCAAGTTAACCTACTCATTAAAACCATACTCTAACGATAGAAACCCTAATTATATTTTAACCCCAATTATATTCATAGTTTCCAAAAACTAGTTTGTTAAAAAGCTTAAGCATGGACATTTTGCAAGTAACAATTTGTAATTATTAGCTAAATTAGGTATTCCATGTCTTCTCATGCCAAACTACACCTTGCAAACATAAACAAGTGACAACAACCATATTGAATTCAAACCCTAACTTGATCCAAACCCTTTTTCCTAGAATTTACAACTCTCCATTAACACTTAATTAAGCTAACTTAAAACAATTAACAACACATTAAGCAAAAAGGTTAGAATTTATACCCAATTAATTTGAAGACCCCCCCAGCACACTTAGCCTCCAAAATTGAAATCTAAATCCCTAGATCCATGCTATGGTAGCCAATGGAAAATGGGTAAGAGGTGGATTTTGATTTCGGTTTGATTTTGAGTGTTTTTCTTTGGATTTTAATGGAAATTTGGGGTTTTCTTTGAACAAGAAGGAGCAAGAAGCAAGGGGGAAGGGCTGCTGTTGAGAGGGCTGTAGGTTTCGGCTGATATGGGGAGGGGGAGAGAGAGAATGTATGGTGTGGGTCAATGGAATGGTCAAAGTCAACAAAGCCCATATCTTATTATCTAATTTCATTCATTTCCTTTTCTTTTCTTTCATTTCTTTTCCTTGAAATCCAAGTGGGGACAAAAGAGGGGGCTGCTGAATTCTTCAATGGGATAAGTGAATGGGGGTGTGTGGGTGTGGGTACGGGTGTGGGGCGATGAAAAATGATAAATACAATACCCCAAACATCCATTTACGCTAAAAAAAGCCTTTTTCTTCAATAATTTCTAAACCGTTTTGGCAAATGATTTCGTTCCAAAAACCACATGATAAAATTTTATTTAATGTTTTATGATGCACAAAATTTGTTTCAACTCATTCCAATTTGTAATTTTCCCTAATTAAATGTATTAGTGACGGCTTAAAATAATAATAAAATAATATTTTTTTCAGAAAATTTGAAATTTCACCAGCGGCTCAATAAACACCAAATAATAGCAATTACATAGCTAGAATATGTATATTTAATTTTTATAATAAGATATTTGTATTTTGACTTTTTACAGAAAACCCCCTTATTTTACCGATTTTTCGAAATTTCACCGAAACGATTTTCAAAGCGTTACAATACTAGTGGGGACATGGTAGTCCATAAGTACATCCTTCAAGGTCCCTAGTCGTAGGTGTATCGAGACGGGGCATCGATATACCAGAGTAGACTAGCGTATACGCTTCTCGACCCATGAGATGGGCGATGGATGATCCCATATCCATTGGTGTTTGACATCAGAGATGGTATACGGGTGCTCAGTGGAGACTGGGTACACTGGAGGGACTCGCCGAGAACTCCCAGATGGTATTATACCTCACGTCAGATGGCAGTTCTCAGGTGACACTTGTGCAGGTTAGTCTGTAGACCCGAGATCGTCATAGAGTCTTGTGTGATTCCCACTGTGCTTTGATATCCACCTTACCACGTCCATGAGGGCGTGCAAAACGGTGGTCTTTGGGTACATTCCCGAGTCACATGGAGGCAATGAGCGATAGGAGGGGTTTCGTCTCTCCCGGTATTGGGGGTTGATGTTGCGCTGTGCTCGATTGGCCGTAACAGGGAAGTCCCTGGCCAGGGCTGATCAGAGATTTGCTGGTAAGTGTTACCAGTAGTTTTTCGACCCGTTATGAGCCTCACATCGGCACGACTTATCGGTTATTGGGGTCTGACGTTTACCACCCCTAGACTTGATATGCGACGTATCAGACGAACAGACCGGACTGTACAGTAAGTGTTACTGGTTGGATTCACAGGAGTGTGAGCGGGCTAGCTCGTCGATCTTCTGATCGCTCAATACCCGGGTGGCCGTTACGTTTAGCAGACCGCTTGCGGCTTGTGGATGCTTGATATGATCATCATCTGCTACCGGCGTATTGACGAGTCTTTAGAGTCCTACACAGAGGTTTTCTCGCTCAAGCGAAACGAAATAGGAGCGCATATGAGATATGTGCAGGACCGAGAATAATGCATGTATGTGATACCACATTTCATTCTCGCGATATATGTTTCGATTGGTTATATTCGATATGACCTAGTTATCGAATCATTGATTCGATAAATCGATACATTCAATACTAGTCGGTTATGTGCGACATGACCGGATCATTGAATCAAATGTTGATTTAATGATTTGATGTATAATTATATATTTGATATATTACTTTGCATTAACTAGCATTGGTTCACTTTATATGGATTTTCTCACTTGATGTGCATGATGTATATGTGATATACTTTTGTGCACTTGTTTATATCATGTTTGATGATGCATATTTAAATGGTTAATTGTAAAGAATAAAACCATGGTTAAGTAGATAATTAGGGTTTTGTTTTACTCTCTCATTTATTTATCCATTCTTATTTATTTAAATGATTTTATGAAAAAAAAATGGTTTTCCTTTTTGTCATGAAGCTTCATGAAGCTTTGACTCAAAGACCAATTTGTCTTCATGCTAAACCCTAACTATTCCCACTTACCATGGTTTGCTCTCTACACTTAACCTTAGTTATATTATGATAAGTATTAATTTTATTTCATGATAGAAAAAGACTTATCATAATTCTAGCTCATCTTCTTCTTCATCTTCAAGTTTGAAACCTTGAGGCCATCAATGGCAACTTGAGCTTGAGAGTGAGAAATCCAATTCTAAAGAGAACCCACCTCCTATTTCTTCATCCTCTACCTCTTGCCAAGTAGTAGAGTGTGTTTTCTTCACAAGTTTTATCACTTTGTGAAGTGGGAGCTTGATCTAGCGATGCCTCGACGTAGATCATCTTCGGCATCGTCGTCGATGACCAAGCCCGTTCATTCTCCGATGAAGCCGACGCTAGAGCCCGGGGTTCGACTTGGACAGCGAGGAGACTTCGTTGCGGAGCCGTGGAGGTGGATATCCGGATCTACAAAGGTTGTAATTTCCGTATTCTAGTAGTTAAGTGTTAACTAGTTTACTTTTTCGCCTAGATTTCTAGCAATGATCCGTTAACTAGGGTTTCTCGGCACCATATTTTTGTAAAATGGCATGGTTGATTCCTTGTGAGACCTCTTTAGGATGCCTAAGAACCCTACACACTAGTCTACTCCGGAGTATCGATGCCCTGTCTCGAAACTCCCATGACTAGGGACCTTTTAAGGATGTGCTTATAGACCCCAGCTCCCACGTATATGATCGCCCTCATACTGCTGGTAGTCAAGAAAGAATCCTAGGGGCCTATCAACGTGCAATAGCGACTCGTAAGGTCACCTAAAGCAGTACACGATGATAAAGATAAACCAGATAGCATACTATCATCTTGAGTAAGACTGTCCTACTGGGACAGGTCCTCCCTCAATCATTGCAATCACGTGCCTGTGATCCAATAATTGACTCTGAGGGCACTATCTCCAACAATCTCCCACTTGCACTCAAGTCTAATTATTGCGATGTCGCATACTCACAGCCCGTGTGATACCGAATTGTTAGTGTATATGCCCTAGAGGCCATTACTGTATCATACTAGTTTGTATATTACTTAATGGAAGCTTGGGATATTCACCTTGTATATACAATCTTGCTCAAAATAGTAGTATGCTACTTGGTTTGTCTCTACTTCAATGTGTACATTAGTGGAGCCCTTAGGATCTTTGCTTGATTATCAGCGATGTGATGGCAGTCACACTAGTGGGGATGGGTAATCTATAAGCACATCCTTATGCAGGTCCCTAGTCGCAGGACTATCGAGACAGGGCATCGATACTCCGGAGTAGACTAGCGCATGCGCTTCTCATCCCATTGTGGGAGACGGTCTGTCCCACAGCCGTCAGTACGTCGTACTTGAGATAGTATGCGGGTGCTCGTTAGGTTACGGGTACACTGGACAGGACTCGTCGGGAACTGACTAGTTGGTATTATGCCTATCGTCAGTTATCAGTTCCCAGGTGACATGAGTACAGCTTAGTCCGCAGACTTGACACTGTCACTTCGCCTCGAGTGTATTCCCACTGCACTTTGATTACTACCCTACCACGGCTCAAAGGAGTCGTGCAAACAGGTAGTAGTTGGGTGCAGTCCCGAGGCACTTGGAGGCAGTGACGGTTAGACAGGATTCGTCTCTCCCGGTATTGGGGTTGACATCGCGCTGTGTCTAGGAGAGCCATTACACGAGTAGTCCCTGGCCAGGGCAAACGAGATATACTGGTAGGCTTCCAGTGTTATCTCAGGGTGTTTTGGGCTTCACTCCGACTCGACTTGTACCGCTATTGGGGGACTGACGTTTACCGCCCCGTAGGCCCGCCATGCGATGTATCAGACGAACAGACCGGACTGTACCGAGATTGTCAAATTCAGGCTCAGTAGGAGTTCAGATGGGTTTCGCCTCGTCAGTCTTCTTGTCGGCATCTACCTGGGGACCGTTACGCACAGCTAGTGCCGCTTGCGGTCTGTGGTTAAACCCACTGCCAGCGTAGTGTCGAGTCTTTAGAGTCCCACACAGAAAGCTATTCGCCTTTAGGCAAAAGAGTAGAGGTCGCATGGTTTTGCGGCAGGTCGCATGGTTTTGCGACAGGGTTCGGTCACATCCGTGCACTTGTGCACGTACAGTGTCCGGACAGTTGACACTAGCGGGCTTTGGTTTAAGCCAGATCCTAGTGTATGTATTGGGATTGGATTTATCCAGTTTGTATTCGTGTTCCTCGGAACGCGGATGCGGGTGTGTATGCACAGTTGACGGAGAGACAGAGGCGGAGGATTCTCATTAGGGTTGTTGACAGTTGACTATTGACTTTTTGCTCAACCCTAATGAGAATATGATATGTGATTAACAATTATATTAATTAGGTATTATGGTGACATGGTTGTTGAGTTGTTGACTTTGTTGACTTTTGTTGACTTTGTTGACCGGTTGACTAAGCTTGACTAGTTGACCATCATGATAACTATAGCTATCATTTCATGGCAAAGACTTTTGCTTGCTTACTCTTTTGTGCAAAATGAGTGCATGAAATGATATGGCTATGGTTGCTTAAACCATCACATAATACTTGATTGATATGATGTGTTATGATTGTTTTGGATTATGAGAGCCAAATGAGAAAAGTCTTCTCTCATTCTTTCATGCTCATTCTCTCTCTTGTTCTTGAGCTCTCATCTCCTCCTCTTGCTCTCCCTCTCTTGACTCTATGGTTCACTTGTCTCATGAGTTGAGAACCAAGAACCATAGATAAAATCCCATACAAATTCTTCTCTACTCACTCTAGTTCACAAGGTTTAGCAAACCAAGTGAACTAGTTTCTTCAAAGTTCGAAGAAGGAGCCAAAGGTTGAGGCTTTCAGGTGGATCTATCTTCGGCGCAAGGAGACGACGGGGAGAAGCCGATTCGGACGACCATCGAAGCTTGAAGACGAAGGAGTTCGAGAAAAAGAAAGGTATAACCCCCTAACCGAGTAGTTAGCAACTCGTAGTTAGGTTGTTAGTTAGATGTTTAACAAAGATCCGGGTTTTAAGTCCATGTTACCACCTCTAAGAAAATCGTTTTTTATCAAATTCCGCATGCCTGAAAGTACCGGGAGAGGTAGCATGGACTTACACGAACACCCAACTCCTTTACTAGTCAGTCTTACAAAGCTCGTTTGTGAAACTATTGCGTTCGAGGAATAGCCTCAGTGAGTGGATCCGCTATGGTGTTTCTTTCTATGTCTCTCTCTATCTTAAGTTTGCGGAGAAAGCCATCTCCCGAAATGAGCAATACCTGTCTTAGAATGTGTCTGGATATCTGATGGGACCTAGCTCAAAAGTGAACTCCAAATCCAAACTTCATAGACTGTATCGTCAACTGAACTTAATCAGTATCCAGCGCCATGCCTTCCCTCAGTATCCACCTGGACCACCTTTCCAAAATACTGCCCCTCGTCAGAGGGAAAACTATAACTCTGACAGCCTCTCTGCCATCCAGGTCACCTTGGAAGCCTGGAATGATAACCGTCTCCCGAAGGAGAATGCTGTTATCAAATCCCTAGAACATCAACTTATGTTCTAAAACTGCTTCCCACTGTTTCTCCAGGATTGGATCAATATCGACTTATTGCACCTACTGCAAAAACAACATCTGGCGTGGTACTTGACATCTCATGATTGACTCAGTTGCCTAAGAAAGTGATCTGTCAATCATGCGTATCCCTCTCCCCTTTAGTCTGTAAGACACCTTAAGAGAGGGTGACTCCATCAGCTGCAGGTATACTACCGTGCCAGGAGTCGTCCATTCTAAATACTCATAGAATGCTATCTAAGTACCCAGATTGGGAAACTACCCAAATCTAGATTTAAAACCATAGATCTAGTGACCAGAATATCTCATATAATATCCAAGTCCTGTGTGGAGAAACCACTGTGTGACGACCATAGTATAACCGATCGTAGTATAGGAATATCACTTCCTACTCTGTGTATGTCATCAAATACCAGGACATCACACCCTACTACCTTCTTAACAGATCCATCCCCTATTCTGATGAAGTCAAACCTATGACTGTCACATCAGAAATAGATGATCTATCTCCGCTATATCTGCTTTAGTCTATAAATAGACATAAGCTAACTGTCCACCAATGCTTCCGCTGCTCCCACTGACTACGAAAACCCTCTGGCAGAGTCATATAGGCGCACACTTCTAAAGCTAGTTTAGAATGATGCTATACTCATCCTCCTGCCGGGTCTCGCGGTCTGGAACAACAGCAATGGCAAGTCTGGGTAAACAAGAACCTCCCTGCCACCGTCCTTGAGCATACCGAAATACCTCTCGAGCGCCTGAGGTTACCCACTTTATCTGCGGAGTGGTCAATGGAATGTCAAACCAGATTGAATCTTTAGGTTCTTATCAAATCTTCAGTAATCGTTTGCGGTTCTGGAATCACTTCCATTTCTACCATACTCCCACTACTGTTTTCTGAAAAAAAAAATCCATTTTTAATTAAAACTGTGGCGAGTAAAGAACAATATCACTATTGATCTTCCAGATGGTAGAAAGTCAACCCTCATCATAGCCCGGGTCAACCCACAAACAGCCATTACAGAAACGTGCTTTGAGTTATCCGGAGTCTGGTTTTAAGCATAAGCCGGACAACTCCCCGTATCTTAACAATGTCAAGATATGAACTGTTCTATATCCAATATAGAAACAGAGGCACTGATTTAATTGAACCAGATTCAAATCATGCAGCTGTCCCCAGTGCATGTCCACTAAAAGGAAGGAGGCCTATCAGCGTTACTCAACTTAGGAATGCTTCCAATTATTAGTAACCTGAAAGAGAAGCAAGTTCTCTTAATCATTACTATCAACTGAATACCATACACAAGTATCTACATCTTCGATCACCTTGAAGAATCCCGATACTTGCATTACCTGGTTCTCTACTTTACTCTTATACCTATAACTTCTCAAAACTTCGACCTTGTGTTTCTACGAAACACTTGTCTAAGAACTAGAGAAGGTATAAGTAAACTGAATATAGTACGAGGACCAACCCCTCTGTCCTAATGGACACTGGACAATATACAATACTCTGTACAAGTCCCCTGAGTCTAATAACTCATTCACTGTGTGTCGTAGGTTGAAAACTGTACTTATGGTTAAGAAGAATTACACCGTTGTTCAATGCTCCTTACCTAACCATCCACTGGTATAGGTAAATGTCATAGATATAATCTCAAAAAGGTATATCTCACTCTATAAAAATAGACGTACAGATATATCAATTTGAAATTGTTGCATAACAACGGATATTCAAAACCAAATATTTGCCGACCGGCAAACAACCCAGGTGACTTCCTCAAATATCACCAATTACAACGAATCCCGATATAATGAGGATGATCACCTAATTCTCAATAACTTACTATCACTCATCATCTGTAAAACCATACAGATGTGAGAATCATACTTGGTAAATACATACCCTGGAGCAAGTGTCTAATTGGGAAATCAGTTTCTTTTAACAGTACACAGTGAAACTGAAACATTGAAATGTTTCGATGGGGTATCCTAGTATTCATAGTAATGCCTCTTCCATTATCCAGATTCACAACTATAACCGTATAATTCTTTGCCATCTCTCCAAATCCCTTTATATGCCTTTAGTCATTACCTTCTGTACACCCCTTTACTCCAAATGGTTTTCTTCCTTGCCTACCATTCGGCACCAGCCTATGGTTTGGAAGAAGACTATCCAATAAGCATAATGGGTGTACTGTCCTAATCCTAGGAGCACTCGCAATTCGAGAGAAGGTGAAGATAAAAGACAACCGAATGAACCTTATTCCTATTTCTCCCGAACCAGGATCCATCCCCGAACTGGAACAAGTTCCTTTCGAGTTCGTATATAACCATACGATGGATTATCCAATAAACTTGGGATCTTCGTAGTGATACGGAGTGTCCTGGAGAAATACAAAGGTGATTTAGGATTGGCGAAGAAATACTTGGTTTGGTCGTGAATAGCAGTCGCAATTTACTTTGCCCTCTTACTAATCCCTTTCTTTGTCTTTACTTAATACCTTCTGTACACCGTTTAGACTGATTGGTTTTCTTCATTCCCTACCGTTCGGCACCTGCCTATGGTTTGGAATCAATTTGCGTAATAGGTGTACTATCTCCTAAACCAAGGAGTACTCGCAACCTAAGAGAAGGTAAAAGAAAAAGACAACTGAATAGTCCTATTCGTTTTCTCCAGAACCAGAAACCATCCTCGAATTCCTTCGAGTTCGTATATAACCATACGATGGTTTTGTCCAATGGAAGTGGACGTTCGTAGTAATACGTGGTGTCCTGGAGAAAAGGGTAAAAGTAGGAGTGGCACTGAGGTTTGCAACTCTGACAATCCAAAAGCCAGTGTTAAGAAAGTTCGGTCAACTTGGTCACTGAGTCATAGTCTAGGGTCGGGTCAATGGTCGCTGCCAAAGAGAGAGAGAAAAGAAACACTCAGCGTGCACTCTAACCTAGATCAGAATGGTTATCACTTTATCTAATCAGGAAACCTCCCACTGTAACGTCAAATTCTTCCCCAAACCTGAAAGAAGAATTAGCCGGGATCACCCGAGGAGTAAACCAACTCATCAGTGGGAATCGGGATCCAACTATCATCGCATGATAACGTGACGGAATCCGCTCACTCTATCACACTCCAGAAGGTATGCGCATATCTGGCAAGTTTCAGTTCTTTTGAAACTCCCGATGTGGATTTTTGCGCCCATGCTCTTATGACCTTGACTTTGGCCAACATATCATAAGTCGCATGTCAAGTTCTACCCGTCATTCTCCAGGTTAATTTGAACCCACCCGTACAAGCCCTTGACTTTGGCCAACAAGGCTATACGACTGTCCCAAACCAACGCATCTATCTATGCTGCATATGAATACCCAACAGCTACCAAACATTGTGCCTTGACTTTGGCCAACATACACAGCTTGAATACTATTGACTATCCATATGAAACGACAGAGGGCTACGAATGGTTTCTGGCGAAAACTTTTAACGTAATGAACTTGATATCGTTGAAGGAACTGATAGCTTTTAAAAAATATAGTGACGAAAACCTTTGCTAAAGAGGTCACTCCCGGTGAAGGGATCTCGGCTCTTTCCCCGTAGAATGAGGTGCGGGATATTCCAACTGAATACCACGATGCAAAGCAAAAGTAATCGGCTATGGTGAAGTTATTGCCCTGACGCAAACTTTTGTCCAAGGGGTCACTCTCGGTGAAGGGATCTCGGCCCTTGCCTCGTCGACTGAGGAGCAGGATATTCCAACTGAATACCACTGTGCAAAACAAAAGAGAACGCCCTTGCAATAACAGCTTTTTGAAAAACTGTTCCAACAACATCAGAATAGGTTTGTTTAGCTTGCATTGATCCAAATCAACGCAGTCCCATCAATTGATCACACCAATAAAGAACGAAAATAATGATGTACGTATATGCCATCCGCATTCGCCACTGGGTCCCGTCATCACCCGTTAGGTTACTTAACTAACGACAGAGCGGGGACTGGACTAGCGCGGATGCAAAACATATACAACATCTACTAGTATATATATAATATTTAATTTTCGCTCAAGGCGTGATAAAATGCAACATCACAGAAATGTACAGCATCACAGAACAATACAGATATCTGGGATCCCCGGGTTTCACAGAGCCGCTACTGAAACCCGACGTTCCCCTGGTCGTGTGGATAGCCTGTGCAATGAAATCCTAGACCCCTACGGGCGCGGCAAGTTACCCGCCAAAACCTGAAGCGAGGCAGCCCCCTTCAGCAACGTGAATGGACCACCCAGCACTTCACGGAATCCGGTAACTTGGGCACACCTCCTGGGTCAACCTGTACCCCCTACGAGTGCGGCGAATAGCCCGCCAATTCTAGAGTGAAGCCCCCTCCGTCTCAACGCCATGAGATGAGGGCTTGTTGCCCTCTAGAACCCGGCTATCCGTGCACCCTACCTTGGGGTAATCCTAGTACAGAAAGTAAAATATACATACAACGGGTACATCGACCTCGACCCGGTCGTGCCCCAGAAGAATAATACAGACAGGCAGTGACGGCAGTCCACATGTCGGACGCTCGCCCCGCAATATCAAATGTACATAATACAAAACTGTACTAATACTGCAACCAGGCTATCCCCACGACCGATCCGCAACAACACAGCACAATCACAGAACATCAACGTGAATATCACGTTCGCAAATCCGTCTAACCGGGCTATAGCAGTTATACAGGATTTACCGATCAAGTGACATTCACGGTCGCAGATATAATGTAAATACTGTGAACTAATATGTTTAAAATATCCGATCGATCAAAAATTACTAAAGTGGGCCCCAAACACTACTGTAGCACTCATAGAAAATCTGGGCCCAAACAGATCATTCCAAAAACCCCATTTTGAACTCAGGAGCTTTCTGCAAAAATTTGGTCAAATGAACAGTCAAAAACGCGGCGGAACCGCGGCCCAAGCATGGGTTTGGCCGCGGTTCCGCGGTGGCATAGGGTGTTCAGGCGACCAACTTTTTACAGAATGCTTAAAATTCCCTGCACATCATTCTGAAACAACCTAAAAAATTTTTAGACTCCAAAAAAATTTCGACAGAAACTGTGCAACTTGAAATCGGGTTTTCGGGATTTTTGTTCGATCGAGTTCTAAACATACTAGAGCAAGCTAGGCATGGTTAATGGCGTTGCCCTGATACCAATGTAAGTCCGCGGCGGCGCCCCGGCCGTCGATCTGAAGCCGGAAACGCGGAAACAAAAACTTTGCAAACTAGCAACCGGCACCACCGCGCACTTTTATCCCGGATCGGGCCATTAACCTAGCTACTAGCAAACTAAAAGATGGGTGAAGAGATATACCAAGCGATCCGTGTCCTTCGGTCTTCGTCTCCACTCCGATCTCCCGCAGAATCTCCGTCTGTCTCCTCCTCGTCGGAACGGGCACCACATCGCCGAAGTCTTTTACGGGCTCCCACCTCTGGACCGAGGCAACTCGGGCGCGATGTTGGCTAGCCGACGTGTCCAAGATTTACTGTAGATATAGTGTAGTAGGTTGTCTCTTTAGGGTCAAGAAGTTGCCATGGATGCGGAAGAGAAGAGAAATGAGCTATGAATTTTTGATGCAACAAGAGAATTAGAATAATTTTCCACCCTCACAAAATGATCTTCTCTCTCATTTCCTCCTCACCCCTCAAGTGGCCGGCCTTCTCCTCCATGGTGGAGATACTGGAATTAAATAATCCATGGAGAAAAGAAAAGATAATGCAAGATAAAAGGTCACACCAAACTCAAATCTCAACCCATCAAAATCTAATCCATTCTTTTCTCATAATGCAAAAGATAAGAAAGAAAAAGGATCTCATGATACTAGTCAAATCATGAAGCCATCATATGCAAGAAAACCCCTCCACAAAATGTTATTTGCAAACACCCTCCAACGAAAGTCCGGCCGTGAAGGAACAAAGGAAAACCGGACGGAACGGAATGCAAACTGGCAACTTCAGAAAACTGATCCTGTAATAAATTACAGGAAAACCCCGCTACTGCAAATACATGCCCGCATTTGTATTCCCACTGAACACAAATGCAAAGAGACAAAACTACACTATCTAATACTAGGATCCGGCTTAAGCCAAAGCCGGCTAGTAAAATCCGTCCGATCACGATTCGTGCAATACCGCACGTATCTGATTGAACCCTGCCATATCTCCATACGGCCTCTACAGCGTTTCGCCCGAAACCTGAGTAACTGTGTGTGGTGGACTCTAAAGACTTGTCAATAATATGGCTGTGGATTTAACCACTAGCACGTCAAAGGTATTAGCCATATGTGACGGGCCACCAGCTATTGACCAAAAGGGACGTCGATGAGCGAACTCATCCTGACACACTACTGAGGCTGTCAGTGACAATATCCGTACTGTCCGGTCCGTTCGTCTATGAGCATCGCATGGCGGGCCTAAGGGGTTGGTAAAAGTCAGACCCCCAAAAGCGGTACAAGTCGTGTCGGAGTGTAGCCCAGAACACCCTGAGATACTACTGGAATACCTACCAATAAATCTCCTGCCTTGGCCAAGGACTTTTCATGTACTGGCTCTCCTAGACACAGCGCGACCTCACCCCCAATACCGGGAGAGACGAACCCCTGCAGATCCGCTCACTGCCTCCATGTGGCTCGGGACTGTACCCAACTAAAACCTGTTTGTACGTCTCCTTTGAGCGTGGTAGGGTAGTAATCAAAGCACAGTGGGAACTCACACGAGACAAATGACGATCTCATGTCGATGAACTAACCTGTACACATGTCACCAGGGAACTGCTATCTGATGTCAGGTATAATACCAACTAGCAGGTTCCCGGCGAGTCCTGTCCTGTATACTCATAACCCAATGAGCACCTGTATACATCTTAGGTGAACCAACTGACACAGGTGGCTTGTGAGACCGGCCACCGCCCCTCGTCGGGGTCTCGACTGTATACACTAGTCTACTCCGGAGTATCGATGCCCTGTCTCGAAACTCCCACGACTAGGGACCTCTTAAAGATCTGCTTATAGACCCCAGCTCCCACGTATATGATCGCCCTCATACTGCTGGTAGTCAAGCAAGAATCCTAGGGGCTCTATCAACGTGCAATAGCGACTCGTAAGGTCACCTAAAGCAGTACACGATGATAAAGATAAACCAGATAGCATACTATCATCTTGAGTAAGACTGTCCTACTGGGACAGGTCATCCCTCAATCATTGCAATCACGTGCCTGTGATCCAATAATTGACTCTGAGGGCACTATCTCCAACACCAATAACTTACTCCCACTCATCACTTGTAAAACCATACATTTGTGAGAATCATACCTGGTAAATACATGCCTTGGAGTAAGGACAAATAGGGAAATCAGTTTTCTTTTAACAGTATACAGTGAAACTGAAACATTGAAATGTTTCGTAGGGGTATCCGGGTATTCCTAGTAATGCCTCTTCCATTATCCAGATTCACAACTGTAACCGTATATTTCTTTGCCACCTCTTCAAATCCCTTTATATGTCTTTAGTCGTTACCTTCTGCAAACCCCTTTAGGCCAAATGGTTTCCTTCCTTCCCTACTGTTCGACACCAGCCTATGATTTGGAAGAATACTATCCAATAAGCATAATGGGCGAGTTGTCCAAATCCTAGGAGCACTCGCAACACGAGAGAAGGTAAAGATAAAAGACACCTGAATAAACCTTATTCCTATTTCTCCTGAACCAGAGTCCATCCCCGAACTGGAACAAGTTCTTTTCGAGTTCGTATATAACCATACGATGGAGTATTCAATAAACTGTGGATCTTCGTAGTTATACGGAGTGTTCTGGAGAAATACAAAGGTGATTTAGGATTGGCGAAGAAATACTTGGTTTGGTCGTGAATAGCAGTCGCAATTTACTTTGCCCTCTTACTAATCCATTGATATCTCTTTAGTTAATACCTTTTGTACACCATCGTTATGCTAATTGGTTTTCTTCATTCCCCACCGTTCGGCACCAGCCTAAGGTTTGGAAGAAGACTATCCAATTTGCGTAATAAGTGTACTATCTCCTAAACCAAGGAGTACTCGCAACCTGAGAGAAGGTAAAAGGAAAAGACAGTTGAATAGTCTTATTCGTTTTCTCCAGAACCGGAAACCATCCTCGAATAAATTCCTTCGAGTTCGTATATAACCATAAGATGGTTTTATCCAATGGAAGTGGACGTTCGTAGTAATACGGGGTGTCCTGGAGAAAAGGGTAAAAGTAGGAGTGGCAATGAGGTTTGCAACTCTGACAATCCAAAAGTCAGTGTTTAAGAAGGTTCGGTTAATTTTGGTCACTGAGTCATAGTCTTAGGGTCGGATCATGATCGCTGCCAAAGAGAGAGAGAAAAGAAACACTCAGTGTGAACTCTAACCTAGATCAGAATGGTTACCAATTTATCTAATCAGGAAACCTCCCACTGTACCGTCAAATTCTACTCCAAACCTGAAAGAAGAATTAGTCGGGATCACCCGAGGAGTAAACCAACTCATCAGTGAGAATCGGGATCCAACTATCATCGCATGATAACGTGACGGAATCCACTCACATTATCACACTCCAGAAGGTATTCGCATATCTGGCAAGTTTCAGTTTCTTTAGAAACTCCCGATGTGATTTTTACCCCATGCTCTTATGACCTTGACTTTGGCAAACAAATCATAAGTCACATGTCAAGTTCTACCCGTCATTCTCCAGGTTGATTTGAACCCACCCGAACCTACCCTTGACTTTGGCCAACAAGGCAGTACGACTATCCCAAACCAACGCATCTATCTATGCTGCATATGAATATCCAATAGCTACCAATCACTGTGCCTTGACTTTGGCCAACAAACATAGCTTGAATACTATTGACTATCCATATGAAACGACGGAGGCTACGAATGGTTTTTGGCAAAAAACCTTTAACGTAATGAACTTGATATCGTTGAAGGAACCGGATAGCTTTATAAAAATGTAGTGACGAAAACCTTTGCTAAAGAGGTCACTCCCGGTGAAGGGATCTCGGCTCTTTCCCAGTAGAATGAGGTGCAGGATATTCCAACTGAATACCATGATGGAAAGAAAAAGTAAACGACTATAGTGAAGTTATTGCCCTGACGCAAACTTTTGTCCAAGGGGTCACTCCCGGTGAAGGGATCTCGGCCCTTGCCTCGTCGACTGAGGTGCTGGATATTCATAACCTAATACCACTATGCAAAAAAAAGAGAACGTCCTTGCAATAACAGCTTTTTGAAAAATTGTTCCAACAACATCAGAATAGGATTGTTTAGCTTGCATTGATCCGAATCAACGCAGTCCCATCAATTGATCACACCAATAAAGAACGAAAATAATGATGCACGTATATGCCATCCGCATTCGCCACTGGGTCCCGTCATTACCCGTTAGGTTACTTAACTAACGACAGAGCGGGGACTGGACTAGCGCGGATGCAAAACATATACAACATCTACTAGTATATATATCAATATATAATATTCGCTCAAGGTGTGATAAAATGCAACATCACAGAAATGTAATAAGCATCATAAAACAATACAGATATCTGGGATCCCCGGGTTTCATAGAGCCGCTACTGAAACCCGACGTTCCCCTGGTCGTGGGGATAGCCTGTGCAATGAAATCCTAGACCACTACGGGCGCGGCAAGTTACCCGCCAAAACCTGAAGCGAGGCAACCCGCTTCAGCAACGTGAATGGACCACCCAGCACTTCACGGAATCAGGTAACTTGGGCACCCCACCTTGGGTCAACCTGTATCCCCTACGAGTGCGGCGAATAGCCCGCCAATTCTAGAGTAAAGCCCCCTCCGTCTCAACGCCATGAGATGCAGGCCCGTTGCCCTCTAGAACCCGGCTATCCGTGCACCCCACCTTGGGGTAATCCTAGTACAGAAAGTAAAATATACATACAACGGGTACATCGACCTCAGCCCGGTCGTGCCCCAAAAGAATAATATACAAACAGGCAGTGACGGCAGTCCACATGTCGGACGCTCGCCCCATAATATCAAATGTACATAAATAACCAAGCTGTACTAACATTGCATCCAGGTCCGCAACATCACAGCACAACACAGAACATCAACGTGAATGTCACGTTCGCAAATCCGTCTAAAAGGGCTATAGCAGTTAGACAGGATTTACCGATCAAATGACATTCACGGTTGCAGATATAATGTAAATACTGTGAAATAACATGTTTAAAATTTTCGATCGACTGAATTTTCAGAAGTAGGCCCCAAGCACAACTGTAGCACTCAAAATCATCTGGGCCCAAAACAGAACATACCAAAAACCCTATTTCCATGTCAGAAGCTTACTGTAAAAATTTGGTGCAGTTTGGTCACAAAACGGCGGCAGATCCGCGGCCCAAACATGGTTTTGGCCGTTGATCTGCCGCGCTACAGTAATATCAGCCGACCCAATTTTCACAGAATTCTCAAAAAACCCTGCACGTAATTTTCCAATGTACCAAATAATTTTTTGACGACTGGAAAAATTCGACAGAAACTGATGCATTGAAAATGTGGTTTTTGGAAATTCGTTCGATCGAACTTTTAAACACGTTAGAGCAAGCTAGACTAGGTTAATGGCGTGGCTCTGATACCAGTGTAAGTGCACGGCGGTGCCCCGGCCGTCTGAACGAGGCCAAAATGCAGAAACGATACTTTTCTTTAACTTTTAAACCGGCACCACCGCGCACTAAAAACCCGTTTGGGCCATTAATCTAATCCTAGCTAACTAGAGAAGGGGTAGAGATATATACCGAGCGATCCGTGTCCTTCGGTCTTCTCGTCGTCGTCCCGATCTTCCCGCGGAATCTCCGGTCTTCATCTCCTCGTCGGAAGGGCACCACATCGCCGGGTTCTTTTACGGGCTCCCATCTCTGGACCGAGGCAACTCGAGCACGAAGTTGGCGAGTCGACGTGCCCAAGGAAACTGTAGATGAAGTGTAGAAAGCTTTGTCTCATTAGGGTATGAAGTTGCCATTTGATAGAGGAAATGAACTATGGAGAGAGGTGAGGAATATGTAGCATGCAAAGAAAATGAGATCAACATTTTCCCTCGCAACAAAATGAATTCCCCTCACCCCCAAGAATGGCCGGCCACCCTCAAAAGAAAGAGGAGAGAGAGAATGGGCAATCATGCAAGAATGTTATCATGAGGAATAATGATAACCCAAAATCTCACACCAAAAACCCAACACTCAACCCATCATTGCAAGCAATGATGATCAAAGGAAGTCAAGGTCAAATAAGAGCCATCATGATGCAACTATTAACAAGAAACACCCTCCAAATTGCTAATTTGTACATTTGCAAATAAGCCCTCCTCCACCAATTTTCTGCTAAGGAAAGAAACAAAGGAAAATGGCCGAAACGGAAAGCAAACTGGAAACTTCATAAAACTGATCCCGTAATAAATTACAGGAAAACCTCGCGACTGTATAAACATACCCGCATTTTTATTCGACCGAATACAAATGTAATGAGACAAATCTACCTAGTACAATACTAGGATCCGGCTTAAACCAAAGCCCGCTAGTATTATCCGTCCGATCATGATCCATGCAATACCGCACGTATCTGATCGAACCCTGCCATATCTCCATACAGCCTCTACAGCGTTTCGCCCGAAACTTGAGAAACGGTCTTTGGGGGATTCTAAAGACTCGTCAATACTTTGGCTGTGGATTTAACCACTAGCACGTCAGAGGTATTAGCCATACGTAATGGGCTACCAGGTATTGACCAAAAGGGACGTCGATGAGCGAACTCATCCTGACACCCTACTGAGCCTGTCAGTGACAATATCCGTACAGTCCGGTCCGTTCGTCTATGAGCATCGCATGGCGGGCCTAGGGGGTTGGTAAAAGTTAGACCCCCAAAAGCGGTACAAGTCGTGTCGGAGTGTAGCCCAGAACACCCTGAGATACTACTGGAATACCTACCAGTAAATCTCCTGCCATGGCCAAGGACTTCGTGTAATGGCTCCCCTAGACACAGCGCGACCTCACCCCCAATACCGGGAGAGACGAACCCCTGCAGATCCGCTCACTGCCTCCATGTGGCTCGGGACTGTACCCAACTAAAACCTGTTTGCATGACTCATTTGAGCGTGGTATGGTAGTAATCAAAGCACAGTGGGAACTCACACGAGACAAATGACGATCTCAGGTCGATGAACTAACGTGTACACATGTCACCAGAGAACTGCTATTTGTCGTCAGGTATAATACCAACTAGCATGTTCCCGGCGAGTCCTGTCCGGTGTACTCATAACCCAATGAGCACCTGTATACATCTTAGGTTAACCAACTGACACCAGTGGCTTGTGAGACCGGCCACCGCCCCTCGTCGGGGTCTCGACTGTATACACTAGTCTACTCTGGAGTATCGATGCTCTGTCTCGAAACTCCCACGACTGGGGACTTTTTAAGGATGTGCTTATAGACCCCCAGCTCCCACGTATATGATCACCATCATACTGCTGGCCGTCAAGCAAGAATCCTAAGGGCTCTATCAACGTGCAATAGTGACCTGTAAGGTCACCTGAAACAGTACACGATGATAAAGATAAACCAGATAGCATACTATCATCTTGAGTAAGACTGTTCTAACGGTATAGGTCCTCTCTCAATCATTGCAATCACGTGCATGTGATCCAATAACTGACTCTGAGGGCACTATCTCCAACACCTTTGCCCAAAGCTCCTTACCTTACTTGATTTGTGAATGAAGTAGAGCAAACACCCTACACAAATGGGCTAGATGTGTGTAGTATGATGATGTCGTTTGTATTCTATAATCCAAACCTTATCTTTTTATCAACCTAACTCAAAGAAAATTTCAAGAGAGGAAGAAGAAGATGATGGCTAAACTTGAGCTCAAAGTATTTGTAATGAATAATTGAGATGAGAATGAATAATCAATAATATATCCTTCTCACTTCAACCATGGTTAGTAAATATCTAGATATTTACTTATTGAGTTAATTGCCAAAAGAGAATTAACTCATAGTTAAAAGTTAGGTAAAGTTTAGTCAAGTGTGGATAATTGACCATGAGTGAATTATCTTTACATTAACTCAAAATGATATATATATATATATATATATAAATATAATTACTACAATATGAGTCTTGCATTGCCACCAAATTTGTATCAACAACCATGATACAAAGTATGTATGTATGTGTCTTTGCACATCATCATGTGCATACATACATGCATACATAATAGAAAAAAGGTTTAATTAAAGAATTAATCTAAAAGTCATTTGTTAAATCAACACTTGATTTAGCAAACTGGTCATATCACATACGACCCGACCAATAGAAAATGCCCGATTAATATACGGTATCACATAACCGTATTTAATCGGGTCCCCACGCATATCTCATATGCACACCACATCTTTTCGCCTGAGCCAGGAAACTCCTGTGTGGGACTCTAAGACTCGTCAATACGCCGGCAGTAGGTGATGATCATATCAAACACCCACAAGCCGCAAGCGGTCAGCTAAACGTAACGACCACCCGGGTATTGAACGATCAGAAGAAAACCAGCGAAGCTTACAAAACTCCCGTCGAGCCAACTGGCAACACTTACCGTACAGTCCGGTCTCTTCATCAAATATGTTGCATATCGAGTTTAGGGATGGTATCGTCGACCCCAATAACTCAATAAGTCATGCTGGTGTATGGCTCATGACAGATTGAGAAACTACTGATAACGCATATCAGTAAATCTCAGCAGCCCTGGCCAGGGGCTTCCTGTTATAGCCAATCGAGCATAGCACAACATCAACTCCCAATACTGGGAGAGACGAAACCCCTCCTATCGCTCATCGCCTCCATGCGCCTCGGGACTGTAGCCAAAGTCCACCTGTTTGCACGACTCAGGAAAGTTGTGGTAGGGTGGATATCAAAGTTAGTGGGAGGACACCCAATACTCTATGACGATCTCGGGTCTACAGACTAACCTGTACCAGTGTCACCTGAGAACTGCTATCCGACGATAGATATAATACCATATAAGAGTTCTTTGTGAGTCCGTTCAGTGTACCCAGTCTTCACTGAGCACCCGTATACAATCTTTTATGTCACCTCACCAGATGGATATGGGATCATCCATCGCCCATCATATGGGACAAGAATGGTATACGCTAGTCTACTCTGGAATATCGATGCCTCATCTCGAAACACCCACGACTAGGAACAGTTCAAGGATATGCTTATAAACTACACGTGCCCCACTAGTATGATCCGCATTATAGTCACAATAGTCAAGCAAATATCCTGAGGGCTTTATCAACATGTGCAAATGAATAAAAGCATGATCAAATCAACATGTCAAGATAAAGTAAACCAGATAGCATACTATCATGTTGAGCAAGAAAGTCATCTATATTCATATATACATGTCCAAGCATCCACTATACATATAATGGCCTCTAGGGCATACATATATCTAACACACACAGCATTATGTCACGTATACAGCAGCAGTGGATGCAGCCTATTTACCTGAGGAGCCTCTTGCTGAGACCTTGGGAGTTCCGAGACCGAGAAGGACTCATACAGGTGTACCAGCCCAGAGACAGAGGCTTAGTCGCCGCGACAGATTTTGTTTGCGTCGCGGGAGTAGCAGACGCTTGGGACGAGGCCAATTGATTAGCTCATATCCCAGGAGGATCAGCAGCCATCGTATGGATGTTTCCGGTGCAGGAGTTTCCATCACCTCGTCAGGGATTGTACCTTGATACGCTAGAGGAGGGCAGCAGTACCATATGTTACTTTACCGCCTTCACCTCATGGAAAGTCGTCTTTTGCGCCTATTGTTGATCCGCGTAAGACTTTTTTTCAGAGGTCATGGTCGCGGAGGATTTGTTCCGAGTGTACAGGATGTCAGAGGAGGAGGACTGCCTGTTGCAGGTAGAGGACAGGCACGAGCTTTTGTTTTGACTCATCGGGACGCGCGGGCGTCCAATGCAGAGTTTTCAGGTAATCTTTTCCATATGTTCTTTTGATGCGCATGTTTATTTAATTTGGGATCTATGCACTCGTTTGTTCTACATAATTCGTGCCATGGTTAGGCCGAGAGTTGTGTATGCTAGATCAGTCGTTTGTTGTGTTCACTCCTGTTAGCGATCCTTTGGTTGCGCGACACGCATTTCGGTCATGTGCCAATTGGGTAGGAGATAGAGATTCGTCCGTCGATTTGTTCCTTCTAGAGATGTTTGACTTTGACGTTCTCTGGGGCACGGACTGGTTAACTACGTGCTATGCGTCTGTGGACTGCTGTGAGAAAACAGTCTGGTTTTTGTTTTCCCGGCGAGTCAGTTCTTGTTGTACATGGGGACAGTGGTGCCGCCTCTCGCAACTTGAATTCATCCTTTTTCGCTAGTCGGCTTTTGAGGAGAGGATGTCGAGAATTCTTGGCTTTCATTCATGATATCGGAGCCACAGTGGGATCGTTGGACCGGGTTTCTTGTGGGCGAGATTTTCCGACGTTGTTCCAGATAAGCCGGCGGAGCTTAGAAAGCTTAAGGATCTGCTGCAAAGTTGCTAGATAGGGGGGACTTGTGCGTCCGAGTGTTTCGCTTTGGGGAGCTCCTACTCTGTTCGTCAAGAAGAAGGACGGCAGTTTGAGGTTGTGTATTGATTGAGCGTCAATTGAACCGAATTACGGTGCGGATTAGGCATCGTTTACCTCGCATTGACGATTTGTTCGATCAGCTTCAGGGTGCGAGACATTTTTCTAAGTTTTTTTGGGGATCAGGTCATCATTGGTTGCGGATTCGGAGTGATGACATTCCGAAGACTGCTCTTATGCGCGCTACGGGCTTTATGAGTTTTGGTGGTGTCGTTGGACTCACCAGTGCCCTAGCAGCATTCATGGATGTGATGAACCAGGTTTCTCAGGTCATTCCTTGACCAGTGGATTTGTAACATTTCAGAAAATATAAAATATTATTTTTGGAATTTAATATTAAAATAATATATTTCCCGAAAACTGCCCGATTTGCGAAATTGGGTGTCATGACCCGAAATAGCACGTGACTGGCACTTGAATCATATGAAATCTATAAGACCACATCTAATTCAAGTATTCCAAAAGCCCAGAAATCTAAAACCATTTAAAGTAAATGTTTTATTAAAATAAGCCGAATTATGCGTTTTGAAAATCCCAAGCCTTTTCTGAAAATTTCGGCAGAGTTTCCTTTGTAAATACTGGCCCCAAACGGGGTACAACAAGCATAATATATATACGATGAATAAAGGCATCCCCAAGCGGGGGCTAGCTCTTCGTCCATCGACGGCCACAACTACACAAGCAATATAATATACCACGCCAAAGGGCGAGGATCAAACTGAAATGGAAACTCAAAACAGCATGAAATCCATAATAATACAACGCGCGACTCTAAGGTCAAAAGAATATACAACTCTGGTCTCTAAGTCTGAAATAATTATACAAGTTTGGTTGATGGAGTTTCTAGATACAACTGAATATAAATATATACAATGACGATCACGATACAAGTGAACCCACCTACCAAAGCAAATCACCCGGAAATGAAGCAGTGTGCCAGCAAAGCCGTAACGAAACCTGTACGGCAAAACCTGGAAGAAACTGTGGCACAACGGGGGTGAGTTGCCATCTCGTGAGTAGAAGATATCACCGAGCAGAAATCGTATGTATGACACAATCCTAGGTCAATACGATCAAATATATATAACCTCAAAATGATAAGTCTGAAGCATGAAAAGGTGGTAAGGGTAAACATCTATACAGAAGTGTAATCCCGTGTACTCGTATCAGTGCCTCAGGTAGCAATGTATCATGTGTATGAGGTATGAATGTAATGTAATGAAATGAGTGAGACAACCGTTTTATTTAATGGGATTTCTGTAAGTATATATGTAGGGTGTTTTTGTTAGTTATGTGTATGCCCTAGAGGCCATTACTTTACATAGGATGTATATTGTAGTGGATGCTTGGTCATATATAGGGATGACTTTCTTGCTCGGTAAGATAGTATGCTATCTGGTTACTCTTTACTTTAACGTGTACACTGATTGTCTCTCTGTTACATGTTGGTAAAGCCCTTAGGATGTGTACTTGACTACCTGGAGTATGATGCGGATCATACTAGTGGGGACATGGTAGTCCATAAGTACATCCTTCAAAGTCCCTAGTCGTGGGTGTATCGAGACGGGGCATCGATATACCAGAGTAGACTAGCGTATACCTTCTCGACCCATGAAGATGGGCGATGGATGATCCCATATCCATTGGTGTTTGACATCAGAGATGATATACGGGTGCTCAGTGGAGACTGGGTACACTGGACGGACTCGCCGAGAACTCCCAGATGGTATTATACCTTACGTCAGATGGCAGTTCTCTGGTGACACTGGTACAGGTTAGTCTGTAGACCCGAGATCGTCATAGACTCTTGTATGATTCCCACTATGCTTTGATTTCCATCATACCACGTCCAAGAGGGCGTGCAAAAAGGTGGCTTTTGGGTACAATCCCGAATCACATGGAGGCAATAAGCGATAGGATGGGTTTCGTCTCTCCCGGTATAGGGAGTTGATGTTGCGCTGTGCTCGATTGGCTATAACAGGAAGTCCTTGGCCAAGGCTGCTTTAGGGATTTACTGGTAAGTGTTACCAGTAGTTTCTCGACCCGTTATGAGCCTCATATCGACACGACTTATCGACTTATTGGGGTCTGACGTTTACCACCCCTAGACGAGATATGCGACATATCAGACGAACAGACCGGACTGTACGGTAGTGTTACTGGTTGGATTCACAGGAGTGTGAGCGGGCTTGCTCGTTGATCTTCTGATCGCTCAATACCCGAGTGGCCATTACGTTTAGCAGACCGCTTGCGGCTTGTGGGTGTTTGATATGATCATCACCTACTGCCGCGTATTGACGAGTCTTTAGAGTCCTACACAGGGGTTTTCTGGCTCAAGCGAAACGAAATAGGAGCGCATATGAGATATGTTCGGGACCGAGAATAATACCAGTATGTGATGCTGTATTCTATTCTCGCGATTTGTGACATTAATCGGTTGTATGCGATATAGCCGGGTTATCGGATCAAGTGTTGATTCGATAAGTTGTTACTATTGTTATTAGTTGGTTATATGCAGTATGACCGGATCATTAAATCAAGTGTTGATTTAATGATTTAATGTATAATTATATATTTGATATATTACTTTACATTAACTAGTATTTGTTCACTTAAGATTGATTTTCTCACTTGATGTGCACAAGTAGTATATGTGATATATTTTTGTGCACTTGATTGTATCATGTTTGATGATACATGAAAACTTGGGTGTGTGTATGCTATACACCAGGTTTAATTAATGGTTAGGATTTCATTTGCCTTATTTATTTTCTTTATTTATTTTTTTGGCAAGAAACAAAATGGCGGTGGCTTTCTTTGTTTTATTCTTGAAGATTCATGAAGCTTCAACCATTTTGTTTTATGCTTAACCTAACCATTTAACTAAACCTTAGTTTATTCTCTACATGAGTTACACTCACCCATGGTTGCTAAATGATAAGCATCACTTGATTTTCTATTAGGACATTATTCATTTTCATTATTCTTTTTCTTCTTCTTCTTCTTCTTCATGAAGAAAAGATGAAAGCTTTCTTGAAAATTCCAAGTTATGAATCTACGTGAGAAATCCAAATCCAAAGTGAACCCACTTCCTATTTCTTCATCCTCTACCACTTGCCATGTAGTAGAGTGTGTTATCTTCACAAGTTTCATGACCAAGTGAAGATGGAGCTTGAGATAGAGTTGCCTCGACGTAGATCATCTTCGGCATCGAAGTCAACGACCTAGCCCGCTCATTTCTCCGACGAAACCATCGCAAGAGTCCGGGATCCCGGTGATCGCAGTGAAGGGACGTCATCACGGAGCTAAAGAAGTGGAGGACCGGATCTACAAAGGTTGTATTTCCATTCACTTGTTAGCAAAGTAGTTTGCTTGCTTCTCTTTTTCGCCGTACCTCTAGTAATCGATCTAGTTTAGGCTTTCTCGGCACCGGAAAATTTGAATTTGGCATGGTTGATGGCTTGTAGAACCTCTTGAGTGTGCCTAGTAACCCTACAGTGGTATCAGAGCCTAGCTAGAGCTTTAGACGAAGTGTAGACGAAGTTAGAAGTCCGATCGAACCCGAAACCCTAATCCAAAACCCTTATCTGTACATTTTTCAAAACTGTGGATTTTTGTGAATTAAAAATACTCAGAAAAATCAGCAGGCTTTTCTAAGGATTACTGTGCAGCACGTGCGCTTAACTCGCTCATTGAGCCGTGGAACCGCGGCAAGAGCATGCTCATGCGGCGGTTCCGCGGCCGTACAGTCACATTGATACTTTATTTTTGCACAGTAACTTCCTTATTAGTTTACTGAATCTTCTAGAATTTTTTAATGTATACTCAAGTGTTGAGTTTTGTGGGTTGTATTGGGAGTTCGACGGTTCGATCGGAATCTTTAACTTTGTCTGTGTTTTTCCGGATAATTTAAAATATGTTAAAAAGTTCGACCGTATAAAAATACCCAATTTTTCCCCTGCCGGGAAATTTCCAATTGTTGGATTTTTCCGTAGTTTAATAATGTTCTAAGTAGTGCAAGTAACGCGATGGACCCTCTAGAAGACAACAAACCTTAACTCGATTACGTGACCGTCTTGAACTGCCCTTTGAACCTTCGGGTTTAGGGCAGTACGGCGTGCCACATGTGAGGCGTTGGCTTGACCCTTCTACGGCTGGACCGTTGGTACTGAGGCATGAACTGGATGTTTTTAAACTTATTTCATGTGTTGAGCTGTTTCGGGAAAACTTGGGTGTTTGATTGTTCGATCGGAAAGTTTAACATTTTCTATTTATCTGGAATGTGATACAATATTTGGAATCCACAAGTAGTTATGAGATAACTGATTTGGATGTTATAAACATAGCAGTTTAGTCTCGAATGATCGGTTGCCACGGAATTTTGATGCGATCAAAAGTCCATCGTAATCACGTAGCGTACGCGGATACTCGCCGGGTAAACTTAATAGACAACCATGCCCCATAGCCCCGACCAAGTGACTGTAGGAGAACCCCGTCTCCAAAAGCATCCGTTCGGGTGCTCGCGGCAACGGCGTTGCGCCTTAGTGCACTTCGTCGACAGCATCCGGGGGTGCGGCCGTCTACTAAAGTTTGCGACGAGCATTCGATCAGTTTATCGGGAATCTTGTTGAATTGCCCGACGGGATATTGAAAAGTGTTTTCGATATAGAGACTAAAATGCGGGGTTTATAATTGTTAGGCATGCGATGTCTAAGGAGGTTGCAGATTCCAACTGTTGTAGTTTTACACTTTCTTTTCTGTGACCGTAAGTGTAATATGCGATATCGCCGGTTTCGTTGCTATATGTCAACGACAATTAGGATGCGCACATTTACTTACGTTGATGACATGTGATGTTATGTGTTGCTGGATATGTTATATTGGATCGTCGCGTTTTGAATAGCCGGGGTTTTTTTTGTGAGATGAGAGTTTTTATTTTCATTCATGTAAAATTTATTGTATGTAATATTCTTTTATTGGGGCACTTCCAGGTTGCAGAAGATGTCATCGTTGATGTATATTGTTTACTTTTCCGCACTAGGATAGACCCAAGGAGGAGGGCACAAGTAACCGGGTTCTAGAGTCCAGTGGGAGACCAACTCGAGGAGTCGAGTCCGGGTCTCCTAACTCTAGAATTGGTAGGGTTGCTTGCCGCTCTCGTAGGGGTCTAGGGGTGTGGGTTTGGCTATTCATCGCGACCGTGGAATCCGTGTTTTATAGAGGCTCAAAATAAAACACGGACGTCCTAGTATATCCAATATTTCATATGTTTCTTTTGCTGCGATATCTGTGATGTGATCATTTGATATGTTGTGATAGATACAGTATATAGTATATATGATATATTATATAGACGTTACTTATGTTTTACACCCGCGCTAGCCCTGCCCCGCTCTGCCGTTAGTTACCTAACCTAACAGTGCACGATGGGACATTGAGGCGAATGTGGATGGCATAAGTGTACGTCGTATTTATCTGTGATGTTTAGGTGATTTAAATGATGGGACTTCATTAATTTGATTAATGAAAGAAAAGAAACCTAAAAGATGTTGTGGAATCGAATTTTCAAAAACAGGTATCTACAGTTCTTGCTTTGCATCGCGGTTTTCCTTGTAGAACATCCTGCACCTTATTTGATAAGGAAAGGGCCGAGATCGCTTCACCGGGAGTGACCCCTTTAGCAATAACTGGCAGATGCCACAACCCTCGGTTTGTATTTTGATTGCTCCTATAGTTCTTGCTTTGCACAGCGGTATATATGATATATCCTGCACCTTATTCGATGAGGAAAGGGCCGACGATCCCTTCACCAGGAGTGACCCCTTTAGCAAAACTAGAAAAGCCTAAAAAACACTCCATTTTAAAATCATTTGATTCTACAACGATATCAAGTTCATTACGCAAAAGGTTTTCTTAAAAACCTGTCGTAGCCCTCCGTCATTTCAGATAAGTACTAGTTAGTATTCGTGCTACGTTTTTTGACTATGTTAAGGCGTAGTGTGCGGTAGCTGATTAGTGCTTATCTGTATAAGCATATGATGCGATTGGATTAGGGTAGTCGTGCGACTTTGTTGACTATGTTAAGGGTCGTGCGGGTGGGTTTAATTCAATCGGGAAATGACGGGTTGAACTTGACTAGCACTTATGATTTGTTGACTATGTTAAGGTCATATAGCTGCTAGGGGTAAAATATTATTGGGAATTTCAAGTGTTGAAATTTGCAAGGAGATTGCATACCTTCTATGAGATAGTTGGATCCCGATACCCGCTTCGAGTAAGAGTTACTCCTGGGAGAGTTTTACACATTATAATTAGCCGATCAAGTAGGTGTCTAGAAAGGTGTTAACGGGGTTACGCCCCTGGGAAAACGAGGTTTACTTTAATTAGGTCCGTGCGAAAGCACGGGGAACCTCCCTCAAAGTACCGACACTGGCCTGGCTGAAAGATTGGCGAACTTGTAGCGTGTAATTAATCCCGGCTAGTCTTTCCTTTTAGGGTTTGAAGGAAGATTTGATAAAAACAGTGGGAGCCATCCTGATTAGATAAAATAATAACCAATCTGATCTTGCAAGAGCGCACGCTTTGTGTTTTCTTCCCTCTCTCTCCAGGTAGCGACCATGTCACGCCTTAATCAAGATAATAAAACGGATATATTGACCGAACCCGCTGGTTTATTTGTGCTGGGGAACGTTGGTCCCGCTCCAACTTATAATTATTATAAGACAGAGCAGGAAATTGGGGATTACCAGAATTCCCGTGCCGCCCAAACGAAGAAAGTGCATATCGATGCATCATCTTCGGGTGTGTTCATTACACAGAACTGTTTCTCAGTATCCTCTGCGTCCTGGGTATCTGATACCGGATCAGGATCCCACATATGTAATATACTACATGGGCTACAGAAAGGTAGAGAACTGAGAATGGGCGATAAGTTTCATGAGGCAGAAAACGGTGCAAGTGTTGCAGCCAAGTCTGTTGGTCACTGTCACCTTGTATTACCTGAATATATTGATTCTGAACAAATGTTATTAGATACCGAACCTGATATACAAAATCATATCAGTTTCTTTATTAGTAAAGAAGGATATAATTTTGTATTGTTGGATAATGTTTTGATCATTTCCAATATCAAGAGTTGATCGGTTCAGGCACGTTATCTAAAAGCATTAATGTTCTAAATCAAACTACAGTTCTTAGTATACATAACACACACAAGAGGAAGATTTCAGAAATGAACGAATCCTTCTTGAGGCATTGTAGACTAGGTCATATCAATGCGACCCGACTAGCTGAAGTTACATTAAGATGCATATTTTAATTAGTTTGAATTTACATCTTGTGAAACTAGCCAGTCATGTCACAGAGATAAGATGACCATAGCTCTGTTTATTGGAAACAGAGAAAGAGTTAGTGAACTCTTGGGATGATACATATTGATGTATGAAGGTCCCTTGTCTACAAATGCTAAGACCGGTTCTTTGTACTTCATTAAATTATCTGATGATCTCTCGAGACTCAGACATATGTTCCTGTTAAAACACAAGTCTGAAATTTTTGAGATATTCAAAGAATATAAGTTAGAAGTAGAGAACCAAAATACGGGTATAAGTATTATGTTCTTTGATGTGATCAAGGAGGAGAATACTTGAGCACGGAATTCCTGGATTATTCTAAAGGAGAATGAGATTCTCTCTCAGCATTACTCCTCCGTATACACCATTGCACGATGGTATATCGGGGCGGAGCAATAACACCCTATGTGATATGGTGTGCTCTATGATGAGTACTACGAAGTTTCCTATTTCCTTTTAGGGAGTTATGCACTTATGAAGTTGCATACCTATTGAATAGGATTCCGATAAAATCAGTTGCCTACCACTTCATATGAGATATGGAAAGGGAAGAGCCCATCTCTTAAGACAGTTAAGATTTGGGGTTTTCCGGCCTATGTCTAAAAAGAATAATCCGGACAAGATCGAGGCAAAGTCAGTTCTGTGGAAGTTTGTTGGATATCCCAAGCATACGCAAGGGAATATCTTCTACCTAACCGAGGAACAAAAGATTTTTTGTTACTCAGCATGCCACCTTTGTGAAAGGGAATTTCTTGTGAAGAAATTATTGGTCATAAGGTAGAACTGGAAACAGTTCCAGCTATACAAACTGCAGCTGATGATTTGGTAGAACCAAAGGATTCAATAGAAACCAACGAACCTCAGCCTCTCCGCCGATCTAGTAGGTTTCCTCACCCACCTAAGAGATACTCCAGTTTCTCTATGACAGTGGGAGCGAGGATTGCATCATGGGATGATGACCTAACTAGTTTCGAGCTGGCCATCAGGAGTGGGACTCTGTAAGAATGGCTGGATGTTAATCGATCTGAGATGGAATCCTTTTACACCAACAAAGTATGGACTTTGGTTGCTTTATCTGAAGGGTTAAATCCCCATCAGGAGCAAGTATATCTTGAGAAGATTACTCGGTGTACATGGAAAAGTTGAGACTTTCAAAGCTAGACTTGTTAAAGGTTTGCATCATTGACCAGCTATGGATTGTGATGAAACCTTTTTCAAAGTACCTATGCTTAAGTCCATCCAGATCCTACTTGCCACGGATACATACCATGACTACGATATCTGGCGGTTGGGTGTCATGACTGCTTTTCTAAATAAAGATTTAGATGAGAGAGTCTATAAGTACACAGTCAGAGGGCTTCGTAGACAGTGGGAGCAGCGGAAACGTGTGCAAGATGTTTTATGTGATAAAGCAGGCATCGCGGAGATGGAACATCTGTTTTGATGTGGTAGCCACATAGTTTGACATCATCAAAATGGTAGATGAACCTTGTATATACAAAAAGGTAGTAGGGAGTATGGTGGTGATCCTCGTAGAGTACGTGGATGACATACTCTTGATAGGGAAGAAGTTTCATATGCTACGCTCGGTCAATCTCCGCTTATCACAAGGATTCTCCATATAGGATCATAATGATACCTCCTGAATCCTGGATTTTGGATCTATGAGATAGATCTAATTGGATATTAGGATACTCACTAGTTGTAGTGAGATGGTATCAATTGATCCCGAGGAGAATTACTGGAAAGGTTCCAGGGTGATAAGGATGACTGAATGTCAGTCGCAGGCATTGTCTTTACCCTCAGTAAAGGGACGGTATGTTGGAAGAGTTCCAATCTAGATACCGTGGCATACTAGACGATAAAGGCTGGATACATCGCTACCAAAGAGGCTACCAAAGAAGCAATCTTGGTGTATATAAGTTCATGAGATGAACTTCGTTCCTCCCATTGTGTGACAATGGAGTTGTGGCTTAGGTCAAGGAACGCCCGTCCCATCAGTGATCCAGACATATTCTAAGGCAATGTCACCTGATCGTGGAGATGGTTGATCTCTAGGGGATCGAGGTTAGGAGAGCAGACTCAGAGGACAACACGGCGGATCCACTCACAAAGGCCTTTTCCTAAAGAGAGACTTTTATGGGATGGTTGAGTATGAGATACTACAACCACTGCTATCAGATGGCCCTAGTGCAAGTGGAAGATTGTTAGTTATATGTATGCCCTAGAGGCCATTACAATACATAGGAAGTATATTGTAGTGGATGCTTGGACATATATAGGGATGACTTTCTTGCTCGATATGATAGTATGCTATCTGGTTACTCTTTACTTTAACGTGTACACTGATTGTCTCTCTGTTACATGTTGGTAAAGCCCTTAGGATGTGTACTTGACTACCTGGAGTATGATGCGGATCATACTAGTGGGGACATGGTAGTCCATAAGTACATCCTTCAAAGTCCCTAGTCGTGGGTGTATCGAGACGGGGCATCGATATACCAGAGTAGACTAGCGTATACCTTCTCGACCCATGAAGATGGGCGATGGATGATCCCATATCCATTGGTGTTTGACATCAGAGATGATATACGGGTGCTGAGTGGAGACTGGGTACACTGGACGGACTCGCCGAGAACTCCCAGATGGTATTATACCTTACGTCAGATGGCAGTTCTCTGGTGACACTGGTACAGGTTAGTCTGTAGACCCGAGATCGTCATAGAGTCTTGTATGATTCCCACTATGCTTTGATTTCCATCATACCACGTCCAAGAGGGCGTGCAAAAAGGTGGCTTTTGGGTACAGTCCCGAATTACATGGAGGCAATGAGCGATAGGAGGGGTTTCGTCTCTCCCGGTATTGGGAGTTGATGTTGCGCTGTGCTCGATTGGCTATAACAGGAAGTCATTGGCCAAGGCTGCTTTAGGGATTTACTGGTAAGTGTTACCAGTAATTTCTCGACCCGTTATGAGCCTCATATCGACACGACTTATCGAGTTATTGGGGTCTGACGTTTACCACCCCTAGACGAGATATGCAACATATCAGACGAACAGACCGGACTGTACGGTAGTGTTACTGGTTGGATTCACAGGAGTGTGAGCGGGCTTGCTCGTTGATATTTTGATCGCTCAATACCCGGGTGGCCGTTACGTTTAGCAGACCGCTTGCGGCTTCTGAGTGTTTGATATGATCATCACCTACTGCCGACGTATTGACGAGTCTTTAGAGTCTTACACAGGGGTTTCCTGGCTCAAGCAAAACGAAATAGGAGCGCATATGAGATATGTGCGGGACCGAGAATAATACCACTATGTGATACTGTATTCTATTCTCGCGATTTGTGACATTAATCGGTTGTATGCGATATAGCCGGGTTATCAAATCAAGCGTTGATTCGATAAGTTGTTAATATTGATATTAGTTGGTTATATGCAGTATGACCGGATCATTAAATCAAGTGTTGATTTAATGATTTAATGTATAATTATATATTTGATATATTACTTTACATTAACTAGTATTTGTTCACTTAAGATTGATTTTCTCACTTGATGTGCACAAGTAGTATATGTGATATATTTTTGTGCACTTGATTGTATCATGTTTGATGATACATGCAAACTTGGGTGTGTGTATGCTATACACCATGTTTAGTTAATGGTTAGGATTTCATTTGCCTTATTTATTTTCTTTATTTATTTTTTTGGCAAGAAACAAAATGGTGGTGGCTTTCTTTGTTTTATTCTTGAAGATTCATGAAGCTTCAACCATTTTGTTTTATGCTTAACCTAACCATTTAACTAAACCTTAGTTTATTCTCTACATGAGTTACACTCACCCATGGTTGCTAAATGATAAGCATCACTTGATTTTCTATTAGGAAATTATTCATTTTCATTGTTCTTTTTCTTCTTCTTCTTCTTCTTCTTCATGAAGAAAAGTAGAAATCTTTCTTGAAAATTCTAAGTGATGAATCTAAGTGAGAAATCCAAATCCAAAGTGAACCCACTTCCTATTTCTTCATCCTCTACCACTTGCCATGAAGTAGAGTGTGTTATCTTCACAAGTTTCATGACCATGTGAAGATGGAGCTTGAGATAGAGTTGCCTCGACGTAGATCATCTTCGGCATCGAAGTCAACGACCTAGCCCGCTCATTTCTCCGACGAAACCATCGCAAGAGTCCGGGATCCCGGTGATCGCAGCGAAGGGACGTCATCACGGAGCTAAAGAAGTGGAGGACCGAATCTACAAAGGTTGTATTTCCATTCACTTGTTAGCAAAGTAGTTTGCTTGCTTCTCTTTTTCGCCTTACCTCTAGTAATCGATCTAGTTTAGGGTTTCTCGGCACTGGAAATTTTGAATTTGGCATGGTTGATGCCTTGTGGAACCTCTTGAGTGTGCCAAGTAACCCTACAGTTTTTCGTCACCCCATTGAGATGTGACGACGTGCGCGCTTGTCAGGCGTACTACAGATTCCCTCTGCCTAGAGTAAGCGGGGGTTTATTGATTGTGGGGATCCGAATCTCCGGCAGCCACGGACTAAGCTGCCGTTAATTACCCATCGCCTTTGGGGCGAGGGAACCTCCGATTAACGGGTTAAACTGGTCATGCGAACTCAATGTGCAGTGTTGTGTTTTGGAGGGGTTTTGGATATATCGGGGGCCCCGCAGAGTTTTTACGGGGGTCGGAGCATGTGTGTGTGTGTGTATACAAATATACATAAAATAAAAAAGGAAAGGGCATACAAAGGATGCGTGGGAAAAGCGCCAGCGCTTTGGGCGCTCGCGCACCACGTGTCAGCACGTGGGCGCTCGGGCGCTAGCGCACCACGTGTCAGCACGTGGGCGCTCGGGCGCTAGCGCATTAGGCGCTAGCACTCTGAGCGCTAGCGTACCACGTGTCAGCACGTCGGCGCTCGGGCGCTAGCACTTTGGGCGCTAGCGTACCACGTGTCAGCACGTGGGCGCTCGGGCGCTAGCACTTTGGGCGCTAGCGCTATGAGCGCAAGAGCGCTAGCGCCCCACGTGTCAGCACGTGGGCGCTCGGGCGCTAGCGCTTTGGGTGCTAGCGCTCTGAGCGCAAGAGCGCTAGCGCTTTGAGCGCGAGCGCACCACGTGTCAGCACATGGGCGCTAGCGCTTTGAGCGCTAGCGCACCACGTGTTAGCATATGGGCGTTCGAGCTGGAAAATGGACTTTGTCCCTGCAATGGGAGTTGTACTCCCAGAAAGGAGCACTTATTATTATATATATATATATATATATATATATATATATATATATGAGGAGTTAAACTCTTAGGATGTTTTGAAGCTAATGAAGGGCTTCTCCCCTTGAGCCCTCGTTCTTCCCCAAAGTGGGGTTTCTGGAGATGGGTCTCCTTATTCTTCCTTTGTTTCCCAGATCTTGAAGATCAAGAAGTATGAGATTTTAAAAATCTCTCCTTTCTAAGATCTGATGGAAGATCTGAGTTCCCCTTTGTCGGTTTTGTGGTGAAAAACTATTTTTTTTATAAAAGGAAGAGTAAAACTCTTGATTTAATTCAAAAGAAAAAGAAGGTTTTAGAACCTTGAGGAAGAAGAAGATCACAGATCTGGATTTTTTGGAGAGAGAAAAAGTTGTGAGATATTTTCATTATCTTTGCCTTTATAGGCTATACACTTTACATGTAGCCCCTTGGGCTTTATAAAAATGTCATTTTGGCCATCCTATGGCTCATGTGCCATTTCTTATTGCACATAAGCCATGGGCTTTACAAAAATTTGGCTCTATTCCCATTCATGCATAAAAAAGTACATAAAAATTATTTATTACATGATTTCATTTGGGGCATGGAGGAGGCTGGCCGCGGGCTTGACCTGGGCTTGGGCCCGCTTGACTTGGGCTTAGGCCCACCTGGCTTGGGGTTGATCGTGACTTTGACTCGGTCAACCAGGGTTGCAAATTTTGACCCCAACAAAGTGGCCCCCATCAATAAATGCACACCGCATATTTGAGTTGTGTGCATGAAATTGATGAATCTTGAAGCTGAACTTCGAGGTGGAACATCATTCCGGGGGCGGAGCATCATCCTGGGGAGCAAAG
Source organism: Agapanthus africanus (assembly GCA_030015575.1). Classification (NCBI taxonomy): domain Eukaryota; kingdom Viridiplantae; phylum Streptophyta; class Magnoliopsida; order Asparagales; family Amaryllidaceae; genus Agapanthus; species Agapanthus africanus. The sequence continues at coordinate 268,088,185 of JASDDO010000031.1, read as the reverse complement.
TTCCCGGGGATCGGAGCATCATTCTGATTCGCGGAGCATAATTCCAGGGTCGGAGTATCCCTCGGGGAGCATGATTCCCGGGGATCGAAACATCATTCCGATTTGCGGAGCATAATTCCAAGGATCGGAGCATCATTCCGAAGAGCGGAGCATAATTCCAGGGATCGGAGCATCATTCCGAAGCGCGGAGCATGATTCCAGGGATCAGAGCATCATTCCGAAGCACAGAGCATAATTCCAAGGATCGGAGCATCGTTCCGAAGCGCGGAGCATAATTCCATGGATCAGAGCATCATTCCGAAGGGCGGAGCATGATTCCAAGGATCGGAGCATCATTCCGAAGGGCGGAGCATGATTCCAGAGATCGGAGCATCATTCCGTAGGGCGGAGCATGATTCCAGGGATCAGAGCATCATTTCGATGAGCGGAGCATGATTCCAGGGGATTGGAGCATCACTCCAAAGAGCGGAGCATGATTCCAGCGGATCGGAGCATCATTCCGAAGAGCGGAGGATGATTCCAAGGATCGGAGCATCATTCCGAAGCGCGGAGCATGATTCAAGGGATCGGAGCATCATTCTGAAGCGCGGAGCATCATTCCAAGGATCGGAGCATCGTTCCGAAGCGCGGAGCATCATTCCAAGGACCGGAGCATCATTCCGAAGCACGGAGCATCATTCCAGAGGGATCAAAGCATCATTCCGAAGAGAGGAGCATGATTCCAGGGATTGGAGCATCATTCCATAGGGATCGGAGCATCATTCCAGAGGGGATCGGAGCATCATTCTGAAGAGTGGAGCATGATTCCATGGATCGGAGCATCATTCTGACGAGCGGCAGACATTCTGACCGAAGCATAATTTCGATGCAGAGGTTGATTCCCAGGCGAAGCATAATTCCTACGGGGAAGGCAAATACTCCGAGGCGAAGTATGATTTCGACACGGGGTACATTCTGAGACGGAGCATGATTCCGGCGTAGAGCTTGTTGATTGACTTGATTCCGAGGCGGAGCATAATTCCGACGAGGAGGTCGTTGGTTGATTCTGAACCGAAGCATAATTCCGACAGGGAAGACAGATACACCGAGGCGAGGCTTGATTTCGACGCGGGGTACACTGTGAGACGGAGCATGACTCCGACGCAGAGCTGGTTGGTTGGTTTGATTCCAAGGTGAAGCATAATTCCGACAGGGAAGGCAGATACACCGAGGCGAAGCTTGATTTCGACTCGGGGTACACTCTGAGACGAAGTATGATTCCGACGCAGAGCTGGTTGGTTGATTTGATTCCGAGACGGAGCATAATTCCGGCAGGGAAGGTAGATATCCCAAGGCGATGCATGATTTCGACACGGAGTAAATTCTGGGACGGAGTATGATTCCGCCGCAGAGGTTGTTGGTTTGATTTGACTTGGGTTGACATCAGCATCGCTACACTGGAATATGGTACCAGGAGCGAATCATCATTTGACATGAGAGGATTTAGGGATTTTTTGCGGCATCTGCATTGCTGCGCTGGAATAATGCAAGGAGCAACTCATCATTTGCCCTGGGAGGATTTAGGAATTGGTGTTTGCTTGGCATCAGTATCGCTACACTGGAATATTGTACCAGGAGCGAATCATCATTTGCACTTGCTTATCTGGAAGCGATGGCTTAGGAGACAGGTTTTAGGTTCCTATCGCCTAAGACTTTTCAATTTTGTGAGCAGTAAGGGTCTCACAAAGCATTTTCTCCCTACGGGTCGTAAGGATCCCGTAATTGTATTTTTTCCTTAGGAGTCGTTGGGACTCCTAAGTGTGTTGCTTCTTTGTGAGTCGTAAGGATCTCACGCGGGAATTTTCTCCTCACAAAATCGAGAGGACTTTGCGAGTGCATTTCACCACTTTTTTTTACGAGTTTGCGCCTTTTCGGGTTTTCACAAACTCGTCGACAGTCCTGCTGTTTTTACTCACGCAACCCTTTCGGGTTTTCATCCGTGTCCATTTTGCTTGTGGACACACCATTTTATTTATTTATTTATTTATTTTTTTAATTTTTGATGGGACTTTGAATGTGGTCTCACCGGTAGGACTTAGGAGAGATTGAGATTGTTTTATGCCCGTGGATTGTATACGGTTTTGCAGGATGTATGTTCCAGAACGTAGGGCCGGGAAAATTTCGGGACTCTGCCGACGTCTGCATCGCTGCACTGGAATATGGTACCAGGAGCGACTCATCATTCGCCGTTGGGGTATGGGATTTGGAATTTGGTTGGCGTCTGCATCGCTGCACTGGAATATGGTACCAGGAGAGACTCATCATTCGCCATTGGGATTTGCGTTTGGAACTTGGTTGGCGTCTGCATCGCTACACTGGAATATGGTACCAGGAGGGACTCATCATTCGCCATTTTAGAGTTTCGGTTTGGTTGGCGTCTACATCGCTGCACTGGAATATGGTACCAGGAGCGACTCATCATTCGCCGTTGGGAATTTGAGTATTGGACGGCGTCTGCATCGCTGCAATGGAATATTGTACCAGGAGCGACTCATCATTCACCATTGCCTGTTGGGGAGAGATGGATTAGGAGACAGGTTTAGGTCCCTATCACCTATGGCTTTTCAATTTTATGGGCCGTAAGGGTCCCATAAAAGCATTTTCTCCCTACGGGTCATAAGGATCCCGTATGTGTATTTTCTCCTTAGGAGTCGTGAGGACTCCCAAATGTGTTTTTTCTTTGTGAGTCGTAAGGATCCCACGAAGGTTTGTTCTCCTCATGCATCGTGAGGACACATGAGTGGGTCTTCCCAATGGAGCATAATTCTAAGAGCGGAGACCAACCGAGTAACTGGTGATTACGGTGGGGCATGGGTATGATGAGAATTATTTGAGCCCGTGGATTGTATACGGTAGTCAATTTGGGGACTAACCGTAGGGGCGGGAGAATTTTGAGAAATTGGATTTTTGTTGGCGTCTGCATCGCTGCAATGGAATATGGTAACAGGAGCGACTCATCATTCGCCTTTGTTTTGTTTTGTTTTTTATGTTTTTGTTTTTGTTTTACCGCGATTGCTCTATCATTTCGGCTATTTATTCGCGGTTGCCCCATCATTTTGGCTTTATTTTCATTTTTATTTTTACTCACTGATTTTTATTGCGAGTTGCCCCATCATTTCGGCTTTTCTTTTTATTTATTTATTTACACATCCTTTTTTTTAATTTACACTTTTTTTACGTTCCCAGTTAACGACTTAGAGGTCGATTGTTCCCAGTTTAATGACGTGGTGGTCGATTGTTTTCAGAGAAAGGCAGACATCTGAGAGAATCAGTTTCACCAAGAACTTCGGTCTCCGTTTGTATGAAATTGGCGGTCGCAGCTGGACTGTTTGTTAACACGCCTTTGTACAGTTCTATCTCTCCTGCCTTGTATTGCTTTTCGACCCAATCTTTAAAGACGAAGCAGTCCTCAATGACATGACCTATCACTCTGTGATAAGGGCAGTATTTGGGGTCGTCGGTCCTATTCGATTCCCGCAGTCTTTTTGACTCTGGCAGTTGTAGACCGTTCCTCAGGGCGTCTTTGAATATTTTACGGATTTTGTCCCTTCTGAAGGAATAGACCTTGTCCAGCTTCTCTTTCAGTGGAGATTCTCCTCCCTCTCCGAACATTGGCTTCCGAAGCTGGTTGGCATTAGGCCTGCTCGACCCATGCTTATTTCGGCTAGCCGAGGCATTGAAAGATTCAATATCGTCGGAATTTCCGCCTTTGCGATTTTCGTCCTTTCGGTTTCTCCAGGACCTAATGTTATTTTGGGAGTCAAAAGAGGACTCCTGCTTTGAGCGTTCCAACATCTGGACTTTCCTGGTACGCTCTTGGAATGTTTTGAGACCCGCGGTGCATAGAAACGGGGCCATCCAATTGTTGAGATTTCCGACGAGGAGACTGACAGATTGGTCCTGCTCTATCGGCGGTTCGTATTTGACGGAGAGATTGTGCCATCGGATTATAAAATCCGTGCTGCTTTCGTTGTTCTTTGGTTTGGTCCTTACGAGGTCGGCGATGGTGATCTTATCTCTAACGCTCATGAACCACTACTACAAATAAGGGTTGCCCCTACGGATATATCCGTAGGGACAAACCACTGCCCTTACGGATATATCCGTAGTGGCAAAAAAAATATCCTGTAGGTGCAAACGCCGTAGGTGCAAGTTGAAGCCCTGAACTTGCCCATACGGACAAAAACTTGCCCCTACGGAGTTCTGTGTAGGTCCCATTGCCCCTACGGAGTAGGCCGTTGGGGCAAAAAAATTATTTTATTTACGGTTTTTTAAATATATTACTTATACCTACGGATTACTCCGTAGGGCCAAGTAATAGCCCCTACGGATACATGCGTAGGTACATATCCGTAGGGGCAAAATATCAGAAATCCTAATATTTTACCCCTACAGATTTACCCGTAGGGGCTTTTATTTGCACCTACAGATATACCCGTAGGGGCACTCCCAACCCCCTGATACTGAGATCAGGGGGGAAAATATCAGTTATTCTGATATTTTGCCCTGACGGTTTAATCCGTAGAGGCAACATGTGTACCTACGGATTAATCCGTAGGTACATATTATCTGTTTTTTTTATAAAAAAGGGCTGCCTGATTTTTTCTCGCCCTATGCACAATAATATATACATCAATCAAATATAAAATTAATCATCACACAACATATATCGCAGTATTCATAATCACATCTCACGCATATAATATATACAAAAGAAACCAAAAAACTGAATATGATATAAATATAAACCAATATCAATATCGTCCAAAATGTTTCAAAATGTAGTACAATATGTATCATATAAATAAATACATGTTTCAAAAAATAAGAATCAAAAAACTACCCTAGCTCGGTCTAGCTCCACCTCTGATAAACGCAAGAATCTGGCGCGCCTGCTCCTCGGTCAATAAACCATGCAATTCGGCGTGTGCGGGAGTCTGAGCGGGCTGTGGAGCTGAGGATGTGGTCTGTGCAGCCGTCGTCGAGGTGGTGGCTTGCGGAGCCACGGCTGCGGGAGACTGAGCGGGCGGTGGAGCTATAGGAGCTGTCTGCGGAACCGCAGCCGATGTAGTGGCTTGCGGAGCCGCAGCCGAAGGAGATGCATATGGAGGCTCGGCCGATGTACCCTGTCGCGTCTGGACCTAACATGTGTAATAAGCGTGTAAGAACCGTGTATTATTCGAATCCGTATCATTATCAAGTTATTTCGAAACCCTATTTGGATATCTAGTTTGGAAAACCATAGTTTATTTTAATTAGATTTGTATGTATGATTAATCAAACCTAAGTCTACAACCAAATAAGCTCAGGCTACGTACTAATTATGGATATGTTGATATCTATAATATGACATGATATTTTACTATAAAGTAGTATACATACCAGCATCTCCTTCAACTCCTGAACGGTGGCCCTCAAGCTCTCCAGTTCTTGCTGGACACGTCGCTCATTGGAGACTGAGGAAGTAACCGCCGGGGTGGAGTCCAACCTCATATAGGCCCTGCTAGGGCCCAGTCCCCGGCCTCTCTCCCAACCTCCGTGGTGCCGTCCGTGAGCGGTGTCCAGGACTGGGGTCAGCAGCCTCGGATCGCTCTGTCCGGTAAAATCGATCCCCGAGGCCTCGGCCTGCTCAACCACCCGCTCCTACACCCACATTAAGCAGTAAACTATAAGTATAAAATTTAAATTTGAACCTTCCAAAACTAAAATTTCAAATATGGGTAGAATAAATATTAACACTTACGCCATACTCCTAGGTAACGACGTCGGGACATCGAAGCTCGCCCGTGGCGGGATCTGTCGAGGTGCCGTGGACGGCAAGATATGCGGACAGCACGCTCGGTGTACCACCTTGCGCCACGGTCTGAGCTGTCTGCAATATTAGAATAATATTAGATATATTAGAAAATAACTCTTAATATTGCAGAATATCACAAAGGTCGGTCTATTGTAATTTACCGATAACTCCATGGCTCGAGTAATATTCTTCGAGCCACCTGTGTAAGTGGGGCGACCCCTCTTCGCCGACTTCCTGTTCTCTGTATTCTGAGCGGCCTGTTTCTGCACAACGCATTAACATTTAGTTTTCTAATTAAGGAACACAAAAAAATAAATTATATCCTAAACAATGAATTACATTTAAAATACATACATGTTTGCGTTGGGAGTCGAAATATTCGCACAATATAGGCCATGTCTCTACGTCGACTCTCGCAAACGCCGGAGTAGATAGGAGGGCCGCTCTCTCTGCCTCGGGGGTCGCCATCCACAGGGAGTAGCAGTCGGCCTTCAGCTCATTCCTGTTGTATCGGACCTTGGTATGCATGTTCTTCATCAGGCCATTGTACAGAGCATGAAGGTCGAGCACCCTCCAAGGGTGATCAGGGTCGGGTACAGGCTGAAAATCGTAATCCGACTGAAAATACAAAAAAACATTGTTATTAGATTGCAAGTGTTAATAATAAACATATTGGATAAATCAAATGAAAATATATATTAATACGTACCCGAGCCTGATCAATGAAGAGGGCGAATGAGCGCCGGTGCTGCTCGCCCCACTAAACGTGAAGTGGATAGTTCTTCACGAACCGGCTCTCGTCCCCTATATACCGGCCGAACCACTCGGAATGAGGACCGGTATAGCGATAGTCAAAGGTAAAAAAGAGGGGGAATGCCGCCTCCCCCTAGCTCTGTCAGGCCTCAGCCTATGGGACTGATTCGGGCCTCGAGTCCCCCTCTGGGGATGGAGAGGCCCTGCGCCTGCAAGAAATATCAAGACAATCAATATTAAGAAAAAGTTGTATTAAGAAATCAAGGTTAAACGAAAATTGAAGTGTGATATATACCTCCGGTGACTAAAGCACGAGCCTGGGCCCGGGCAGCAGCACGAGCGGGACGATAGTTCCTCCGGTGAGGAACAGCCGGGGTCCCGGATGCGGACGCATCCCCTCCAACTAGAAAATAAACATTGACGCTAAATTTCCATGAAGTTCATATTTATTCTATAGAGCATATGTAAAATGAATAAATATTTTATATTTATTCATACTAACCTGCAGACGATGCGGAGGGTATGGAAGTAGCAGGAGTGGCCCCTGCATCAGATGTTGACACACCACCTATAATTAGACAATTAAAAATAGATTATATAAGTAATTGCAAAAAGAATGTGTAGATCAATAATATAACGTTCTAAATCAATATGCATGCACTATAGGATATATAAACATATCCGCAGGTGCGGTGGTGTCACCACCTACAGCTAGACAATAAAAAAAATTGCTAAGTAAGAGCAAAAGGAATGTGTGTATATTTATGATATAGCATTCTAAATCAATATACATGCACTATATGATATATAAACATACCTGGAGGAGCGGGAGTGGCCTCTGTCCCAGATGTGGACGCATCACCAACAACTAGAAAATAAACATTGACAATATATGTAATTTTGACATAAACAGGAAGGAATATCTATAATATTATATTCAAAATGGATATGCGTGCAGTATACCTGGATGTACGGAAAAATCAACACGGAAGGAGGCATCCGAAGGGGTCTCCCATCTGGGTGCAAGACCGGCCCTCTGAAGCTCCCTACGGAACTCTCCGGGTGGCAGAACCGCTCTGCCTCTGCCTCTGCCTTTGCCGCGGCTCGAGCTCCTGCCGCCCCTCGCTGCTGCCGACATCGTCATCAAATCTAGATAAACGGTTCGTGGACGCATTAGACAATCATTAAAAGTATTGACTATATATGTATAGATCATAAAATGTGAAGTAATAATATAACATTACTGATAACCATTTTCGTTTCGTGGGCGCATTATACATATCTACTTGGATTTCATCGTCGATATCATTTCTAACCCACGTAACTTCATGATCGGCCGAAAACAACCCGTCCTTCGAAACAGACGGTCGGAGCACTCTAAGCCTTCTCTCTTCTTCGTCCTCATCGCTGTCCTCGTATTCTGGGACATCGTAGACATCTCTGGGTTTCCATCGGCATACAACACTCCATCCCAGATGCTTCAAACACTGTGAGTAGTATACTTGGAATGCTTGGTTCGGAAAGATAAATTGATCTTCCTGACCGTAAAATCGAAGTGTGTTCACACTGGTCAATCCATATTCATCTTTCCAAGTCCCAAGATTGCTTCCCCACTTGTCCGTATCGGTTCGAGTATCATACCAAGTACACTGGAATATATAAAAGGGTTCTGATCGTCTGGGATAGTGGATGCCGAGTATACAATTTAAGTACCCATAATAAATCACACCGTTCGATCTTACCGTAGCAATCCCACTATTCTGAGTGGTTCTAGATGTTTCTATGTCCTTAATTTCGAATTTGTATCCAAGGACACCAAATCCTTTGTAATATGCAACCTCCATACTAGGAAATTGAGCTAAACATCTTGAATCACTCTCAAATGATGAAGACAAGTTCGGATCGTCGATATAACAAAACAAATTTTACGAAAAATACATAACGATACAAGTTTAGATTAAAACTGATAACAATAAAATGTTATTCGAATAACTTACATGATCTGTGACCCAATCACAAAAATTATCCTGATGATATTTTTCCAATTGTTCTTCGTTCTAATCAGGATGCCCCTCACGTACCACGTTAAAATGAATTCTGTTTTCGACAAATAATGGTGATATTAATATTATATCATTTCATACACACACAAACACAGATATAACAATTAATCCAAAAAAAACTTACTCTCTAATTTGTTCAAGACATGCGCAATTAAGCAAGATAAACCGGTATATCTTGTTGATAAACATAGTATCTAACCTCTTATACTCGGCTTTACCATATGGCCCGTCTTGAATTCTTCGAGGCCGGTTAAGTCTTGTCTCAATGTTCTCGTCCAGATAGCGGGAACAAAATGTGGTTGCTTCATCAAGAAGATAACCTTGCATGATAGAACCCTCTGGTCGATTTTTATTGCGTATATACTTCTTAAGAGTGTAGAGATACCTAATGAAAATATGTTGAATAAATAAATACGGGCATATAGGACAACACTAAATTAATAAATTGCACGAAAAGAAAAATTACACCTACCTCTCGACGGGATACATACATCGATATTGTACCGGTCCGGCTAACTTAGCCTCAGTTGCAAGATGAACCGTCAAGTGTATTATGATATCGAAGAATGACGGTGGGAAAATACGTTCAAACTCGCAAAGTATCAACGCAACAGAATTTTCTAGTTTATCCAGCGTCACAACCTTTAGTGTTTTAGCACACAACTCTCTGAAAAACAACATAGGTCGTTGATTACTAGACCGACCGATTCGGGGAGAGAAGTCCTGAGGGCTAATGGAAGAAGGTGCTCCACGATAACATGGTGATCATGACTTTTCAGCCCATCGATCTTGCCCTTCACAATTTTTATTTTCTTGCTGAATGATCTTGAGAAACCTGTGGGAACTTTCAAATCATGCAACACCTGCAGGAATCTTTTCTTCTCCGGTTGTGACATATGATAAGCGGCATTGGGAAGTACAAACTTGCCCGGTTTACCTGCTACCGGTCTAGGGTGCAATTCACTTCTTATTCCCCACTCTTATAGATCCATCCGAGCATTCAGGTTGTCTTTCGATTTCCCGTCTTTACAAAGAAGCAAGTTAAGTATGTGCTCTGATACTCCCTTCTCTATATGCATGACGTCCAGACAATGACACACTAAATTTGTTGACCAGTACGGAAGCTCGAAGAAAATGCTTAACTTGTTCCAAAATGGTGGTTTGACCTGTTTCGTCGGATCCATCCCGAAGGTCACATTATTGTAACCATCCTATTTAGCAGTCACGTCCTCTCCGGACAATGGGGATGGAGGTCCAAGAAGCTCCCGATGACCATCAAAGTGAACCGTGTCTAACCTATAGGGGTGGTCTGGAGGCAGGAAACGTCGATGGCCGCAATAACAAACCTTCCTGCTAAAATTCAAGAATTTCGATGTTGTGTGTTCATGGCAATGAGGACATGCTTTGTGACCATGTACGGACCAACCTGATAGCATTCCATACGCAGGAAAGTCATTAATTGTCCACATTAAAGCCGCACGCAGTATGAAGCTTGTACTTGTGTTTGCATCATATGTCTCTACACCATCAATGAAGAAAGATTTCAACTCCTCGATCAGAGATCGGAGATAGACTTCAATATTGTTCCCCGGTGAGTTTGGTCCGTCGATAAGAAGAGGCATCATAAAGTATGATTGGTTCATAGCCAACAAAGGTGACAGATTATAAATTATCATTACAACGGGCCATGTGTTGTGACTTCCAGCCATATAGTTGAATAGGCAGAAGCCATTAGTAACCAGTCCGAGCCGGACATTGCGAGGATCGCTACTGAATATTGCGTGCCTCCTATCGAAATCCTTCCATGCCGGTGAATCTCTTAGATGGCTCATTTTTACATCTTCACTTGGAGGAGCACGGTGATGCCAAATCATTGCCTCGGCTGTTTTCTTGCACCTGAATAGCCTCTGTAGCCTCTGTGTTATGGGAAAGTATCGTGCTATCCTGACAGGTATATCAGGCTTCTTATCAGAATCTTTCGGCTTATACCTGGCCTCTCCGCATGTTGGACACTCTTTCAAATCTGAATTCTCTTTCCGGTACAACACGCAATTTTTAGGACATGCTTGAATCTTCTCGCACTTTAGACCCAAATCAGACATCATCTTATGGGCTCCGTACCAGCTGTCGGGCACGTTATTTTCCTGGGGCATAGAATCTTTCAAGAACGAAAGAAGCATTGTGAATGACTTGTTGCTCCATCCATTTAGGCACTTAATCTGGAAAAGTTGGACGAACCATGAGAGCGTGGAATACTTCGCATTCTCATAAATTGGTTTTCTCGCATCATTCATGAAATTTTCATATTTATCCGCACGCGGTCCTTGACCGGAAGGAATGTCATCTTCGGTACGAATAGATTCACCTAGAGCAGCCTCTACCATATCCTCCATTTCTTCTGATGGAAATAAATTACAGTCTTCTCCTTCTGCCGCATTACCGAATTCTTCTTCTTCTCCTTCCGCATTATCGTGTTCTCCTTCTTCTTCTGCCGCAGTACTGCATTCTTCTCCTTCCCCATGATATTTCCAAGTTGTATAAAGTCTAGTAAACCCATGTTTTACAATATGAAGCTCTGCCAATTCTACCTTCTGCCAGTACATATTGCCACATCTATCGCACGGACAGAGAATCTTCTCTATTATGATCTTATTATGTGCGCGTGCAAATTCAATGAAAGCAGCAATTCCTGCGACAAACTTAGGTTGCATACGTTGTTGCCAATCCACATACATCCAGTCCTTAACTCTGACGTACTCATGGGCCATGTTAGACTGTATAACATATAAATTGTAGGTTATGGTGACTATATTAAGAAATATAAGAACGGGATAATTACTGACAAAGGAGAAAATCCGTGTATATGTATTAGACTTAATCCCCTATGGAGAACGTATCTCCTTTTAATATTATTAAATGTTCTCATGTAGTGCGCACGTGCATGGCACGTGGTGCGCGCTTAGCGGGCATACGTCCGTTGCACGTAGCGCATATGGTGCTTGCGCATATCCGCATTATGGGGAGGAGCAGGCTCCTAACTTGGAGAACTAAGCTCCTTTTAATATTATTGAATATTCTCATGTGGTGCGCACGTGCATTGCATGTGGTGCGCGCATGGCGGGCACACGTGCGTTGCACGTAGCGCACATGGCGCTTACGCGTATGCGCATTATGGGGAGGAGCATGCTCCTATCTTGGAGAACTAAGCTCCTATGGAGAACTAAGCTCCTTTTAATATTATTAAATATTCTCATGTGGTGCGCGCGTGCATTGTACGTGGTTCACGCATGGCGGGCACACGTGCGTTGCACGTAGTAAACGCGGCGCTTGCGCATATGCGCATTATGGGGAGGAGCATGCTCCTATCTTTGAGAACTAAGCTCCTATGAAGAACTAAGCTCCTTTGAGAATTGAGCATTAGACTTGAGATTGAGATACATACCTGCAACATAGAAAAGAAATCAATAAACAAGATGAATATAATATAAATTTAATTTGAAAGAATGTATATCCTCCTTTCAAATGCAATTAAGTCTCGATGATGCTGAAGATGTTACCAGAAAAACATCTTCTGCCAACCTTCATGTGTGAAGGGTGTGTGTGGGAAAATTGGGTACACGGTGTCAGAAATGTTTTCTCTTGCCATATGGAAATCAAAATTCAATTATTCGTTTGTTGTGTATTCTTGTTGTATGTGTGTGTTCCGGCTGTCGGGGGTAAGGCTTCTATCCCATTAAGAATGTATAGAGCGAACACCCATCACTTGTGCTTTCAACCGTTTCGTGTAAAACCGAATATGTGACACGATATTCTTGTAAAGATAAGACATGTATTAAAAGAGGAGGCGTCCAAGTAGAATCCATAACTAAATCCCTATCTTGCCCTTCATTTTCTTCAAATCAGAAATGTGTCTTTTTTTTGCATTATGAATGGTCTGGTACCACAAGCTCAGTATGTTGAATCATGTTTTGGTTGGACAAAGACTTGCCAATGGCAGCATGGAAAGATTTATTTGGCCACAAACTACAACCACCACATGAATGCATACAATTATAATTTTTAGGCAATCAATCTATAGCTAGCTACTTGATTCTATATCTACAACACGAAAGACACGAATTCTTCCCATGTCTCCTCATGACTCTATGGAAATTGGGGCAACATCGTCAGAGACTACATTAATTCCTTATGACTCCACGAATTCTTCCCTATCCCCAGCCCCAGCCCAGCCCCAGCCTCAGCCCCACCCCAACCCCAACCTAACCCTAACCCCAGCCCCAGCCCCAGCCCAGCCCAGCCCCAACCTAACCCTAACCCAGCCCCAGCCCCAGCCCCAGCTAAACCCCAACCCTAACCCTAACCCTAACCCTAAACCCAGCCCCAGCCGAACCCCAACCCAAACCCTAACCCCAACACCAACCCCAACCGCAACCCCCTGCCGAACCCTGGCCCGAGCCCGAGCCCGAGCCCCAGCCCCAACCCTAACGCTAACCCCAACCGATGCCTCATCGGTACCTAAACAATGAACCATAGCCCTAAAACAATCAAAAATTTTAGTAATTGAAGATTTTCTTACCCGATTGAAGGCGACGATCGATCGAAAGCGACGATGAAATCGGAGATGAGCCGGCGCTGGCGATGACGAAAGAAGGCGGTGGCTACGACGAATCGGCCGGCGCTGGCGACGACGAGAACGACGATCGATCGGCGGGAACGAGGGTTTGGGAATTTGGGTTCGCGCGCAGGAGAAAATAATTTTTAGGTATTCAGCGTAGGGACCGATCCGTGCCTTTTTAATTAAATCTTTATTTAGTTGCCCCTACGGATAAGTCCATAGGTTCTTGGTTTGCGGCTCCGTAGGGACAAACAACAATTTAATATTTAATATTTTTAAATTAATATGTGAAGACCATAGGGGCAACCTTTTGGCCCTACGGACTAATCCGTAGGGCCAAACTAAAATTGCCCTTACGGATATTGTTATCCGTAGGGGCAACCCCCTATTTTAGTAGTGAACCTCTGCCGAAACAGAGACTCCATTTGTACGAAAGTTATGACGGAGCCATCCGGTATGCTCGCGTACCAGTCGAAAGAAACATCAGCCAAACTATTAACGAACTGGCGGAGGAGAAGCGCGTCATTGCCCCTAGTATTCCCGCATGAGGCTTTAAAGTGGGCGATGTGCTGATTCGCAATTCCCGTCCCATCGAATCTTCCGAATTTGGGGACGACATAGCCGCTAGGAAATTCTACCAGATCATACTGAGCAGGATATGGTCTCCCACTACTGCTGATATCTTTTTGCGCTTCGGCTTCGGCCACCAATGTTTTGACTTTGCTGGCAACCAAATCCATGATTTGATCTTGAGTTAGCGGGCTACTGTCATCGGCAGCCAAGACATTTCCCAAGATAGGATGCGACTGATTTTCATGCGGTCCGCCAACTTTTGAATTTGAGGGAACGAGCGTCGGCTTTTTCGGGACACCGTTTTCCGGTTCATGAGAGCCCTGCGCCAGATTGGGCGGCTGAGACGCAAGTTGGGTCGTGAGCTGTAAGACGACGTTTGTCAAGTCGTCAATTTTTGAGTAGAGCTTGGCCATCTCCTTGTCTTTGCTTCTGAGCTGTTTTTGGAGCTCTTAGAGAAGTTGATGCTCTGCGTTCTTGGGACGGAAGATTGGCTTATCTTCGCTTTCCGAGCCCGACTCCTCATGGACCGAAGGGTCTTTCTGCCTATCATCCTCATCAAGAGGGTTTTCATCACCCAGCAGAGGTGGCTGTTCTTCGGAAACGGCAACCACATTCAAGCTAGATTGGATTTGAGATGTGGTGGCCCCGTCCTTGCTCTTGCTGCGCGTGCCCACCATATAGACAGTGTGGATAACACATTCAGCCATCCCCTCATCTTTGGCGGGGTAGCCCTGTTCCTCGAACGTCATGAGGTTCAGCCTAGCAGGAGTCTTAGCCCTTTTGTTGGCTCTGTATCTGAGCCTTTTCTGCCTTAGCTTCTCAATTTTAAGGGCTTGGCGGGCATCTGTTTCCTGGGAAGCCACCGTGAGTCGATTAGCGGGGAGTTTAGAGAAGACACCCGATTGAGCAGTTGTCAGGGGCACCGCCGGAGCTTTCTTGAGGCGCTTTGTTGCTTTGTTAGTGTTGATGGCCTTGCCCCCAGCTAGGGCCAAGGAGAGTCGTTCAAACACTGACTTGCGTTTGAGTTGGGGCGCCCTCGAGATCAACACATTTGGCCTTTTGCCTTTCAAGGCCGGCTTGTCGGTTGCCGGAGCTTGAGGTGCAGGGATGGCATTAGCCGAGACAAACAGAACAGACCCAAATTGTAGCATCGGTTCTTCCTACTGTCGTCCGAGACTTGCCGGAAGGACCTTCTTGGAGTCCATCTTCATCGTGTATGAGATGGGAGCTGAGTTCTGTAAGTCCATGCTACCCTTCCCCGGTACTTACGGGGTCGCGGAAGTGGTGAAAAACGATTTTCAAGAGGGTGGTAACATGGACTACAAATACAGATCTTTGTTAAACAACTAGCTAACAACCTAAGTAGAGTTTTACCTACTCGGTTAGGGGGCTATACCTTTCTTGAATTCCTTCGTCTTCAACTCCTCCCGGTGTACGGATCGGCCTCACCTCGTCGTCTCCTTGCGCCGAAGATGGATCCACCCGAAAGCTTCTACCTTTGGCTTCTTCTTCGAACTTTGAAGAAACTAGAACACTTGGCTTGCTAGGCCTTGTGAACTAGAATGAGTAGAGGATTGTTTTGGTGTCTTTTTATCTCTAAGGCAATGAGTCTCAACACATGAGAATGGTTTTCCTTGAGCTAGAGAGAGCAAGAGGGAGAGGGAGAGCTTGAGCAAGTGATGGCAAGAGAGAAATGAAATGAGAGAATGATAGAGTCTTTTGCCATCCAACCTCTCATAATCCAAAACCATTATAACAAAAATAGTAATCAAGTATTGTGTGATAGTTTAAGTCAAAATGGCTATATCATTTCATGCACTCATTTTGCATAAATAAACAAGCAAGCAAAAGTCTTTGCCATGGAATGATAGTCATTGTCATGATGATGGTCAACTAGTCCAACCTAGTCAACCGGTCAACAAATTCAACAAGTCAACAAAGTCAACCCCTCAACAACCATGTCACTATAATACTTAATTAATATTATAGTTAATCATATTTCTTATTCTCATTAGGGTTAAGCAAAAGTCAATGGTCAACAGTCAACAACCCCAATGAGAATCCTCTGCCTCTGTCTCTCTGTCAACTGTGCATACACACCCGCATCCGCGTTCCGAGGAACAGGAATACAAACGAGATAAAACCAATCCCAAAACGTACACTAGGATCTGGCTTAAACCAAAGCCCGCTAATGTTAACTGTCCGTACACTGTACATGCACAAGTGCACGGATATGACCGAACCCTGTCGCAAAACCATGCGACCTGTCTCAAAACCATGCGACTTCTACCCTTTTGCCTAAAGGCGAATAGCTTTCTGTGTGGGACTCTAAAGACTCGACACTATGCTGGCAGTGGGTTTATCCACAGACCGCAAGCGGCACTAGCTGTGCGTAACGGTCCCCAGGTAGATGCCGACAAGAAGACTGACGAGGTGAAACCCATCTGAACTCCTACTAAGCCTGAATGTGACAATCTCTATACGGTCTGGTCTATTCGTCTGATACATCGCATGGCGGGCCTAGGGGGCGGTAAACGTCAGTCCCCTAATAGCGGTACAAGTCGTGTCGGAGTGAAGCCCAGAACACCCTGAGATAACACTGGAAACCTACCAGTATATCTCGCTTGCCCTGGCCAGGGACTACTCGTGTAATGGCTCTCCTAGACACAGCGCGATGTCAACCCCCAATACCGGGAGAGACGAATCTTGTCCAACCGTCACTGCCTCCAAGTGCTTCGGGACTGCACCTAACTACTACCTGTTTGCACGACTCCTTTGAGCCGTGGTAGGGTAGTAATCTAATTACAGTGGGAACACACTCGAGGCGAAGTGACAGTGTCAAGTCAGCGGACTAAGCTGTATTCATGTCACCTGGGAACTGATAACTGACGATAGGTATAGTACCAACTAACAGTTCCTGACGAGTCCTGTTCAGTGTACTCGTAACCTAACGAGCACCCGCATACTATCTCAAGTACGACGTACTGACGGCTGTGGGACAGACCGTCTCCCACACTGGGATGAGAAGCGCATACGCTAGTCTATTCCGGAGTATCGATGCCCTGTCTGGATAGTCCTGCGACTAGGGACCTGCATAAGGATGTGCTTATAGATTACCCAGCCCCCACGAGTGTGACTGCCATCACAACGCCGGTAATCAAGCAAAGATCCTAAGGGCTCCACTAATGTGTATAGGTGATATGCTAAAATAAACACATGTACACATTAAAACAGAAACAAACCAAGTAGCATACTACTATATTGAGAAAGATTGTCAATACAAGGTGAATATCCCAAGCTTCCATTAAGTAATATACATACTAGTATGATACAATAATGGCCTCTAGGGCATATACACTAACAATCACCCACTTGCACTAAGGCCATGTACTGGCGTATCGAAGACCTATCATCTCGATCAGCCGCTCGAACTGAGTCTGGGGTAAGGCCTTTGTGAGTGGATCAGCAGTGTTATCTTCCGTAGAAACTCTCCGAACCTCGATCTCCTGGCGACCCACGATCTCCCTGATCAGGTAATACCGCCTCAAGATGTGTCTGGACTTCTGATGGGACCTTGGTTCCTTTGCTAAAGCTATAGCCCGGTTGTTGTCGTAATACAAAGGTATTGGATCAATAATGGACGGAACCACCTGAAGTTCAGTTAAGAACTTCCTTATCCAGACAGCTTCTTTTGCGGCATCTGCAGCAGCGATATATTCCGCTTCCATCGTCGAGTCAGCAACGGTTTCCTATTTGGAACTCTTCCAACACACCGCCCCTCCATTGAGGGTAAAGACATAACCCGACATGGACTTGGAATCATCCTTTTCACTCTTGAAGCTGGAGTCAGCAAAGGCCTCGATCTGGAGGTCTTTTCCGCCATATACAAGGAACATCTCCTTAGTCCTTCTCAGGTACTTGAGAATGTTCTTTACTGCTATCCAGTGTTTCTCCCCAGGGTTTGACTGATACCGGCTTACCACACTCAGTGCATAAGCTACATCTGGTCTGGTACATAACATCGCATACATTATAGAGCCTACCGCAGAATCGTAGGGTATAATAGACATGCGATCCCTTTCCAAATCAGTCTTGGGAGACATCTCTTTGGAAAGGGTGATCCCGTGACAAGCCGGTAGATTACCGCGCTTGGAATCATCCATACTGAATCTTTTCAGTATGGTGTCGATGTACCTGGACTGTGAGAGTCCTAATATCCTCTTGGATCTGTCACGATAGATCCGGATCCCCTGAATGTACGAGGCATCACCCAGGTCTTTCATGGCGAACCTGTATGACAAGAACCCTTTGACAGATTGTAGCATAGAAATGTCATTTCCTATTAAGAGAATGTCATCCACGTATAAAACGAGGAATACTAAAGTTCTCACTACAAATCTACTATAGATGCATGGTTCATCTGGATTTTTGATAAAGCCAAATTCTTTGACCGTCTCATCAAAACAGATGTTCCAACTCCGTGATGCCTGCTTTAGTCCGTAGATGGACTTAAGCAACTTGCACACCTTTCCGCTGCTCCCACTCTGAATGAAACCCTCTGGCTGGTCCATATAGATACACTCCTCTAAATTTCCATTTAAAAAAGCGGTCTTTACGTCCATCTGCCAGATTTCATAATCGTGGAAGGCAGCAATGGCAAGAAGGATCCGAATGGATTTCAGCATAGCTACTGGAGAAAAGCTCTCGTCATAAGTCCAAACCAGGTCTTTGACGAAAACCCTTTGCAACCAGTCTAGCTTTATAGGTCTCAACCTGTCCATCTACACCAATCTTCCTTTTGAAGATCCACTTGCATCCTACGGGTTTTACCCCATCTGGAGCAACGTCCAACGTCCATACTTTGTAGGTGTATATGGACTCCATTTCGGTCCGCATTGCATCCAGCCATTTTACCGAGTCAACGCTCTGAATGGCCTGCTGGAAGCTAGTTGGCTCATCATAATCTATGATGCAATCCTCTCTATCCCCGTCTATGAGAAAACCATAGTATCTCTCGGGCGGATGAGACTGCCTACTACTCCTTCAGAGCGGCGTAGGAATGTCATGATCTTTCGAACCCTCTGGTTCTACTAAGCTTTCAGTAATAGCTCGTGGTTCTGGAATTTCTTCCAGTTCTATTGCGCTACCACTTATCTGATTTTCCAAAAATTCAGTTTCCAAGAAGTGGGCATGACGAGAAACATAAATCTTTTGTTCCTCTTCGCAATATATCCCTTGGAGTTCTTTGGATATCCCACAAACCTGCACTGTACTGAGCGTGCCTCGAGCTTGTCCGCATGCTGCTTTTTGACAAAAACTGGACATCCCCATGTCTTAATGTGATTAAGATAGGGTCTCTTACCACACCACATCTGATATGGTGTAGTAGGCACAGTCTTAGTTGGAACTCGGTCCAAAAGGTATGCAGCTGATTCTAGTGCATATCCCCAGAATGATCGCGGTAACTCAGCGTTACTCATCATGGACCGTACCATATCCAATAGGGTCCGGTTCCGTCTCTCCGATACACCGTTATGCTGCGGAGTGTATGGAGGAGTAAGCTGAGAGAGAATTCCATTCTCTTTTAAGTAGTCCAGGAACTCGGCACTCAAGTATCCACCACCTCGATCCGATCTTAGTGTCTTGATACTTTTGCCGGTTTGTTTTTCTACATCATTCTTATATTCCTGGGATTTTCCAAAGGTTTCGGATTTATGTTTCATTAAGAAGACATAACCGTACCTTGAAAAGTCATCCGTAAAAGTAATGAAGTAAGAATAACCGCTTCGCGCATGTTTAGACATTGGACCGCACACGTCGCTGTGTATGAGTCCCAAGTGCTCGCCCGCTCTTACTTCGTGTCCAGTGAACGGAGTCTTTGTCATCTTTCCTTTGAGACAGGATTGACAAGTGGCATACGATTGATATTCGAACGGATCCAAATATCCTTCTGTATGTAACTTCGTCAACCTTCTCTCATTGATGTGACCCTGTCTACAATGCCATAAGAAAGTCTGATTTATTTCCGGAGACTTTCTTTTGTGTGTATTCTGGACGTTGAAAATCTGTGGTTGGTTTAGTACTTATGTACCATTGCTTAATGTACCTGACCCAATCAGAACTTGATTAAGGTGAATGTTTACAACATTACTTACAAACGCAAATTCATAACCATCTTTAGAAATCAAAGATACAGAAATGATATTACAAGTTGCGTTGGGTACAAAAAAGCAATTACGTAAAACCAAAACATGTCCATCTGACATTCCCAGGTGATAGTCCCGCACGGCCTTAGCATCCATGCTAGCTCCGTTTGCAACTTTGAGGGTCATGTCACCTGCCTTCAAAACCCTACGGTTTCTCAACGCCTGCAAAGAATTACAGATAAGAGATCCTGATCCGGTATCCAATACCCAGGAAGTAGAGTTTATTGATAGACAGTTTTCAATAACATACACACCTGAAGCTGAAGCCGCAACTTGCTTCAGATCCTATGTTCTGGCTTTCCAAGCCCTGCAATCTTTCCTCCAGTGACCACTCTTGTGATAGTAAAATCATTCTTCCTTATCCACTAGCTTTCCCGCTACCTTTGTTGCTTTTGTCTTTCCCTTCGTATCCACTTTACTAACACCGCCCCTTGGTTTGGCGGGGGTTTTCTTCTTCTTTCCCTTGGCTTTCGCCTTGGACCTAGAAGAGGAAGATCCTCCTACAAATAAAGTGGATGTTTCCCTACCTTTCTGTAGGGTGCCCACTGCACTCCTCGGCATGCTGAGGAGCTCTAAAAGTTCAACTTCTTTTTCTTGCAAGTTGAAATTCAGGATGAACTGGGCGTAAGTGGAAGGAAGGGACTGAAGAATCAAGTTCGTATAGAGCTCATTCTCCAACATGGTCTCAAGGTCCGCGAGCTCCTCAATGAAGCAAATCATCTTAAGCACGTGTTCCGCTACCGATGATCAGATGGCCAACCTTGCCGAAAATAGCTTCTTCGACACTTCGTATCTTGTGATACGAGATTGCCCTCCATACAGTTCTTTTGTATGGAGAAATATGGGTTCGAGGTCCATATTCTCGTGCCTCCTCTGATGGTCGTTGTCCATAGAGGGAAGCACGAGGCACTTGGCCTTCGCGCAATCGATCTCCCAAGTCTTACAGATTTCTTTATCCGCGACGCTGGAGGTAGGTCCTGGGACAGGGGGAGCTTTGGTGGTAAGGAGATACCCCAACTTGTCATAATTGATTGCCAGTTTGACATTCCTGAGCCAATCTTTGTAGTTTGGCCCTGTCAGTATGTTTTTATCTAGTAATAACTTAAGTCCGGTCATGATGATTGGTCGCTGCAATTAGGAGAGAGAGAAGAAACACTTTAGCATGATGCTCTTGCAAGTTTAGAGTGGTTTTAGTTTGTCTAAACAGGATGGCTCCCACTGTCTCTCGAATCCCTCCTCAAACCAAAAAGGAAGAATTAGTCAGG
This sequence comes from Agapanthus africanus, assembly GCA_030015575.1. Taxonomy (NCBI): domain Eukaryota; kingdom Viridiplantae; phylum Streptophyta; class Magnoliopsida; order Asparagales; family Amaryllidaceae; genus Agapanthus; species Agapanthus africanus. Next base: position 268,066,874 of record JASDDO010000031.1, on the reverse strand, counting down.
ATCAATCTCACCGTACAATACTTGCTTAACCGTTCGGCCAGGCTGGTGTCGGTACTTTGAGGGAGGTTTTCCAATGCTTTCGCGAAATTCCTTAATTTAAGAACCTCTTTTCCCTGGGGGCGTAGCCCCGCAAACACCTATCTAGACACCTACTAGGTTTATAGCATTGATCGTTTAGTGAGAAATTTCCCAAGGAGTAGCATATACTCACAGTAGGATCGGGATCCAAATATTATTGCGTGACAAAACTGAAGGAATCCTACCAGAATCATCACACTCCAAATGGTATGCAGCGCTAGCAAGTTTCAGTTCTTTTGAAACTCCCGATGTGGATTTTTGCCCCATGCTCTTATGACCTTGACTTTGGCCAACAAATCATAAGTCACATGTCAAGTTCTACCCGTCATTCTCCAGGTTAATTTGAGCCCACCAGCACATACCCTTGACTTTGGCCAACAAGGTAGAACGACTGCCCCAAACCAACACATCTATCTATGCTGCACATGAATACCCAATAGCTACCAATCACTATGCCTTGACTTTGGCCAACAAACATAGCTTGAATACTATTGACCATCCATGTGAAACGACGGAGGGCTACGAATGGTTTTAGCGAAACTGTGAACGTAGTGAACTTGATATAATCGATGGAACGAGATAGCTTTTAAAACGGGTGGCTTAAGCTCCGCGTTTAAAAGTTATTTTGAAAAGAAACCGAGTGGTTTTGAAAGTGTTCCAACGACTTTTACTTGGTTTATTTTCTTGCATTAGTTCTTTTAATGCGTCCCATCATTTAATCCTACCATTACAGAAAACAACCAAAATATGACGTACGCTTATGCCATTCGCATTCGCCACGGGGCCCCGTCATTACCCGTTAGGTTACTTAACTAATGACAGAGCGGGGGCTGGGCTAGCGCGGCTGCAAAACATAAGCAACGCCTAAATAATATCATACATAGATATATTGCAATGATAGCCATTTCAGATCACAGATGAACACATCGGATATACTAAGAATCCGCAATTCGTACGAGCCTGTAACGAAAAGCGGATTACACGGTCACGATGAATAGCCAATACCCCACCCTAGACCCCTACGGGTGCGGCAAACTACCCGCCAAATATCTGAAGTGGAGCAACCTCCTTCAACGACGTGAGTAGGCCACTCGGCACTTCGAGATACCCGGTAGTTTGTGCACCCCACCTTGGGTCTATCCTAGGAGCAAAAACTGTAAAAAGAAATTATACAATGATGGCTACAACCCCGACCCGGTTGTGCGGCCAAAAATAATATTACATCAATTTACATATTACATGAATTGAAAGATAAAAGAAAACTCTCATCTCACAACCCTCCGGCTATTCATCCGCGAAAATCCAATGAATTCATATACACATACCATCAACATTACAGATCACAGATATGTATAACCCCCAATAATCGACGTATAGCGATTAGTGGACGTTCAATACATATAACACATCACAGATACATACCCGTCAGCTTAAGTCTTTTAGAAGTTCGATCAAAATACGGATTTTCAAGCCTCAAAAACTAATTTTTCTTTCTGGAAAATCTGGGCAGAAAAGACATATTGTAAAAATCCCAAAATACCCACAGAAACACACTGCAAGAAATTTGAGCCACGACCGACTCAACTCGGCCGCGGATCCGCGGCCGGAGCGTGCTCCCGCCGCGGTTCCGCGGCGCTTTGAACGGTTCTTTGGACCAAATTTCTTGAGTGTCTTTTAAAAAGCCTGAGTCGATTTTTGGAGTATGATTTATGAATTTTTGAACAGAATACAGAATCGACAGAAACTTGATTTTCCGGGTGTTTTTCATGACTTTTTCTCCGATCAAATTTCTAGTTACTTTGCTAACATGTTAGATAGTGTTTAACTAGTCTCTGATACCACTGTAAGTCCATGCTACCCTTCCCCGATACTTACGGGGTTGCGGAAGTGGTGAAAAACGATTTTCAAGAGGGTGGTAACATGGACAACAAATACGGATCTTTGTTAAAAAACTAACTAACAACCTAACTAGAGTTTTACCTACTCGGTTAGGGGGCTATACCTTTCTTGAACTCCTTCGTCTGCAACTCCTCCCGGTGTACGGATCGGCCTCACCTCGTCGTCTCCTTGCGCCGAAGATGGATCCACCCGAAAGCTTCTACCTTTGGCTTCTTCTTCGAACTTTGAAGAAACTAGAACACTTGGCTTACTAGGCCTTGTGAACTAGAATGAGTAGAGGATTGTTTTGGTGTCTTTTTATCTCTAAGGCAACGAGTCTCAACACATGAGAATGGTTTGCCTTGAGCTAGAGAGAGCAAGAGGAAGATGGAGAGCTTGAGCAAGTGATGGCAAGAGAGAGAAATGAAATGAGAGAATGATAGTCTTTTGCCATCCAACCTCTCATAATAAAAAACCATCATAACAAAAATAGTAATCAATTATTGTGTGATGGTTTAAGTCAAAATGGCTATATCATTTCATGCACTCATTTTGCATAAATAAACAAGCAAGCAAAAGTCTTTGCCATGGAATGATAGCCATTGTCATGATGATGGTCAACTAGTCCAACCTAGTCAACCGGTCAACAAAGTCAACAAGTCAACAAAGTCAACCCCTCAACAACCATGTCACTATAATACTTAATTAATATTATAGTTAATCATATTTCTTATTCTCATTAGGGTTAAGCAAAAGTCAATGGTCAACAGTCAACAGTCAACAACCCCAATGAGAATCCACTGCCTCTGTCTCTCAGTCAACTGTGCAAACACACCCGCATCCGCGTTCCGAGGAACACGAATACAAACGAGACAAAACCAATCCCAAAACGTACACTAGGATCTGGCTTAAACCAAAGCCCGCTAGTGTTAACTGTCCGGACACTGTACGTGCACAAGTGCACGGATGTGACCGAACCCTGTCGTAAAACCATGCGACCTGTCGCAAAACCATGCGACCTCTACTCTTTTGCCTAAAGGCGAATAGCTTTCTGTGTGGGACTTTAAAGACTCGACACTACGCTGGCAGCGGGTTTAACCACAGACCGCAAGTGGCACTAGCTGTGCGTAACGGCCCCCAGGTAGATGCCGACAAGAAGACTGACGAGGTGAAACCCCATCTGAACTCCTACTGAGCCTGAATGTGACAATCTCTATACAGTCCGGTCTGTTCTTCTGATACATCGCATGGCAGGCCTAAGGGGCGGTAAACGTCAGTCCTCTAATATCGGTACAAGTTGTGTCGGAGTGAAGCCCAGAACACCCTGAGATAACACTGGAAACCTAGCAGTATATCCCGCTTGCCCTGGCCAGGGACTACTCGTGTAATGGCTCTTCTAGACACAGCGCGATGTCAACCCCCAATACCGGGAGAGACGAATCCTGTCTAACCGTCACTGCCTCCAAGTACTTCGGGACTGCACCCAACTACCACCTGTTTGCACGACTCCTTTGATCCGTGGTAGGGTAGTAATCTAAGTACAGTGGGAACACACTCGAGGTGAAGTGACAATGTCAAGTCAGCGGACTAAGCTGTACTCATGTCACCTTGGAACTGATAACTGACGATAGGTATAGTACCAACCAACAGTTCCCGACGAGTCTTGTCCAGTGTACTCGTAACCTAACGAGCACCCGCATACCATCTCAAGTACGACGTACTGACGGCTGTGGGACAGACCGTCTCCCACACTGGGATGAGAAGCGCATACGCTAGTCTACTCCGGAGTATCGATGCCCTGTCTCGATAGTCCTACGTCTAAGAACCTGCATAAGGATGTGCTTATAGATTACCCAGCCCCCACGAGTGTGACTGCCATCACAACGCCGGTAATCAAGCAAAGATCCTAAGGGCTCCACTAATGTGTATAGGTGATATGCTAAAATAAACACATGTACACATTAAAGCAGAAACAAACCAAGTAGCATACTACTATATTGAGCAAGATTGTCAAAACAAGGTGAATATCCCAAGCTTCCATTAAGTAATATACATACTAGTATGATACAGTAATGGCCTCTAGGGCATATACACTAACAAGTTCATCCTTGGAGACATTGTTGAGAAGTGATTGCTTGAAAACCGGCATGAAAGAGCATTATTTTAGTATAAATATAGAAATCTATATTGATTGAGTTTGCATGAACGTTTAACACGAAATATGGGAGGAGAGATTAGTCCCACCGGGCGTTCCAGAATCCGCAGGGTGTTTTTCGTCACCCAATTGAAATGGGACGACCCGCGCGCTTGTCAAGAGTACTACAGATTCCCCTGCCTAGGGCAGGCAGGGGTTTACTGATTGTGGGGATCCGAATCTCCGGCAGCGGCGGACAAAGCAGCCGTTAATTACCCTTCGCCTTTAGGGCGAGGGAACCTCTGATTAACGGGTTAAACTGGTCATGCGAACTCAATGTGCAGTGTTGTGTTTTGGAGGGGTTTTGCATATATCGGGAGCTCCGCAGAGTTTTGTATGTGCGTGTGTGTGTGTATACATATATACATAAAATAAAAAAAGGAAAGGGCATCCAAAGGATGCGTGGGAAAAGCGCCAGCGCCTTGGGTGCTGGGCACCACGTGTCAGCACGTGGGCGCTCGGGCGCTAGCGCTCTGAGCGCAAGAGCGCTAGCGCTTTGAGCGCTAGCGTACCACGTGTCAGCACGTGGGCGCTCGGGCGCTAGCGCTCTGAGAGCAAGAGCGCTAGCGCCCCACGTGTCAACACGTGGGCGTTCGGGCGCTAGCGCTTTGTGCGCTAGCACTCTGAGCGCAAGAGTGCTAGTGCTTTGAGCGCTAGCGCACCACGTGTCAGCACGTGGGCGCTCGGGCACTAGCGCTTTGGGCGCTAGCGATCTGAGCGCTAGCGCTTTGGACGCTAGCGATCTGAGCGCTAGCGCTTTGGGCGCTAGCGATCTGAGCGCTAGCGCTTTAGACGCTAGCGATCTGAGCGCTAGCGCTTTTGGCGCTAGCGATCTGAGCGCTAGCGCTTTGGACGCTAGCGATCTGAGCGCTTGCGCTTTGGACGCTAGCGATCTGAGCGCTAGCGCTTTGAGCGTTAGCGCCCCACGTGTCATCACGTGGGCGTTCGAGCGGGAAAAGGGACTTGGTCCCTGCAATGGGAGTTGTACTCCCAGAAAGGAGCACTTATCATTCTCTGTATATATATATATATATATATATATATATATATATATATATATCTGAGGAGTTAAATTCCTAGGATGTTTTGAAGCTGATGAAGGGCTTCTCCCCTTGAGCCCTAGTTCTTCCCCAAAGTGGGGTTTCTGGAGATGGGTCTCCTTATTCTTCTTTTGTTGGCCGGATCTTGAAGATCAAGAAGTATGAGATTTTAAAAATCTCTCATTTCTGAGATCTGATGGCGGATCTGAGTTCCCCTTTATGGGTTTTGTGGTGAAAAACTATTTTGTTTTATAAAAGGAAGAGTAAAAGTCTTGATTTAATTCAAAAGAAAAAAGAAGGTTTTGAACCTTGAGGAAGAAGAAGATCACATATATGGATTTTTTGGAGAGAGAAAAAGTTGTGAGATATTTTCATTAACTTTGCCTTTATAGGCTATACACTTTACATATAGCCCCTTGGGGTTTACAAAAATGGCATTTTGGCCATCCCATGGCTCATGTGCCATTTCTTTTTGCACATAAGCCATGGGCTTTACAAAAATTTGGCTCTATACCCATTCATGCATAAAAAAATACATATAAATTATTTATTACATGATTTCAATTGGGGCATGGAGGAGGCTGGCCGCGGGCTTGACCTGGGCTTGGGCCCGTTTGACCTGGGCTTGGGCCCACCTGGCTTGGGGTTGACCTTGACTTTGACTCGGTAAACCGGGGGTGCAAATTTTGACCCCAACAATATAAATTGAGTATCATCAATGAAATCAACAGAGAAATCCGTGTCAAGCATCGATACAAAACATAAATCCCAATAACTCAATATCTCAGGCTCCGGCTACCAAGACTGGCCTGTATCAATGAATCTCAATATCTCAGTGTCTCAAATCTCAAATTTCAATATTTCAAATCTCAAATGCCAAATCTCAATATACCAGGCATCCGTATCATCTGCGGGATCGGCCCGCGGGCCCCGGCAGAACGGATCAGCCTATATCCATCTTGTGACTCCGGTCGGTATCCTCCGGATAACCGACGAGTCTAAAAATATCACTGGTCGGTAGTGCCCTCTGCCAGGCTCATCATCCTCCATGAAATCACTTTTGCCTCAGGGTACCTTACCGGATCCACCACGTACCCGCAAACGGTTCATACGACTCCTCGAATCGGGTCTCGAAATCCATCTCATAACCGAGAAAACATCATGGTGGATGACTCATACATCACGAGAAAAACGCACTTTTCATTTTTAAAAAGAGAGAGAGAGAGAGAGAAGTTTATATATATATACTTGCGGTTTTGTCCCAAATCCAGGAAATCTCATGAAAATCCAAAATCCAATCATCAATAGCAAGTAAACAGTGAATATCAGCATAAAACTCCATAATACTGCATAATAGTGAATAATAACATGCTTGAAGTAGAAAATAATAACTGCAATATCTAAACTAGCACATAAAGACAAGTACGCTAATACCATGTCGAACTATCAGTTAACAAGCTATGTCAATGAGTAATATTCTCTAAAGTGTACGTGACATGGCAATTACCGATGATGATGTGTGTGAGCCGGAACGTAAGTGTATGTGGAACATACGCATTATCGGTAATGGTGCTGGTGTCCTGACAGCATGATTTCAATAATAGCATATGAAAACACAATATAAGCACGCGATGCGAGCAACAAGAATATGCGGGAGATGAATATCAAACACAATGATAACGAATCTACATACATATAAATATGAATCGTACAGTTTGCCATTTGAAATGATACGAATCGTGGTGTTTTTTGAAAATAAGGGCTACGGTGTTTTTAAGAAAAGATACGTCCTTTGAAATATCCGTAGAATCCCTTGGCCTTTCTTTAAAATACTCACGATCCGTCAGTTTTGAAATAGGTACGACTCCAGTCTAATCTATCATTTACAAGTGAACTGCCGGACTAAACTAAAAGGCTGATCGATAGGTAAGGAAACCGCCTAACATCTGAGTCGATACATATATATATATATACATATATATTAATATAACAGTCGGTGATCCCGCCACAATAGTATCCCATACGATACCCCAATATAATATGACATCCTCGAGTCAAGAGTGCGGATCTATCATCAATATATAGCTCCTACGGTAAATCCATCGTACGGCCTCCCAAATCTGGGTACGGGTCAAATGTCACATCTATCACATTATTCATCTGGTATCCTCTTTATTAAACATCATGATCCGGGATACAGATCTACGTCTAGTACAATTCTGATACCGTCTATGTATATGCATGCGTGTGTATGAAGACACCACGTCCAAACGACCCGCTAAAACATCATGTCGTATCTCAAATACGAACCATGCCACATCACCGATCTCACGGCCTCAAGCCCAATCTCATCGACTCATCTCCAATCCCAAGTACTATCCTCATCATCCATGTATATGTATATGTATACGTATATATATATATACATAGTCCCATACCCATGTGTATATATATATACATATCCCCATATACGCACAGGTAAAAGAATGAATGAATGCAAGTGTGTGTGTGCGTGTGTGGGTGCAACAACTACTCTAGGGTTTCGCAACTAACACTAAACTAATCCATGAACACCTAGAATCTATCTTAATCATTAATAATCTCATATCAACATATAATATATATATGTGTGTGTATACGTATTCGTATACATCACTACGAACTATGGGGGTGTTATACGCCATCAACCTAACTTCCCCCGTAGATATATATCTACTCACCATATCTTGCTTTCCAATGTCGATGTCGCCATCATCTTCTTCATCGTGGGGGTACCTACATGTCACACATATCGTATCGCATTAAAAACCAAATCGAAACCAAAACGACACGTGGAACTCACATAGGTAAAAACCTATGGTTTGCCCTCGCAACCTAACCAAATAACACTCGATAGAGACGTACAAACGTCAAGTGATCGATGCAAAACACAAATACCAAAACTTAAATCAATAAACATCACGAAACGTAAAGCGGCAACTATGAAAACTTGCTCCAGATTTTGTCTCAGGTGAAAACAAGGAAAGCAAACAACACTAGGGTGATACATAGGGTACATATGAGCTACTGGAACAACCTGGACACATCCCATCACCAAGTGGCCGGCCACTCCTTTGCCAAATCCGGCCACCTCGGTTTTCGAGGGGAGTTGGGGTCTCGTACTTCTACAGTGGGTGCTTAGTGGTCCAATTGGGTCTCTAGAGTTGTTTATTTTTCCAGTAAAATTCCCAGGTTATACCAGATTTCCCTACACACCGTAACACTCACAAAACGACATGAAAAGTTCAGTTTTTCCGTATTTTGGTTTTCAGGTTTGGTTTGGTATGTGTTTCTGGCAATTGGGGGGTTTATGATCACCACCAAGGCTTTATTACACTAACACAACTCAAAATTTCCTCAAACCTTAACTAGAAATCTTCAAAGTTCACAAAACTTCACTAAATCACATCTAAACACATACATGGGTTAAAGTGAATGAAAAACTACACTAAGTGTGAAAGGATTACCTCATTTGGCACTCATGAATCCCCTAGAGCACCAAAATGCAAACTTTTTTGGTCCAAAGTGTAGCTTGTGAGCTTGTGCACCCTTTTTGTGAAGTGGGGATGATGTTTTGATGATGAAGTCGAGGTGGAGGGTGCTGCCATGGGCTGAAGAAAAGAGCGGGAGAAGATGAAGGTGAAGAAAGAAACAAGAACCCAAGACTATGCTTTGACCCCTCACCCCCTCTCTCTCTCTCTCATGCCCATCCCTCATTCTTTATTCTTTCCTTTTCTTTTCCATTTTTCTTTTCTTCTCTCATAATAAAACCCAAACCATGTATGATAAAAGAGAAGCATGATAGAAAAATGTAACAAGTGCTAAAAATGACTTAGTGCATGTCATGTGCACAAATCCGGTTTAAAGCTTGATTAGCGATTTTTAATCGCGATTAGCACTAAAATAGTGTCAAATAAATCATAAACTTTCATAATTTGCATGAATCACATAAAGCACCCTCTTTTTAGTAATTTTCATAATTTTCCAAAAATTTCCCAATTTATCGGTATTTAATTATACCGCAATATTAAAATATTCAATATATTTATTATTTAATTATAAAAATTCCCAAAAATAATATTTTATTTTTCTGAAATGTTACAGTCTTCCCCCCTTAAATAAATTAGGTCCCCGAATTTAAATTTAAACCCCTCAATACTAAAACATTTCAGTAAAAGACTAAGCCGTCGGGATCCCGAAATCATAAATACATAAAGCACATCGTAGCGCAATGCATGCGCATGAAAACGAGTATATCAGTCAAAAGCAAAACTCCGTCAAGCATCTCGCAATCCTCGGAGTCATGGGGAAGACATCTATGTCTAAATCCAATACGAAAACCAATATGATATACATCAACACTATACATATAAACACCTGAAAGAAATGCATGCCAAACCTTTTTAAGTCGTTATGCGATGCGCATAACACTGCACAGTGGCAGGCGACTATTGTAAGAAAATAACTCTCTCTCTATATATATCCTTTGTTTACATGCACGTACCGCCGCTTTTGAAAACAATTCAGAAGGGTTTCCTTGTTTTAAAACGTTTCGTGTCATATCAGACACGTTGGTAAATACTGGAACTTTAGCTCCCTTTTTGGAAATCCCTTCGATATTTATCAATGCATGCAAAAATATACTCAGATACTGTCATCTGACTAGTCCTGCTCAGTACGAAACAATAGTAATATCATGAAAACGTACTGCTCCATAAGAAATCAATCCCAAATGTCCATACGAATGCTACATGCGTCTGGTGCGCACGGAAAACAAAATCCATGAATGTGCCATACATGTGCACAGAAACAACATCTAAATGCAACGGGTGTGCACGAAACACCTGTCAGAGGCATCGGTGTGCCTGACAGCAATATCAGGTGCATCTGATATGCACAAAGAATCCTGATTTAGTGCATCTGATGTGCACCAAAATTGCATCTCAAATCATGTGCCCAACATGCGCGAAAATCCAAATCAGGTGTATCTATCTTGCACGAAATCACGAAATCAAATATCAAGCGCCGAACATGCGCAAAATCCAATCCAAGCGCGTAAAATATGCGCAAGAATCCAATCAGGTGCACAAGGTGCAAAAACCCAATATCGAGTATCACAACCGAAATCGACGGTATACACCCCATCTCAAATCCAAATCAGGTATACCGTGGTATATAGTCTCACGACCATGTGCAACCGCGTGCATAAAAGCAAATCAAAATACTAAAAGTGCATGAAAACTATGCCAAAAGTATAAGTCAAATCATATGCATGCCCTAGGCATGAGATCAAAATCAATATCTCAAATAACATCAAATCGAAGTCCTGTGCAACTGTAGTGCACAAAATACGTATCACTGCACTGCAAGCATATGTGAACTATACTGAGTGCAAAAACCAAATCGTGTGTGTACCATAAGCACAAAATCAACTCGACCGTATGAAATCCATGAATCATAAACATGTGCAGCCAAGGCACAAAAACGATATCAGGTGCACTAACTATGCACAAATCATAAATCAACACAACGGTGTATAAAGCATATCTTAAGTGCAATACTATGCACAAAATATAAATACCTAGTAGGTGCAACCATGGTGCACGAAAACAAATATCATGAAACTCAGCCATCAAAACTCAATCATGCGAATAGATCGCCCAAATACCGAAATCAAGTATGGCGGAATAGTCCCGCTCAAGCGCATCCTCTAAGAATCTCTGGCCAACTGTCGTAGTCACTCATAACGTGTCTCGTCGACGGTGCCGAACTCTGGCCTGCTGGGTATGCATATACGACCGCTCTTTGGTCCAAGTCTTCTCGTGTAGTATTCCAGAAAGGTCCTGTCGAAGTCTCTCCCAAATCTCGTTTCCGCCGAACTACCCGGAAGTCATCATCCTTTACTATATCAATTTCTTATTCCGGAACGGCTGCATACTCATCGCGACTCCTTCTGGAAGATATATCCATGTACAACGCCTTAGCATGCGTATCACATCTCTGATGTCGGCGGAGTGGAATGCCATCTCATCAAGATCTCGTACGAATCACTTACTCCACTTTTCTCTAGTGTCGACTTCATCGGACTCGTCTCTTTGTGGCTGCATGGACAGTGCTCCAACGGCTATACTCGTATCTGGAGTCTCCCAAGCAATGCATCCCATCACATGATATCCGAAAGATGTCGAACCACTCGATCGATTCGTCAAAACCTCATAATCCCCCAAGAGATCAACATCTTGAGTATAGTTTAATAGTATCGAGTACATACCACATCACCTATGGACCAACCGTTGAAGGGCAAACCCAAGCCTCATTAATGGTACCGCAGAACTGCCGCAAACCCGAAGGTTCAAAGGCTTTCACATGGTCATTATGTCGAGTTAGGGTTTCGTTCTTCTAGAGGGTCCGTAGAGTTACTTGGATGTTTTCTTCAAATAATTTAAACTTGGAAAATGGGTTTCTGACATTCGATCGTCTCTATCGACTCCCAAAGTATCTGTGTGAAGTCTTCTCAAGCTCGAATCAATCAATCTGATGACCTCGCATCAGGGTAAGCGAACGAACCACATGTCCTAGTCATTCATCCTCGGATGACTAGCGACCATCTAACATATCTCTAAGTACAACTCGTACTGCAGTAGCTCCAACATCTCGGGCGATATCTCGTCATTAGCAGCAACAACTGGCTCATTCGTCTGCACGCTAAACAATGCCTCGATCATCATGAATACGCGATACATCAATGGTCATCACATTCTGCCCGGCCTCTATCAGTAGCTCAATCCTCAGGTGCTGATCTGCACGTCCGAGAAATCTCGTAAAAGCGATCCATCAAACGCTCATAGCACGAAAACACAATAAAACGACGCACCTCTATGCAATCGTATGTCCCTGAAATCACGCCCTGGTCAGTCCTCGTCCGTTACGAGCTCGTGCTGACCGCAACTCTAGCCGTAGCTCCCTCTGCCCAAATAATCGTGGCAGCAAAACCATAAACCGATATCGATGAGGATAACCGATATCGATGAGGATAGAACATGAATGAATATAATAATGTGCAAGGAAATGTACATCCTAAGGTTCCTTAAGAGGAGTAGTGTATCGTAAGTATGCCGCAGAACATACACACGGTACGTCACTCTCCTTAAGTCACCTACTCCATCAACCAAGGTCAACCTATGCGACGAAAGTTCGGGTCTAATACCCGTAAGGTCAAGCCTATATTCCATATATATACAAACGCCCTCGGCTCCGCATAGTCAAACCTAGACTCGAACCAAGGTTAACCTAGCGCTTTGATACCAACTTTGTCATGACCCGAAATAGAACGTGTCACGACCCGAATATTTCGACTCGTGACCGGCACTTGACCACGCTACGTCTACAGGCGTAACGCAACTAAGTAAGCCGAACCCAGAAATCAAAACCATTTAAAAGTAGTGAGTGTTGAAAACATTTAGTTAAAACATTTAGAAAACCTTAAATAGTTCAATAAGTTCTTTTAACGTTACGTCATCATTTAAATAATTTTAGCAGCATTTCCTTTGTAAAAGTAACCCCGGACCGGGTATAAAACAGGATATGAGTGAAAATGAGATATAATGAAACAAAACATTCCCAAACGGGAGCAATCACGCCCAACGGCGGAAACCATCATCACAAGAGTAATATACGACGCCGTAGCGAAGAATGAGAAATAAGTAAATATCACAGAAATATAAACTGCATATAAAAACAGTCGGCTCCCATGAGCTCGACACCAGAATACAAAAATATACATCATCGTCCTCACACAGTATCTAAGTGCACTACATATATGGTAGATGGAGAATACTAGATACAAAAGGGGTACAATAAAAGTAATCAGATACCACAACCCACCTAAAAGCAAAACAGCTCTCGCACCAACTGTAGTGGTATCTGTAGCCAAAAGATGCAAAAGGCAGCCTGCCGCGACTACTCCGAAGGGAAACCTGCAAATACTGTGGCACAACGGGGGTGAGTTGCCAACTCGTGAATAGAGATAACATATAAAGGTAATCGCGAGCATGCACGTACTGCGCTACTCTAACAAATGCCAGCAGATGATATCAATGCGTGATAAGCAGTATGTGCAATAATCATGCAAATGCTCTGTCAGGTAAAATAACTACAGGATGAGATACATGATAATCAATGCCGAGCAAGGGATAAATAACATCTACATGGAATATCAACATGGAAAGGTAATCGGTGCTCAAAACAGCACTCTGAATCCCAAATAAACTCAGGCGCCGGCACTCTCCTCGGCCCTCAAATCCTGTAAATCTCTGAGAAATCACGAGTGCCCAACATCGGCACCCAAATATCATAAAATACTCGTGTCCAGCATCGACACGCAAATCCTCATATATCGGGCTCCGTAAGTCCGGATCAGCCCACGGGCTCCGTCTGCGGTATCGGCCCTCGGCCCCGGCAGTACGGATCATCCCGCATCCATCTCTCGACTCTAGTCAGTATCCTCCGGATAACCGCCAGGCCCAACCAATCACCGGTTGGTAGTGGTCCCTCTGCCAGGCTCACCGTCTACTATACAGCGAAACTGTTCTCGCCCCGGGGTACTGTTAGTGTATATGCCCTAGAGGCCATTACTGTATCATACTAGTTTGTATATTACTTAATGGAAGCTTGGGATATTCACCTTGTATCAACAATCTTGCTCAATATAGTTGTATGCTACTTGGTTTGTTTCTGCTTTAATGTGTACATGTGTTTATTTTAGTATATCACCTATACACATTAGTGGAGCCCTTAGGATCTTTGCTTGATTACCAGCGTTGTGATGACAGTCACACTAGTGGGGGCTGGGTAATCTATAAGCACATCCTTATGCAGGTCCCTAGTCGCAGGACTATCGAGACATGGCATCGATACTCCGGAGTAGTCTAGCTTATGCGCTTCTCATCCCAGTGTGGGAGACGGTCTGTCCCACAGCCGTCAGTACGTCGTACTTGAGATAGTATGCGGGTGCTCGTTAGGTTACGAGTACACTGGACAGGACTCGTCGGGAACTGTTGGTTGGTACTATACCTATCGTCAGTTATCAGTTCTCAGGTGACATGAGTACAGCTTAGTCCGCTGACTTGACACTGTCACTTCGCCTCGAGTGTGTTCCCACTGTACTTAGATTACTACCCTACCACGGCTTAAAGGAGTCGTGCAAACAGGTAGGAGTTGGGTGCAGTCCCGAAGCACTTGGAGGCAGTGACGGTTAGACAGGATTCGTCTCTCCCGGTATTGGGGGTTGACATCGCGCCGTGTCTAGGAGAGCCATTACACAAGTAGTCCCTGGCCAGGGCAAGCGAGATATACTGGTAGGTTTCCAGTGCTATCTCAGGGTGTTCTGGGCTACACTCCGACACGAATTGTACCGCTATTAAGGGACTGACGTTTATCGCCCCCTAGGCCTGCCATGCGATGTATCAGACGAACAGACCGGACTGTATGGAGATTGTCACATTCAGGCTCAGTAGGAGTTCAGATGGGTTTCACCTCGTCCGTCTTCTTATCGACATCTACTTGGGGGCCGTTACGCACAGCTAGTGCCGCTTGTGGTCTGTGGTTAAACCCACTGCCAGCATAGTGTCGAGTCTTTAGAGTCCCACACAGAGAGCTATTCGCCTTTAGGCAAAAGAGTAGTGGTCGCATGGTTTTGCGACAGGTCGCATGGTTTTGCGACAGGGTTCGGTCACATCCGTGCACTTATGCACGTTGAGTGACCGGGCAGTTATTACTAGCGGGCTTTGGTTTAAGCCAGATCCTAGTATACGTTTTGGGATTGGTTTTATCTCGTTTGTATTCGTGTTCCCCGGAACGCGGATACAGGTGTGTATGCACGGTTGACAGAGGCAGAGGTTTCTCATTAGGGTTGTTGACTGTTGACTTTTGCTAAACCCTAATGAGAATTAGAATTATGATTAACAATAATATTAATTAAGTATTATAGTGACATGGTTAGGGTTGAAAGGTTGACCTTGTTGACTTTTGTTGACCGGTTGACTAGGTTGGACTTGTTGACCACAATCATGACAATGGCTATCATTTGTTTGCATTGACTTGTGCTTGCTTGATGCTTCACAAATTGCATTTAATGCAAGAAATGATATTGTCATTTTTCATGATATCAACCATCACATTATACTCAATTATTATTACTTGTTATCATAATTTTTGATTATGAGAGGTGAGATGAGAAGAGGTTGACTCACTTTTCATTTGGCTTTCTCTCTCTTGAGCTCTCTCATTCTCAAGCTCTCCCTCTTCCTCTTGTTCTCTCTAGCTCAAGGCAAACCCTTCTCATGAGTTGAGAACCATTGCCTTAGAAATAAAAACACCAAAACAATCCTCTACTCATCCTAGTTCACAAGGCCTAGCAAGCCAAGTGTTCTAGTTTCTTCAAGTTTGAAGATAAGCCAAAAGGTAGAAGCTTTCGGGTGGATCCATCTTCGGCGCAAGAAGACGACAAGGGGAAGCCGGTCCGTACACCACAAGAGTTGAAGACGAAGGAGTTCAAGAAAGGTATAAACCCCTAACCGAGTAGATAAAACTCCTAGTTAGGTTGTTAGGTAGTTGTTTAACAAAGATCCGTATTATGAGTCCATGTTACCACCCTAGCAAAAATCGTTTTTCACCACTTCCGCAACCCCGTAAGTACCGGGGAAGGGTAGCATGGACTTACAGAGAGCCCATCAACGCGCCGCGGAACCGCGGCAGGAGCTTGCTCCCGCCGCGGATCCGCGGCCGAGGTGACTCGGCTGTGGACGATTTTTCTTGCAGTGAGGTCACAGGGGTGTTTTGGGATTTTTAAAATATGTTTTTTTTTTGCCCAGATTTTCCAGAAAGAAAAATTTGTGTTTGGGGCCTAAAAATCCGTATTTTGATCGAACTTCTAAAGACTAAAGCTAACGGGTTTATATCTGTGATGTGATATATGTATTGAACGTCTGCTAATCGCTATATGTCGATTAGTGGGGGTTATACATATCTGTGATCTGTAATGTTGATAGTATGTGTATATGAATTCCTTGGATTGTCGCGGGTGAATAGCCGGGGGTTGTGAGATGAGAGTTTTCTTTTCTTTCAATTCATGTAATATGTAAATTGATGTAATATTATTTTTGGCCGCACAACCGGGTCGGGGTTGTAGCCGTCATTGTATAATTTCTTTTTACTGTTTTTGCTCCTAGGATAGACCCAAGGTGGGGTGCACAAACTTCCGGGTATCTCGAAGTGCCGAGTGGCCTACTCACGTCGTTGAGGGAGGTTGCTCCGCTTCGGATATTTGGCGGGTAGTTTGTCGCACCCGTAGGAGTGTAAGGTGGGGTATTGGCTATTCATCGCGACCGTGTAATCCGCTTTTCGTTACAGGCTCGTACGAATTGCGGATTCCTAGTATATCCAATGTATTCATCTGTGATCTGAAATGGCTATCATTGCAATATATCTATGTATGATATTATTTAGGCGCTGCTTATGTTTTGCATCCGCGCTAGTCCAGCCCCCGCTCTGTCGTTAGTTAAGTAACCTAACGGGTAATGACGGGGCCCCGTGGCGAATGCGGATGGCATAAGCGTACGTCATATTTTTGTTGTTTTCTGCAATGGTAGGATTAAATGATGGGACGCATTGGAATTAATGCAAGAAAAATAAACCAAGTAAAAGTCGTTGGAACACTTTCAAAAACCACTCGGTTTCTTTTCAAAAAGAACTTTTAAACACGGAGCTTAAGCCACTCCTTTTAAAAGCTATCTCGTTCCATCGATCATATCAAGTTCACTACGTTCAAGGTTTTGCCAAAACCATCCGTAGCCCTCCATCATTTCAGTTAAATATTCGGTAGTATTCAAGCTATGTATTTTGACCTCACGCCAAGGCATAGTGACTGGTAGCTGCCGGATATTTATCTGTTGCATAGATAGAATGCGTTGGTTTGAGACAGTCGTACTGCCATTTTGGCCTACGTCAAGGGTAGGTACGGGTGGGTTCAAATTAACCTGGATAATGATGGGAAGAACTTGACATGTGACTTATGACATTTTGACCTCACGCCAAGGTCATAAGAGCATGAGGCAAAAATCCACATCGGGAGTTTCAAAAGAACTGAAACTTGCTAGCGCTGCATACCATTTGGAGTGTGATGATTCTGGTAGGATTCCTTCAGTTTTGTCACACAATGATATTTGGATCCCGATCCTACTGTGAGTATATGCTACTCCTCGGGAAATTTCTCACTTAAGGATCAATGCTATAAACCAAGTAGGAGTCTAGAAAGGTGTTAGCGGGGCTACGCCCCCAGGGAAAAGTGGTTATTTAATTAAGGAACTTCGCGAAAGCGTTGGAAAACCTCCCTCGAAGTACCGACACCAGCCTGGCCGAACGATTAAGCAAGTATTGTACGGTGAGATTGATCCTGACTAATTCTTCCTTTTTGGTTTGAGGAGGGATTCAAGAGACAGTGGGAGCCATCCTGTTTAGACAAATTAAAAACCACTCTAAACTTGCAAGAGCATCATGCTAAAGTGTTTCTTCTCTCTCTCCTAATTGCAGCGACCAAACATCATGACCGGACTTAAGTTATTACTAGATAAAAACATACTGACAGGGCCAAACTACAAAGATTGGCTCAGGAATGTCAAAATGGAAATCACTTATGACAAGTTGGGGTATCTCCTTACCACCAAAGCTCCCCCTGTCCCAGGTCCCACCTCCAGCGTCGCGGATAAGGAAATCCGTAAGACTTGGGAGATCGATTAAGCGAAGGCCAAGTGCCTCGTGCTTGCCTCTATGGACAACGAACATCAGAGGAGGCACGAGAATATAGACCTCGAATCCATATTTCTCCATACAAAAGAACTGTGTGGAGAGCAATCTCGTATCGCAAGATACGAAGTGTCGAAGAAGCTATTTTCGGCAAGGTTGGCCATCGGATCATCGGTAGCAGAACACGTGCTTAAGATGATTGTCTTCATTGAGGAGCTCGCGGACCTTGGGACCACGTTAGAGAACGAGCACTATACGGACTTGATTCTCCAGTCCCTTCCTTCCACTTACGCCCAGTTTATCCTGAACTTCAACTCACAAGAAAAATAAGTTGAACTTTCAGAACTCCTCAACATGCTGAGGAGTGCGGAGGGCACCCTACAGAAAGGTAGGGAAACATCCACTTTGTTTGTAGGAGGATCATCCTCTTCAAGATCCAAGGCGAAAGCCAAGGGAAAGAAGAAGAAAGCCCCCGCCAAACCAAGGGGCGGTGTTAGTAAAGTGGATACGAAGGGAAAGACAAAAGCAACAAAGGTAGCGGGAAAGCTTGTGGATAAGGAAGAATGCTTTTACTGTCACAAGAGTGGACACTGGAAGAAAGATTGCAGGGCTTGGAAAGCCAGAACACAGGATCTGAAGCATGTTGCGGCTTCAGCTTCAGGTGTGTATGTTATTGAAAACTGTCTATCAATAAACTCTACTTCCTGGGTATTGGATACCGGATCAGGATCTCATATCTGTAATTCTTTGCAGGCGTTGAGAAACCGTAGGGTTTTGAAGGCAGGTGACATGACCCTCAAAGTTGCAAATGGAGCTAGCATGGATGCTAAGACCGTGGGGCTCTATCACCTGGGGTTGTCAGATGGACACGTTTTGGTTTTGCGTAATTGCTATTTTGTACCCAATGCAACTTGTAATATCATTTCTGTATCTTTATTATCTAAAGAAGTTTATGAATTTGCATTTGTAAGTAATGTTGTAAACATTTACCTTAATCAAGTTCTGATTGGGTCAGGTACATTAAGCAATGGTATATACGTATTAAACCAACCACAGATTTTCAATGTCCAGAATACACACAAAAGAAAGTCTCCGGAAATAAATCAGACTTTCTTATGGCATTGTAGACTGGGTCGCATCAATGAGAGAAGGTTGACGAAGTTACAGGAAGAAGGATATTTGAATCCGTTTGAATATCAATCGTATGCCACTTGTCAATCCTGTCTCAAAGGAAAGATGACAAAGACTCCGTTCACTGGACACGGAGTAAGAGCGAGCGAGCTATTGGGACTCGTACACAGCGACGTGTGCGGTTCAATGTCTACACATGCGCGAAGAGGTTATTCTTACTTCATTACTTTTACGGATGACTTTTCAAGGTACGGTTATGTCTTCTTAATGAAACATAAGTCCGAAGCCTTTGGAAAATTCCAGGAATATAAGAATGAAGTAGAAAAACAAACAGGCAAAAGTATCAAGACACTAAGATCGGATCGAGGTGGTGAATACTTGAGTGCCGAGTTCCTGAACTATTTAAAAGAGAATGGAATTCTCTCTCAGCTTACTCCTCCATACACTCCGCAACATAACGGTGTATCGGAGAGACGGAACCGGACCCTATTGGATATGGTACGTCCATGATGAGTAACACTTAGTTACCGCAATCATTCTGGGGATATGCACTAGAATCAACTGCATACCTTTTGAACCGAGTTCCAACTAAGACTGTTCCTACCACACCATATGAGATATGGAGTGGGAAGAAATCCTATCTTCAATATCTGAAGATCTGGGGATGTCCGGCTTTTGTCAAAAAGCAGCATGCGGACAAACTCGAGGCACGCTCAGTACTGTGCAAGTTTGTGGGATACCCAAAGAACTCCAGGGGTCATCTCTTCTATTACGCAGAGGAACAAAAGATCATTGTTTCTCGTAATGCCCATTTTCTGGAACACCAGTTCTTAGAAAAGGAAACAAGTGGGAGCGAAATAGAACTGGAAGAAATTCCAGAACCACAGACTATTACTGAAAGCTTAGTAGAACCAGAGGGTTCAAAAGAAAATGACATTCGTACACCGCTCCGCAGGAGTAGTAGGCAGTCTCATCCGCCCGAGAGATACTACGGTTTTCTCATAGACTGGGATAGAGAAGATTGAATCATTGATTATGATGAGCCGACTAGCTTCCAGCAGGCCATTAAGAGCGTTGACTCGGTAAAATGGCTGGATGCAATGCGGACCGAAATAGAGTCCATGTACACCAACAAAGTATGGACGTTGGACGTTTCTCCAGATGGGGTAAAACCCGTAGGATGCAAGTGGATCTTCAAAAGGAAGATTGGTGTAGATGGACAGGTTGAGACCTATAAAGCTAGACTGGTTGCAAAGGGTTTTCGTCAAAGACCTGGTTTGGACTATGACGAGACCTTTTCTCTAGTAGTTATGCTGAAATCCATTCGGATCCTTCTTGCCATTGCTGCCTTCCATGATTATGAGATTTGGCAGATGGACGTAAAGACCGCTTTTCTAAATGGAAATTTAGAGGAGTCTGTTTATATGGACCAGCCAGAGGGTTTCATTCAGAGTGGGAGCAGCGGAAAGGTATGCAAGTTGCTTAATTCCATCTACGGACTAAAGCAGGCATCGCGGAGTTGGAACATCTGTTTTGATGAGACGGTCAAAGAATTTGGCTTTATCAAAAATCCAGATGAACCATGCATCTATAGTAGATTTGTAGCGAGAACTGTAGTATTCCTCGTTTTATACGTGGATGACATTCTCTTAATAGGAAATGACATTCCTATGCTACAATCTGTCAAAGGTGATGGGTCCCGACAGCCATACATTTTATGGACCACTATGTCCTTAAACTGGTATTGGACCACTATGTCCTTAAACTGGTATTGGACCACCATGTCCCTAAACTGGCGATGGACCACCATGTCCCTAAACTGGCGATGGACCACTATGTCCCTAAACTAGAACAATAGAGTCCAAATGCTCTGTTGTTGGATCTAAACGATCCCGTTAAGTTGATCTTAGTCTCAAATTAGACTAACGTATCTTTAACAAACGTTTAAGTTGATCTTAGCCTCAAATATGGCTAACGTGTCCTTAAACCAAAACCTTCAAACAGACTTTAGTCCTAAATTGGACTATAGATCTCCCAACCAACTTTGGTTCAAGTGTACATCTCTGAACTGCTCTGATATTTGTCGTTGTAATCCTTCAACGTCTTCAGAGAGGTGATGGGTCCCGACATCCATACATTTTATGGACCAATATGTCCTTAAACTGGTATTGGACCACTATGTCCTTGAACTGGTATTGGACCACCATGTCCCTAAACTGGCGATGGACCATTATGTCCCTAAACTGGCCATGGACCACTATGTCCCTAAACTAGAACAATAGAGTCCAAATGCTCTGTTGTTGGATCTAAACGATCCCGTTAAGTTGATCTTAGTCTCAAATTAGACTAACGTATCCTTAACAAACGTTTAAGTTGATCTTAGCCTCAAATATGGCTAACTTGTCCATAAACCAAAACCTTTAAACAGACTTTAATCCCAAATTGGACTATAGATCTCCCAACCAACTTTGGTTCAAGGGTACATATCTGAACCCCTCTGATATCTGTCGTTGTAATCCTTCAACGTCGTCAGAGAGGTGATGGGTCCCGACGGCCATATGTTCAATGGACCACTATGTCCCTAAACTGGAACAATAGAGCCCAAACGCTCTTTTGTCGGATCTAAACGATCCCGTTAAGTTAATCTTAGTCTCAAAATGGACTAACGTTTCCTTAACAAACGTTTAAGTTGATCTTAGCCTCAAATACGGCTAACGTATCCTTAAACCAAAACCCCAAACCCAAATCTAAGAAAATACGGATTTGGACTAATCCACGTCCTACGGGCGACGACATAAATTAGTCTCCGTATACAATCCACGGGCAACCACAAACAAAACAAACACCCACGACACGAAGTGAAATTCTGGAGAAGGAGAAAGTTGTTACCGCGATGCGGTAGCATAATTAACTGCAGGGGCTTGCGCCTGCAGGGAAGAGCGTTCCAACAATCAAAAACCCCTCAAGCGAGGGGGAATCTGACGAAGTCTGGTACATCGACCGCATCCGTCTAAACCTCCGATACACGGTGCCATAAATCAACTTGGCATCTTCGGAGAGGTGGACGGATAAAACCAAATAGCATCTGCCCCGAATCTTAGGCAAGACAGTCCATGTCTTGGCCGTCATTTGGAGGGGAACACCTAGTTACCTTAGTTTAAAGGTAGAAGCTCAAAGTAGACACTCTCGGGTTAATCACTTTATCTAATCCACCACCACTCTCCTTAAATGTCCATAGTCATGGGAGTATCGAGACTCAGCATTGATACTCCAGAGTAGATTAGTGTGTACTTATCGAGACCCCGACAAGGAGCGGTGGCCGGTCTCACAAGGCATTGGTTTCAGTTAGTCACCTAAGATGGTATACAGGTGCTCATTGGGTTATGAGTACACTGGACGGACTCGCCGGGAACATACTAGTTTGTATTATACCTATTGTCAGATAGCAGTTCTCAGGTGACATGTGTACAGGTTAGTCTGTTGACCTGAGATCGTCATTTTTCTCGTGTGAGTTCCCACTGTGCTTTGATTACCACCCTACCACGGCTCAAAGGAGTCGTGCAAACAGGTTTTAGTTGGGTATAGTCCCGAGCCACATGGAGGCAGTCAGCGGATCGTCGGGGATTCGTCTCTCCTGGTATTAGAAGTTGATGTCACGCGGTGCACGGTGGCCATCACCAAAAATCCTTGGCCAAGGTAGTCGAGAATTACTGATTTGGATCAGTAGTTTCTCAGTTGGTTATAGGCTTCATACCGACACGAAATATCGCGTTATTAGGGGTCTGACTTTATCCACCCCCTAGACCTGTATGCGATACTCTTAGACGAATAGACCGGACTGTACGAAGATTGTCATGGACATGCTTAGTAGGGGTTCGGACGAGTTTGCTCGTCGGCCTTCCTTTCGCTCAATACCTGGGAAGCCGTTACGTACAGCTAGTGCTGTTGACGTGCTTATTAGGAATATGTATGCCCTAGAGGCCATTATTGTACATGTGATGTGTAGGAATTCATAGCACGACAGCAAGGTTTCGGGAGGCATCGTCCATGCCATTTTCAAAAAAATTTCCAAGCAAAACAACCCTAACCCTAGAATCTTAACTAGAGAATTAGACAATAGAACATGTAAACAACTTTACATCTAAGTGAACAAGAAATACAACCTTTGTAGACAAGTCCTTCACTTCAATAGCTCCGTGTAGTAGTCCCTTCGCTCCAAATAGTGAATTCCCGTACTCTAGAAAGGCTCCACAAGATGAACGGAACATGCTTGCTTGAAGTCTTTGAGGCCGAAGATGATCTACATCGAGGAGACACCAACTCAAGATACCTCTTCACTAATTAGGGTTTAGTGAAGCAAACACCCTAAACTAAATGGCTAGTATAGTAGAGGATGATGAAGTATGAATTTTGCTCACTTTAGTTTTATTTTTCTCACAATATTTCTTCACCTTGAGTAAAGCTAGAAAGCTTTCTCTTGATGAAGAAGAAGATGAAGTGGAGAAGAGAATGAAACTCATGAGGTGAAAATAGCAACCATGGGTGATTTTGTATCATATACTAACTCATGTAGTGACTAAACTATGACTAAGGATAATGCTTAGGTTAATAAATATCTTAAGTAAAACAAATTAGTGGACTAAGTCAATGGACACTACAAGCTTCTACAAGCTTCAACCGTGACTAATTCCACCAATTTGTGAATTACTAAAATAAATAAAAAAACTTTAATTATCAAGAGCATGGTGTGAGTCTCATACACCCATGTTGCTTATATCAACAACCATGACACAATAACATATATCACATATATATTAAAGTGTACACAAAAGTGAGAAAAAGAAATGTTTAAGTGAGCTAATATTAGTTAATGTAAATTAATATATCAAATATATAATTATACATTAAATTATTAAATCAACACTTGATTTAATAATCTGGCTATATCACATATAACCGACTAACATCATATGTAACAACTTATCGAATCAACACTTAATTCGATAACTCAGCTATATCACATATAACCGACCGATATCACATATCGTGAGAATAGAATACGGTATCACATACTCGTATTAAGATCGGTCCCGCACATATCACATGTGTGCTCCTACTTCGTTTCGCTTGAGCTATGAAACCTCTGTGTAGGACTCTAAAGACTCGTCAATACGCCGGCAGTAGGTGGTGATCATATCAGTCACCCACAAGCCGCAAGCGGACTGCAAAACGTAACGGCCACCCGGGTATTGAGCAATTAGAAGATCAACAAGCAAGCCTGCTCATACTCCTGCGAGTCCAATCAGTAACACTACCGTACAGACCGGTCTCATCCTCTGATATGTCACATAACACAGCCTGGGGCGGTAAACGTCAGACCCCAATAGCCTTGATAAGTCATGCCGATGTCAGGCTCATAATGGTTCGAGAAACTACTGACACTTACCAGTAGATCACAGCAACCCTGGCCAGGTATTTCCTGTTATGGCCAATCGAGCATAGCGCAACATCAACCCCCTAATACCGGGAGAGACGAAATCCCCTCCTATCGCTCATTGCCTCCATGTGACTCAGGACTATACCCCAAAACCACCATTTTGCACGATCTCTTGAACGTGGTAAGGTGGAAATCAAAGCACAGTGGGAATTACACAAGATTCTATGACGATCTCGGGTCGACAGACTAACATGTACCAGTGTCACCAAAGAACAGCTATCTGACAATAGGTATAATACCATCTAGGAGTTCTCGGTGAGTCCTTTCAGTGTACCCAGTTTCCACTGAGCACCCGTATACCATCTCTGAAGTCAAAAACCAATGGATATGGGATCTTCCATCGCCCATCATATGGGTCGAGAAGCATATACGCTAGTCTACTCTGGAATATCGATGCCTCGTCTTGATACTCCTACGAAAAGGAACATTTGAAGGATGTACTTACCGACTACCTCTGCCCCACTAGTATGATCTGCATCGTAATCCTGGTAGTCAAGCACTCATCCTAAGGGCTTTATCAACATATAATAGAGAGACAATAAGTGTACATGTTAAAATAAAGAGCAACCAGATAGCATACTACATGTCGAGGAAGAAAGTCCTCCCTATATATGTCCAAGCATCCACTATAATATTCATCACATGTATAATAATGGCCTCTAAGGCATACATATAACTAACAATTTTCTACTTGCACTAAGGCCATTTGTTGTAGTATCTTATACTCAACGCCCCATAACGTTCTTTCTGGGGAAAAGCCTCTGTGAGTGGATCCGCCGTGTTATCCTTCACGTCATCTCTCCTTACCTTGATCCCTTGGAGATCAACCATCTCCCTGATCAGGTGATACTGTCCTCAGAATATGTCTGGATCGCTGATGGGACCGGCGTTCCTTGGCCAAAGCCACAAC
Source organism: Agapanthus africanus (assembly GCA_030015575.1). Taxonomy (NCBI): domain Eukaryota; kingdom Viridiplantae; phylum Streptophyta; class Magnoliopsida; order Asparagales; family Amaryllidaceae; genus Agapanthus; species Agapanthus africanus. Next base: position 268,041,306 of record JASDDO010000031.1, on the reverse strand, counting down.
TCCATTTATGTCTCAATAACAGTTATTAGACTCTCAATGGTAGGAACCATGTTCATCTCATGAACAAGAATTATCCAGACATCCACTTTGGTAGCATCGTTGGTAGCGATGTATTCAGCCTTTATCGTCTAGTATGCCACGGTATCTAGTTTGGAACTCTTCCAACATACCGTCCCTCCACTGAGTGTAAAGACAAAGCCCGAGACTGACTTTCAGTCGTCCTTATCATTCTGGGAGATGGAATTGGTAAAGGACTCCCACTGGAGTTCACCGTTACCAAAACCCGAAGAACATTTCTTTAGTGCTTCTGAAGTACTTAAGAATGTTCTACACAGCTGTCCAGTGATTCTCCTAAGATCCGATTGATTCCTGATCACTACACCTAGTAGGTCAGCTACATCTGGTCTGGTACATAACATCGTATACATGATAGAGCTTACTGCCGAAGCATAAGGTATCCCTTGCACGCGAGCTCTACCCAAATCAGTCTTGGGAGACATATTTTTCGAAAGAGTGATTCCTGAGTAAGTGGGCGAACCACCACGCTTAGAATCTTCCATACTAAACCCCTTTAGTACGGTGTTAATGTACCTGGATTTGGGACACTGCCAACATCCACTTAGATCTATCACCATAGATCATAATCCCAAGATGTAGTAGGTATCATCCAGATCTTCCATGGAGAATCCTCATAATAAGAGGAGCTTGACCGAGTGTAGTATAGGAAACCATTTCCTATCAAAAGTATGTCATCTACGTGCAATACGTGTAAGACAACCATACTCTCTACAACCTTCTTGTATGTACAAGGTTTATCTACCTTTTTGATGAAGTCAAACTCTTTGACTGCCACATCAAAACAGATGTTCCAACTCCGCGATGCTTGCTTTGATCCTGATGGACTTAAGGACAGCCACTGGAGAAAAAGTTTCATCATAATCCACACTTGGTTGCATGACGAGAACCTTTTACTACAAGTCTAGCTTTGAAAGTCTCAACTTTTCCATTTACACCAAGAATCTTCTCAAGATCCATTTGCTCTCAATGGGTTTTACCCCTTCAGGTGCAACATTCAAAGTCATAATTTGTTGGTGTACATGGATTCCAACTTTGATCGCATAGCATCCGGCCATTTCACAGAGTCCCCATTCGTGATGGCCTGCCTGAACCTAGTTGGGTCATCATCTACCATGATGCATTCCTCGCTCCCACCGTCACCGAGAATACCGCAGTATCTCTTAGGTGGATGAGGAACCCTACCAGATTCGCGAAGTGGCTGGGGCTCATTGGAGACTATTGAATCCTTTGGTTTCACCAAATCATCAGCTGTTAGTTTGTCCAGCTGGAACTCCTTCCAGTTCTACCTCATGACCACTAATTTCTTCACAAGAAATTACTTTTCTAAAAAGGTGGCATACTGAGAAACAAAACACATTTTGCTCCTTAGTGTGGTAGAAGATATTCCCTCGCAAATGTTTGGGATATCCTAACAAAATTATACAGAATTGGCGTTGCCTCGAGCTTGTCCAGATTTTGCTTTTCAACATAGCCCGGACAATCCCATATCTTAACTCGTTTAAGAGATGGTCTCTTCCCATACCATATCTTATATGGAGTGGTAGGCACTGATTTGGATGGAACCCCATTCAATAGGTATGCAGCTTCTCAAGTGCATAACTCCAAAAGGAAACAGGCATGCAACTCAGCAGTACTCATCATAGAGCTCACCATATCTCGTAGGGCGCGATACCTCCGCCCCGATACAGCGTTGTGCTGTGGTGTACTCGAAAGAGTAAGATGAGAGAGAATCACATTCTCTTTTTGGAAAATGCAGGAACTCCATGCTCAAGTATTCTCCTCCTCGATCATATCGAAGGACTTTAATACTTCTACCCATCTGGTTCTCAACTTCAAGCTTATATTCCTTGAATTTCTCAAAAGTTTCAGACTCGTGTTTCAACATGAACAAATGTCCGAATCTTGAGAGATCGTCGATGAATGTAATGAAGTACAAAGAACTAACCTTGGCATTTGTTGACATAGGACCGTATACATCATCATGTATCCATCCTAAGAGTTCAGTAACTCTTTCTCTGTTTCCAGAAAACGGGGTATTAGTCATTTTACCTTTGAGACAAGACTGGCAAGTATCATAAGATGAAAATTCCAACGGATTCTCATATTCATCCTTATGTAACTTAGCTGGTCATGTAGCATTAATATGATCTAGTCTATAATGCCACAAGAAGGATTCGTTCATTTCTGAACTATTCCTCTTGTGTGTGTTATACATACTTTGAACTGTGGTTTGATTTAGAACGTATATGCCATTTCATAACGTGCCTGATCCAATCAACTCTTGATTCAGGAAAATGTTCACAACATTATCCTCCAATACAGAATTATATCCTTCTTTAACTTAATAAAGAATCTGAAATAATTTTGTATACCAGGTTCGGTATGTAATAATATTCGTTCAGAATCAATGTATTAATACAGGGTGATCTTTTCCAATTGACTTGGCTGCAACAATTGCACCATTCTCTAACACTTAGAGACATATCACCCATTCCCAGTTCCCTACCTTTCTGTAGCCAATGTAACAAATTACATATGTGGGATCCTGATCCGGTATCTCATACCTAGGACGTAGAGGATACTGAGAAACAGTTCTCGGTAACGAACACACCCGAAGAATATGCATCAACATGCTCATTCCTCGTTTGGGTGGCATGGGAATACGGATATTCCTCTATTTCCTGCTCGGATTTATAACAAATATAAGATAGAGCGGAACCAACGTTCCCCGACTAAGCATAATAAGCAGGTTCGGTCATTACTTCCATATTATTATCTTGATTAAGGCGTGACATGGTCGCTACCAGGACAGAGAGAGAAGAAAACACCCAGCGTATGCTCTTGCAAGATCAGATTGGTTATTTATTTTATCTAATCGGGATGGCTCCCACTGTTTTTATCAAATCTTCCTTCAAACCCTAAAAGGTAAGACTAGCCGGGATTAATTACACCCTACAAGTTCGCCAATCTTTCGGCCAGGCCAGTGTCGGTACTTTGAGGGAGGTTCCCCGTGCTTTCGCACGGACCTAATTAAAATAAACCTCATTTTCTCAGGGGCGTAAACCCGTTAGCACCATTCTAGACACCTACTTTGATCAGCTAATTGTAATGTGCAAAACTCTCCCAGGAGTAACTCTTACTCACAGTGGGTATCGGGATCCAACTATCCATAGAAGGTATGCAGTATCATTGCAAATTTCAACACTTGAAATTCCCGATAATATTTTACCCCCAGTGACTTATGACCTTAACTATGGTCAACAAATCATAAGCACTAGTCAAGTTTTACCCGTCATTTCCTGATTAATTAGACCCACCCACATAACCCTTAACTATGGTCAACAAAGTTATATGACTGTCCTAATTAATCACATCATATGCTGTGTAGGAAGACATTACTTAGCTACCGCACACTATGCCTTAACTATGGTCTACAAACGTGGCACGAATACTAAGTACTCTACTTCCTAAAATGACGGAGAGTTACGACAGGTTTTTATGAAAACCTTTTGCGTAATGAACTTGATATCGTTGAAGAAACGAGTGATTTGAAAAGGAGTGTTTTTGAGGCTTTTACTAGTTTTGCTAAAGAAGTCACTACCGGTGAACGGATCTCGGCTCTTTCTGTTGGGATACCTACAACGGCAACAAGGTTTTGGGTGGCATCTCACATGCCAATTTCAAATTTTGCCATTATAGATAACCCTAAACCTAGGATCTTAACTAAAGAATCAAACCAAACTTGCTTGTTAAACACTTTAACATCTAAAAGTTAGGGATTACAACCTTTGTAGTCCGTTCCTTTGCTTCATAAACTCCGTGTTGAGGTCACTTCGCTCCGATCATCTAGTGCCCGGAATCTAGAGAGGCTCCATGAAGAGAATGATGCACCTTGCTTCTAATCATCAAAAACTAAGATGATCTACCTTGAAGAAACTCTAACCCAAGCTCTTGTTTCACTAATCAAGTATTAGTAAAGCAAACACCCTAATCTAAGTGGCCAGAATAGATGAGGATGATGAAGTTGGAATTTTGCTCTCTTTTGTTTTATTAATCTCACTTTAAATCATCACAAAACCAAAAGCTAGTGAAGCTTTTCAAGAGAAAGAAGAAGAAGAAAAATCCTTTTGTGATGAATAATGATTTGTTGTTTAGGTTAGAATTGCAACCTAAGGTTAAGCATGGCATGCTTAACCCATGTAGATACTTTACTATGGGTTTACCTTTGGGTTGGGTTAATAAATATCTCTCCAAAATATCAAAGAAAAATGGACAAATTCAAAGCTTCAAGAAGCTTCCACAAAGCTCATCCAAAACAATAACCCTAATCCAAACCCTAATATGGTTAAGTCTCAAAACCCTAGTTGCATTTGTAACCCTAACATGTTAAAATATTATATATCACATATATAATATAAAATGTAACAAAATAAAATAATACAATTAACATATATCGCATATACATCTATGTATTATCCGAGTGAGAAAAAGAATCTTTAAGTGAGCTTATATTAGTTAATGTAATGTAATATATCAAATATATAATTATACATTAAATTATCGAATCAACACTTCATCCGATAATCCGGCTATTTCACAAATAACCGACTAATATAAAATGTATCAGTTCATCGAATCAACACTTGATCCGATGACCCGGCTATGTCACATATACCCGGCCGATATCACATATCGCAAGAATTTAGTACGGTATCACATACACGTATTATTCTCGGTCCCGCACATATCACATAAGTGCTCCTACTCCGTTTTGCCTGAGCCAGGAAACCTCTGTGTAGGACTCTAAAGAATCGTCAATACGCCGGCAGTAGGTGATAATCATATCAACACCCACAAGCTGCAAGCGGATAGCTAAACGTAATAGCTACCCAGGTATTGAGCATTCAGAAGATTAACAAGCAAGCCTGTACATTCTCCTGCGAATCCAACCAGTAACACTCCCATACAGTCCGGTCTCTTCGTCTGATATGTCGTATATCTAGTCTAGGGGCGGTAAACGTCAGACCCTAGTAACTGATAAGTCGTGTCGATATGAGGTCTATAACAGTTCGAGAAACAATGGATAACACTTACCAGTAAATCTCAGCAACCCTGTCCAGGGATTTCCAGTTATAGCCAATCGAATACAGCGCAACATCAACTCCTAATACCGGGAGAGACGAAACCCCTCCTATCGCTTATTGCCTCCATGTGATTCGGGACTGTACCCAAAAGCCACCGTTTTGCACATTCTCTTGAACGCGGTAAGGTGGAAATCAAAGCATAGTGGGAATCACACAAGACTCTATGACGATCTCGGGTCTACATACTAACCTGTACCGGTGTCACCAGAGAACTGCCATCCGACGTGAGGTATAATACCATCTGGGAGTTCTCGGCGGGTCCGTCCAGTGTACCCAGTCTCCACTGAGCACCCGTATAATATCTATGATGTCAGACACCAATGGATATATGGGACCATCCATCGCCCATCTACATGGGTCGAGAAACTATACGCTAGTTTACTCTGGTATATCGATGCCCTGTCTCGATACACCTACGACTAGGAACATTTGAAGAATGTACTTAGGGACTACACTGTCGACACTAGTATGATCTGCATCATAGTCCTGGTAGTCAAGTACTCATCGTAAGGGCTTTATCAACATGTAACATAGAGACAATCAGAGTACATGTTAAGATAAAGAGCAACCAGATAGCATACTATCATGTCGAGGAATGAAGTCCTCACTATATATGTCCAAGCATCCACTACAATATACATCGTATGTACAGTAATGGCCTCTAGGGCATACATATCACTAACAATCTCCCATTTGCACTAGGGCTATCTGTTGTGGTATCGCATACCCAACAATCATCTGTGGTTGAAGTATCTCATACTCAACCATCCCAAAAAAGTCTCTACTGGGAAATAGGCCTTTGTGAGTGGATCCACGCTGTTGTCCTCTGTATCTACTCTCCTGACCTCGATCTCCCTGGAGATCATCCATCTCCATGATCAGGTGATACTGCCTAAGAATATGTCTGGATCTCTGATGGGACGGGGGTTCGTAGGCATAGGCCACAACTCCATTGTTACATAATGGTAGGAACGAAGTTCATCTCATGAACTAATATATATCCAGACTGCCTCTTTGGTAGCATCCTTGGTAACGATGTATCTAGCCTATAATCGTCTAGTTTGCCACGGTATCTAGCTTGGAGCTCTTCCAACATACCGTCCCTCCACTGAGGGTAAAGACAATGCCTGTGAATGACATTCAGTCGACCTTACCACCCTGGAAACTATCCAGTGATTCTTCCCAGGATCGATTGATACCATCTCACTACACCTAGTGAGAACCTAACATCCAATTAGATCTATCTCATAGATCCAAAACCAAGGATTTAGGAGGTATCATCTTGATCCTATATGGAGAATCCTTGCGATAAGAGAAGATTGATCGAGCGTAGCATAGGAAACTCCTTCCCTATCAAGTGTATGTTATCCACGTACTATACGATGATCACCACCATACTCCCTACTACCTTTTTGTATATACTAGGTTCATCTACCATTTTGATGAAGTCAAACTCTTAGACTACCACATCAAAACAGACGTTCCAACTCTGCGATGCCTGATTTATCCTATAAAACAACTTGCACACATTTCCGCTGCTCCCACTATCCACGAAGCTCTCTGGCTGTGTACTTATAGACGCCCCTTTCCAAATCACTATTTAGAAAAGCAGTCCTGACACCCAACCGCCAGATATCGTAGTCATGGTATGTAGCAGTGGCAAGTAGGATCTGGATGGACTTAAGCTTGGCTTTGAAAGTCTCAACTTTTCTATGTACACCAACTAATCCTCTCAAGATATACCTTCTCCTGATGGGGATTTAACCTTTCAGATAAAGCAACCAAAGTCCATACTTTGTTGGCGTATATGGATTCCATCTCAGATCGCTAAGCATCCAGCCATTCTTAGAGAGTCCCCACTCTTGATGGCCTGCTCGAAACTATTTAGGTCATCATCTCATGATTCAATCCTCACTCCCACTGTCATAGAGAAATCCGAAGTATCTCTCAGGTGGGTGAGAAACCCTACTAGATCGGCGAAGAGGCTGAAGTTCGTTGGAAAACCATTGAATCCTCCGGGTTTACCAAATCATCAGCTGCAGTTTATATAGCTGGAACTCCTTCCAGTTATACCTTATGACCACTAATTTCTTCACAAGAAATTCCCATTCCAAAAGGTGGCATGCTGAGAAAACAAAACACCTTTTGTTCCTCAGTTTGGTAGAAGATATTCCCTTGCTAATGCTTGGGATATCCAACAAACTTCCGCAGAACTGACATTGCCTCGAGCTTGTCTGGATGATGCTTTTGACATAGGCCGGACAACCCCAAATCTTAACATACTTAAGACATGGGCTCTTCCCATTCCATATCACATATGGAGTGGTAGGCACCTTATTTGGTTGGAACCCTATTCAATAGGTATGCAGCTTCTCAAGTGCATATCCCCAAAAGGAAATAGGTAACTCAGTAGTACTCATCATAGAGCATACCATATCACATAGGGTGCGATTGCTCCGCCCCGATACAACGACGTGATGTGGTGTATTCGGAAGAGTAATGCTGGGAGAGAATCTCATTCTCCTTTAGAATAGTCCAGAAACTCCGTGCTCAAGTATTCTCCTCCCTGATCTTATCAAAGGACATAATACTTATACCTGTTTTGGTTCTCTAATTCTAACTTATATTCATTGAATTTCTCAAAAGGTTTAGACTGTTAGTGTATATGCCCTAGAGGCCATTACTGTATCATACTAGATTGTATATTACTTAATGGAAGCATGGGATATTCACCATTGTATATACAATCTTGCTCAAAATAGTAGTATGCTACTTGGTTTTTCTCTGCTTTAATGTGTACATGTGTTTCTTTATTATATCACCTATACGCATTAGTAGAGCCCTTAGGATCTTTGCTTGATTACCGGCGTTGTGATGGTGATCACACTCATGGGGGCGGGGTAATCCACAAGCACATCCTTATGCATGTCCCTAGTCGTGGGATTATCGAGACAGGGCATCGATACTCCGGAGTAGACTAGCGAATGCGCTTCTCATCCCAGTGCGGGAGACAGTCTGTCCCATAGCCGTCAGTACGCCGTACTTGAGATAGTATGCGGGTGCTCGTCAGGTTACGAGTACACTGGACAGGACTCGTCGGGAACTGTTGGTTGGTATTATACCTATCGTCAGTTAACAGTTCCCAGGTAACAAGAGTACAACTTAGTCCGCCGACTTGATACTGTCACTTCGCCTCGAGTGTGTTCCCACTGCACTTTGATTACTACCCTACCACGGCTCTACTGAGTCGTGCAAACAGGTAGTAGTTGGGTGCAGTCCCGAAGCACTTGGAGGCAGTGACGGTTAGACAGGATTCGTCTCTCCCGGTATTGGGGGTTGACATCGCACTGTGTCTAGGAGAGCCATTACATAAGTAGTCCCTAGCCAGGGCAAGCGAGATATACTGGTTGGTTTCCAGTGTTATCTCAGGGTGTTCTGGGCTACACTCCGACAGGACTTGTACCGCTATTAGGGGACTGACGTTCGCCACCCCCTAGGCCCGCCATGCGATGTATCAGACGAACATACCAGACTGTACGAAGATTGTCACATACAGGCTCAGTAGGAGTTCGGATGGGTTTACCTCATCGGCCTTCTTATCGACATCTACCTGGGGACCGTTACGTACGGCTAGTGCCGCTTGCGGTCTGTGGTTAAACCCACTGCCAGCGTAGTTTCATGTCTTTATACTCCCACACAGAGTGTTTCCCTGCACTGAGCGAAACGTGTAGAGGCCGTATGTTTTTACGGCAGGGCTGCGATCACTTACGTGCACTTGTGTGCGTATGCTGTTCGGGCAGGCAATGCTGGTGGTCTTTGGTTTAAGCCGGATCCTAGTATTGCACGGATGGATTTGTTTTGTCTTCTGTGCATTCGCATCCTACGGAATGCGGGTGTGGGTGTGTATGCACAGTTTTGAGGAGCGATGAAGGAGGAGGTGCCTCATTAGGGTTTTGGCAGTTGGTTCGGCCAAAACCGTTATGTGGCAGGCTCATTAGGGTTTTGACAGTTGATTCGGTCAAAACCATTTTGAGGTGGACTCATTAGGGTTTTGGCAATTCGTTCGGTCAAAACCATTATGAGCCGGAGACATTATTTACTATTCCTTTTAGTGATAATTATGTGATGGCTAATTGCTTTGACCATTTGACCACCTTGACCACTCTTGACTTTGTTGACCCGTTGACCAAAGTTGACCATTGACCTTCATGAGAGGTCTACACTCTTCTTTGGTTTTCTTTTTCATTTTGGATTATGAAAATAGTCATTGGATTATGAAAATGGTCAAATCAATGTAGCATCAACTTTATCATGATAGGATTTGTAATGATGGTGTTTAGTATTATTTTGCAACCATGGTTCATTTTCTTTGGTTAACCTTTCCATTTCTCTTTTCTCATTCTCTCTCTTGGAAGTGAGAAGAAAGAAAGAGCTCCATGGTTGCTTGACCTCCTTCATCTTCCTCCTCTTCATAAATTCTTTTGATCTCATGTGTTGAGAGAAAAAGAATCCACATAGACAAATACCTCCATCTTTCTCTTCTACACAACCTACGGTATCAAGACTAGCAATCTTGTTGCCCTAGTTGCCTCGGCTCGAGGTGGAGCTCGGTGTACAACTTTCGGGTGGATCGTCTTCGACTCAAGAAGGCCGCAGAGGTGTCCAAAGTTTGGATCAACCCTCGGAGCATGGATCGACGAGCGGGACAGCGGAATGAAGACCCGAAGGACCGGTATCGTGAGGTTTAATTTCTACGGCATAGTAGTTAACACCTCTTGTAGTTTGCTAGTTTCTAATTTAGCAAAGATCCGGCTTTTACGGTCCATGTTACCAAGTCAAGAAAAATTTTTGTTTTACCGTTTCCGCAACCCCGAAAGTACCGGGAGAGGTAACGTGGACCTAACAGTAGTATCAGAGCCTAGCTAAACATAAACTAGCAAGTTAGCAAAGTGTTTAGAATATCGATCGAAAAAAAGTCGCAAAACACGTCCGGGAAAACCCAAGTTTCTGTCGATTTTTTATACTGTTCAAAAAATAATTTAACATACATGAAAAATCGTCTCAGGGTTTTTATAAAACACACAGCAAAAATGAGCTGCTGACTCGGCCAACTCACCACGGAACCGTGGCCAAACCATCTCCGTTTTGCTGCAGTATTCTATTTGGGATGTTTTGGGATTTTTAGTACATGTTGTTTCTGCCCAGATTTTCCAGAGTGCAAATTGATTTTTCGGGTGGTTACAAATCCGTATTTTTGATCGATATTCCGTAGACTTTAGCTAATGGATATTTTCTGTGATGTGATATATGTATTGAACGTCTACTAATCGCTATACGTCGATTAGTGGGGGTTATACATATCTGTGATCTGTAATGCTGATGGTTTGTGTATATGAACTCGTTGGATTGTCGCGGATGAATAGCCGGGGTGGATGTGAGATGGGAGTTTCTTTTTCTTTCATTCATTGTAAAATTTGTAAATTGATGTAATATTATTTGTTCGGCCGCACATCCGGGATGAGGTTGTAGCCGCCATTGTATAATTCTTTTTACTGTTTTTCTCCTAGGATAGACCCAAGGTGGGGTGCACAAACTACCGGGTATCTCGAAGTGCCGAGTGGCCTATTCATGGGTTGAGGGAAGTTGCTTCGCTTCGGGTACTTGGCGGGTAGTTTGCCGCACCCGTAGGGGTCTAGGGTGGGGTATTGGCTAATCATCGCGACCGTGTAATCCGCTTTTCGTTGCAGGCTCGAACGAATCGCGGGTTCCTAGTATATCCAAAGTGTTCATCTGTGATCTGGATTGGCTATCATTGCTAGATATATATGATATCTATTTAGGTGTTGCTTATGTTTTGCATCCGCGCTAGTCCAGCCCCCGCTCTGTCGTTAGTTAAGTAACCTAACGGGTGATGACGGGGCCCCGTGGCAAATGCGGATGGCATAAGCGTACGCCATATTTTGGTTGTTTTCTGCAATGGTAGGATTAATTGATGGGACGCATTAAATTAATGCAAGAAAATAAACCTAAAAGGCGTTGTTGGAACAATTTTCAAAAAGCTGTTATTGCAAGGACGTTCACTTTTGTTTTGCACAGAGGTATTCGGTTATGAATGCCCAGCACCTCAGTCGACGAGGCAAGGACCGAGATCCCTTCATCGGGAGTGACCCCTTGGACAAAAGTTTGCGTCAGGGTAATAACTTCACTATAGTCGATTATTTTTGCTTTGCATCAAGGTATTCAGTTTGGAATATCCTGCACCTCATTCGACGAGGAAAGAGCCGAGATCCCTTCACAGGGAGTGACCTCTTTAGCAAATGTTTTCGCCACTATATTTTCAAAAAAGGGTATCACATTCCTTCAATGATATCAAGTTCATTACGTTAACGGGTTTTTCGCCAAAACCCAGCCGTAGCCCTCCGTCATTTCTTATAAGTTATACATAGTATTCGTGCTGCGTTTGTTGACTGTGTCAAGCGCAGTGAACGGTAGCTGAGTATTGCTTATCTGCTGGATACAATGTGATTGGTTAGGACAGTCGTGTAACCTTGTTGACTGTGTCAAGGGTTATGCGGGTGGGTTTAATGCAATCAAGATAATGACGGGTTGAACTTGAGTAGGACCCTTTGATTTGTTGACTGTGTCAAGGTCACTTGGGTCCTAGGGGCAAAAATCCACATCGGGAGTTTCTAAAGAAACTGAAACTTGCAGATTTAGCATACCTTCTGGAGTGTGGTGACTAGAGTGGATTCCATTTAGGTCATCGCACAATGATAGTTGGATCCCGATCCCACTGATGAGTTGGATTACTCTCGGGAGATTATTTCACTTAACAATCAATGCTATAGACCAAGTAGGTGTCTAGAACGGTGTTAGCGGGGTTACGCCCCCAGGGAAAAGAGGTTATTTAATTAAGGAACTTCGCGAAAGCGTTGGAAAACTTCCCTCGAAGTACCAACACCAGCCTGGCTGAAAGGTTAAGCAAATATTGTGACGTGTGATTAGTCCTGACTAGTTCTTCTTTTAGGGTTTGAAGAAGAATTTGAGGAAACAGTGGGAGCCATCCTGGTTATATAAATCAATATACCAATCTAATCTTGCAAGAGCGCACGCTGGGTGTTTCTTTTCTCTCTCTCCAGGTAGCAGCCATTTCACGCCCTAATCAAGATAATAAAATGTATCGCTTGACCGATCCAAATTCTTATTCGGGGCTGGGGAACGTTGGTTCGGTTCTAACTTGTGACAATAGTCATAAGTATGAGCAAGAGAAAGAGAATTGTATGGATTCCAAGGATACCCAGTTGAAGAAGAAGCATGGTTTTGCATCTACTTCAGGTGTTCTTGTAATTGAGAACTGCTTTATGGTCAGCCCTACCTCCTGGGTACTTGATACCGGATCAGGATCTCATATCTGTAATTTATTGTAGGGACTGAGAAAAAGTAGGAAAGTTGTACCTGGTGATATGTCGCTCAGAGTAGCGAACGGAGCACAAGTTAATGCTGCAGTCGTCGGTGAATATCACCTTGTGTTGCCAAATGGCAATACTATGATTTTGAACGATTGCTACTATGTACCTTCCATGGTTTGCAACATCATATCAGTTTCTTTACTCGATAAAGATGGATATAACTTTGTTCTTGATAGAAATATCATGAAAATTTACCTTCATAAGGTAATGGTTGCAGAAGGTACACTGTGTAATGGTATCTACGTTCTAAATCAGAATACAGTTCTCAATATACAAAACACACGCAAGAGGAAGAATTCAGATACGAATGAATCCTACTTGTGGCATTGTAGACTTGGTCATATCGGAGAGAAAAGACTAAGTAAGTTGCATAAAGATGGAGTCTTGAATGCGTTCGAGTTTTCATCTTATGAAACTTGCAAGTCTTGTCTCAAAGGGTTGATGACCAAATCTCCGTTCACCGGACATGGAGAAAGGGCAGCCGAGCTCTTGGAACTCATACACAGTGATGTATGTGGTCCGATGTGTATACATGCAAGGGGTGGGTTCTCGTACTTCATCACATTCACTGACGATCTCTCTAGATTCAGATATGTGTATCTTATGAAACACAAATCTGAAGCTTTTGAGAAATTCAAGAAATTCAGAAAAGAAGTAGAGAACCAGACTGGCAAAAGTATCAGGATCCTCCGGTCTGATGGAGGATGGGAGTACTTAAGCACGGAATTCCTAGATTACTTAAAAGAGAATGGTATTCTCTCTCAGCTTACTCCTCCTTATACACCACAGCACAACGGTGTATCGGAGCGGAGGAATCGTACCCTATTGGATATGGTTCGCTCCATGATGAGTAGTGCCGAGTTGCCTCTTTCATTCTGGGGATATGCACTTCAAACTGCAGCGCATCTACTGAATCAAGTTCCATTCAAATCCGTGCCTAAGACTCCGTATGAAATATGGAGTGGTAAGAATTTGTATCTTAAACGTATTAAGATTTGGGGTTGCCCAACTTATGTCAAAAAGCAGAACCCAGACAAACTTGAGGCACGGGCAGTTTTATGTAAGTTTGTGGGATACCCAAAAGATTCAAGTGGGTATCTATTCTACCATGCAGAGGAACAGAAGATAATTGTTTCCAGGAATGCCACATTTTTGGAAAAAGAATTTCTTGTTAAAAATATTAGTGGCAGCACGGTAGAATTGGATGAAATTCCAGAAACACGAACTTTAACTAAAGATTTGGAGGAACCGCTAGATTCAGTTACACCCAACGAACCTCAGCCACTCCGCAGATCTGGTAGGATTTCTCATCCGCCCGAGAGATACTACGGTTTTCTCATAGACGGGGATCGAGAGGATTGCATCTTGGTAGAAGATGACCCTACCAGTTTTAGGCAGGCCATTATCAGTAGGGACTCTAATAAGTGGCAGGAAGCAATGCAATCCGAAATGGAGTCCATGTACACCAATAAAGTGTGGACCTTGGATATTGCTCCACCTGGGGTAAAACCCGTTGGATGCAAATGGATCTACAAAAGGAAACTTGGTGTGGATGGGCAGGTAGAGACCTATAAGGCTAGACTCGTTGCAAAAGGTTTTCGTCAAAGACCTGGTTTGGACTATGACGAAACCTTTTCTCCAGTGGCTATGCTGAAATCCATTCGGATCCTACTTGCCATTGCTGCCTTCCATGACTATGAAATCTGGCAGATGGACGTTAAAACGGCTTTTCTAAACGGCAGTTTGGAAGAGTGCGTTTACATGGATCAGCTAGAAGGTTTCGTAGACAGTGGGAGCAGCGGGAAGGTGTGCAAGTTGCTTAAATCCATTTATGGATTAAAGCAGGCATCGCGGAGCTGGAACATCTGTTTTGATGAGGCAATCAAGGAATTTGATTTCATCAAGAACGAAGATGAACCTTGTGTCTATAAGAAGATTGTAGGACGAACTGTCGTGTTCCTAGTCTTGTACGTGGACGACATTCTTTTGATAGGAAATGACATTCCTATGCTACAATCGGTCAAGCTATTTTTGTCACAACGGTTCTCCATGAAGGACCTAGGTGATGCCTCGTACATTCTGGGGATCAAGATCTATAGAGATAGATCCAAAAGACTACTAGGACTTTTGCAGCCTAGGTACATAGAGACCGTAGTAAAAAGATTTAGTATGGAAGATTCCAAGAGCGGTAACATACCCGCATTGCACGGAATTACCCTCTCCAAGAAGATGTCTCCTAAGACTGACGAGGAGAGGGTTCGCATGAGCACTATACCCTACGCTTCGGCGGTAGGATCTATAATGTATGCGATGCTATGTACAAGACCAGATGTAGCTTACGCACTGAGCGTGGTGAGCCGGTATCAGTCAGACCCAGGTGAGGACTACTGGACGGCAGTGAAGAACATTCTCAAGTACCTGAGAAGGACTAAGGAGATGTTCCTAGTTTACGGTAATGAGACCACAGGGTCGAGTCCTTTACCGATTCAAGCTTCCAGAGTGACAAAGATGACAGCAAGTCTGTCTCGGGTTTTGTGTTTACCCTCAACGGAGGGGCGGTATGTTGGAGGAGTTTCAAACAGGATACCGTCGCAGACTCGACGATGGAGGTTGAATACATTGCTGCAAGCGATGCCGCAAAAGAAGCAGTCTGGATGAAGAAGTTCATTAGTGAACTTCAGGTGGTTCCGTCCATTGTTGACCCAATACTTTTGTATTGCGATAACAATGGGGCTATAGCTTTAGCGAAGGAACCAAGGTCCCATCAGAAATCCAGACACATCTTAAGGCGGTATCACCTGATCAGGGAGATCATTGATCGCCAGGAGATCAAGGTACGGAGAGTGGACACAAAAGACAATACGGCGGATCCATTCACGAAGGCCTTACCCCAGACTCAGTTCGAGCGGCTGATCGAGATGATAGGTCTTCGATACGCCAGTACATGGCCTTAGTGCAAGTGGGAGATTGTTAGTGTATATGCCCTAGAGGCCATTACTGTATCATACTAGATTGTATATTACTTAATGGAAGCTTGGGATATTCACCATTGTATACACAATCTTGCTCAAAATAATAGTATGCTACTTGGTTTGTCTCTGCTTTAATGTGTACATGTGTTTCTTTATTATATCACCTATACGCATTAGTAGAGCCCTTAGGATCTTTGCTTGATTACTGGCGTTGTGATGGCGATCACACTCGTGGGGGCTGGGCAATCCACAAGCGCATCCTTATGCACGTCCCTAGTCGTGGGATTATCGAGATAGGGCATCGATACTCCGGAGTAGACTAGCGTATGCGCTTCTCATCCCAGTGCGGGAGACGGTCTGTCCCACAGCCGTCAGTACGTCGTACTTGAGATAGTATGCGGGTGCTCGTCAGGTTACGAGTACACTGGACAGGACTTGTCGGGAACTGTTGGTTGGTATTATACCTATCGTCAGTTAACAGTTCCCAGGTGACATGAGTACAGCTTAGTCCGCTGACTTAACACTATCACTTCACCTCGAGTGTGTTCCCACTGCACTTTGATTACTACCCTACCACGGCTCTACTGAGTCGTGCAAACAGGTAGTAGTTAGGTGCAGTCCCGAAGCACTTGGAGGCAGTGACGGTTAGACAGAATTCGTCTCTCCCGGTATTTGGGGGTTGACATCGCGTTGTGTCTAGGAGAGCTATTACACAAGTATTCCCTGGCCAGGGCAAGCGAGATATACTGGTAGGTTTCTAGTGTTATCTCAGGGTGTTCTGGGCTACACTCCGACAGGACTTGTACCTCTATTAGGGGACTGACGTTCGCCACCCCCTAGGCCCGCCATGAGATGTATGAGACGAACAGACCGGACTGTACGGAAATTGTCACATACAGGCTCAGTAGGAGTTCGGATGGGTTTACCTCATCGGCCTTCTTATCGACATCTACCTGGGGACCGTTACGTACAGCTAGTGCCGCTTGCGGTCTGTGGTTAAACCTACTGCCAGCGTAGTGTCGAGTCTTTAGAGTCCCACACAGAGAGTTTCCCTGCGCTGAGCGAAACGTGTAGAGGCGTATGTTTTTACGGCAGGGCTGCGATCACTTACGTGCACTTGTGTGCGTTTGCTGTTCGGGCAGTCAATACTGGTGGGCTTTGGTTTAAGTCGGATCCTAGTATTGCACGGATGGATTTGTTTTGTCTTCTGTGCATTCGCATTCTACGGAATGCGGGTGCGGGTGTGTATGCATAGTTTTGAGGAGCGATGAAGGAGGAGGTGCCTCATTAGGGTTTTGGCAGTTGGTTCGGCCAAAACCGTTATGTAGCAGGCTCATTAGGGTTTTGATAGTTGATTCGGTCAAAACCATTTTGAGGTGGACTCATTAGGGTTTTGGCAATTCGTTCGGTCAAAACCATTATAAGTCGGAGACATTATTTACTAATCCTTTTAGTGATAATTATGTGATGGCTAATTGCTTTGACCATTTGACCACCTTGACCACTCTTGACTTTGTTGACCCGTTGACCAAAGTTGACCATTGACCTTCATGAGAGGTCTACACTCTTCTTTGGTTTTCTTTTTCATTTTGGATTATGAAAATGGTCATTGGATTATGAAAATGGTCAAATCAATGTAGCATCAACTTTATCATGATAGGATTTGTAATGATGGTGTTTAGTATTATTTTGCAACCATGGTTCATTTTCTTTGGTTAACCTTTCCATTTCTCTTCTCTCATTCTCTCTCTTAGAAGTGAGAAGAAAGAAAAAGCTCCATAGTTGCTTGACCTCCTTCATCTTCCTCCTCGTCATAAATTCTTTTGATCTCTTGTGTTGAGAGAAAAAGAATCCACATAGACAAATAACTCCATCTTTCTCTTCTACACAACCTAGGGTATCAAGACTAGCAATCTTGTTGCCCTAGTTGCTTCGGCTCGAGGTGGAGCTCGGTGTACAACTCTCGGGTGGATCGTCTTCGACTCAAGGAGGCCGCGGAGGTGACCAAAGTCCGGATCAACCCTCGGAGCATGGATCGACGAGCGGGACAGCGGAATGAAGACCCGAAGGACCGGCATCGTGAGGTATAATTTCTACGGCATAGTAGTTAACACCTCTTGTAGTTTGCTAGTTTCTAGTTTAGCAAAGATCCGGCTTTTACGGTCCATGTTACCAAGTCAAGAAAAAATTTTGTTTTACCGTTTCCGCAACCCCGAAAGTACCGGGAGAGGTAACGTGGACCTAACATAGACTTGTATTTCATCAGGAACATATGTTCGAATCTTGAGAGATCATTAGTGAATGTTGTGAAGTACAAAGAACCGGTCCTGGCATGTGTAGACAGGGGACGTCCATACATCATCATGTATCAATCCTAAGAGTTCACTAACTCTTTCTCTGTTTCCAATGAACGGAGCTATGGTCATCATATCTTTGTGACATGACTGACAAGTTTCACAAGATGTAAATCCAAACTGATTTAAATATGCATCTTTATGTAACTTCAGCTAGTCGGGTCGCATTGATATGACCTAGTCTACAATATCTCAAGAAGGATTTGTTCATTTCTGAACACTTTCACTTTTGTGTGTTCTGTACGTTAAGAACTGTGGTTTGATTTAGAACGTCTATGCTTTTAGATAACGTGCCTGAACCGATCAACTCTTGATATAGGAAATGTTCAAAACATTATCCAACAATACAAAATTATATCCTTCTTTACTAATAAAGATACTGATATGATATTGTATATCAGGTTCGGTATCTAATAATATTCGTTCAGAATCAATGTATTTGGTAATACAAGGTAATAACTGCCAACATGCATGGTTGCAACACTTGCACCATTTTTAATTCTTAAAATTTTATCACCCTTTCTCTGTTCTCTACCTATCTGTAGCCCATGTAACAGATTACATATACGGGATCCTGATTCGGTATCTCATGCCCAGGACGTAAAGGATACTGAGAAACAGTTCTCTGTTATGAACACACCCGAAGAAGATGCATCATCATGTACTTTCTTCATTTGGGCGGCACGGGAATTCTCGTAATCCCCTATTTCCTGCTCGGTCTTATAACAATTATAAGTTGGAGCAGGACCAAAGTTTCCCAGCTCAGTATAACAAGCGGGTTCGATCAATACATCCGTATTATTATCTTAATTAAGGCGTGACATGGTCGCTACCTGGAGAGAGAGAGAAGAAAATCACTCAGCGTATGCTCTTGCAAAATTAGATTGGTAATTAATATATCTAATCATGATGGCTCCCACTGTTTTAGTCAAATCTTCCTTCAAACCCTAAAAGGAAAGACTGGCCGGGATTAATTACACCCTACAAGTTCGCCAATCTTTCAGCCAGGCCAGTGCCGGTACATTGAGGGACCTTCCCCGTACTTTCGCACGGACCTAATTAAATTAAACCTCGTTTTCCCAGGGACGTGACCCCGTTGACACCTTTCTAGAGACCTACTTGATCGGCTAATTGTAATGTGTAAAACTCTCCTAGGAGTAACTCTTACTCGTAGTGGGTATCGGAATCCAACTATCTCATAGAAGGTATACAATCTCATTGCAAATTTCAACACTTAAAATCCCCGATAATGTTTTACCTCGAGCGATCTATGACCTTGACAAGGTCAAAAAACCATAGACCGCAAGTCAAGTTCAACCCGTCATTTCCCGATTGAATTAAACTCACCCGCATGACCCTTGACAAGGTCAACAAAGCCACACGACTACCCTAACTCAATCGCATCATATGCTTTTGCAGATAAGCATAAATAGCTACCGCACACTACGCCTTGACAAGGTCAACAAACGCAGTACGAATACTATGAAATACTTATCTGAAATGAAGGAGGGCTAGGACAGGTTTTTATGAAAACCTTTTGCGTAATGAACTCGATATCGTTGCAGAATCAAATGATTTAAATTGAGTGCTTTTTAGGCTTTTGCTAGTTTCGCTAAAGAGGTCACTCCCGGTGAAGGGATCGTCGGCTCTTTCCTTAACAAATAAGGTGCAGGATATTCACAATACCACTATGCAAAGCAAGAACTAGAAAAGCAATCAAAAGACAAAACTGAGGGTTGTAGCATCTGCCAGTTATTTCTAAAGAGGTCACTCCCGCTGAAGGGATCTCGGCTCTTTCCTTATCGAATAAGGTGCTGGATGTTCTACAAGGAACACCGCTATGCAAAGCAACAACTAGAGCTACCTGTTTTTGAAAATTTGATTCCACAACATCTTTAGGTTTCTTTTATTTCATTAATCTCTTAATGAAGTCCCATAATTTTAAGTTTACCTAAACATCACGGATAAATACAACGTACGCTTATGCCATCCGCATTCGCCTCGATGTCTCCTCCTGCACCGTTAGGTTAGGTAACTAACAGCAGAGCGGGGCAGGACTAGCACGGCTGTAAAACATAAGCAACGTCTATATAATATATCACATATACTATATCCAGTATTTATCTCATCAATATATCAAATAATCACATCACAGATATCGCAGCAGAAGAAACATATGAAATATTGGATGTACTAGGAGGTCCGTGTTTTATTCCGAGCCTGTATAAAACACGGATTCCACGGTCCCGATGAATAGCCAATCCCACACCCTTAGACCCCTACGAGAGCGGCAAGCAACCCTACCAATTCTAGAGTTAGGAGACCCGGTCTCGACTCCTCGAGATGGTCTCCTACTGGACCCTAGAACCCAGTTACTTGTGCTCCCCGCCTTGGGTCTATCCTAACGAGGAAAAGTAAATAATATACAACGGTGACATCATCTTCAACCCGGAAGTGCCCCAATAAAATATTATTACATACAATGAATTTTACATGAATGAAAATAAAAACGCTCATCTCACATAAAACCCTGGCTTTTCAAAACACGAAGATCCAATATAACATATCCAAGCAACACATAACATCACATGTCATTAACGTAAGTAAATATGCGTATCCCAATTGTCGTTGATGTATAGTAACGAAACTGGCGATACACCACATATTACACTTACGGTCGCAGAAAAGAAAGTGAAAAACTACAACAGTTGGAATCCACAACCACCTTAGTCATCGCATGCCTAACCAAATAAATTTCTTAGACATCGCATGCCTAACAATTATAAACCCCGCATTTTAGTATCAATATCGAAAACACTTTTCAATGTCTAGTCGGAAAATTCAACAAGATTCCGGACATCCTGATCGAATGCTCGTCGGAAACTTTAGTAGACGGCCGCACGCCCGATGCCGTCGACGAAGTGCACTAAGGCGGAACACCGCTGCCGCGAGCACCCGAACGGATGCTTTTGGCGATGGGGTTCTCCTACAGTCACTTGGTCGGGGCTATGGGGCATGGCTATTTATTAAGTTTACCCGGCGAGTATCCGCGTACGCTACGTGATTGCGACGGACTTTTGATCGCATCAAAATCCCGGGGGCAACCGATCAAATGAGACTAAACTGCTAGATTTATAACATTCAAATTAGTTATCTCATAACTACATTTGTAGATTCCAAATATTGTATCACATTACAGAAAAAGCTAGACGATGTTAAACATTCCGATCGAATCAACAAACACTCAAAATTTCCCAATAGCTCAACACTTGAATTTAGTTAAAAGCATCCATCACATGCCACATTACCAATGGTCCAGTTGTAGATGGGTCAAACCAACACCTCACTTGTGGTACCACTAAACCATCACAAACCCTAGGGTTTAGTGACAGTTTTGACGGTTACAAAATCAAGTTAAGGTTTCATTCTTCTAGAGGCTCCACCGCGTTACTTGCACGATATTTGAATGTTGTTTAACTAAGGAAAAATCCAACACTTGGAAATTTTCGGACAGGGGAATAAGTGAGTTATTGATATCCTTCGAGCTTTTTAACACTGTCTAAACAATCATGAAACCAAGCTAGAATTTCGAATACGAAACACTCCGAATTTTTAATGCAGTAAATTAACATCACATGTAATTTTAGAAAAAATAAACAACACCTGAACTACAAAACCCTAGAGACCAGAGCATAACCAAAACCTAAAGCCCAAAACCCACTACCAGGCCGGCCTGCTCAGATTTTTAGGCTCTGTTCTCGGCCAAAATCCGAGCACAGGGGTCCAAGTTTGGGTCATGTTCACTATTTGTCCCATACATGATTCTGCAGTTGTTTGAAAAAATTTTAGAGTCCATTTTGAAATCGACAGAAACATGGGTTTGATATTGGGTGTTTCAGAGTTGTTTCGGTTTCGTAATCCTACAATTATCCATCTAATTCTCTAGCTAGGCTCTGATACCACTGTTGGGATACCTACAACGGCAGCAAGGTTTCAGGTGGCATCCCACATGCCAATTTCAAATTTTGCCATTATAGATAACCCTAAACCTAGGATCTTAACTAGAGAATCAAACCAAACTAACATATTAAACACTTTAACATCTAAGAGTTAGGGATTACAACCTTTGCAGTCCATTCCTTCGATTCATAAGCTCCGTGTTGAGGTCCCTTCGCTGCGATCATCTAGTACCCGAACTCTAGAGAGGCTCCATGAAGAGAATGATGCACCTTGCTTCTAATCTTCAAAAACTAAGATGATCTACCTTGAAGAAACTCTAACCCAAGCTCTTGCTTCACTAATCAAGTATTAGTAAAGCAAACACCCTAATCTAAGTGGCTAGAATAGATGAGAATGATGAAGTAGGAATTTTGCTCTCTTTTGTTTTCTTAATCTCACTTTAAATCATCACAAAACCAAAAGCTAGTGAAGCTTTTCAAGAGGAAGAAGAAGAAGAAAAATCCTTTTGTGATGAATAATGAATTGTTGTTTAGGTAAGAATTGCAACCTAGGGTTAAGCATGATATACTTAACCCATGTAGAGACTTTACCATGGGTTAAGGTTTGGGTTGGGTTAATAAATATCTCTTCAAAATATCAAAGAAAAATGGACAAAGTCAAAGCTTCAAGAAACTTCCACAAAGCTCATCCAAAACAATAACCCTAATCCAAACCCTAATATGGTTAAGTCTCAAAGCCCTAGTTGCATTTGTAAACCTAACATGTTACAATATTATATATCACATATTTAATATATAATGTAACAAAATAAAATAATACAATTAACATATATCGCATATACATCAATGTATTATCCGAGTGAGAAAAAGAATCTTTAAGTGAGCTTATATTAGTTAATGTAATGTAATATATCAAATATATAATTATACATTAAATTATCGAATCGACACTTGATCCGATAATCCTGCTATTTCACAAATAACCGACTAATATAAAATGTATCAGTTCATCGAATCAACACTTGATCCGATGACCCGGCTATATCACATATACCCGTCCGATATCACATATCGTGAGAATTTAGTACGGTATTACATAAACGTATTATTCTCGGTCCCGCACATATCACATATGTGCTCATACTCCGTTTTGCCTGAGCCAGGAAACCTCTGTGTAGGACTCTAAAGAATCGTCAATACGCCGGCAGTAGGTGTTGATCATATCAAACACCCACAAGCTGCAAGCGGTCAGCTAAACGTAACAGCTACCCAGGTATTGAGCGATCAGAAGATCAAAAAACAAGACTGTACATTCTCCTGCGAATCCAACGAGTAACACTCCCGTACAGTTCGGTCTCTTCGTCTGATATGTCGCATATCTAGTCTAGGGTGGTAAACGTCAGACCCCAGTAACCGATAAGTCATGTCGATATGAGGTCCATAACAGTTCGAGAAACTACTGATAACACTTACCAGTAAATCTCAGCAACCCTGGCCAGGGATTTCCAGTTATAGCCAATAGAACACAGCGCAACATCAACTCCCAATACCAGGAGAGACGAAACCCCTCCTATCGCTCATTGCCTCCATGTGATTCGGGACTGTACCCAAAAGCCACCGTTTTGCACGTTCTCTTGAACGTGGTAAGGGGAAATCAAAGCACAGTGGGAATCACACATGACTCTATGACGATCTCGGTTCAACAGACTAACATGTACCAGTGTCACCAAAGAACTGCCATCCGACATGAGGTATAATACCATCTGGGAGTTCTCGGCGAGTCCGTCCAGTGTACCCAGTCTCCACTGAGCACCCGTATAATATCTCTGATGTCAAACACTGATGGATATGGGATCATCCATCGCCCATCTACATGGGTCGAGAAACTATACGCTAGTCTACTCTGGTATATCGATGCCCTGTCTCGATACACCTACGACTAGGAACATTTGAAGGATGTACTTAGCGACTACATTGTCCCCGCTAGCTTGATCTGCATCATAGTCCTGGTAGTCAAGTACTCATCTTAAGGGCTTTATCAACATGTAAGATAAAGACAATCAGAGTACATGTTAAGATAAAGAGCAACCAGATAGCATACTATCATGTCGAGCAAGGAAGTCCTCACTATATATGTCCAAGCATCCACTACAATATACATCGTATGTACAGTAATGGCCTCTAGGGCATACATATCACAAACACTTTCCTCATCGAATGAGGTGCTTGATATTTCACAATTACCACTATGCAAAGCATGAACTAAAAAAGCAATCAAAAAACAAAACCGAGTGGGTTGTAGCATCTGCTAGTTTCGCTAAAGAGGTCACTCCCGGTGAAGGGATCTTGGCTCTTTCCATATCGAATAAGGTGATGTCATTCTACAAGGAATACCGCTATGCAATGTAGGATTGCTTGGCATGACAGCAAGGTTTCGGGAGGCATCGTCCGTGCCATTTTCAAAAATTTGTCGTACAAAACAATCCTAACCCTAGAATCTTAACTAGTGATTTAGACGAAACATAGTGTAAACTACTTTAGAACTAAGTGAACTAGGAATACAACCTTTGTAGACCGGTCCTTCACTTCAATATCTCCGTGTAGTAGTAGTCCCTTCGCTCCAAGTAGTGATCTTGCGGACTCTAGAGTGGCTCCACAAAAAGAAAGCAATGAGCTTGCACGAAGTCTTCGAGGCTCAAGATGATCTACGTCAAGAAGACAATAGCCCAAGCTACCTCTTCACTAATGTGGGATTAGTGAAGTTAACACCCTAAACTAAAGTGCTAATCTATTAGGGGATGATGAAGTAGGATTTTTGCTCACTTTAGAATTAATTTTCTCTCTAGTTTTTATTCTCCTCTCAAAACCTAGAGAGCTCTCTCAAGAGAAGTGGAAGAAGAAGCAAATAATAGATTAGAGAGTGAACGGAAACCATGGGTAAGTTTGTATCATATACTAACTCATGTAGAGACATAACCATGGCTAAGTGATAATGGTTAGGTTAATAAATATCTTAGGTAAAACAAAATTAAGTGAGCTAATTTCCATCTAATTTGGATTTACTTAAAATAAATAATCCTCACAATTATCATAAGCATGGTGTAAGTCTCACATACCCATGTTGCATGTGGCATCAAGCATGACACAAAAAGAAAACACAATTAACATATATCACATATATATTAAGTGTGCACATGTGAGAAAAAGAAATGCTTAAGTGAGCTAATTTTAGTTAATGAAAATTAATATATCAAATATATAATTATACATTAAATCATTAAATCAATACTTGATTTAATAATCCGATTATATCTCATATGACCGACTAATATTATTTGCATCAACTTATCGAATAAACACTTGATTCGATAACCCAGCTATATCTCATATAACCGACCGATATATTATATCGCGAGAATAGAATACGGTATCACATACTCGCATTAATCTCGGTCCCGCACATATCACATATGTGCTCCTACTTCGTTTTGCCTGAGCCAGTGAAACATCTGTGTAGGACTCTAAAGACTCGTCAATACGCCGACAGTAGGTGATGATCATATCAAGCACCTACAAGCCGTCAACGGTACTAGCTGGAAGTAACGGCTAACCGAGTATTGAGCGATCAAAAGATCAAGAAGCAAGCCTACTCTTACTCCTGCAAAAGCCTGTCAGTAACACTACCGTACAGTCCGGTCTTTTCGTCTGATATGTCGCATATCTAGTCTAGGGGTGGTCAACGTCAGACCCCAGTAACCGATAATTCGTGCCGATGTAAGGCCATAACGGGTCGAGAAACTACTGATAACACTTATCAGTAAATCTCCGTATCAGCCCTGGCGAGGGACTTGTCATTATGGCCAATCGAGCACAGCGCAACATCAACCCCCAATACCGAGAGAGACGAATCCCCTCCTATCGCTCATTGCATTCATGTGATTCGGGACTGTACCTAAAAGCCACCGTTTTCACGTTCTCTTGAACGTGGTAAGGTGAAAATCAAAGCACAGTGGGAATCACAGAAAGCTCTATGACGATCTCGGGTTTACAAACTAACCTGTACCAGTGTCACCAAAGAACGGCAATCTGATGATAGGTATAATACCAGCTAGGAGTTCTCGGCGAGTCCTTTCAGTGTACCCAGTCTCCACTAACCACCCGTATACCATCTTTGATGTCAAGAACCGATGGATGTAGGATCATCCATCGCCCATCATATGGGTCAAGATAGGTATACGCTAGCCTACTCTGGAATATCGATGCCCTGTCTCGATACACCCTCGACTAGGAACAATGATAGGGTGTAATTATGGACTACCCTTGGCCCCACGAGTATGATCTCCATCATAGTCCTGGTAGTCAAGTACACATCCTAAAAGCTTTATCAACATGTGAGAGCAAGACAACATCACTTATACAAGTCAACATGTTAAGACAAAGAGCAACCAGATAGCATATTATCATGTCGAGCAAGAAAGTCCTCTCTCTCTATATATCCAAGCATCCACTATAATATACATCACATGTACAATAATGGCCTCTAGGGCATACATATAACTAACAATCTCCCACTTCCACTAAGGCCAGTTGTTGTAGTATCTCATACCCAACATCCCGAAGAGTCTCTCAAATTGTATCTGGGGTATGGCCTTTGTGATTGGATGCGCCGTGTTTTCCTTCGTGTCAACTCTCCTGACCTCGATCTCCCGGCGATCAACTATCTCCCGGATCAGGTGATACCGCCTCAGAATATGCCTGGATTGCTGGTAGGACCTAGGTTCCTTGGACATGTCCATTGCTCCATTGTCATCGCAATACAAAAGTATTGGATGCTCAATGGATGTAACCACTCTAAGTTCATTTATGAACTTCTTCATCCAGACAGCCTTTTTTGCAGCATCGTTGGCAGCGATGTATTCAGCCTCCATCATCGAGTTTGCCACGGTTTCCTGTTTGGAACTCTTCTAACAAACCGCCCCTCCATTATGGGTAAAAACAAATCCCGAGACGCACTTAGAGTCTTCCTTATCACTTTGCAAGATCGAATCGGTAAAGGACTCCACTTGGAGTTCTCCGTTACCATACACCAAGAACATCTCTTTAGTCCTTCTCAAGTACTTGAGAATGTTCTTCACAGCTGTCCAGTGACTCTCTCCTGGATCTTCTTGATACCTACTCACTACATTTAGTGAATATGCTACATCGGGTCTGGTACATAAAATCGCATACATGATAGAGCCTACTGCCGAAGAATAGGGTATCCCTTGCATGGGAGCTCTCTCCAAATCATTCTTGGGAGACATCTCTTTGGAGAGAGCGAGTCCTGTAATCATGGGCAAATTTCCACGCTCGGATTCTTCCATACTAAAACTCTTTAGTATGGTGTCAATGTACCTGGATTGGGACAATCCCAGTATCCGTTAAGATCTATCTCTATAGATCTTAATCCCTAAGATGTAGGAGGCATCAACTAGATCTTTCATTGAGAATCTATGTGATAAGAAGAGCATGACCGAGTGCAGCATAGGAACATCATTTCCTATCAAGAGTATGTCATCCACGTACAATACAAGGAAGACAACCTTACTCTCTGCCACCTTCTTGTATATACAAGGTTCATCTACATTTTTGATGAAGTAAAACTCTTTGACTACCACATCAAAACAGATGTTCCAACTACGCGATGCCTGTTTTAACTCGTAGATGGATTTAAGAAGCTTGCACACCTTTCCGATGCTCCCACTGGCCACGGAGCCCTCTGGCTGAGCATGTACACGCACTCTTCTAAATAACCATTTAGAAAAGCGGTCTTAATATACATTTGCCAGATTTCGTAGTCATGGTATGCAGCAATGGCAAGTAGGACCCGGATGGACTTAAGCATAGCCACTGTAGAAAAGGTTTCATCATAGTCCACACCTGGTCGTTGACGAAAACCTTTTGCAACAAGTCTAGCTTTGAAAGTCTCAACTTTTCCTTCTACACCAAGTTTCTTCTTAAAGATCCATTTGCCCCCGATGGGTTTTACCCCTTCAGGATCAACTTCCAAAGTCCATACTTTGTTGGCGTACAGGGATTCCATCTCAGATCTCATTGCATCCAGCCATTTCACAGAGTCCCCACTCGTGATGGCCTGCTCGAAGCTAGTTAGGTCATGATCTACCATGATACAATCCTCGCTCCCACCGTCTACGAGAAAACCGTAGTATCTCTCAGGTGGATGAGGAACCCTACTAGATCGGCGGAGAGGCTGAGGTTCGTTGGGAACTACTAAATCCTCTGGTTCCAATAAATCATCAGTTGTAGTTTGTGCCGCTGGAACTTCTTCCAGCTCTACCTCTTCGCCACTAATTTCTTTTACAAGAAATTCCTTTTCTAAAAAGGTGGCGTATTGAGAAACAAACACCTTTTGTTCCTCAGCGTGATAGAAAATATATCCATAGGAATCCTTTGGATATCCCACAAACATAGATTGAACTGATCTTGCCTCGAGCCAGTCCGGATTTTGCTTTTTAACATAGGCCGGACAACCCCATATGTTAACTCGTTTAAGAGACGGTCTCTTCCCATTCCATATCTCATATGGAGTGGTAGCCACCGATTTGGTTGGAACACTATTCAATAGCTATGCGGCTGTCTCCAGCGCATAACCCCAGAAGGAAATAGGTAACTCAGCAGTGCACATCATAGAGCGCACCATATCCAATAGGGTGCGATTCCTCCGATCCGATACACCGTTGTGCTGTGGTGTATACGGAGGAGTAAGCCGAGAGAGAATCCCATTCTCTTTTAGATAGTCACGGAATTCCGTGCTCAAGTATTCTCCTCCCCAATCGGATCGCAGGATTTTAATACTTTTACCCGTCTGTTTCTCGACTTCAGGCTTATATTCTTTGAATTTCTCAAAAGCTTCAGACTTGTGTTTCATCAGGAACACATGTCCGTATCTTGAGAGATCGTCAGTGAATGTAATGAAGTACGAGAAACCATTCCTAGCATGTATAGACATAGGACCGCATACATCACTATATATCAGTCCCAAGAGTTCCGTAACTCTTTCTCTGTGTCCACTAAATGGAGTTTTGGTCATTTTGCCTTTGAGACATGACTGGAAAGTGTCATAAGATGAAAATTCGAACGGATTCAAATATCCATCCTTATGTAACTTACCTAGTCCTATCGCATTGATATGACCTAGTCTACAATACCACAAGAAGGATTCGTTCATTTCTGAACTCTTCCTCTTGTGTGTGTTTGTACGTTAAGAACTGTGGTTTGATTTAGAATGTATATGCCATTATTTAAGGAGCCTGATCCAATCAACTTTTGATTCAGGAAAATGTTCATGACATTATTCTGTACTACAAAATTATATGCTTCTTTACTTAATAAAGAAACTGATATAAGATTGCATATCAGGGTCGGTATGTAATAGCATTCGTTCAGAATCAATATATTACCATTTGGTAATACAAGGTGACATTCGCCAACTGCTTTGGCTACAACATTTGCACCATTCCTTACAAGTACGGAATGATCACCTACTCCCAGTTCTCTACCTTTCCATAGCCAATGTAATATATTACATATGTGGGATCTTGATCCAGTATCTAATACCAAGGACGTAGAGTGTATTGAGAAACAGTTCTGGGTGACTAACACACCCGAAGAAGATGCATCAACATGCTCATTCTTCATTTAGGTGGCGTGGGAAACCGGATATTTTCCTATTTCCTGCTCGGACTTATAAAAATTATAAGTTGGAGCGGAACCAATGTTCCCTTGCTCAGCATAACAAGCGGGTTCGGTCAATACATCCATATTATTATCTTGATTAAGGCCTGACATGGTCGCTACCTGGAGAGAGAGAGAGAAGAAAACACTTAGCGTATGCTCTTGCAAAGATCAGATTGGTTATTTATCTTATCTAATCGATGTCTCTCACTGCTATTATCAAATTTTCCTTCAAACCTTAAAAAGAAAATTTAGCCAGGATTAATTGCATTCTACAACTTCGCTAACCGTTCAGCAAGGCCAGTGCCGGTACTTCTGAGGGAGGTTCCCCGTGCTTTCGCACGTACCTAATTAAAATAAACCTCATTTTCTTAGAGACGTAGCCCCGTTGACACCTTTCTAGACACCTAATGAGTTAGCTAATTGTAAAGTGCAAAACTCTCCTGGGTGCAACTTTTGCTCAAAGTGGGATCGGGATCCTACTATCACATAGAAGGTATGGAATCTCATTGAAAATTTCAACACTTGAAATTCCCGATAATACTTCTACCCCTAGTGACTCATGACCTTAACTATGGTCAACAAATCATAAGGACTAGTCAAGTTCTACCCTTCATTTCTTGATTAATTAGACCCACCCACATGACCCTTAACTATGGTCAACAAAGTCACAAGACTGTCCTAATTAATCGCATCATATACTATTTAGGAAGACATCACTTAGCTACCGTACACTGCGTCTTAACTATGGTCAACAAACGCAGCATGAATACTAAGTACTCAACTTCCTAAAATGACGGAGGGTTACGAAAAGTTTTTAAGAAAACCTTTTGCGGAATGATCTTGATATCGTTGTAGAAACAAGTGATTTTTGAAAAGGAGTGTTTTGAGGCTTTTTACTAGTTTTGCTAAAGAGGTCACTCACTGTAACGTTTCTAAAATCGTTATATGAATTTTTCCGTTTTAGGGTAAAATAGTCAGTGTTTTCCGTTTTAACCCGATTGTGATCAAAGCTCTGTACAGACTTGACTGCGCCTAGTTGAACTAGAATAGTGCTAGTGCGCGGAATTTGGGGGTCAATTGGAAGATTTGGTTCACATAGAATTTTTCCCTAATTAAAATATTTTTTTAATGTGTTAATTATGCACTTAATTAGTGGTAATTACAATTTTGATTTGGGTTAATTACTTCTAATGTGAATCTATGCTAAACTAATCACTAGAATTATGCTTAAACCTTTCTTGCCAAAAGATCTAGATATTTTAGATTTAAATGAAAAATTTTAAAAAGAAAATAAAGAAAAGGTGGCATTTTAGCATTTATTAGCATTTATTGTTGTTTTTCTCTAGATTTTTCCACACACTTCACAAAACACCCCCACTCCTTTGCCTTGGCCGAAACCCTAGCACTTGCTGCCCTTCTCTCTCCTTGCCTCATTTTCACTCCAAAAGCTTCAAAAAAAATCTTCAAAAATCAAGAAATATCCACACAAACTCACAAACAAATCATTACCCATTTTTCCGTAAGCCAAAACTAGCATAGATCTTCACTAAAGACAACATTTTGGAGGCTAAAATTTGGTTTTTTCCTAGTTGCAAGTTTGTGTTCTTGTGGAGGTATAATCCTAACCCTAATCCTTATTTGTTGTTTAAATCTTAAAGCTTGCTTATTTAAGTGTTTAATATAGCTTTAAAGTTCATGTTTTGCTAATTCATGTTAATTATTATGAAATCAAGTTAGGGTTTGAATTGTTAAAGTGGTTAATCTTGATGTGTAGACTTGGAAAAGTTAAGCAAAAGGTGAATGATATTTGTTATTTTTCCTAATTGTCATTTAAGCTTAATCGCAAACTAGGTTTTTCTAAATCATTTTTGGGTAAGATTAAAATTATGGAATTGATTTGGATCACTAAATTAACCTACTTTGTGTTGTTGGAAAGGGATAAAATTGTTAAATTTCTAGACTTGTGCTAAATTTTCGATAAAGTTGCTTACTAGGTTTACGGCAAAATTTGACGTGAGTTTTAATGGAAGTGGAAATGACGTGAATATTACTATATACGATAATTATTGTGTTGTAAATGAGTATTGGTGCTATTGGGTTTTTGGCGTAGCGGTTTTCATGTATAGCGACCCAATTTAGGGTTTTGGCTATGTTTTCCGGTATTTGGATTCTTGGTTTTGAGTTATGGTATTGTATTTGGTCGTCGGACGTTTTTACGTCAATGACGAGAGTTTTTTGGTTTTTTTGCATGCGCAGGCTATAGGTTCTAACCTATGAGCGCAACGCGTGCCGTTTTTGGATTTCGGAATTTGATGTTAATAGCTTTGCGAATTTCTATTGATTGTAGGTACCTTCGCATGGATTCCGTGACGACGAAGCGCATCGACTACGGCTAAGCAAGGAGTCTAGCAGGTGAGTAGATTTATATCTACGGGGGAAGTCGGGTGGATGGTGTATAGCACCCCCGCAAACATTGATATGGAAGATCGTTTGAGTATTATATCCTGATAAATGATATGCGACTGACATGATTATAGGATTTGTAAAAGATATTATGATAGAAGTGGACACTAGTGAACACATTGACTTAGGAGAAAATGAAATGATAAGTGAATCATGATAAGTATGATTTAAAAGAGAACAAGTGTGACGTTTATTTACTGTGATGCGAGAAATTAATGTGATGAACGAGTATACAATGTGATAAGATGACTTAGTGTGATATGTCGTTATGTGGACACGAGTCGATATGAGATTGTTGATAGCTTTGTAGGTCCCCTGATACGAGATTGACGTGGATGTGACCTGAGAGATAGGTATATATATATTTATGGATAATGATTGCATAATGAGTGATATGCCGTACGAGACTTAGATCTGTACCCCGATGTTATATAGGTTGATAGAATCCCTATTTGTTAATGCCACCGTACGAGGAGTTACTGTACACGATGAGTTTTACCTTTTTTTTATCCATACCATTGATTAGAGGATGCCGTACGATGGATGGTACCGTACGTGGTGTTGTGAGACTGGATGCCGATTGATAGATTCACCGACTCGGCCTTGTTGATATGTATACCTTATAGCATTTGATTCACTATATGCATTATGCTGCATTCATGCTATTCTCATTGCATTTCTTATACCTGTGGTAGTACACCTACACCATTATCGATGATGCGTATATTACATTTACACAGATTGCCGGCTCACACACCTCATCATCGATAATTGCTACGTCACTTGCACAGTAGAATTGCTACATCATGCTATGATATATTGCCAAGTTCACATCACTATTCTAGGTTGCATGATATACTGACATGTACGCCCACATACTTTGCTACAGCTACATTTGCATCATGAATACATACTGACATGTACACCCACATATCTTGCTATAGTTGCATATACCCCTAATTCGTATTGTATTGACATGTGATATTGAGACGTTGATTATTGTGCTATTGCGTTTATAAAATGCATCATACATACTTGCTTACATGTAGATATTATACATTGCTACAGTTATATGTACACCTCATATGATGCTGCACTTGTTTTCGGAGGATTTGGGAACCGCATGATATCTTTTAAAGTTGGATTCTTTTAAAAGAGCGGTTTTCCCTTTATATGTTCATATTGCTGTTTTATGTTGCATATATCAGTTTTCATGGATTTACGCATTGAGATATGGATTTCATGTGATTTGTGGATTTGAGAACCGTAGGGGTATTTCACGAAACTATTTATTGTTTGAAAACCCGGTTTCTCTTGATATGATATTTCAGTGCGACCACCATGGGATTTCTCTATTCATAGATTTGTGATATATACCCGATGCGAGGAGTTGGAGTGGGCCGTGTGTAGGTACATGGTGGAGCCCGGTACGGTTCCCCTCGGCAAGAAGTTCGCAGATGATGGCGATGAGCCAGGAAGGTGGGCAAGTACCTACCGGTGATTGTATTTGGACTCGGCGGTTATCGTGGGGATACCGACCGAAGTGACGTACGGACATGCCATCAGGGTCAGTAGTGGTGACGACGCCTGAGACATGAGGATTTACGTGTCGATGCTAGACACGGGTTTCATGATGTTTTCGAGTGTCGATCTGGACACTCCGGTTACATGATTTTGTTGTGTCGCGAGGGACTCACGTTGATTTATATCCTCATTCTACCTGCATATGCTTTTATGATATTTACATGCAGGAGTTGTTGTGTCAGTGGGTGACCCGTAGACGAGATCCACTGAAAACATGCATTGATTATATTGTGGACGAAATCCACTTCATACTTGCATTGATTATATTGTTGGACGAGATCCACTGCATACATGCATTGATTATATTGTTGGACGAGATCCACCTGCATACATGCTTTGATTATATTGTTGGATGATATCCACTTGCTGATGGCAGTTTTTTATGTGTTGGCACATATGCAGATACGGTAACCCTAGATATCATAGTATTACCTTTATGATATAGTTGACCTAGGAATCGTTGTTTATTTCGATTTCTACCTGGTGATGTTTTTCTACTCACGAGTTGGCAACTCAACCCCGTTGTGCCACAGTTCTTGCAGGTTGTCCGCATGGATCAGTTGCGGCATCGTTGGCACACAGTTGTTTTAGGGTGACTTGCTTGTGGTAGGTAGTACATGTTGGATCCTGCCCCTCTTGTATTCTTTATTCATATTGTATCTAGTCACTCCATCAATTCAGAAACTAGTAAGTGTATATGTTGCTGACTTAGAAGACTTGTAGTTGCAAGACTTGAGTGATGGGTTTTATGTTCCCTTTTGGGGTTGATTGCTTGCATTACTTTATTTCCTTGTATGGATCTTCGCTGTTGGGCGTCGTATACTTGTTATTTATACTTGTGGTGGTTGTTTCCGCCGTTGGCCGTGATTTGATCTCGTTTGGGGATGCTTTATATTATTCTGTATTTTACCCGTTTTCGGGGTTAGTTTTTACAAAGGAGGTGCTGCCCAATTTTTTTCAAAAGACAAAACATGATTCATTTTATCTTTATTTCTTAAAATAATTTAGATTTCCGGGTTTCTGCTTACTTGAATTATGTTATGCCTGTAGACGTCGCGTGATTTAAGTCCTGGTCGCGATCTAATATTTTGGGTCGTGACAAAGTTGGTATCAGAGCGCTAGGTTTAACCTTGGTTCGAGTCTAGGTTTGACTATTTGGAGTCTAGGGCGTATATATTTTGGAACCTAGGCTTGACCTTACGGAACTTAGAATTGAACAAGGGGGTGTTAGACCCGAACTTTCGTTTCATAGGCTGACCCTGATTGATGGAGTAGGTAGCTTGAGTAGAGCGACGTACCGTACGTATATTCCGCGGCATATTTACGATACGATACTCCACTTAAGAAACCTTAGGATGTACATATCTTGAGACTGATGATTCTCTTTATTTTCCTTGATTATACATCCATTTGAGATCCTTGATTCTATTCGTTTACATGATCATACTCACTGATTCCGTTCCTTCATATGATCATATATTCTTTCTGGATCTGTTGTTTCATTTCATCACTTGATCTTTTTTTCTTCGATACTTGCTTGAGGTTCCTGTCAGCATGGTTTAAGCGTAGTTTGAGCTGCTGCTGGTGATGCGGTCAGGGAGAGCTCATCATGGACGAGGACTGACCATCATGTTTTCTGGTGACATGGGAACTTATCGATGTAGTGTTGTGTTGAGATCTCTCGTTTTAGACGAGTGTGCGGCTTTGTACCGGATGATCGGGCCATTGTTGGTGGCTTCCTGCTGTGAGAGGACTGTTGACAAAACGAGAATGAGCACCAAAAATGACATACCTTAGAGATTTATGATGTGATCGACCTTGCAGACAGATGACCCAGCTGTTGCTGAGATTTATGTGATGCCGCTTCCAGAGCATACGAGCTGAGATCGCCGGAGCTTTTAGGCAGAGAGGCGACAGGTGATAGCTAGTCTATCTTGAGTTGAGAGACGGAGGTGATTCGTCAGATTTGATGCGCCAACGCAGGCCCTGTTGATTCGAAGATTTCCAGTGTGGAAAGTCTTACTCAGATCTAGAGTAGATCGATCCATAGATGACGTTGTTCGTCGGATGTTCAGATGTGAGATCGGTAAGCTGACCAGTTTCAAATAGAAGGACCTCATCTAGATGTGTTGTGAGTTGATCGAGAAATGGATGAGCATTGAGTATTCCTCAGATGGTTGGGACGAGTTCCCGAGGACGTGTTCTGCTAGATATCTTCTACAGAGTAATGAAGATACCGAGTTTGTGATTTCGAGTCCGTGCGAGAGATTCCGGATTGATTGTCGCCGAGAACCACTGCAGTACGCGGATAGCATGACATGATGTCAAAGTGGACGATAATAAGGACGAGTGGAACAAGCCGTTCATGCATGATGCTGACGAACTATTGTTACTCTCCGTTGAGATTAGAGATCTGATATGTATACAGAGGCGTTGGGATACAGCCAGTTACCGAGAAAATGCTTTGCTGAGAACGCAGATGTCCAGAAAGAGAGAAAAGATTTGTAAGTGTACCAGCCTCCGTACTGTTCAGTATAGGAGAGATCGGAAGAGACCTTGAGCCAGTTCCTTCCAGGATACTGCTGCGATGAGATTGCACCGAGGATCAGTTGTGTCACGTGTATTCAGAGGGCTAGTGGCCGACGCCAGTGACGTGCTGCTTTATGAGTGATCATACTAATTGGCCGAGAGTTGACATGAGGAGTGCCAGAGCGGAATCGTTCACGTTAGCACACCTGACCGAGAAGATGAGCCGATAGAGTGCGAGATTTGTAACCCACAGGAAAATGAGGACCCAGAGACAGAAGACGCCAGACTGTGAGCAGGAGGCAAGCGGATGTTCTTGCTCTTCCAGTTTCGGCGCACCGATTTTTTTCGACATTGTAGGAGGTTTACCTCAATGTCATTTGTTTTGATTTGCATTTGTGATCCTAGTATCATGCTTATAGCGCTTGGATTTGAGTTTTGATGATTGAGATTCAAGATATTGTTTCGTGCACCATGGTTGCACCTACTGGGTATTTACATTTTTGTGCATAGTTATTGCACTTGATATATTTTATACACCGTGGTGTTGATGTCGATTTTGTACCTTAGCTGCACATGTTTTTGATTTCCAGGATTTCCTGCACAGGATTTGATATTTCGTGCAGTAGATGCACAGGATTTGATATTTCGTGCACTAGATGCACAAGATTTGATATTTCATGCAGTGGATGAACATGATTTGATATTTCCTGCACTAGGTGCACAGGATTTGATATTTCGTGCAGTGGATGCACAGGATTTGATATTTCGTATTTCGTGCACTAGATGCACAGGATTTGATATTTCGTGCAGTGGATGCACAGGATTTGATATTTCATGCACTAGATGCTTTTTACGAACCCAACGCGCTTGGGTTAGATTTTTGCGCATATTAGGCGCTTGGTATTGGATTTTGTGCGCATCAGATGCACTTGAGTGAGATTTTTAGTCGTGCATGTTGGATGCCCTTGATATAGATTTTATTCGTGCATGTGGGATGCACTTGATTTCGATTTTTATTCGTGCATGTGGGATGCACTTGATTTCGATTATTATTCGTGGATGTGGGATGCACTTGATTTCGATTTCGTTTGTGGATGACAGATGCACTTGATTTGGACTTTCGCGTACGTTTGGCGTGTGATATGATTTTGTGCACACCTGATGCACTCGATTGGGGTTTTAGTTCGTGCATGTTAGTTGCACTGGATTGAGATTTTTGGGTACTTTTGATGCACTAGTTGTTATTGTCGTGCACGCCAGTTGCATTAGACAGAAGCTTTCATGCACACCCGTTGCACTTAGTCTTACTTTTGTGCAAATTGTGGCACCTGTACTAGGATTTGATTTCCGTGCACACCAGACGCACGTGATTGTTGGATTCGCCTTTTGAGGCTGATATTGCTTTTGAGCACTTTGTTTTCATGATGAGGCCCGATACATTGTAGTACCCTTGCAGGACTGATCCGAGGACAATACCTGTGTACTTTGCATGCTTAAAAAGTTACCAAGAGGTCTTTCAAAAAGGAGCTATAGTCTCTCTATTTCTTACGTATCTGCGAGTGGCACGGGCATTTACAAAAGAAAACCTTTTGGGATATTTTAAAAAGGACGGAACGTATATTTTGAGCAAAACTTATACGAAAGTATATTATTACTTTACAAATGAGCGTCCGTCATTTGTGCCGTGAGTTACACATCACACGGCGATTCAGAAAAAGATTCTGCCTATGTTATTTCAATTTTTGGAGATTTTTCAAAAAGGATGTGTACTATATACATATTATAGCAGTTGCTTAGTGTATATTGGATTTCAGTAGTGGATTTCGAGATCTGTATCTCCTTTGTAACTCTAATGATATGCGTGCGAGTCCGATGATTTGCGTGACGCTTGACGGAGTTCGGTTTTGAGTTTTCATTCACGGCTTCAGGCGCATGCGACGCGCTATGTTATTTCTGTTGCTTCTGTGATTTCAGATCCCTGTTGATTGACTTGGATTTTGAAATGTTTTAGTATTGCAGGTTTGAATTTAAATTCGGTGACCGAATTTCTTTAAGAGGGGAAGATTGTAACGTTTCTGAAATCGTTATATGAATTTTTCCGTTTTAGGGTAAAATAGTCGGTGTTTTCCGTTTTAACCCGACTGTGATCAAACCTCTGTACAGACTTGACTGCACCTAGTTTAACTAGAATAGTTCAAGTGCGCGGACTTTGGGGGTTAATTGGAAGTTTTGGTTCACATAGAATTTTTCCCTAATTAAAATATTATTTTAATGTGTTAATTATGCACTTAATTAGTGGTAATTACAATTTTCGTTTGGTTTAATTACTTCTAATGTGAATCTATGCTAAACTAATCAATAGAATTATGCTTAAACCAATCAATAGAATTATGCTTAAACCTTTCTTGCCAAATGATCTAGATATTTTAGATTTAAATGGAAAATTTAAAAAGAAAAGAAAAGAAAAGGTGGCATTTTAGCATTTATTGTTGTTTT
Organism: Agapanthus africanus; assembly: GCA_030015575.1. Lineage (NCBI taxonomy): Eukaryota > Viridiplantae > Streptophyta > Magnoliopsida > Asparagales > Amaryllidaceae > Agapanthus > Agapanthus africanus. The sequence continues at coordinate 268,002,521 of JASDDO010000031.1, read as the reverse complement.
TCTCTATATTTTTCCACACACTTCACAAAACACCCCCACTCCTTTGCCTTGGCCGAAACCCTAGCCCTTGCTTCCCTTCTCTCTCCTTGCCTCATTTTCACTCCAAAAGCTTAAAAAAAATTCATCAAAAATCAAGAAATATTCACACAAACTGACAAAAAAATCATTGCCCATTTTTCCTTAAGCCTAAACTAGCATAGATCTTCACTAAAGACATCATTTCGGAGGCTAAAGTTAAGGTTTTTCCTAGTTGCAAGTTTGTGTTCTTGATGAGGTATAATCCTAACCCTAATCCTTATTTCTTGTTTAAATCTTAAAGCTTGCTTATTTAAGTGTTTAATATAGCTTTAATGTAATAACCCATGTATTATCCGGTATACCCATTTATACCAGATAAGCATAGGGACCCACTATAAAACAATGGGGAATCTTCGGAATACATTCCGAAAGAGTACAGATCTGTACTATAAATGGAATGATACCGCTCTTCAATACAGAGGCGCTTTTTAAGTGAACAGGCACTACAGGAGTTTGAGAACTCCGTAGTTAAACGTGCTCGGACCAGGGAAGTCCTGGGATGGGTGACCTCCTGGGAAGTGGCCCCTGGTCGGGTCCAGTTCGCCCCGAAGGACAAAATCGTGCGGCTACGGTCAGAGCGGACAATACTCTCTGTATTGGGGGTGGGTCGTGACAGAATGGTATCAGAGCTGGTTCCACAAGAGTAGGTCTGTGGTTCGAAGACGAACCATTGTTCTAAGTGGGGGAGAATGTAATACCCCATGTATTATCCGGTATACCCATTTATACCAGATAATCATGGGGACCCACTGTAAAACAATGGGGAATCGTCAGAATACATTCCGAAAGAGGACAGATCTGTACTATAAATGGAATGATACCGTACTTCAATACAGAGGCGCCTTTTAAGTGAACTGGCACTACAGGAGTTTGAGAACTCCGTAGTTAAGAGTGCTCGGACCAGGGAAGTCCTGGGATGGGTGACCTCCTGGAAAGTGTCCCCTGGTCGGGTCCAGTTCGCCACGAAAGACAAAACCGTGCGGCTACGGTCAGAGCGGACAATATTCTCTGTATTGGGGCCGGGTCGTGACATTTAAAGTTCATGTTTTGCTAATTCATGTTAATTATTATGAAATCAAGTTAGGGTTTGAATTGTTAAAGTGGTTAATCTTGATGCGTAGACTTGGAAAAGTTAAGCAAATGGTGAGAATGATATTTTTTATTTTTCCAAATTGTCATTTAAGCTTAATCGCAAACTAGGTTTTTCTAAATCATTTTTGGGTAAGATTAAAATTATGGAATTGATTTGGATCACTAAATTAAGCTACTTTGTGTTGTTGGAAAGGGCTAGAATTGTTAAATTTCTAGACTTGTGCTAAATTTTCGATAAGGTTGCTTACTAGGTTTTCGGCAAAATTTGACGTGAGTTTTAATGGAAGTGGAGATGACGTGAATATTACTATATACGATAATTATTGTGTTGTAAATGAGTATTGGTACTATTGGGTTTTTGGCATAGCGGTTTTCATGTATAGCGAACCAATTTAGGGTTTTGGCTATGTTTTCCTGTATTTGGATTCTTGGTTTTGAGTTAAGGTATTATATTTGGTCGTTAGACGTTTTTACGTCAACGACGAGGGTTATTTGGTTGTTTTGCATGCGCAGGCTATAGGTTCTAACCTATGAGCGCACCGCGTGCCGTTTTTGTATTTCAGAATTTGATGTTAATAGCTTTGTGAATTCCTATTGATTGTAGGTACCTTCGCAAAGATTCCGTGACGACGAAGCGCCTCGACTACGGCTAAGAGAGGTGTTTAGCGGGTGAGTAGATTTATATCTACGGGGGAAGTCGGGTGGATGGTGTATAGCACCCCCACAAATATTGATATGGAAGATCGTTTGAATATTATATCCTGATTAATTATATGCGACTGACATGATTATTGGTTTTGCAAAAGATATTATGATAGAAGTGGACACTAGTGAACACATTGACTTAGGAGAAAATGAAATGATAAGTGAATCATGATAAGTACGATTTAAAAGAGAACAAGTGTGACGTTTATTTAATGTGATGCGAGATATTAATGTGATGAACGAGTATACGATGTGATATGATGACTTAGTGTGATATGTCGTTATATGGACACGAGTCGATATGAGATTGTTGATACCTTTGTAGGTCCCCTGATACGAGATTGACGTGGATGTGACCTGAGAGATAGGTATATATATTTATGGATAATGATTGCATAATGAGTGATATTCCGCACGAGACTTAGATCCGTACCCCGATGTTGTATAGGTTGATAGAATCCCTATTTGTTAATGTCGCCGTACGAGGAGTTACTGTAGGCGATGAGTTTTACCTTTTGTTTTATTCATACCTTTGATTAGAGGATGCGATGGTACCGTACGTGGTGTTGTGAGACTGGATGTCGATTGATAGATTCACCGACTCGGTCTTGTTGATATGTATACCTTATAGCATTTGATTCACTATATGCATTAAGCTACATTCATGCTATTCTCATTGCATTTCTTATACCTGTGCTAGTACTGAAAGGTTCCTAGGCACTCTAGTAAGGTCTCACAAGGCATCGGACATGCCAATTTAAAATTTTTGGTGCCGAGAAACCCTAGACTACGGATCTTTAGACTAGATGTTTTAGGCGAAACGGAAAACTAGTTAACTATTTAACTATAGGTTAGATGCTACAACCTTTGTAGATCCGGATTTCCACCTCCTTAGCTCCACGTGATCATGCCCTCGCTGTCCATCACGAACCCTCGACTCATTCGTCGGCTTCATCGGAATAATGTGCGGAATAGGTCGTCGGCTTTGTGTCAAAGACGATCTACGTCGAGGTTGCACTAGTTCAAGCTCCGACTTCACAAACTTGTGAAACTTATGAAGTAAACACCCAACACAACTTGGCAAGAGGTAGAGGGTGAAGAAATAGGAGGTGGGAACACTTTAGATTTGGATTTCACTCACTTTTGCTCATGTTGCCATTGATGAAAACTAGTTTTCTCTCTTCAAGAAGAAGGAGATCAAGAAGAAAGAATATGATAAGTATTATCAAAAAGAATAATAAAAAACAAATACTTATCATGTTCTAACCTAGGTTAAGTGTAGAGAATAAACCATGGTCTCTTAAGAGGGTTAGGGTTAAGCATGAAGATAAGGATGGTTACAAAAGTCAAAGCTTCATGAAGCTTCAACTTAAAACAAAAAGAGCCACCATTCTCATCATAATTCTTTTCAAACAAATAAATAAATAAATAGATGAAAATGCAAAACCCTAATCAACTTTTAACCATGGTTTAATTCTTTATACTTAACAACAAGATCATGTATCATCAAACATGATACAAAAATGTGTACAAAAGTATATCACATATACAATGTGCATCAAGTGAGAAAAATCCGTTTAAAGTGAACCAATACTAGTTAATGCAAAGTAATATATCAAATATATAATTATACATTAAATCATTAAATCAACACTTGATTCAATGATCCGGTCATGTCGCACATAACCGACTAGTATTAAATGCATCGATTTATCGAATCAATGATTCGATAACTAGGTCATATCGAATATAACCAATCGAAACATATATCGCGAGAATGAAATGCGGTATCACATACACACATCATTCTCGGTCCTGCACATATCTCATATGCGCTCCTATTTCGTTTCGCTTGAGCTAGGAAACCTCTGTGTAGGACTCTAAAGACTCGTCAATACGCCGGTAGCAGATGATGATCATATCAAGCACCCACAAGCCGCAAGCGGTCTGCTAAACGTAACGGCCATCCGGGTATTGAGCGATCAGAAGATCGACGAGCTAGCCCGCTCACACTCCTGCGAATCCGACCAGTAACACTTACCGTACAGTCCGATCTGTTCTTCTGATACGTCGCATATCAAGTCTAGGGGTGGTATACGTCAGACCCCAATAACCGATAAGTCGTGCCGATGTGAGGCTCGTAACGGGTCCAGAAACTACTGGTAACACTTACCAGCAAATCTCTGATCAGCCCTGGCCAGGGACTTCCCTGCTACGGCCAATCGAGCACAGCGCAACATCAACCCCCAATACCGGGAGAGACGAAACCCCTCCTATCGCTCATTGCCTCCATGTGACTCGGGACTGTGCCCAAAGACCACCGTTTTGCACGCCCTTATGGACGTGGTAAGGTGGAGATCAAAGCACAGTGGGAATCACACAAGACTCCATGACGATCTCGGGTTTACAGACTATCCTGTACAAGTGTCACCTGAGAACTGCCATCTGACGTGAGGTATAATACCATCTGGGAGTTCTCGGCGAGTCCGTCCAGTGTACCCAGTCTCCACTGAGCACCCGTACACCATCTCTGATGTCAAACACCAATGGATATGGGATCATCCATCGCCCATCACATGGGTCGAGAAGCGTATACGCTAGTCTACACTGGTATATCGATGCCCCGTCTCGATACACCCACGACTAGGGACCTTGAAGGATGTACTTATGGACTACCATGTCCCCACTAGTATGATCCGCATCATAGTCCAGGTAGTCAAGTACACATCCTAAGGGCTTTACCAACATGTAACTATAAGACAGTATAAAGAGACAAGTGTACATGTTAAGATAAAGAGTAACCAGATAGCATACTATCATATCGAGCAAGAAAGTCATCTCTATATATGTCCAAGCATCCAATATAATATACAACATCTGTACAATACTGGCCTCTAGGGCATACATACAACTAACAAGTACACCTACACCATTATTGATGATGCGTATATTACACTTACACAGATTGCCGGCTCACACACTTCATCATCGATAATTGCTATGTCACTTACATTGTAGAATTGCTACATCATGATATGATATATTGCCAAGTTCACATCACTATGCTAGGTTGCATGATATACTGACATGTACACCTACATACTTTGCTACAGTTACATTTACATCATGCATACATACTGACATGTACACCCACATATCTTGCTATAGTTGCATATACCCGTAAGTGGTATTGTATTGACATTTGATATTGAGGCGTTGATTATTGTGTTATTGCGCTTATGGAATGCATCATACATACTTTCTTACATGTAGATACTATACATTGCTACAGTTACATGTACACCTCATATGATGCTGCACTTGTTTTCGCAGGATTTGGGAACCGCATGATATATTTTAAAGATGGATTCATTTAAATGAGCGGTTTTCCCTTTATATGTTCATATTGCTGTTTTAAGTTGCATATATAAGTTTTAATGGATTTACGCATTGAGATTTGGATTTCATGTGATTTATGGATTTGAGAACCGTGGGGGTATTTCACGAAACTTTTATTGTTTGAAAACCCGGTTTCTTTCGATATGATATTTCAGTGCGTCTACCATGAGATTTATTGGTTCTGAGATTTGTGATATATACCCGATGCGAGGAGTTAGGGTGGGCCGTGTGTGGGTACATGGTGGAGCCCGGTATGGTTCCCCTCGGTAAGAAGTTCGCAGATGATGGCGATGAGCCTGGAAGGTGGGCAAGTACCTACCGGTGATTGTATTTGGACTCGGCGGTTATCGTGGGGATACCGACCGGAGTGATCTACGGACATGGCATCAGGGTCAGTTGTGGTGACAGCGGCTAACACATGACGATTTACGTGTCGATGCAAGACACGGGTTTCATGATGTTTTCGAGTTTCGATGTGGACACTCCGGTTCCATGATTGTGTTGAGTCGCGAGGGACACATGTTGATTTATATCCTCATTCTACCTGTATATTCTTTTATTATATTTACATGCAGGAGTTGTTGTGTCAGTGGGTGACCCGTGGACGTGATCCATTCCATACATGCATTGATTATATTGTGGACGAGATCCACTACATACATGCATTGATTATTTTATTGGACGAGATCCACATCATACATGCATTGATTATATTGTTGGACGAGATCAACCTGCATACATACATTGATTATATTGTTGGATGATATCCACTTGCTGATAGGCAGTTATTTATGTGTTGGCACAAATGCAGATACGGTCACCCTAGATATCATAGTATTACCTTTATGATATAGTTAACCTAGGAATCTTTGTTTATTTCTATTTCTACTTGGTGATGTTTTTCTATTCACGAGTTGGCAACTCACCCCCGTTGTGCCACAGTTCTTGCAGGTTGTCCGCATGGATCAGTAGCGGCATCGCTGGCACACAGCTGTTTTCGGGTGACTTGCATGTGGTAGGTGGTACATGTTGGATCGTGCCCCTCTTGTATTCATTATTCATATTGTATCTCGTCACTTCATCAATTCAGAAACTAGTAAGTGTATATGTTGCAGACTTAGAAGACTTGTAGTTGCGAGACTTGAGCGATGGGTTTTATGTTCTCTTTTGGGATTGATGTCTTGCTTTACTTTATTTCCTTGTGTGGATCTTCGGCGTTGAGCGTCGTATACTTGTTATTTATACATGTGGTGGTTGTTTCCGCCGTTGGACGTGATTTGCTCCCATTTGCGGATGCTTTATATTATTCTGTGTTGTACCCGTTTTCGGGGTTAGTTTTTACAAAGGACGTGCTGCCCAATTTTTTTCAAAAGACAAAACATGATTCATTCTATCTTTATTTCTTAAAAAGGTTTAGATTTCTTGGTTTCAGCTTACTTGAATTACGTTACGCCTGTAGACGTCGTGTGATTTAAGTGATGGTCGCGAGCTAAGATTTTGGGTCGTGACACTCCCGGTGAAGGGATCTCGGCTCTTTTCTTATCGAATAAGGTGCAGGATATTTCACAAATACCGCTATGCAAAGCAAGAACTAAAAGAAGCAATCAAAAGACAAAACGCAGTGGGTTGTAGCATCTGCTAGTTCCGCTAAAGTGGTCACTCCCGGTGAAGGGATCTCGGCTTTTTCCTCATCGAATGAGGTGCCAGATATTCTACAAGTTATACCGTTATGCAAAGCAAAAACTAGAGCTAGCCTTTTTGAAAATATGATTCTACAACATCTTTTAGTTTTCTTTCTTTTTCATTAATCTCATTAACGAATTCCCATCATTTATGCTTCTTAAGTATCACAGAAGAAACGAAAATACGATGTACGCTTATGCCACCTTGTCACGACCCGAAATTGTCACGTGACGGCCCTTAAACTACTCAACGTCTACAGGCGTAACACAATTTAAGTAAGCCGAAAACCCAGCAATCTAAACCATCAAAAGTAGTAAGAAATATGAACACTGTTAAAACTTTTGAAATCTCAAAAGAAATTTTTTAAAGTCCAACTTTTCTTCCTTTAAAATTTTGGCAGCACCTCCTTTGTAAAACAAGCCCCCAAAAATGGGTACATTGTATATGTGTAGAGACTAAACTAGGGATAAGTATCATTTATTTTTCTATCATATAGCAACCATGATTAAGTGTAGAGACTAAACTAGGGTTAAGTTGAATGGTTAGGGTTAGGACATGAAGACAAAATGGTCACTTAGTCAAAGCTTCATGAAGCTTCAACAACAAAACAAATTAAGCCACCATTTCATTCTTGCCCAAAAAATGAATTAAGAGAATAAATAAATGAATAAGTAAAATGTAAACCCTGACCATTAACATAACCATGGTTTAATCATACACTCAAACTTTCATGTATCATCAAACATGATACAATCAAGTGCACAAAAATATATCACATATACAATGTGCACATCAAGTGAGAAAATCCTTTTTAAAGTGAACCAATACAAGTTAATGCAAAGTAATATATCAAATATATAATTTTTCATTAAATCATTAAATCAATACTTGATTTAACGATCCGGTCATATCGCATATTACCGACTAATATCCAATGTATCGGCTTATCGAATCAATCTTCGATTCGATAACTAGGTTATATCGCATACAACCAATCGATACATTCATCGCGAGAATAGAATACGGTATCACATACACGCATTATTCTCGGTCCCGCACATATCTCATATGCGCTCCTATTTCGTTTCGCTTGAGCCAGGAAACCTCTGTGTAGGACTCTAAAGACTCGTCAATACGCCGGCAGCAGGTGATGATCATATCAAACACTCACAAGCCGCAAGCGGTCTGCTAAACGTAACGGCCACCCGGGTATTGAGCGATCAGAAGATCGACGAGCAAGCACGCTCACACTCCTATGAATCTAACCAGTAACACTTACCGTACAGTCCGGTCTGTTCGTCTGATATGTCGCATATCTCGCATAGGGGTGGTAAACGTCAAACCCCAGTAGCTTGATAAGTCATGCCGACGTAAGGTCCATAACAATCGTGAAACTACTGATAACTCTTACCAGTGTATCACTGCAACCCTGGCCAGGGATTTCCAGTTATGGCCAGGCGACCATAGCGCAACACCAACCCCCAATACCGGGAGAGACGAATCCCCTCCTATCGCTCATTGCCTCCATGTGAATCGGGACTGTACCCAAAAACCACATGTTTGCATGACTAAGTAGAGTCGTGGTAGGGTGGAAATCAAAGCACAGTGGGAGACACACAAGACTCTATGACGATCTCGGGTCAACAGACTAAGATGTACCAGTGTCACCAGAGAACTGCCATCTGACGTGAGGTATAATACCATCTGGGAGTTCTCGGCGAGTCCGTTCAGTGTACCCAGTCTCCACTGAGCACTCGAATACCATCTCTGATGTCAAACACCAATGGATATGGGATCATCCATCGCCCATCACATGGGTCGAGAAGATATACGCTAGTCTACTCTGGAATATCGATGCCCCGTCTCGATATTCCCATGACTAGGAACATTGAAGGATGTACTCATGGACTATCCAGGCCCCACTAGTATGATCTGCATCATAGTCCTGGATGTCGAGTACACATCCTAAGAGCTTTATCAACATGTAACAGAGAGACAAAAAGTATACATGTTAAGATAAAGAGCAACCAGATAGCGTACCATCATGTCGGGCAAGAAAGTCCTATCTATATATGTCCCAGCATCTACTACAATATACATCCAATGTACAGTAATGGCCTCTAGGGCATACATATAACTAACAATATGTACACAAATATATATCACATATACACTTATGCACAATCTAGTGAGAAAAGAAATCTTAAGTGAGCTAATACTAGTTAATGTAATTTAATATATCAAATATATAATTATACATTAAATTATTAAATCAACTCTTGATTTAATAATCCGGCTATAACCGACTAATATCATGTGTAACAACTTATCGAATCAACATTTGATCCGATAACCCGACTATATCGCATACAACCGATCAATGTCACAAATCGCGAGAATACAATACGGTATCTCATATCGTATCAATCTCGGTCCCGCACATATCACATATGTGCTCCTACTCTGTTTCGCTTGAGCCAAGAAACCCCTGTGTAGGACTCTAAAGACTCGTCAATACGCCGGCAGTAGGTGATGACCATATCAAACACCCACAAGCCGCAAGCGGTCTGCTAAACGTAACGACCACCCGGGTATTGAGCGATCGGAAGATCAATAAGAAAGCCTGCACACACTCCTGCGAATCTAATCAGTAACACTACCATACAGTCCGGTCACTTTGTCTGATATGTCGCATATCTCGTTTAGTGGGGGTAAACGTCAGACCCCAGTAACTTGATAAGTCGTGTCGATATGATTATTATAACGGGTTGAGAAACTACTGGTAACACTTACCAGTAAATCTCTGAAGCTTCCTTGGCCAAGGACTTCATGTTATAGCCAATCGAGCACAGCGCAACATCAACTCCCTATACCGGGAGAGACGAAACCCCTCCTATCGCTCATTGCCTCCATGTGATTCGGGACTTTACCCAAAAGCCACCATTTTGCAGGCCCTCTTGGACGTGGTATGATGGAAATCAAAGCACAATAGGAATCACACAAGACTCTATGACGATCTCGGGTCTATAGACTAACCTGTACCAGTGTCACCAGAGAACTGCCATCTGACGTGAGGTATAATACCATCTGGCAGTTCTCGACGAGTCCGTCCAGTGTACCCAGTCTCCACTGAGCACCCGTATACTGTATCTGATGTCAAACACCAATGGATATGGGATCATCCATCGCCCATCTACATGTGTCGAGAAGCTATACGCTAGTCTACTCTGGTATATCGATGTTATGTCTAGATACACCCTTGACTAGGAACATTTGAAGGATGTACTTAGCGACCACACTATCCCTACTAGTATGATCTGCATCATAGTCCTGGTAGTCAAGTACTCATCTTAAGGGCTTTATCAACATATAACATAGAGACAATCAGAGTACATGTTAAGATAAAGAGCAACCAGATAGCATACTATCATGTCGAGCAAGAAAGTCCTCCATATATATGTCGAAGCATCCACTACAATATGCATCGTATGTACAGTAATGGCCTCTAGGGCATACATATCACTAACAATCTCCCACTTGCACTAGGGCTATCTGTCGTAGTATCTCATACACAACAATCAGCAGTGATTGGAGTATCTCATACTCAACCATCCCATAAGAGTCTCTACTGGGAATTAGGCCTTTGTGAGTGGATCCGCGCTGTTGTCCTCTGTGTCTACTCTCCGAACCTCGATCTCCCTGGAGATCAACCATCTCCATGATCAGGTGATACCGCCTAAGAATATGTCTGGATCTCTGATAGGACGGGGGTTCCTAGGCCAAAACCACAAATCCATTGTCACACAATGGTAGGAACGAAGTTCATCTCATGAACTTATATACATCCATACTACTTCTTTGGTAGTATCGTAGGTAGCAATGTATTAGCCTTTAATCGTCTAGATTTGTCACGGTATCTAGCTTGGAACTCTTTCAACATAACGTCCCTCTACAGAGGGTAAAGACAACGCCTGTGACTGACATTCGGTCTTCCTTACCACCTTGGATCCTATCCAGTGATTCTCCCCAGGATCGATTGATACCATCTAACTACACCTAGTGAGAATTCTAAAATCCATTTAGATCTATCTCATAGATCCAAAACCCAGGATTTATGAGGTATCACCTTGATCCTATATGGAGAATTTATGTGATAAGAGGAGATTTACCGAGCGTAGCATAGGAAACTCCTTTCCTATCAAGAGTATGTCATCCACGTACAATACGAGGATCATTACCATACTTCCTACTACCTTTTTTGTATATACAAGGTTCATTTACCATTTTGATGAAGTCAAACTCTTTGACTACCATATCAAAACAGATGTTCCAACTCCGCGATGCCTGTTTTAACTCATAAAGCAACTTGCACACTTTTCCGCTGCACCCATTGTCTACGAAGCCCTCTGGTTGTGTACATATAGACGATCTCTTCTAAATCACCATTTAGAAAAGCAGTCATGACACCCAACCGCCAGATATGATAGTCATGGTATGTAGCAGTGGCAAGTAGGATCTGGATGGTGTAAGTCCATGTCACGCACCCACGAACTTGCGGGGAGGCGGAATATATGAAAAACGATTATCAAAGCTTCGTAACACGGACTTGAGCGCATGAATCGTTATCTAAACCATTGCTAACAATCTACTAGAGGTTTAACTACTCGGATACGAAGTTATACCTCACGTTACTTGTCCTTCGGGTCTTCATCGCTGTCCTCCACTTCTCTTAGGCCCCTTGGAACATCGGCACCTCAACGGCCTCCTCGAATCAAAGATGATCCACCCGAGAGCTCCTACGCCAAGCTTTATCTCTAACTTGAGATAACTAGGTTGCTCAAAGTGCTAATCTAAGCTACCTAGGGGATATAGAGTGAGGTTATGGATGTAGTAGTCTAGCTAACCCTTGATCTCAACACATGAGAGGTTAGGGTTAGGGTTTGAAGAGAGAGTGAGCTTGAGGAGAGAGAAGGTGAGAATGAATAATGAACTCATATAAATATAACAACCATAACAATTAATCAAATAAATAATATAAATGATTAATCATCATAGTTGATGCATTCACCTTTGTGTGATTCATCATATGACTCGTTAACTCATCAATGAATCATTTAATGCTAAGGATGAATCACACAAATGAGTCATTAAGCATTTAATGCTCATGCCACCTTAACCCCTTAGTCACCACTCTTCTAGAAGCTTCCCGACAAATTACGAGAACGCCCCTCTAATCCGTGAAAACACGGAAAAAATTTAGACTGTATAAATCCAATAACCCGATACTAGAATCTGGCTTAAACCAAAGCCGGCTAGTAAAAACTGTCCGAAAAGTCGTACGTGCGTAAACACACGTACGCATCCGAACCCTTGTCGTAAAACCACACGACCTCTATATTGTTTTTCCTAGAGTAGGGAAACTCTCTGTGTGGGACTCTAAAGACTCGACACTACACTGGCAGTGGGTTTAACCACAGACCGCAAGCGGTACGAGCTGTACGTAACGGTCCCCAGGTAGATGTCATTAAGAAAGTCGATGAGGAAAACCATCTGAACCCCTACTGAGCCTGATGTGACAATCTCCGTACAGTCCGGTCTGTTCGTCTAAGACTATCGCATATCAAGCCTAGGGGGCGGCAAGCGTCAGTCCCCTAATAGCTGTATAAGTCGTGTCGGAGCTAAGCCCATTACACCCTGAGAACTATTGGAACCTACCAGTATATCTCGCTTGCCCTGTCCAGGGACTTTGCGTAATGGCTCTCTGACACAGCGCGATATCAACTCCCAATACCGGGAGAGACGAATCCTATCTAACCGCCACTGCCTCCATGTGCTCGGGACTGCACCCAACTGCTACCTGTTTGCACGACTCCTTTGAGCCGTGGTAGGGTAGCAATCTAAGAACAGTGGGACACACTCGAGGTGAAGTAGCAGTGTCAAGTCTGCGGACTATGCTGTACTCATGTCACCTGGGAACTGTTAACTGACGATGGGTATAATACCAACCAATCAGTTCCCTGCGAGTCCTGTCCGGTGTACCCGTAACCTAACGAGCACCTGTATACTATCTCCAGTACGACGTACTAATGGCTGTGGGACAGACCATCTCCCCAACTGGGATGAGAAGCGTACATACTTAGTCTACTCCGGAATATCGATGCTCTATCTCGATAATCCAACGACCAGGGTCTTGTATAGATGTTGCTTACAGACTACCCAGCCCCCACTAGTGTGACTGCCATCACAACGCTGGTAATCAAGCAAAGATCCTATGAGCTCTACTAATATGTATAAGTGATACGTTACAAGAAACATATGCACATATTAAAGTAGACTCAAACCAAGTAGCATACTACCATTTTTAGCAAGACTGTTATATACAACTGTGAATATCCCAAGCTTCCATTAAGTAATATACAACCTAGTATGATACAATAATGGCCCCTAGGGCATATACACTAACAATCTCCCACTTGCACTAGGGCCATGAGCTGGCATATCGTAGACCTATCATCTCGAATAGGCTCTCGAACTGCGTCTGAGGAAGGGCCTTTGTGAATGGATCAGCAATGTTATTCTCCGTCTCTACTCTCTTCACCTCGATCTCCCGACGATCGACGATCTCCCTGATCAGGTGATACCGCCTTAAGATGTGCCTGGACTTCTGATGGGACCTGGGTTCCTTCGCTAAAGCTATAGCGCCATTGTTGTCACAATACAGAGGTATTGGACCAACACTGGTAGGAACCACCTAAAGTTCTGTGAGGAACTTCTTCATCCAGACTGCTTCTTTTGCGGCATCGCAAGCAGCTATGTACTCCGCTTCCATCGTTGAGTCAACAACGGTCTCCTGTTTGGAACTCTTCCAACAGACCGCCCCTCCATTGAGGGTAAAGACATAACCCGACATGGATTTGGAGTCATCTTTGTCACTCTGGAAGCCGGAGTCGGCAAAGGCCTCCAACTGGAGGTCTTTTCCGCCATATACCAAGAACATCTCCTTAGTCCTCCTCAGATACTTGAGAATGTTCTTTACTGCTATCCAGTGCATCTACCCTGGGTTTGTTTGATATCGGCTTACTACGCTCAATGCGTATGCTACATCTGGTCTGGTATATAACATTGCATACATTATAGAGCCTACCGCAGAAGCGTAGAGTATAATCGACATGCGATCTCTTTCCAAATCAGTCTTGGGAGACAACTCTTTGGAGAGTGTGATTCCGTGACAAGCCGGTAGGTTACCGCGCTTAGAATCATCCATACTGAATCTCTTCACTATGGTGTCTATGTACCTGGACTGTGAAAGTCCCAACATCCTTTTTGATCTATCACGATAGATCCGGATCCCCAGAATGTAGGTGGCATCACCCAGGTCTTTCATGGAGAATTTATGTGACAAGAATCTTTTGACTGACTGTAACATAGGAATATTATTTCCTATTAGGAGAATGTCATCCACGTAAAAGACGAGGAATACTACAGGTCTCCCTACAATCTTACTGTATATGCATGGTTCATCTGGATTTTTGATAAAGTCAAATTCTTTGACAGCGTCATCAAAACAGATGTTCCAACTCCGCGATGCTTGCTTTAGTCCATAAATGGACTTAAGCAGCTTGCATACTTTACCGCTGCTCCTACTCTGAATGAATCCCTCTGGCTGATCCATATAGACGCTCACTTCCAAATTACCATTTAGAAAGGCCGTCTTTACGTCCATCTGCCAGATTTCATATTCGTGGAAGGCGGCAATAGCAAGAAGGACCCGAATGGATTTAAGCATAGCTACTGGAGAAAAGGTTTCGTCATAGTCCAAACCAGGTCTTTGACGGAAACCCTTTGCAACCAGTCTAGCCTTGTATGTTTCAACCCGTCTATCTACACCAATCTTCTTTTTGAAGATCCATTTGCATCCTACGGGTTTTACCCCATCTGGAGCAATGTCCGAGGTCCATACTTTGTTAGTGTACATGGACTCCATTTCGGTCCGCATTGCATCCAGCCATTTTACTGAGTCACCGCTCTCAATGGCTTGCTGGAAGCTAGTAGGCTCATCATAGTCAATAGTGCAATTCTCTCTATCCCCGTCTATAAGAAAACCGTAGTATCTCTCGGGCGGATGAGATTGCCTACTACTCCTACGGAGTGGCGTCGGGATGTCCTGTTCTCCTGAACCTTCTTGTTCTACCAAGGTTTCAGTAATAGCTTGTGGCTCTGGAATTTCTTCCAGTTTATTGCGCTCCCACTCTTCTGATTTTCCAAAAATTCAGTTTCTAAGATGCGGGCATGTTGAGAAACAAAGACCTTTTGTTCCTCTGTGTAATAGAAACAATATCCCATGGAATTCTTTGGATATCCCACAAACTTACACTGTACTGAGCGTGCCTCGAGCTTGTCAGCATGCTGCTTCTTTACAAAAACTGGACATCCCCATGTCTTAATATACTTAAGACAGGGTTTCTTCCCACTCCACATCTGATATGGTGTGGTAGGCACAGTCTTGGTTGTAACTCGGTTCAAAAGATGTGCAGCTGATTCTAGTGCATATCCCCAGAATGATCGCGGTAACTCAGCGTTACTCATCATGGAACGAACCATATCCAATAGGGTTCGATTCCTCCTTTCCGATACACCGTTGTGTTGTGGTGTGTATGGAGGAGTAAGCTGAGAGAGAATTCCATTCTCTTTTAAGTAACTCAGGAACTCGGCACTTAAGTATTCACCACCTCGATCAGATCTCAGTGTCTTTATACTCTTGCCTGTTTGTTTTTCCACTTCATTCTTGTATTCTTGGAATTTCTCAAAGGCCTCGGATTTGTGAATCATTAAGAAGACATATCCATACCTAGAGAAATCATCCGTAAAAGTAATGAAGTAGGAATAACCACTTCGCGCATGTGTAGACATTGGAACGCACACGTCACTGTGTACGAGTCCCAAGAGCTCGCTTGCTCTTACTCCGTGTCCAGTGAACGAAGTCTTTGTCATCTTTCCTTTGAGACAAGATTCACAAGTAGCATAAGATTGATATTCGAACGGATTCAAATATCATTCTCTATGTAACTTAGTCAACCTTCTCTCATTGATGTGACCTAGTCTACAATGCCATAAGAAAGCCTGATTTATTTCTGGAGACTTTCTTTTAAGTGTGTTCTGGATATTGAAAATCTGAGCTTGATTTAATACATATATTCCGTTTTGTAATGTGCCTGACCCAATCAGAACTTGATTTAGGTGGTTGTGAACCACATCACTTACAAATGTAAAATTATATCCTTCCTTAGAAAGTAAGGATACAGATATGATATTACAACTTGTTTCTGGTACATAAAAACAGTTACGCAGAATCAATATCTGCCCAGTTGTCAGTCCAAGTTGATATTCCCCTACGGATTCAGCGTCCATGCTCATTCCGTTAGCAACCGTGAGGGTCATATCACCTATCTCGATAACCCTACGGTTTCATAGAGCCTGTAACGAATTACAGATGTGAGATCCTGACCCGGTATCCAATACCCAGGAAGTAGGGTTAACTGACATACAGTTCTCTATCACAAACACACCCGAAGTCGAAGCCACAACATGCTTCGTATCCTGGCTACTGGCTTCAAATGCCCTGCAATCTTTCTGCCTATGCTCCATCCCATAACAATAGGAACGTCCCTCTTTTACTCTATCCAGTCCCGAAAATTTTGCCCTTCTCTTTCCTTCTACTTCCCTGGTTTCCTTCAGGGTAGAAGGTAGAGACTGTAGAATCAGGTCAGTATCTGACCCGTTCTCCGACGTGGTCTTCAGGTCCGTGAGCTCATCAATATAGCTAGTCATTGTAAGGACGTTGTCCCCTACAGATGACCCGTCAGCTAACCTCGCTTGAATTAATTCGTTCGAGGTTTCATATCTTGTGATATGAGATTGCTCTCCATATAAATCTTTGTTATGGAGAAAGATGGAAACTAAGTCCATCTTCTCGTGCTGCTTCTGGTATACACCATCAACTGAAGGTAATATGAGGCACTTAGCTTTCGCTTTATCTTTTCCCCTTGTCTGACGGATATCCATATCCATGACAGTGGAAACTGGACCTGGGACGGCGGGATCTTGAGTAGTAATAGGGTGGTCCAGCTTGTCATAGGCAATGGACATCTGGACAGACCTCTGCCAGTCATATAAGTCAGATTCAGTCAATTTGTTATCTAGATGTAACCTATGTGTGGTCATAAGGTCGCTGCAATTTAAGAGAGAGAAGAAAATACTATTAGCATGATGCTCTTGCAAGTTTAGATCGGTTTTTAATTTATCTAAACAGGATGGCTCCCACTGTTTCTCGAATCCCTCCTCAAACTATAAAAGAAGAATTAGCCAGGATTATTCTCACCGTACAATTCTTGCTTAACCGTTCAGCCAGGTCAGTGTCGATACTTCGAGGGAGGTTTTCCAACGCTTTCGTGAAGTTCCTTAATTAAATAACCTCTTTTCTCTTGGGGCGTAACCCCGCTGACACCTTTCTAGGCACCTACTTGGTTTATAGCATTGATCGTTAAATGACGAATCTCCTGATAAGTAGCATGTACTCACAGTAGGATCGGGATCCAAAATATCATCGTATGATAATGTTGAAGGTATCCTACCAATATTCATCAAACTCCAAAATGGTATGCTCTCTCTGCAAATTTCAGTTTCTTTAGAAATTCCCGATATGGATTTTTGCCCCATGCTCTTATGACCTTGACTTTAGTCAACAAATCATAAGTCACATGTCAAGTTCTACCCATCATTATCCAGGTTAATTTGAACCCACCCATACATACCCTTGACTTTAGTCAACAAGGTAATACGACTGTCCCAAACCAACGCATCTATCTATGCTGCATATGAATATCCAACAGCTACCAAACACTGTGCCTTGACTTTAGTCAACAAACACAGCTTGAATACTATTGACTATCTATATAAAATGACGGAGGGCTACGAATGGTTTTGGCAAAACCGTGAACGTAGTGAACTTGATATAATCGAAGGAACCTGATGCTTTTTAAAAGGAGTGGTTAAAGCTCCGCAATTAAAAAATTCTGATCCTTTTTTTTAAATAACCGAGTGGTTTCTTTTAAATTTGTTCCAACGACATAACTTTGGTTTATTTTCTTTGCATTATAATAATGCGTCCCATCATTTATCTTATCATTGCAGAAAACAACGAAAATACCACGTCCTCTTATGCCATCTGCATTCGCCACGGGGTCCCGTCATCACCCGTTAGGTTACTTAACTAACGACGGAGCGGGGGCTGGGCTAGCGCGGGTGTAAAACATAAGTGACGTCTAATAGCTATCATATATAGATATTGTACATTCGTCAGACACAATAATAAGCATTCCAGATCACAGATGAACTTTATTGGATATACTAGCAATCCGCATTTGCTTTGAGCCTGCAATAAAAGACGGATTACACAGTTGTGATGAATAGCCTTTACCCCGCCCTAGACCTCTACGGGTACGGCAAACTACCCGCCAAGTACCCGAAGTGAAGCGGTCTCCCTCAACAAAGTGAGTAGGCCACCAAACACTTCAAAGTACCCGGTAGTTTGTGTACCCCGCCTTGGGTCTATCCTAGGAGCAAAAACAGTAAGAAGAAATAATACAACGGTGGCTACAACCGCAACCTGGATGTGCCCCGCAAAAGAATATTACATCATATTACATTTACATCGAATGAATGAATATTAAACCCATCTCAAACCCCGGCTAATCATCACAACATTCCAATCAAGTCCATATACACAAATAGTAAACATTACAGAAATGTGCAACCCCTGCCAACCGACATACTAGCAGTTAGGGGAGGTTTACGAACACATTAAACATTACAGATAATAACCCAATTAGCAAATATCTTAGAACATCGATCGAATACCAAATTCCGTGTCTACCCCAAAAGCAAACCTGTACTGATGAAACCTGGGTAGAAACAGAACATACTAGAAAACAAAAAACCAAAAATAATGAATTTCAGAGCAAATCCGAGTCAACTCGGAGTTGACTCGGCCGCGGATCCGCGGCCAAAAGCACCATTTGGCCGCGGTTCCGCGGTTGTCAAGTCGAGTTGAGCCCTCGTATTTTCCCAGAATTCATTAAATTCCCTGCTGTGAATTTTAAGGTATGTCAAATATTTTTTTAGACACTTTTAAAATTAACAGAAACTAAGGGTTTCGAATTTTTGTTTTCGTGTTTTTCTGTCGATCGAACTTCTAATCAGTTGCTAACAAGCTAGTAATGGTTTAGTTGGCTCTGATACCACTGTAAGTCCATGTCACGCACCCCACGAACTTGCGGGGAGGCGGAATATATGAAAAACGATTATCAAAGCTTTGTAACACGGACTTGAGCGCATGAATCGTTATCTAAACCATTGCTAACAATCTACTAGAGGTTTAACTACTCGGATACAAAGTTATACCTCACGTTACTTGTCCTTCGGGTCTTCATCGCTGTCCTCCACTCCTCGTAGGCTCCTTGGAACATCGGCACCTCAACGGCTTCCTCGAATCAAAGATGATCCACCCGAGAGCTCCTACGCCAAGCTTTATCTCTAACTTGAGATAACCAGGTTGCTCAAAGTGCTAATCTAAGCTACCTAGGGCATATAGAGTGAGGTTATGGATGTATTAGTCTAGCTAACCCTTGATCTCAACACATGAGAGGTTTGGGTTAGGGTTTGAAGAGAGAGTGAGCTTGAGGAGAGAGAATGTGAGAATGAATAATGAACTCATATGAATATAACAAAAAAATAAATAATATAAATGATTAATCATCATGGTTGATACATTCACCTTTGTGTGATTCATCATATGACTCATTAACTCATTAATGAATCATTTAATGCTAAGGATGAATCACACAAATGAGTCATTAAGCGTTTAATGCTCATGCCACCTTAACCTCTTAGTCACTACTCTTCTAGAAGCTTCCCGACAAATTACGAGAACGCCCCTCCAATCCGTGAAAACACGGAAAAACTTTAGACTGTATAAATCCAATAACCCGATACTAGAATCTGGCTTAAACCAAAACCGGCTAGTAAAAACTGTCCGAAAAGTCGTACGTGCGTAAACACACGTACGCATCCGAACCCTTGTCGTAAAACCACACGACCTCTATATCGTTTTGCCTGGAGCAGGGAAACTCTCAGTGTGGGACTCTAAAGACTCGACACTACGCTGGCAGTGGGTTTAACCACAGACCGCAAGCGGCACGAGCTGTACGTAACGGTCCCGAGGTAGATGTCGATAAGAAGGACGATTAGGAAAACCATCCGAACCCCTATTGAGCCAGATGTGACAATCTCCGTACAGTCCGGTCTGTTCGTCTAAGACTATCGCATATCAAGCCTAGGGGGCGGCAAGCGTCAGTCCCCTAATAGCTGTATAAGTCGTGTCGGAGCGAAGCCCATTACACCCTGAGAAGCTACTGGAACCTACCAGTATATCTCGCTTGCCCTGGCCAGGGACTTTGCGTAATGGCTCTCTGACACAGCGTGATATCAACTCCCAATACCGGGAGAGACGAATCCTATCTAACCGCCACTGCTTGCAAGTGCTCGGGACTGCACCCAACTGCTACCTGTTTGCACGACTCCTTTGAGCCGTGGCAGGGTAGCAATCTAAGAACAGTGGGACACACTCGAGGCGAAGTAGCAGTGTCAAGTCTGCGGACTATGCTGTACTCATGTCACCTGGGAACTGTTAACTGACGATGGGTATAATACCAACCAATCAGTTCCCCGTGAGTCCTGTCCGGTGTACCCGTAACCTAACGAGCACCTGTATACTATCTCCAGTACGACGTACTGATGGCTGTGGGACAGACCATCTCCCCAACTGGGATGAGAAGCGTACACACTTAGTCTACTCCGGAATATCGATGCGCTATCTCGATAATCCAACGACCAGGGACCTGTATAGGATGTTGCTTACAGACTACACAGCCCCCACTAGTGTGACTTCCATCACAACGCTGGTAATCAAGCAAAGATCCTATGAGCTCTACTAATATGTATAAGTGATACGTTACAAGAAACATATGCACATATTAAAGTAGACTCAAACCAAGTAGCATACTACCATTTTTAGCAAGATTGTTATATACAACTGTGAATATCCCAAGCTTCCATTAAGTAATATACAACCTAGTATGATACAATAATGGCCCCTAGGGCATATACACTAACAGATGGACTTAAGCATAGGAACTAGAAAAGGGATTCATCATTATCCATACCAGGTTGACGTTGAGAACTTTTTGCAACTAGTCTTAGCTTTGAAAGTCTCAACTTTTCCATGTACAGCAAGTAATCTTCTCAAGATATACTTTCTCATTATGGGGATTTAACCCTTCAGATAAAGCAACCAAAGTCCGTACTTTGTTGGTGTATAAGGATTCCATCTCAGATCGCTTAGCATCCAGCCATTCTCACAGAGTCCCCACTCTTGATGGCCTGCTCGAAACTAGTTGTGTCATCATCTCATGATGCAATCCTCACTCCCACCGTCATAGAGAAACTGAAGTATCTCTCAAGTGGATGAGGAACCCTAACAGATCGGCGGAGAGGCTGAGGTTCGTTGGAAACTATTGAATCCACCTGGTTTACCAAATCATCAGCTGCAGTTTGTATAGATGGAACACCTTCCAGTTCTACCTCATGACCACTAATTTCTTCACAAAAAATTCCTTTTCTAAAAGGTGCCATGCTGAGAAACAAAACACCTTTTGCTCCTCAGTTTGGTAGAAGATATCCCTTGCGAATGGTTGGGATATCCAACAAACTTCCACAGATTTGATCTTGCCTCGAGCTTGTCCGGATTTTACTTTTAGACATAGGCCGGACAACCCCAAATCTTAACATCCTTAAGAGATGGGCTCTTCCCATACCATATCACATATGGAGTGGTAGGCACCTGATTTGATTTGAACCCTATTCAATAGATATGCAGCTTCACAAGTGCATAACCCCTAATAGGAAATAGGTAGCTCAGTAATACTCATCATAGAGCACACCATATCACATAGGGTGCAATTGCTCCGCCCCGATACACCGACATGCTGTGGTGTATACGAAGGAGTAAAGCTGAGAGAGAATCTCATTCTCCTTTAGAATAGTCCAGGAATTTCGTGCTCAAGTATTCTCCTCCCTGATCACATCAAAGGACATAATACTTATACCCATTCTGGTTCTCTACTTCTAACTTATATTCTTTGAATATCTCAAAAGGTTCAGACTTGTGTTTCAACAGGAACACATGTGTGAATCTTGAGAGATCATCAATGAATATAATGAGGTACAAAGAACCAGTCCTGGCATATGTAGACAGGGGACCTACATACATCATCATGTATCAATCCTAAGAGTTCACTAACTCTTTCTCTGTTTCCAATTAACGGAGCTATAGTCATCATATCTTTGTGACATGAACTGGCAAGTTTCATAAGATGTAAGTTCAAACTGATTTAAATATGCATCTAAATGTAACTTAGCTAGTCGGGTCGCATAGATATGACCTAGTCTACAATGCCTCAAGAAGGATTCATTCATTTCTGAATTCTTCCTCTTGTGTGTGTTATGTACGTTAAGAACTGTAGTTTAGAACGTGTATGCTTTTAGATAACGTGCCTAAACCGATCAACTCTTGGTATAGGAAATGTTCGAAACATTATCCAACAATACAAAATTATATCCTTCTTTACTAATAAAGAGACTGATATGATGTTGTATATCAGGTTCGGTATCTAATAACATTCGTTCAGAATCAATGTATTTGGTAATACAGGGTGATAACTGCCAACAGACTTGGCTGCAACAATTGCGCCGTTTCTAACTCTTAAAACTTATCATCCTTTCTCAGTTCTCTACCTTTCTGTAGCCCATGTAACATAGTACATTTGCGGGATCCTGATCCGGTATCTCATACCCATGACGTAAAGGATACTGAGAAACAGTTCTCTATAATGAACACACTCGAAGAAGATGCATCATCATGTACTTTCTTCGTTTGGGCGGCACGGGAATTCTGGTAATCCCCTATTCCGTCTCGGTCTTATAACATTTATAAGTTGGAGCGGGAACAACGTTCCCTAGCGCAGTATAACAAGCGGGTTTGGTCAATACATCCGTATTATTATCTTGATTAAGGCGTGAAATGGTCGCTACCTGGAGAGAGAGAGAAGAAAACACTCAGCGTATGCTCTTGCAAGATTAGATTGGTTATTAATAAATCTAATCAGGATGTCTCCCATTGTTTTAGTCAAACCTTCCTTCAAACCCTAAAAGGAAAGACTAGCCGGGATTAATTACACCCTACAAGTTCGCCAATCTTTCAGCCAGGCCAGTGCCGGTACATTGAGGGAGGTTCCCCGTGCTTTCGCACGGACCTAATTAAAATAAACCTCATTTTCCCATAGGCGTAACCCCGTGACACCTTTCTAGATACCTACTTGATCGGCTAATTGTAATGTGTAAAGCACTCCCAGGAGTAACTATTACTCGCAGCGGGTATCGGGATCCAACTATCTCATAGAAGGTATGCAATCTCATTGCAAATTTCGACGCTAGAAACTCCCAATAATGTTTTGCCCCTAGCGACTTAAGACCTTAACATGGTCAACAAAGTCGTATGACTACCCTAATCCAATCGCATCATATGCTTATGCAGATAAGCATAAATAGCTACCGCACACAACGCCTTGACGAAAGCCAACAAACGCAGCACGAATACTATGAAGTACTCATCTGAATGACGGTGGGCTACGCAGGTTTTTAAGAAAACCATGAGCGTAATGAACTTGATCTCGTTGTAGAATCAAATGATTTAAAATGGAGTGTATTTGAGGCTTTTACTAGTTTTGCTAAAGAGGTCACTCCCGGTGAATGGATCGTCGGCTCTTTCCTTATCGAATAAGGTGCAGGATATTTCACAAATACCACTATGCAAAGCAAGAACTAGAAAAGCAATCAAAAAACAAAGCGATGGTTGTAGTATCTGCCAGTTATTGCTAAAGAGGTCACTCCCGGTGAAGGGATCTCGGCTCTTTCCTTATCGAATAAGGTGCTGGATGTTCTATAAGTAACACCGCTATGCAAAGCAATAACTAGAGCTACCTGTTTTTGAAAATTCGATTCCACAAAATCTTTAGGTTTCTTTTATTTCATTAATCTCATTAATGAAGTCCTATCATTTTAAGTTACATAAACATCATAGATAAATACAACATACGCTTATGCCATCCGCATTCGCCTCGATGTCCCCTCGTGCACCGTTAGGTTAGGTAACTAACGGCAGAGCGGGGCAGTGCTAGCGCGGGTGTAAAACATAAGAAACTTCTATATAATATATCACATATACTATATCCTGTATCCATCTCAACATATCAAATGATCACATCATAGATATCGCAGCAGAAGAACAACATATGAAATATTGGATATACTAGGATTTCCGTGTTTTATTTTAAGCCTGTATAAAACACGGATTCCATGGTCGTGATCAATAGCCAATCCCACACCCCTAGACCCCTACGAGAGCGACAAGCAACCCTACCAATTCTAGAGTTAGGAAACCCGGTCTCGACTCCTCGAGATGGTCTCCCACTGGACTCCAGAACCCGGTTACTTGTGCTCCCCGCATTGGGTCTATCCTAATGCGGAAAAGTAAATAATATACAATGGTGACATCATCCTCAACCCGGAAGTGCCCTAATAAAAGAATATTACATACAATGAATTTTACATGAATGAAAAAGAAAAACTCTCATCTCACATAAAACCCCCGGCTATTCAAACACGACGATCCAATATAACATATCACAGCAACACATAACATCACATGTCATCAACGTAAGTAAATATGCGTATCCCAGTTACCGTTGACATATAGCACCGAAACTGGAGATACACCACATATTACACTTACGGTCGCTGAAAAGAAAGTGAAAAACGACAACAGTTGGATTCCGCAATCACCTTAGACATCGCATGCCTAACCATATGAATTCCGTAGATATCACATGCCTAACAATTATAAAACCCGCATTTTAGTCTCGATCTCGAAAACACTTTTCAATATATAGCCAGGCAATTCAACAAGATTCCCGACATTCTGATCGAATGCTCGTTGGAAACTTTACTAGACGACCTCACCCCCCGATGCCGTCGACGAAGTGCACTAAGGCGGAACACCGCTGCCGCGAGCACCCGAATGGATGCTTTTGGCGACGGAGTTCTCGTACAGTCACTTGGTCAGGGCTATGGGGCATGTCTATCTATTAAGTTTACCCGGCGAGTATCCGCGTACGCTACGTGTTTGCGACGGACTTTTGATCAGATCAAAATCCCGTGGCAACCGATCATCTGAGACTAAACCGCTAGATTTATAACATGCACATTAGTTATCTCATAACTACATGTGGATTTCAAATATTGTATCCCATCACATAACATCCGGAAGAAGTTAAACTCTTCGATCGATTCATCAAAGTCCTAAAATTTTCCGACAGCTCAACACTTGAGCACAGTTTTAGTAATACCCAGAAGATGCTTCAGTACCTATGAACCAGCCGTAGAAGGGTCAAACCAACACCTCACATGTGAAACGTTAAACTACCAAAAACCCTAGGGTTCAAGTGATGTTTTTGACTGCCACATAATCGAGTTAAGGTTTACGTTCTTCTAGAGGGTCCAAAGAAACACTTGTATGTTTTTCCGAGTACGTTAAACTTGGGAAAATGGGTATTTAACATTCGATCGAACTTTTTAACATTGTCTAGACAATATGTGAAACACCCGAAACAATGTTAAAACTACGAATACGAAACACTCCGATTTGCTTAAAGTTTAAGATTACATCACAAGCAAAATTAACAATATTAAACAACACCTGAAACCCCAAACCACAGCACCTGGAACACACCCCAAAACTTAACCCTTTCCCTCACTCTGGAGCCGAGGTCCCCGGACCTGCACTTAATGTCGCCGGCCATGGTCCGATAGGAGGGGTACAATTTTGTTGTGTGTTCATGTGGTATCACATACTACATTCTGCAATTGTTTAAATAATTTTTTGAACACTTTTCAAAATCGACAGAAACAATAGTTTTGGGTCTCAAGTTTCGGAGTTGTTTCGGTTTTGTGATCTTAACAAAATCCATATTTATTCCTAGCATGGCTCTGATACCACTTAAGGGTTACCTAAGACGGCAGCAAGGTTTCGGGAGGCATCATCCATGCCAAATTAAAATTTTGCCGATTTAGAGAACCCTAAACTAGATCGCCTACTAGAAATATACGGAAAGATATATACAAACACTTTGCAATAAGTAAAGAGAGCAAGGAATACAACCTTTGTAGAACGGTCCTTCACTTCAATAGCTCCGTGTAGTAGTCCCCTTCGCTGCGATCGCAAACTCCGGACTCTAGAGAGGATCCGTTGAAGAAACGAACGTGCTTGCTTCAAAGACTTCGAGGACGAAGATGATCTACGTCGGGGAGACACTAACTCAAGCTATTCCTTCATTGGGTCATGAACGTTGTGATGAGAACACCCTATACTACATGGCAAGTAGTAGAAGATGATGAAGTAGGAAATGGGCTCACTTTAGAATTGATTTTCTCACACTTTAGAGCTAGCAAGCTCTTCATTGAGCTTGATGAAAAAGAAGAAGATAGAATAATTCATCATATGAATGTAACCATGGGTGAGTTAAGATATCATGCTTAACTCATGTAGAGAATTAACCAAGGTATGAGGTTAAGGGTTGGGTTAAAAAATATCAAGAGAAATGACATAAGAGTGGACTTTGTCAAAGTTTTTACAAGCTTCTTCAAGCTTGATAACTTTGACTAAGTTTAATACTTTTGTTAAATCTTAAGATAATTGACAAAACCCTAACTTAACCCTAATCATGGTATAATTCTCATACACCCATCTTTGATGTATCATCAAGCATGACACAATCATATGTACACAAATATATATCACATATACACTTATGCTCAATCTAGTGAGAAAAGAAATCGTAAGTGAGCTAATACTAGTTAATGTAATTTAATATATCAAATATATAATTATAAATTAAATTATTAAATCAACTCTTGATTTAATAATCCGGCTATAACCGACTAATATTATGTGTAACAACTTATCGAATCAACACTTGATCCGATAACCCGGCTATATCGCATACAACCGATCAATGTCACAAATCGTGACAATACAATACGGTATCTCATATCGTATCAAGCTCGGTCCCGCACATATCACATATGTGCTCCTACTCCGTTTCGCTTGAGCTAGGAAACCTCTGTGTAGGACTCTAATGTAACGTTTTAGAAACCGTTATGTGAATTTCTCCGTTTTTGGGTAAAATTTTCGGTATTTTCTGTTTTAAACCGACGGTGATCAAACAACCATATAGACTTGTCAGCACCTAGTTTAGCTAAAATAAATCTAGTGCGCAAGCTTTGGGGGTATATGTGACGTTTTGGTTCAGATAGAATTTTTCCCAATTTTAATATTATTTTAATGCGGTATTTACATTTTGGGAAATTTCTCTCAAGTGATCTTTTAAACAATTAAGTTTGAGTTAATTCAACCTCCACTTAATATCTAGATATTTGTTTGGAGATATGGATTAAAAATTCAAAGAAAAGAAAAGAAATTGAGTGAGGTGAATGCATGTATGTGTGAATGCATTAAGTGTGCATTTATTGTTGAAATGAACTAGAAAACCCTACACAAAACACTTTCCTTCTCTCTTGGCCGAGATCCCTCTTTCCCCCTCTGCTCTTGATCTTTTCCCTTCCATTTTTGCATCAATCCAAGCCAATAAATCCCCAAAATCCCAAAATATATCTTAAAAATACCCCAAGTCTTGAATTAGCATCTTGGAGCTAGGAAAGCTTGGATCTTAGGAGCAAGCTTTGATAGGTATTTTCTCTACACTGATAATTAGGATTTTTTATGTTGTGTAGCTCGTTGGTTGCAGCGTAGAACACTTTAGATATCGATTTGTGAAATATCGTATTTTTAGTGTCTTTTTCAACCTCTGAGAACTGCTGTAACCTGGAAATTTTAGTGCGTGACCAAACAAGTTTGTAGTGATGTACTAGTGAACCTAAGACCCCACCTGAGACACGAGACCCACCCCACCGGCCTGGGCCGGCGACCCAAGAAGGAATTCCGGCGACGCCGGCCATGGAGGGATATTCTGGGATTTGGATTTTGTGGGTGGTTGTCTGCTGTTGGTCAGGGGTGTTTGGTACTGTTTATTTTCTTAGTGTTTGCTGTATGAAAAATCTTGGATCGTTTTCCTATAATCTAGTGTTTTGTGTTCGCGCAATACGTTATACGACACGGATCGTGCACTTTGTGTGTTTTTGCTCTTAGGTTGTTTTCGTCGTGTCGCTACGTACGTTAGCCACAATACGAACACTTGAAAGTATGTTTTGTGTTATTGCATCAGTTAAATGTAGTGTGTGTGCATGTTTAGAGTCTATTAATAATATATGCTTGCTTTATTGTTTTGATGTGGTAGGTTCGCAGGCGGGGACTTCGGACACTACTAAAAGGGGAAAACGAGTGGTTGGCTTCACTTAGCTAGGAGTGTTGGTGAGTAGATTTAACATCTACAGATGAATCGCCCGCATGGCGTTATGCGTCTGGGGTAAAATGACTTAACTTGTCGTATATTATATGTCATATTTAGAATTGTTCATTTACCCTACTGCTTAGTAAATAGTTGTGCTTGGACTAGTATCCTTAGGACAATGCACTATTATTGACGGCTCATGTTGCACGAGCACTGATTGTATGCCACACACACCGTCAATAATTGCCATGTCACGCACAACCCACATATAGAAATGATATTGTTTGGTTAGGGACATTGAGACATTGATTCATATTTCCTTGTGCGTATGACATATAACATACCTGTATACCTACATGCTCACGCATATGTACCTGACATGCTTACATACTAGTTACTCATATACCTATATGGTATTATACCATTGTGATAGGTATATACACATATGAGACATAGCTACATGTTCACCTGTTTTTATTGTTGCATCTGATTTCGGGGAAATCAGGAACCGCGTGATATATTTAGTAACTTGTTGCAGTTAAATAGTTGTTTTCCTTTATATGCTCATATTACCGTTTCATGTTTCATATACTACATTCACAGATGTCATATGATGTTCTCTGATATTTTTACTACTTTGTATATATAACAGTGGAATGGGACGCTGTTTATATGCCTATACACATATATTAGTGGAATGCGACGCTAATATGTGTGTATTGATTTATGCATTCATACGTATTCACTACTTGATGTTTTCTGGATTTGAGGACCGCGGTTGTTTCATGAAATTATGCATTTATTTGAAAAACCCCGGTTTCTCTTGATATGATATTTCTGCAGCCACCATGAGTTTTATCGGTTCTAATTATATACGCGATTCGAGGAGCGGTAGGCACCGTCTGCGGGTACATGGTCGGGCCCGGATGTACCCCGGGGCAAGAAGATTGATGGACCTTGCCAATTGAGCCTGGCAGGGGAACCATACACTCCGGTGACATTACCAATGACTCGGCGGTTATCGTGGGGATACCGACGGGAGTCATGTACGTATAGATACGTCGAGAGACGAGGGTCAGAGCTAGGCACTCGGGCTGTTCGATATAGCGTATGATACGTACCTATCGGGGGCCAGTCGTGGTGACAGCACCTGATAGATCAGTATTTCTGTGTCGATGCTTGACACTTGTTTCATAATGTTTTGGGTGTCGATGTTAGACACTCACCTTATATGAAACTTACTTGATACTGATATTGTACACACATGATATGTGGGATATACTGATATTGTACACATAGGATAAGTGGGATATACTGATATTGTACATTAAGGATATGTGAGATATACTTGATGTTGGACATTCAGGATATATGAGATTTACTTGATATTGTACATTAAGGATATATGAGACATACATGATATTAGAGCCAATTTGGGGGCTGATTTGTGGAAATTGGGAATTGGGTTGTCTTGTTGGATTTTGGTCCTACCACGAGGTTAGGATTTCCGTGGAAATGACATGTTTTATTCCATACTCCATATTTATTGTTTATGCACTGCTTCATGTATTAGTTGTACCTGATAGAGTACTTTCCATGACTGTTGCATTTACATACTATTATATGCATTGTTTCATGTATTATTTGTACCTGATAGAGTACTTTACATGATTATTGCATACCGATTGTCATATTATTGCTTCATGTATTAGTAGTACCTTCTAGCATACCTTTCATGACTGATGCATTTCATATGACTATTCATTGCTATTATATGGTTATGTTAGATTCACGTTGTATGTACATACTCGCGATTACCTACATATGTTATTTACTATTCACGAGTTAGCAACTCAACCCCGTTGTGCCACAATGTTTTGCAGGTGTCCCTCAGGATAGTCAGAGGCAGAGCTATTTTCATCTCTCGTATCACCTTTGCTGCGGATACCGCTTCGCCTTACAGTGTGCAGTTTTGCTTAGGTAGGTTTTGCGGTTATCCAATGTTGCTTGTTGTGTATTCGTTGTAGCATGTACTCTCCATCTACCATTATCTTGTATGACTTAGAGACTTGATGCGAGCACGATATTGTATATTATTTTGTAACTTGGAGGTTTTTATGTAGTTTTATTTATATTGTTTCTTTCTTCGCTACGGCATCGTATATCAGTTATGGTGGTTGTTTTCCGCCTTTTGCCGTGGATTTTCTCCAGTTTGGGATGCTTTACTTTATATTTATGTTGTACCCATTTTTGGGGGCTTGTATTACAAAGGAGGTGCTGTCAAAAATTTAAAGGAAATAAGTTGGACTTTTAAAGAATTTGGGTTGAGATTTCAAAGGTTTTGAAAATGCTATTATTTCTTACTACTTTTGATGGTTTAGATTTCTGGGTTTTGTCTTTCTTTTACTGCGTTACGCCTGTAGACGTTGCGTAGTATTAGGGCCGTCACGTACCAATTTCGGGTCGTGACATCTAAAGACTCGTCAATACGCTGGCAATAGGTGATGATCATATCAAACACCCACAAGCCGCAAGTGGTCTGCTAAACGTAACAGGCACCCGGGTATTGAGCGATCAGAAGATCAACAAGCAAGCCTGCTCACACTCCCGCGAATCCAATCAGTAACACCACCATACAGTCCGGTCTCTTCGTCTGATATGTTGCATATCTCGTCAAGGAGTGGTAAACGTCAGACCCCAGTAACTCTATAAGTCATGTCGATATGAGGCTCATAACGGGTCGAGAAACTACTGGTAACACTTACTAGTAAATCTCTGAAGCTGCCTTGGCCAAGAACTTCCTGTTATAGCCAATCGAGCACAGCGCAACATCAACTCTCTATACCGGGAGAGACGAAACCCCTCCTATCGCTCATTGCCTCCATATGATTCGGGACTGTACCCAAAAGCCACCATTTTGCACGCCCTCTTGGACGTGATATGTGGAAATCAAAGCACAGTGGGAATCACACAAGACTCTATGACGATCTCGGGTCTACAGACTAACCTGTACCAGTGTCACCAGAGAACTGCCATCTGACGTGAGGTATAATACCATCTGGGAGTTCTCGGCGAGTCCGTCCAGTGTACCCATCTCCACTGAGCACCCGCATACTGTCTCTGATGTCAAACACCAATGGATATAGCATCATCCATCGCCCATCTACATGGGTCGAGAAGCTATACGCTAGTCTACTCTGGTATATCGATGACCTGTCTCGATACACCCTCGACTAGGAACATTTGAAGGATGTACTTAGCGACTACACTGTCCCCACTCGCTTGATCTGCATCATAGTCCTGGTAGTCAAGTACTCATCGTAAGGGCTTTATCAACATGTAACGTAGAGACAATCAGAGTACATGTTAAGATAAAGAGCAACCAGATAGCATACTATCATGTCGAGCAAGAAAGTCCTCCATATATATGTCCAAGCATCCACTACAATATACATCGTATGTACAGTAATGGCCTCTAGGGCATACATATCACTAACTCCTTTATCTAAAACAAAACCCAAAAGAGAAATATCTAAAGGAATAAAGTTAAGTTTAAAGCAAAGAATTAGATTAAAGCAAAGGATTAGGTGAAGGGTTAAGTTGCCATGGTCACTAATACTAGATTAGCACAAACAAACCCTCACATTTACATGCACACGTGCGTGCATGCCCATAACAAATAATATTAAAATAATAATTAAATGTTATAAAATGTGAGGAACCCGAATTGGTAAACTTTTTACAGTAAACCCGCATTACCGTCTAAGCTAACACTAACCGAAATCTAAGTCGTTACAATCTCCCCCCTTATAAAAATTCGTCCTCGAATTTAAAGTTCTCACTAAGCGTACCTTCAAGAGATGAGTACAAAACTCCCAAAACTCGCTCGCAGCCTCCCAAGTGATCACCTCACTATACGGCTATGCCAAAGAAAACCCTCCACAGATGGCAAGACCCTTGACCGAAGTTTCTCCACCTGCCGAACCACTAACACAAATGGCTGCTGGTGAACGAGAAGATCGCGTCCAAGGTAAATGGTCTGATGCTGAATCATGTGAGAAAGTTCATGAAGGTATTTACAAAGTATCGACATAAGGAATACTGGGTGAAAACTCAATAATTTGGGCGGAAGTGCCAAATTAAAGGCAACGGAACTAACTCGCCTTAAGGATCTCAAAAGGACCTACAATCCTGGGATAAGCTCCCCAAAACTCAACACGTCATCCATCGGAAAATCCTTAGGAATACATGATCTCCCACTGTGAACTCAAGTCTGCGACCACCACAATCGGCATAAGAACTCTGTTCGCACTGGGCTGTCCTCATCCTGAACTGAACAATTGGATCATCTCCGAAGCCTCTAGACTAGCCGGGGTCCAAAAATCCTACTCACGCAGAGTCAGAAAAACAGAATGGCGATCGACACAACCTAACAACAGAACCTAAAGGATGCCAATTGGAGTGTCTCCTGATAACAGCTATCGAAGAAAAACCCTAACAATGGCAAGTGACGATCCCAACTGCCAACAACAATTAGAACGCACGCACGAGCATACCCTCCAGAGTCTGTATAGCCCGCTATCATAAACCCTCGTCCTGCGGATGGAAAAAGCGGAGCTAAAGCTTAACTAGTACCCAAGGCTTCCTGAAGCTTCTGTCAAAGACGGTAAGCGAACAGGTTGCCTCTATTCGATACAACAAATGAAGGAACTCCGTGCAAATGCACAAACTTAACCAAGAACAGCTGAGCAAACTGAGCATAACCGGATAACAAACACTGAAATGGAGTCACACCCTGTCTAACCCTGGGTAGACACCATAATGAAAATTCATGGAGATCTGCTCCCATTCCCACTCCGGAACGGTTAAAGGTTGCATCTCTCCAGCCGGTCTCAGATGCTCAACCTTAACTCACAACAAGACAGAAACCTTGAAACGAAATCCAAAACTTCACTCTTCATCCCTGTCCACCCGTAACCATCTCACAAGTCACGCTACAAATTGGTAGAACTTGAATGAACACAGAAGGCTGATTGATGTGCCTGCTCTAGGATTTCGCGTCTCTACCCCACAGTATCAGGTACGCACAACGCGTCCCTAAACGTATCACACACTGGTCACAAATCAAGGACTCCGAATCTTTACCCAGCCGAGTATGCTCAAGAATCTCTGACAAACGAGCATCGGCGGGCTGTGCCTCGCGAAAACGATTAAGGAAAAGAAATGGACGGGCGCGGACATGAGCAAGTTGTCCCCTCAGTAGAGGCGAACCTAGCTGTACTCCACGATCACACAAGAACTGTAAATCTGCAGAAGACTTTCTCTGTACTGCACACAACTGGAACAAGCTAACCCCGGGCCTACGACTCCAGCATCAGCTACCACAATCGCCTTGCCACGGTAACGAGGATCTCACAAACACAATCCTTCACAAGCTCCATACAATGGCGTTGTCTCAACAATCAAAACCCGCTGCCGGAAGATGTACATTAAGATCTGGTTGTCCGTGAAAATCTGACACAACTTTTCACACAAGTAGTGTCCTCGGATCTTCAACGCACGACCACCGCGGCCATCTCCAAATCATGACTGGGAATAATCCTGCTCGTACTTCCTCCAACTTTCGGGAAGCAAAAGCGATAACTCTATAATGCCACATCAACGCAAAATCGAGCCCCACTGGAGAAACATCACAGTTAAACAACAATGTCGCCCAAACCAGAAAACAAGAAAGAACAGGTGCAGTGGTCAACCGAATCTCCAACTGCTGAAAACTCCGCACACATGCCTCAGTCCAAGAAAAGAACACCTTTCCAGTCATTCCAGTCAACGGTGCAGCGATACACAAGCAATCATGGACGAAACGGCGGTAAAACTTCCTAAGCCCAAAATCTGCGGACCTCTGTCCCGGATATAAGTATGGGCCAAAGCTGTACGGCCTCGATCTTCCTCGGGACCTTACGAAAACCGTTTCCCGTAACTACAAGAACTAGGAGTCAACACAATGAATCCTGAAGGAACACTCCGAGAATTTAGCAAACTGCTGGGGCTCTCCCAATGTCTGCAAAACAAATCCCCAAGTGCTGCTCACGTTCCTAATGACTCATGGAAAAGAGCAGAATGTTTTCAATGACACAACAATAAACTGGTCGAGGAACGGCCTGAAGAAATCTGGTTCATCACATCCACAAATGCTGCTAGGGCATTGGTGAGTCCAACGACACCACCAAAACACATACTGCCCAGCAGTCTTCGGAATGCCATCACTCCGAAAACGCAACCAATGATGACCTAATCCCAAACAAACTTAGAAAAATGTCTCGCACACTTGAGCTGATCAAGAAATCGTCAATGCGAGGTATAGGATACATGTCCGCACCGTAAGCCGGTTTAATTGACGATCAATCAATACACAACCTCAAACTGCCGTCTTCTCCCTAACGAACAGAAAAGGAGCTCCCCAACCAAAACACTAGGACGTACAAGTCCCCAAACATACAACTCTGCCGCAGATCCTATAGCTCCTTAAACTTCGCCGGCTCATCTGGAACAACGACGGAAACTCTTGCCCGATGGAAAGCCGGTCCAACAAACCCACTGTGGCTCCGGTATCACGAATGAAAGCCAAGAATCCTCGACATCCTCTCCTCAAAAGCCGACTAGCGAAAAAGGCTGAATCCAAGCTGTGAGAGGCGGCACCACTGTCCCCCTGCACAACGAGAACTGACTCGCCGGGAAAAACAAAACCTGACTGTTCCCTCACGGCAGTCCACAGATGCCTAGCACGTAGCTAACCAGTCCGTGCCCAGGAGAACATCAAATCTAACATCTCTAGAAGGATCAAAGTGATGGACGAATCTCTATCTCCTATCCGATTGGCACACGACCGATATACGTGTCGCGCAACAAAAGAATCGCTGACAGAAAAAACACAATAAACGGATGATCTAGCCAACCAACTCTCATCGTCCCAAGCCTCTTCTACTCCCGCGACGGTCATGAAATCTGTCTCGATGACTGAACCTCTGTCTCGGGGCTGACACACCTGTACTAGCCCTCCTCAGTCCTCGAACTCCTAAAGTCTCTGGAAGATATGCCTCGTCAACTAGGGCCGCATCCACTGGTGCTGTGTAAGTGACGAAATGCAGTGTGCTGATCGCACGGAACAACTGGGTAATAGGGGTGACAACCTCCTGTCGCTTCGCTCTAATGGCCTTAACCAAAGAACTCATCGTCTGGCGCAAGTCTTGCATCTCAGCGTCAAGCCTAGCGATACAATCTATCGAAGGCGGATCCAACTGCTTCTATGTAATGAGCGTGCCATCCTGGTCAGTTCTCGTCCGACACGATTCTACTCTGACATCGGCTCTCGCTGCATCATTTTGAGTCCTCATTGTCATCGGCGGCAAAGGCTATACAAGGAGATAGGATTTGATATGAACACGGAAATCGAATCACAACGATATGTATCATCAAGGAAGGAATTTCAAGCAATTTGTACTTAGGTGACTTTAGGCGGAGTACAGCGTCGTGGGTATGCCGCGGACATACACACACTACGTTACTCTACTTAAGCAACCTACTCCATCATACCAAGGTCATCCTACACTCCGAAAGGTAAAACCTAGCGCTCTGATACCAACTTTGTCACGACCCGAAATTAGCACGTGACGGCCCTTAAACTACGCAATGTCTACAGGCGTAACGCAATTTAAGTAAGCCGAAAACCCAGCAATCTAAACCATAAAAAGTAGTAAGAAATAAGAACATTGTTAAAACTTTTGAAATCACAAACCAAATTCTTTAAATTCCAACTTTTCTTCCTTTAAAATTTTGGCAGCACCTCCTTTGTAAAACAAGCCCCCCAAAATGGGTACAACATAATATAAGTAAAAGCATCCCAAACGGGAGCAAAATCCACGCCCAACGGCGGAAAACAACCACTACAACAGATATACGACGTCGTAGCGAAGAAAGAGACGATATAAATAAAACTGCATAAAAGACCTCCAAGTAACAAAATGAAATACAATATCGTCCTCACACCATGTCTCTAAGTCATACATGAAAGTGGTAGATGGAGAGTACAGGATAAAACGAATATACAACAAGCAACATCGGATAACCGCAAAACCTACCTAGGCAAAACTGCACACTGTCATGCGAAGCGGTATACGCAGCAAAAGATGATACGATGGATGAAAATAGCCCTGCCTCTGACTATCCTGAGAACACCTGCAAAACACTGTGGCACAACGGGGGTGAGTTGCCAACTCATGAATAGTAAATAACATATGCATGTAATCGCAAGTATGCACGTACAACGCGAATCTAACATATGTAAACAATTAGCAATAAGTAGTCATATGTATGCAACAGTTATGAAAGGTACACTAGCAGGTACAACTAATACATGAAGCAATAATATGACAATCTGAATGCAACAATCATGTAAGGTACTCTATCCGGTACTACTAATACATGAAGCAATGATATGACAATGTATATATGCAACAATCATGAAAGGTACACTAGCAGGTACAACTAATACATGAAACAGTTCATAAACAATAAATGCGAAGTATGGGATAAAACATGTCATTCCCACGGAAATCATGACCTCGTTGTAGGACCAAAATCCATCAAGACAATCCAAATCCCAATTTCCTCAAATCAGCCACCAAATTGGCACACATATCATGTCAGTCTCATATATCCTGAATGTACAATATCAAGTAAATATCATATGTCCTGAGTGTCTAACATCAAGTAATTTCATATATCCAGAGTGTCCGACATCAAGTAATCTCATATATCCAGAGTGTCCGACATCAAGTAATCTCATATATCCTGAGTGTCCGACATCCAGTAATCTCATAAGTGACTTAGTATATTTGTATGAATCATTATATATTAGCGTCCCACTCCACTAATATATAAATATATGCCTATATAACAGCGTCCCACTCCACTGTTATATATACCAAGGAGTAAAAACATCATGAAAACAAGTGTCAAGCATCTACACATAAATACTCATATCCATACGTTCTTTGAATCATAAGTGTCCGGTATCGACACCCATGATCCACGTATCGGTCTTTCTCATATCTATACGTTCCTCGAAACCCAAGTGTCTCACCCCGACACTTGTGTTCCACGTATCGGTGTATACGTCCTCCGAATATTAAGTTTCCGGTATCGTCACTCTCGATCCCATATCAGTTTAAAACAAATCTCTGAGTGGATGCATCCAAATATCAAGTAAAGAATAAGAATATTTGCATAATTTCATGAAAACCACCACGTTCCTCAAATCCTGAAAACATCATGTGAAATCCATATCTCAATGGGAAAATCCATGAATATGTGCATATGCAACATAAAAATAGTAATGTGAGCATATGATAGAAAAACCGCTATTTAACTACAGCAAGTTAATACATAAATCATGTGGTTCCTAAATCTTCAAGTCCAATATAACATCAAATAAAGGTGAACATGTAGCTATAGCCAGATATGTGCAACATGTAGGTATAGCAAGGTATATGTATCTACCTATCAGTAAAGATGTAATATACCCTCCAGGTATAAGTGTAAGTATGTATGCAAGATGTACATATAGCTATGTCTCATATGTGTATGTACCTATCACTAATGGTACAATATCATATAAGTATATAGGTAACTAGCATGTAAGCATGTCAAGGCATATGTGTAAGCATGTAGGTATACAGGTATGCTAGATGTCAAATGCAACAAGGAATATGAATCAATGTCTCAATGTCCCTAACCAAACAATATCATATAATTATGGGTATTGTGCGTTTCATTGCAATTATTGATGGTGTGTGTGGCATACAATCAGTGCTCGTGCAACATAAGCAGTCAATAATAGTGCAGTGTCCAAAGGGCACTAGTCCAAGCACAACAACTAAGCAATAAGGTGTATGCGCAACTCTATATATTCAATAGAATATGCGACAAAACATAACATCTCTAGTCCAGACGCATAACGCCATGCGGGCGATTCCCCTGTAGATGTTAAATCTACTCACCAACCGTTCTGGCTAAGTAAAGCCAACAACCTGCTTCCCCTTCTTCGCAGTGTCCGAATTCCTCGCCTCCGAACCTAAAAGATAAATCAATGAAACAAGTATATATTAGCAAACAACCAAAACACGTACAAACTTCGTTTTACTGACACACCAACTCCAAACATACCCCCAAGTGTTTGTTTAGTGGCTAACGTGCATAGCAACACTACGAAACCAACCCAAGAGCAAAACTAGCACGAAGTGCACGGACCGTGTCGGATAACGTATCGTGCGTAGTCGTAACACAAGAAACTACCTATGTGTTCCCAGATTTTGTATTCAGAGAAAACTCAACAACCAAACAAGACCAAATACACCTAAACCACTGCAGACACCTACCCACAAAAATCCAAACCCCAACTCCTTTACCAAGCCGAGGTCGCCGGAATTTCCTGGAGTGTCGCCGGCCATGGTCCGAGCAGGGGGGTCTCGTGCTGGACGTAAGGTCCTATGGTCTCAGGTACAACACCACTATATTGTTTGGTTTTCTAGTACACACCTCGGGTCACAGCAGAACACAGATATCACAAACGACACTAAAAATACGATATTTGCACAAAAACTTAACTTTACGCTATCTAAACTGAATCTAAAAGTCCAAACAACACAAAACCTATATAAAGAACAGATAGGGATCATTACCTAACCAAAAGAACTCAAAGATCCAAGCTTTGCAAGCTCCATGGCATCCAAGAGGAAAATCTAAGTAAAAGATGTGATTTTGGCTCCATGGCATCCAAGAGGAAAATCTAAGTAAAAGATGTGATTTTGGTGAGATTTGTGAATTTTGTGATGGATTTTGTGATGGAATATGAAGTGTTAAGTTTAGGATTAAAGGAGATAGAGAAATATGAAAGATATTAAGTGAGAAAGAATGAGAGAGTGTGATGAAATGAGAGATGGAGGTGAGTGTAGGGTGAGAGTGAGAGGTGAGTGCACCATTTTCATTAACTTCGTATTAATGCATTCACACCACCATTAAAGCCCACCATGCCACCTTTCTCTCAAACAAAACCCAAAAGAGAAATATCTAAAGGATTAAAGTGAAGGTTAAAGCAAAGAATTAGATTAAAGCAAAGGATTAGGTGAAGGGTTAAGTTTTCATGGTCGCTAATACTAGATTAGTACAAACAAACCCTCACAATTACGTGCACACGTGCGTGCATAAAAAATAATATTAAAATAATAATTAAATGTTATAAAATATGAGGAACAAGAATTGGTAAACTTTTTACAGTAAACCCACATTACCGTCTAAGCTAACACTAACCGAAATCTAAGGCGTTACACATCCGCATTCGCCACAGTGTCCCGTTATGCACCGTTAGGTTACTTAACAAACGACATAGCGGGGAGGGGCTAGCACGGGTGCAAAACATACGCAACATTTATTATACATCATATATACGATAATAAAGCATTCGTCTCAGATATATAAAGTGATCACATCACAGAATATCAGCAGCAGAAGATAACATATGAAATATTAGATATACTAGGAATTCCGTGTTTTATTTTAAGCCAGTATAAAAACACGGGTTCCACGGTCAAGACTGTAAGTCGACGTTACTCAACCCACTTGATGCGGGGAGGCGGAATAGGTAAAAACGACCATTTTCAATCAAGATAACATCGACTATGCATAAAGATCTTTGCTAAACCGTAACTAACAATCAAACTAGGAGTTGTAACTACTATGTTAGATGATTATACCTCAAGATACTAGTCCTTCTTGTTCTTATTGTCCTCCTTCTCGTCGGCCTCCTTAAGTTGAAGAAGATCCACCCGAGAGTGCATACTATGAGAATTAACCTCTAAGATGAGGTAACTTAGTGGCTTAGAGTGCTAATCTAAGTGACTTAGTTAATATAAAGTGTGATTAAGGATTTGTTAGCCTCACTAACCATAGGATTCTCAACTCATGAGACAATTAGGGTTAAGATGAAGAAGAGAGAGCTTGAGGAGAGAGAAAGTGTTTGTGATAAATGATATGAAGCTTGCCTCATGTTTGAATAATTATGAAGCATAAAAATATCTCACTAAAATATCTTGTAAAATATCAACCATGTTTCATTTAATTCATAAGATGAATCATCTCCATGAGTCATGGTTCATTTAATGAAAACAACACCTCATTTCCACCACCTCATTTAAGTTTAAATCAAAAGATAAAAACCTTAACGAGTCATCTTTTTGTAGAAGCTTACCGATTAATTACAAGAATGTCCCTCCCATCCGTATTTACGAAAAACACGAATATACTGAGACTAAATAAATCCAATAATCTAATACTAGGATCCGGCATAAACCAAAGCCCACTAGTATATACCGTCCGAATATCATACGTGGAAAAGTACACGTATATGTTCGAAAACTGTCGTAAAACCATACGACCTCTATATCGTTTTTCCCGAAGCAGGGAAACCCTCTGTATGGGACTCTAAAGAATCGACACTACGCTGGCAGGGGGTTTAACCACAGGCCGCAAGCGGTACTAGCTGTACGTAACGGTTACAGGTAGATGTCGATAAGAAGGCCGATGAGGAAACCCATCCGAACTCCTACTGAGTCTGTCTGTGGAAATCTCCGTACAGTCTGATCTGTTCGTCTAAGAGTGTCGCATATCGGGCCTAGGGGCGGCAAGCGTCAGACCCCTAATAGCGGTATAAGTCGTGTCGGAGTACAGCCCAAAACACCCTGAGAAACTAATGGAGCACCTACTAGTAAATCTCACTTGCCCTGGCCAAGGACTTTGTGTAATGGCGTTCCGAACATAGCGCGACATCAACCCCTAATACCCGTAGAGATGAATCCTATCTAACCGCCACCGCCTCTAAGTGCTTCGGGATTGCACTCAACTACTACCTGTTTGCACCACTCAGCAGAGCCGTGGTAGGGTAGTAATCTAAGAACAGTGGGAACACACTTGAGGCAAAGTAGCAGTGTCAAGTCAACGGGCTAAGCTGTACTCATGTCACTTGGGAACTGCTACCTGACGATAGGTATAATACCAACCAGCAGTTCCCGACGAGTCCTGTCCGGTGTACTCGTAACCTAACGAGCACCTGCATACTATCTCCAGTATGACATACTAATGACTGTGGGATATACCATCTCCCCTGCTGGGATGAGAAGCGTATACACTAGTCTACTCCGGAGTATCGATGCCCTGTCTCGATAATCTTACGACTAGGGACCTGTATATGGATGTGCTTGTAGACTACCCAGCCCCTACTAGTGTGACTGCCATCACAACGCTGGTGGTCAAGGAAAGATCCTAAGGGCTCTATCAATATGTATTAGCGATACGTTAAAAGAAACATATAAATATTAAGATAGATACAAACCATGTAGCATACTACCATTTTGAGCAAGACTGTCAATAATACTGTGAATATCCCAAGCTTCCATTAAGTAATATACAATCCAGTATGATACAATAATAGCCTCTAGGGCATATACACTAACAATCTCCCACTTGTACTAGGGCCATGTGCTGGCGTATCGCAGACCTATCATCTCGAATAGCCTCTCGAAGTGCGTCTGAGGGATGGCCTTTGTGAATGGATCTGCGGTGTTTTCCTCTGTAGCAACTCTCCGAACCTCGATCTCCCGGCGATCCACGATCTCCCTGATCAGGTGATACCGCCTCAAGATGTGTCTGGACTTCTGATGGGACCTGGGTTCCTTTGCTAAAGCTATAGCCCCGTTGTTGTCACAATACAGAGGTATTGGATCAACAATGGACGGAACCACCTGAAGTTCTGTTAAGAACTTCCTCATCCAGACTTCTTCTTTTGTGGCATCAGAAGTTGCGATATACTCCGCTTCCATCGTCGAGTCAGCAACGGTGTCCTTCTTGGAACTCTTCCAGCAGACCGCCCCTCCATTGAGGGTAAAGACATAACCTGACATGGACTTGGAGTCATCCTTGTCACTCCGGAAGCTGGAGTCAGCAAAGGCCTCGATCTGGAGGTCTATTCCGCCGTAAGCCAAGAAAATATCCTTAGTCCTTCTCAGGTACTTAAGAATATTCTTTACTGCTGTCCAGCGGTTCTCCCTTTGGTTTGACTGATACCGGCTTACCACGCTCAGTGCGTAAGCAACATCTGGTCTGGTACATAACATCGCATACATTATAGAGCCTACAACAGAAGCGTAAGGTATAATAGACATGCGATCCCTTTCCAAATCAGTCTTGGGAGACATTTCTTTGGACAGGGTGATTCCGTGACAAGCCGGTAAATTGCCGCGCTTAGAATCTTCCATACTGACTCTTTTCAGTATGGTGCCGATGTACCTGGACTGTGAATATCCCAACATCCACTCAGATCTATCACGATAGATCTGGATCCCCAGAATGAAAGAGGCATTACCCAGGTCTTTCATGGAGAACCTGTGTGACAAGAATCTTTTGACAGATTGTAGCATAGGAATGTCATTTCCTATCAAGAGAATGCCATCCACGTACAAGACGAGGAATACGACAGTTCGTGCTACAATCTTACTATAAATACATGGCTCATCTGGATTTTTGATAAAGTCAAATTCTTTGACCGTTTCATCAAAACAGATGTTCCAACTCCGCGATGCCTGCTTTAGTCCGTAGATGGACTTAAGCAACTTGCATACTTTTCCGCTGCTCCCACTCTGAATGAAACCCTATGGCTGGTCTATATAGTCACACTCTTCTAAATTTCCATTTATAAAAGCGGTTTTTACGTCCATATGCCAAATCTCATAATCGTGGAAGGCAGCAATGGCAAGAAGAATCCGAATGTATTTGAGCATAGCCACTGGAGAAAAGGTTTCATCATAGTCCAAACCAGGTCTTTGACGAAAATCCTTTGCAACAAGTCTAGCCTTATAGGTTTCAACCGGTCCATCTACACAAATCTTCTTTCTAAAGATCCATTTGCAGCCCACGGGTTTTACCCCTTCTGGAGCAATGTCCAAAGTCCATACTTTGTTAGTGTACATGGACTCCATTTCGGTCCGCATTGCATCCAGCCATTTTACCGAGTCGCCGCTCTGAATGGCTTGCTGGAAGCTAGTAGGCTCATCATTATCAATGATGCAATCCTCTCTATCCCCGTCTATGAGAAAACCGTAGTATCTCTCAGGCGGATGGGACAACCTACTACTACTGTGGAGTGGTGCGGGAATGTCCTGTTCTTTTTCTAAAAACTGATGTTCCAGAAAGTGGGCATGATGAGAAACAAAAAACATTTGTTCCTTTGCGTTATAGAAAAGATACCTCTTGGAGTTCTTTGGGTATCCCACAAACTTACACAGTTGCACGACCCGAATATTTCGACTCGTGACCGGCACTTAACCACGCAACGTCTACAGGCGTAACGCGACTAAGTAAGCCGAACCCAGAAATCAAAACCATAAAAATGTAGCGAGTGTTGAAAACATTTAGT
This sequence comes from Agapanthus africanus, assembly GCA_030015575.1. Classification (NCBI taxonomy): domain Eukaryota; kingdom Viridiplantae; phylum Streptophyta; class Magnoliopsida; order Asparagales; family Amaryllidaceae; genus Agapanthus; species Agapanthus africanus. The sequence continues at coordinate 267,958,403 of JASDDO010000031.1, read as the reverse complement.
TAAAACATTTAGAAAACCTTAAATAGTTCAATAAGTTCTTTTAAAGTTACGTCATCATTTAAATAATTTTGGCAGCATTCCCTTTGTAATAGTAACCCCGAAATCGGGTATAAAACAGGATATGAGTGAAAATGAGATATAATGAAACAAATCATTCCCAAACGGGAGCAATCACGCCCAACGGCGGAAACCATCATCACAAGAGTAATATACGACGCCGTAGCGAAGAATGAGCAATAAGTAAACATCACAGAATAATAAACTGCATATAAAAACAGCCGGCTCCCACGAGCTCGACACCAGAATACAAAATATACATCATCGTCCTCACAATGTGTCTATGTCCAGTACATATATGGTAGATGGAGAATACTAGATACAAATGGGGTACAATAAAAGTAATCATATACCACAACCCACCTAAAAGCAAAACAGCTCTCGCACCAACTGTAGTGGTATCTGTAGCCAAAAGATGCAAAAGACAGCCTGCCGTGACTACTCTGAGGGGAAACCTGCAAATACTGTGGCACAACGGGGGTGAGTTGCCAACTCGTGAATAGAGATAACATATAAAGGTAATCGCGAGCATGCACGTACTGCGCTACTCTATCATATGCTAGCAAGTAAGATCTATATGCGACAAGCAGTAGGTGCAATAATCATGCAAATGCTATGTCAGGTAAAATAACTACAGGATGAGATACATGATAATCAATGCTGAGAATGGGATAAATAACATCTACACGGAATATCAACGTGGAAAGATAATCGGTGCACAAAACTGCACCCCTAATCCTAAATAAACTCAGGCGCCGGCACTCTCCTCGGCCCTCAAATCCTGTAAATCTCTGAGAATCACGAGTTCCCAACATCGGCACTCAAAATATAATAAAATACTCGTGTCCAGCATCGACACGCAAATCCTCATATATCGGGCTCCGTACGTCCGGATCAGCCTACGGGCTCCGTCTGCGGTATCATCCCTCGGCCCCGGCAGTACGGATCATCCCGCATCCATCTCTCGACTCTGGTCGGTATCCTCGGGATAACCGCCAGGTCCAACCAATCACCGTAGGTACTCGCCCACCTTCAGGCTCAATCGGCAAAATCTATCGATCATCTTGCCGAGGGGAACCATACCGGGTCCACCACGAACCCGCAAACGGATCATCCAACATCTCGAATCGGGTTTCAAGCACACGTCTCAGCACCGAGAAAATGCGTGGTGGACGCACCAAAATATCATATCACGAGAAACCGGGTTTTTCAAATAATGCATCTTTTCTTAAATAATCCCACGGTCCTCAAAACTAGAAATCTCATGAAAATCCAACACCAATAAGTAAATCAAATGCGATGTGCTATGTACATCAAGCTATAATATAGGTACAAGGGGAAACCGCTTTTTACAATTGTTTCAGTTTTTAAAGAGATCATGCGGCTCCCAACTTCTATGAAAATCATATCAAATAATATGTGAAATGAACTACAGCATAATAATCATGGCAATTCTATAGTGAGTGTGCCATGGCAATTACTAACGGTGTGTGTGTAACATGCAGATTAGTGCTCGTGCAACATGAACCGTTAGTAATAGTGCGGTGTTCTATCAATTCTAAGTTTACATACATATAGTAGGGAATGCAGTATGCAACAACAGTATCCATGACAGTCAATGGGGTAAATGCAACATATATCTATAAGGTCCTATCAGCCCTGACGCATAACGCCATGCGGGCGATATCCCCGTAGATGTTAAATCTACTCACCGAAGTCTCGCGCTAACTGTAGCCGACGACTTGCTTCCGCTTCTTCGCAGCGTCCGTCTCACTCGCCTGCGAACCTAGAATCACACAATATATTACACATAAGCTCAAAACCACAAAAACGTGATATTAAGGTCAAACTAGAAACCCGCGTCGCAAACCAAGCGCGCGTGTGCGCGATAAGCTAAAATGTGTGATTACGCGTCTGAAACTACTCCGACGTGTCGCGATACGCCGAAACCCACACACGTATCACGCGTGTCGCGAAGGTTTAAAAATACGAGAAAGAGGTATTTAGCTCCAGAGTTTTCTACAGTAACAATTAAATAAAATTACACATGCCATGAGTCTAAGGGTAACAGCAGACACCTATAGGGCCAAACCCAACCCCATCCCCTCCCCATCTGGCCGCAAATTGCGGCCAGAATCAATTTTTCGGCGGCCTGAACATGGAATTTGGGGGTCGTGTTCTACACATGGGATCAGCACCTCACAACTATACTTCAGTCTTCTTAATTTTAATCTGAACTCACTGGGTCGATAGCAGTTTGCAGAAAGCTAGATTTTTCTCAAAACGATGAATTTGCATCAAATATGAATCTGGTGGTATTTTTGTGCAATTGGGGGCTAAGCTAGGTTAAGATAGCCCAAACAACACTCCATCAACTTACTAAAACCAATTCATACTTCACTTGATCAAGGTTCCCCCTAATTACCACATATCGCACTAAAACGCACCATTAATCACTAATCGAAGCTAAGCTACACTAATTAAGCAAACTAGGGGGTAAGTTCAAGAAGTATACCCCACACTCGACCCTAGGGAGCTGGAGGAAGAAGAAGGAGTAGAGGGAAGGAGCTGCAGTTGAAGTTGTGCTGCTGCTGCTGCTCACTGCTGCTGTTGCTGCTCACTGTTGCTGCTGTTGTGCTTGCTGGCTGCTGCTGTGCTTGCTTCTGCTGCTGCTGAGATGGTGGGTGTGTGAGTGTGAGAGTGAGGTTGAGAGAAATGAGCACAAGAATGAGAGGAAATGATAGCTCCCAATGTCAACCCCTCCTTTCTCTCTCATCATTAAATGCAAGCATGGCTTTGCCATGATGCTTTCTCTCTCTCTCTCTCATTCTCACAAAGTCAACACTCCAAAAGAAAATTCAAATTAAAACCACCATCAATTAACTAAATAGACTTAATTAAAACCCAAAAGACTTAATCCCCATTATTAAACCCACCACGGTTGCTAATCATGGTATAACTTCATTTTAAACCCTAGTTTACATACACATGTGTGTGCATGCCTAGGAAAATTTTAGAAAAATATTTATTAAATTTGAAAAATATTTGAAACTCAATTTGGTAAACTTTTTATTAAAAACACTTTATTTAAATATAATTAGCCACTAAACACATCTTGAGGTGTTACAATTGTTAGATATGTATGCCCTAGATGCCATTATTGTATAGTACTGGTTTGTATAATACATTTTGGAGGATTGGGATATATATATGGTTTTACGACAGTCTTGCTCAATATAGTAGTATGCTACTTGGTTTGTTTCTATCTTAATATGTGTATATGTTTCTTTTAACATATCGTTAAAAGCATATTGGTAGAGCCCTTAGGATCTTTGCTTGACTACCGGTGTTATGATGGCGATCACACTAGTGGGGGCTGGGTAGTCTATAAGCACATCCTTATTTTGGTCCCTAGTCGTAGGATTATCGAGACAGGGCATCGATACTCCAGAGTAGACTAGTGCGTACGCTTCTCTTCCCAGCAGGGGAGATGGTCTGTCCCACAGCCATCAGTACGTCATACTGGAGATAGTATGGAGGTGCTCGTTAGATTACGAGTACACTGGACAGGACTCGTCGGGAACTGTTGGTTAACAGTTCCCAGGTGACATGAGTACAGCTTAGTCCGCTGACTTGACACTGTCACTTCGCCTCGAGTGTGTTCCCACTGTTCTTAGATTACTACCCTACCACGGCTCTACTGAGTCGTGCAAACAGGTGGTAGTTGGGTGCAGTCTCGAAGCACTTGGAGGCAGTGACGGTTAGACAGGATTCGTCTCTCCCGGTATTGGGGGTTGATATCGCGCTGTGTCTAGGAGAGCCATTACACAAAGTCCCTGGCCAGGGCAAGCGAGAATTGCTGGTAGGTTTTCCAGTAGATTCTCAGGGTGTTTTGGGCTACACTCCGACACGACTTGTACCACTGTTAGGGGACTGACGTTTACCGCCCCCCTAGGTCCGCCATGCGATACTCTCAGATGAACAGATCGGACTGTACGGAGATTGTCACATACAGGCTCAGTAGGAGTTCGGATGGGTTCACCTCATCAGTCTTCTTATCGGCATCTACCTGGGGACCGTTACGTACAGCTAGTGCCGCTTGCGGTCTGTGGTTAAACCCACTGCCAGCGTAGTGTCGAGTCTTTAGAGTCCCACACAGAGGGTTATTCGCCTTTGGGCAAAACAGAGTAGAGGTCGCATGGTTTTGCGACGGGGTTCGTTCACATCCGCGCACTTGTGCACGTTGGGTGACCGGACAGTAATTACTAGTGGGCTTTGGTTTAAGCCAGATCCTAGTATATGTTTTGGGGTTGGTTTTATCTCATTGTATTCGTGTTCCTCGGATCACGGATGCGGGTGTGTATGCACAGTTGACTGGGGCAGAGGCAGAGGATTCTCATTAGGGTTATGGTACGGGTGTGTATGCACAGTTGAATGTTGTCTTTTTCCAAACCCTAATGAGAATAAGAAATATGATTAATAATATTAGTTAACATTTTTGTGCCATGGTTGAGTTGAATTCTTGACTTTTGTTGACTTGTTGACTTCGTTGACCGGTTGACCAAAGTAGACTTGTTGACCATCATCATTTGTTTTCAAAGATGCTTCTTATTCTTTGCAAAAGCATTTAATGAATGAAATGATAATGGTCATTCATCAACTCACCATCACAAATTGTTAATTATTATTATTATCATCATTTTTCTAAATTATGAGAGTATGGTTGTAAATTGGATCATTCTCACTTGCATCTTCTCTCTCATCCATTGCTCTCCTTCATCCTCTAGCTCAAGGAAATTCCTTCTCATGAGTTGAGAACCATTTTCCTTTGAGATAAAACACCAAGACTACTCTCTACTCATTCTAGGGTACTAGGTTTAGCAAACCAAATACCTTAGTTACCTCTAGGTTGAGGTAGGAGCTCAAGTTCGAGGCCCTCGGGTGGATCTATCTTTGGCAAAGAGGAGACGAAAAGGAGGAGCCGTTCAAACTACTACAAGGAGCAAGCAAGGAGGAGAACAACAAGAAGAGAAGGAGTTCAAGAGAACAACAAGAAGAGAAGGAGTTCAAGAGAACAACAAGAAGAGAAGGAGTTCAAGACTAGGTATAACCATTCTACATAGTAGTTATAAATTGTAGATTTTATGTTAGTTTTGTTTAGCTCTGATACCACTGTTAGGTCCACGTTACCCACCCCGGTTCTTTCGGGGAGGCGGAATAGGTAAAACGAAATTTTTTCCCTAGCTAGGTAACATGGTAACGTGGACCTAACAGTGGTATCAGAGCCTAGCTAAACACAAACTAGCATGTTAGCAAAGTATCTAGAATTTCGATCGGACAAAAATCGCAAAACACGTGCGGAAAAACCATGTTTCTGCCGATTTTTTATACTGCTCTAAAAATGATTTAACATACATGAAAAATCGGCTCAGGGTTTTGTAAAAACACAGAACAAAAATGATCCAGTAACTCGGTCAAAGCGCCGCTGATCCGCGGCACGAACATGCTTCCTGCCGCGGAACCGCGGCTGAGTTGACTCGGCCGTGGATCAGGTTTTGTGCAGTGTTCTTATTTGGATGTTTTGGGATTTTTAGTATATGTTGTTTCTGCCCAGATTTTCCAGAGAACAAATTTGTTTTTGGGGTGGTTACAAATTCGTATTTTGATCGAACTTCTCTAGACTTTGGCTAATGGGTTATATCTGTGATGTGATATATGCACTGAACGTCGGCTAATCGCTATACGTCGATTAGTGGGGGTTGTGCATATCTGTGATCTATAATGTTGATGGTTTGTGTATATGAATTCGTTGGATTGTCGCGGATGAATAGCCGGGGGTTGTGAGATTGGAGTTTTCTTTATCTTTCAATTCATGTAATATGTAAATTGATGTAATATTATTTATTTGGCCGCACAACCGGGATGGGGTTGTAGCCGTCATTGTATAATTTCTTTTACTGTTTTTGCTCCTAGGATAGACCCAAGGTGGGGTGCACAAACTACCGGGTACCTCGAAGTGCCGAGTGGCCTACTCACTTTGTTGAGGGAGGTTACTTTACTTCGGGTATTTGGCGGGTAGTTTGCCGCACCCGTAGGGGTCTAGGGTGGGGTATTTGGCTATTCATCGCGACCGTGTAATCTGTTTTTCGTTCCAGGCTCGAACGGAATGCAGATTCCTAGTATATCCAAAGTATTCATCTGTGATCTGGAATGGCTATCATTGCATCTGACGAATGTGAATATATATCTATATATGATATCTATTTAGGCGTTGCTTATGTTTTACATCCGCGCTAGTCCAGCCCCCGCTCTATCGTTAGTTAAGTAACCTAACGGGTGATGACGGGACCCCGTGGCGAATGCGGATGGCATAAGCGTACGTCATATTTTCGTTGTTTTCTGCAATGGTAGGATTAACTAATGGGACGCATTAAATTAATGCAAAGAAAAATAAACCAAAAAGACGTTGTTGGAAAAAATTTCAAAAAGCTGTTATTGCAAGGACGTTCTTTTTTGTTTTGAATAGAGGTATTCGCTTATGAATGCCCAGCAACTCAGTCGACGAGGCAAGGGCCGAGATCCCTTCATCGGCAGTGACCACTTGGACAAAAAGTTTGCGTCAGGGTAATAACTTCACTATAGTCGATTATTCTTGCTTTGCATCGAGATATTCAGTTTGGAATATCCTGCACCTCATTCGACGAGGAAAGAGCCGAGATCCCTTCACGGGGTGTGACCTCTTTAGCAAAAGTTTTCGCCACTGTATTTTCAAAAAGGCAATAATGTTCCTTCAACTATATCAAGTGTAAGTGCACGGCGGCGCCCCGGCCGTCAATCCGACGGCCAAATGCGGAAGCGGTGATAAACTTTAATTTTGCAAACTTAGCAAACCGGCACCACCGCGCACTAAACACCCGGATCGAACCACTAACTAGTCCTAGCTAATTACAAGACGGGTTAGAGATATACCGAGTGATCCGAGTCCTCCGGTCTTCTCGTCGTCGTCCCGATCTCCTGCGGAAACTCCGGTCGTCGCCTCCTCGCCGGAAGGGCACATCGCTTGCATCTTTTACGGGCTCCCACCTCAATACCGAGGTAACTCGGGCGCGAAGTTGGCTGGCCGACGCGTCCGAGATTTGCTGTAGAATGTGTAGTGTAGAGGCTATATCTCATTTGGGGTTTGTTACCTTTGAAGATGATGGAGGAATGAGGTTAAGAAAAATGGTGCTTTCATTTTTCATGCAAGGAAATTGAGATGAAGAAAATTGCCACATGCAAAATGGAACTCTCTCATTTCCTCCCAAAGAAGTGGCCGGCCTATATCATTGTGAGAATGGTGGAGGGAAAAATACAAATCATGAAGGGAGGTGATGGTAGGAGAAAGCAAGAGGTGACCACATCCAAAAAGAAATGATAACTAAATCAAATCAACCCTCATTTCATTTCTTATCACAAAAAGAAAGCCATCATGAAAAGCAAAGATGCTTAATCTTTCATAATGACACAAATGCATAAAACCCCTCCTCAAATACCAATTTGCACAATTGCAAATTAGTCCCTCCATCGGAAAAGTCCGGCCGGGAAAGAACAAAGGAAAACCGGCCGGAACAGAAAGCAAACTGGCAACTCCAGAAAATTGGTCCTGTAATAAATTACAGGAAAACCCCCATACTGTGCATACACACCCGCATCTGTATTCCGTCCGGATACAAATGCAATGAGACAAAATCTATACTGTACTATACTAGGATCCGGCTTAAACCAAAGCCGGCTAGTAATATCCGTTCGATCCTGATCCGTGCAATACCACACGTATCCGATCGAACCTTGCCATATATCCATACGGCCACTAGTACAAACCGTCCGATCCTGATCCGTGCAATACCGCACGTATCTGATCGGACCCTGCCATATCTCCATACGGCCTCTACAGCGTTTCGCCCGAAAGCTTGAGTAACTGAAAGTATGGTGGACTCTAAAGACTCGTCAATACTATGGCTGTGGATTTAACCACTAGCACGTCAGAGGTATAAGCCAATACGTGACGGGCCACCAGCTATTGACCAAAAGGCACGTCGATGAGCGAACTCATCCTGACACCCTACTGAGCCTGTCAGTGACAATATCCGTACAGTCCGGTCCGTTCGTCTATGAGCATCGCAAGGTGGGCCTAGGGGGTTGGTAAAAGTCAGACCCCTAAAAGCGGTACAAGTCGTGTCGGAGTGTAGCCCAAAACACCCTGAGATACTACTGGATTACCTACCAGTAAATCTCCTGCCTTGGCCAAGGACTTCGTGTAATGGCTCTCCTAGACACAGCGCGACCTCACCCCCAATACCGGGAGAGACGAACCCCTGAAGATCCGCTCACTGCCTCCATGTGGCTCGGGACTGTACCCAACTAAAACCTGTTTGCACGACTCCTTTGAGCCGTGGTAGGGTAGTAATCAAAGCACAGTGGGAACTCACACGAGACAAATGACGATCCTCAGGTCGATGAACTAACCTGTACACATGTCACCAGGGAACTGCTATCTGACGTCAGGTATAAGACCAACTAGCATGTTCCCGGCGAGTCCTGTCCGGTGTACTCATAACCCAATGAGCACCTGTATACATCTTAGGTGAACCAACTGACACCAGTGGCTTGTGAGACCGGCCACCGCCCCTCGTCGGGGTCTCGACTGTATACACTAGTCTACTCTGGAGAATCGATGCCATGTCTCGAAACTCCCACGACTAGGGACCTTTTAAGGATGTGCTTATAGACTACCAGCTCCCACGTATATGATCGCCCTCATACTGCTGGCAGTCAAGCAAGAATCCTAGGGGCTCTATCAACGTGCAATAGCGACCTGTCAGGTCACCTAATGCAGTACACGATGATAAAGGTAAACCAGATAACATACTATCATCTCGAGTAAGACTGTCCTACCGGGATAGGTCCTCCCTCAATCATTGCAATCACGTGCCTGTGATCCAATAATTGACTCTGAGGGCACTATCTCCAACAATCTCCCACTTGCACTCAAGGCTAATTATTGCGATGTCGCATACTCACAGCCCGTGTGATACCGAACACCCAACTCCTCTACTTGTCAGTCTCACAAAACTCGTTTGCGAAACTATTGCGTTCGAGGAATAGACTCTGTGAGTGGATCCGCCTTGATGTTTCTTTCTATGTCTCTCTATATCTCATGTTCGCGGAGAAAGCCATCTCCCGAAATGAGCAATACCTATCTTAGAATATGTCTGGATGTCTGATGGGACCTAGCTCATAAATGAACTCCAAATCCAAACTTCTTAGACTGTATCGTCAACTGAACTTAATCAGTATCCTGCGCCATGCCTCCCTCAGTATTGCCTTGGATCACCTATCCAAAATACTGCCCCTCGTCAGAGGGAAAACTATAACTCTGACAACCTCCTTGTCGTCCATGTCACCTTGGAAGCCTGGAATGATAACTGTCTCTCTTAATGAGGCCGTCGTTATCAAATCCCTAGAACATCCACTTATGTTCTAAAACTGCTTCCGACTGTTTCTCCAGGATTGGATTAATATCAACTTATTGCATCTAGTGCAAGAATAACATCTGGTGTGGTACTTGACATCTCATGATTGACTCAATTGCCTAAGCAAGTGATCTGCCAATCATGAGCATCCCTCTCCCCTTTAGTCTGTAAGACACCTTTAGAGAGGGTGACTCCATCACCTGTAGGTATACTACCGTGCCAGGAGTCGTCCATTCTAAATACTCTTAGAATGTTGTCAAAGTACCCAGATTGGGAAACCACCCAAATCTAGATCTAAAACCATAGATCTAGTAACCAGTATGTCTGATATAATGTCCAAATCCCATATGGAGAAAACACTATGTGACGACCAAAGTATAACCGATCGTAGTATTGGAATATCACTTCCTACTCTGTGTATGTCATCCAAATACCATGACATCACACCCTACTACCTTCTCAACAGATCCATCCCCTATTCTGATGAAGTCAAACCTACGACTGTCACATCAGAAATTGATGATCTATCTCCGCTATAACTGCTTTAGTCTATAAATAGACATAAGCCATCTGTCCACCAATCCTTCCGCTGCTCCCACTGACCACGACAACCCTCTGGCACAGTCATATAGACGTACACTTCTAAAACTAGTTTAAAAAGACGCTATACTCATCCTCCTGCCGGGTCTCACAGTCTGGAACAACAGCAATGGCAAGTGTGGATAAACAAGAACCTCTCTGCCACCGTCCTTGAGTATACCGAAGTACCTCCAGGATGCCTGAGGTTACCCACCTTATCTGCGGAGTGGCCAATGGAATGTCAAGCCAGATTGAATCTTTAGGTTCCTATGAAATCTTCAGTAATCGTTTGTGGTTCTGGAATCACTTCCAGTTCTACCATACTCCCACTACTGTTTTTCTGAAAAAATCCATTTTTTAATAAAACTGTGGCGAGTCAAGAACAATATCACTATTGATCTTCTAGATGGTAGAAAGTCAACCCTCGTCATAGCCTGGGTCAACCCACAAACAGCCATTACAGAAACGTGCCTTGAGTTATCCAGAGTCTGGTTTTAATCATAAGCCAAACAACTCCCCGTACCTTAACAACGTTAAGATATGAACTGTTCTATATCCAATATAGAACCAGAGGCACTGATTTAATTGAACCAGATTCAAATCATGCAGCTGTCTCCAGTGCATGTCGACTAAATGGAATGAGGCCGATCAGCGTTACTCAACTTAGGAATGCTTCCAATTATGAGTAACCTGAAAGAGAAGCAAGTTCTCTTAATCATTACTATCAACTGAATACCATACACAAGTATCTACATCTTCGATCACTTTGAAGAATCCCGATACTTGCAATACCTGGTTCTCTACTTTATTCAAATACCTATAACTTCTCAAAATTCAGACCCTGTGTTTCCAAGAAACACTTGTCTAAAAACTAGAGGAGTCATAAGTAAACCGAATATAGTACGAGAACCAACCCCTCTGTCCTCATGGACGCTGGACAACATACAATACTCTGTATAAGTCCAATGAGTCTGATAACTCATTCACTGTGTGTCGTAGGTTGAAAACTGTACTTATGGTTAAGAAGAATTACACCGCTGTTTAATGCTCCTTACCTAACCATCCACTGATATAGGTAAATGTCGTAGACATAATTTCAAAAAGGTATATCTCACTCTATAAAAATAGACGTACAGATATATAAATTTGAAATTGGTGCATAACAACGGATATTCAAAACCAAATATTTGCCGACCGGCAAATAGCCCAGGTGACTTCCTCAAATATCACCGATTACAACGAATCCCGATATAATGAGGATGATCACCCAATTCCCAATAACTTACTCTCACTCATCATCTGTAAAACCATACAGATGTGAGAATCATACCTGGTAAATACATACCCTGGAGTAAGTGTCTAATCGGGAAATCAGTTTTCCATTAACAGTGCACAGTGAAACTGAAACATTGAAATGTTTCGTTGGGGTATTCTGGTATTCCTAGTAATGCCTCTTCCATTATCCAGATTCACAACTGTAACCGTATAATTCTTTGCCACCTCTCCAAATCCCTTTATATGTCTTTAGTCATTACCTTCTGTACACCCCTTTAGGCCAAATGGTTTTCTTCCTTCCCTACCGTTCGGCACCAGCCTATGGTTTGGAAGAAGACTATCCAATAAGCATAATGGGTGTACTGTCCTAATCCTAGGAGCACTCGCAATGCGAGAGAAGCTGAAGATAAAAGACAACCGAATAAACCTTATTCCTATTTCTCCTGAACCAGGATCCATCCCCGAACTGGAACAAGTTCCTTTCGAGTTCGTATATAACCATACGATGGATTATCCAATAAACTTGGGATCTTCGTAGTGATACGGAGTGTCCTGGAGAAATACAAAGGTGATTTAGGATTGGCGAAGAAAATACTTGGTTTAGTCGAGAATAGCAGTCACAATTTACTTTGCCCTCTTACTAATCCCTTGTTTTGTCTTAACTTAATACCTTCTGTACACCGTTTAGGCTAACTGGTTTTCTTCATTCCCTACCTATCGGCACCAGCCTATGGTTTGGAAGAAGACTATCCAATTTGCGTAATAGGTGTACTACTCCTAAACTAAGGAGTACTCGCAACCTGAGAGAAGGTGAAAAGAAAAGACAACTGAATAGTCCTATCCGTTTTCTCCAGAACCAGAAACCATCCTCGAAGTCTTTCGAGTTCGTATATAACCATACGATGGTTTTGTCCAATGGAAGTGGACGTTCGTAGTAATACGGGGTCTCCCGGAGAAAAGGGTAAAAGTAGGAGTGGCAAAGGGGTTTGCAACTCTGACAATCCAAAAGCCAGTGTTAAGTAGGTTCGGTCAACTTGGTCACTGAGTCATAGTCTAGGGTCGGGTCAATGGTCGCTGCCAAAGAGAGAGAGAAAAGAAACACTCAGCGTGCACTCTAACCTAGATCAGAATGGATATCAATTTTTCTAATCAGGAAACCTCCCACTGTACATCAAATTCTCCTCCAAACCTAAAAGAAGAATTAGTCGGGAATACCCGAGGAGTAAACCAACTCATCAGTGGGAATCGGGATCCAACTATCATTGCATGATAACGTGACGGAATCTGCTCATGGTGTCACACTTTAGAAGGTATGCGTATATCTGGCAAGTTTCAGTACTTTTGAAACTCCCGATGAGATTTTTACCCCATGCTCTTATGACCTTGGCGTGAGGTCAAAATATCATAAGTCACATGTCAAGTTCTACCCATCATTATCCAGGTCAATTTGAACCCACCCGTACATACCCTTGACGTAGGCCAAAATAGTAGTACGACTGTCCCAAACCAACGCATCTATCTATGCAACAGATAAATACCCGGCAGCTACCAATCACTATGCCTTGGCGTGAGGTCAAAATACATAGCTTGAATACTATCGAATATTTAACTGAAATGACGGAGGGCTACGAATGGTTTCTGGCGAAAACCTTTAACGTAATGAACTTGATATCGTTGAAAGAACGGATAGCTTTTTGAAAATATAGTGACGAAAACAATTGCTAAAGAGATCACTCCCGGTGAAGGGATCTCGGCTCTTTCCTCGTAGAATGAGGTGCAGGATATTCCAACTGAATACCACGGTGCAAAGAAAAAGTAATCGGCTATAGTGAAGTCATTGCCCTGACGCAAACTTTTTGTCCAAGGGATCACTCCCGGTGAAGGGATCTCGGCCCTTGCCTCGTCGACTGAGGAGCAGGATATTCCAACTGAATACCACGATGCAAAACAAAAGAGAACGTCCTTGCAATAACAGCCTTTTGAAAAGTATTCCAACAACATCAGATTAGGTTTGTTTTAACTTGCATTGATCCAAATCAACGCAGTCCCATCAATTGATCACACCACAAAGAACGAAAATATACTGATGTACGTATATGCCATCCGCATTCGCCACTGGGTCCCGTCATTACCCGTTAGGTTAGCTAACTAACGACAGAGCGGGGACTGGACTAGCGCGGATGCAAAACATATACAACATCTATTAATATATATATACTAATATATAATATTTCGCTCAAGGCGTGATAAAATGCAACATCACAGAAATGTACAGCATCACAGAACAATACAGATATCTGGGATCCCCGGGTTTCACAGAGCCACTACTGAAACCCGACGTTCCCCTGGTCGTGTGGATAGCCTGTGCAATGAAATCCTAGACCCCTACGGGCGCGGCAAGTTACCCGCCAAAACCTGAAGCGAGGCAGCCCCCTTCAGCAACGTGAATGGACCACCCGGCACTGCACGGAATCCGGTAACTTGGGCACCCCTCCTGGGTCAACCTGTACCCCGTACGAGTGCGACGAATAGCCCGCCAATCCTAGAGTGAAGCCCCCTCCGTCTCAATGCCATGAGATGCTGGCTTGTTGCCTTCCAGAACCCGGCTATCCGTGCACCCCTCCGCGGGGTAATCCTAGTACAGAAAGTAAAATATACATACAACGGGTACATCGACCGCAACCAGGTCGTGCCCCAAAATAATAATACAATCAGGCAGTGACGGCAGTCCACATGTCGGACGCTTGTCCCGCAATATTAAATGTACATAATACAACAAAACGGTACTAGCATTGCATCCAGGCTATCCCCCACGACCAATCCGCAACATCACAGCATAACACAGAACAACAACGTGAAAGTCACGTTCGCAAATCCGTCTAACCGGGCTATAGCAGTTAGACGGGATTTACCGATCAAGTGACATTCACGATCGCAGATATAATGTAAATACTGTGAAATAATGTGTTTAAAATATCCGATCGATCAAAAATTAACAAGTGGGCCCCCAAGCAATACTGTAGCACTCACAGAAATTCTGGGCCCAATTTTAATGTTCCAAAACCCCTAAAATCAGCCCACAAGCCCACTGCAAAAAAATGATGACATGAATCCACATTCCTGCGGCGGAACCGCGGCCAAATAGGGGATATGGCCGCGGTTCCGCGGTCGTACGGATGGATCAGGGCACCAAATTTTTCCAGTGTTCTTACTACTTTCAGTACATCACTTTTCTACAACCTGAAAAAAATTTCGAGCCAGAAAAAAATCGATAGAAAACTGATGTGAAGAAAACGCGGGTTTTTGGAATTTTTGGTCGATCGGAAATGCAAACACATTAAACAAAGCTAGACTATGTTAATGGCGAGGCTCTGATACCACTGTAAGTGCACGGCGGCGCCCCGGCCGTCAATCCGACGGCCAAATGCGGAAGCGGTGATAAACTTTAATTTTGCGAACTTAGCAAACCGGCACCACCGCGCACTAAACACCCGGATCGAACCATTAACTAGTCCTAGCTAATTACAAGATGGGTTAGAGATATACCGAGTGATCCGAGTCCTCCGGTCATCTCGTCGTCATCCCGATCTCCTGCGGAAACTCCGGTCGTCGCCTCCTCGCCGGAAGGGCACCACATCGCCTGCATCTTTTACGGGCTCCCACCTCAATACCGAGGCAACTCGGGCGCGAAGTTGGCTGGCCGACGCGTCCGAGATTTTCTGTAGAATGTGTAGTGTAGAGGCTATGTCTCATTTGGGGTTTGTTGCCTTTGAAGATGATGGAGGAATGAGGTTAAGAAAAATGGTGCTTTCATTTTTCATGCAAGGAAATTGAGATGAAGAAAATTGCCACATGCAAAATGGAACTCTCTCATTTCCTCCCAAAGAAGTGGCCGGCCTATATCATTGTGAGAATGGTGGAGGGAAAAATACAAATCATGAAGGGAGGTGATGGTAGGAGAAAGCAAGAGGTGACCACATCCAAAAAGAAATGATAACTAAATCAAATCAACCCTCATTTCATTTCTTATCACAAAAAGCAAGCCATCATGAAAAGCAAAGATGCTTAATCTTTCATAATGACACAAATGCATAAAACCCCTCCTCAAATACCAATTTGCACAATTGCCAATTAGTCCCTCCAACGGAAAAGTCCGGCCGGGAAAGAACAAAGGAAAACCGGCCGGAACAGAAAGCAAACTGGCAACTCCAGAATATTGGTCCCGTAATAAATTACAAGAAAACCCCCATACTGTGCATACACACCCGCATCTGTATTCCGCCCGGATACAAATGCAATGAGACAAAATCTACACTGTACTATACTAGGATCCGGCTTAAACCAAAGCCGGCTAGTAATATCCGTTCGATCCTGATCCGTGCAATACCGCACGTATCCGATCGAACCTTTCCATATATCCATACGGCCACTAGTACAAACCGTCCGATCCTGATCCATGCAATACCGCACGTATCTGATCGGACCCTGCCATATCTCCATACGGCCTCTACAGCGTTTCGCCCGAAAGCTTGAGTAACTGAAAGTGTGGTGGACTCTAAGGACTCGTCAATACAATGGCTGTGGATTTAACCACTAGCACGTCAGAGGTATAAGCCAATACGTGACGGGCCACCAGCTATTGACCAAAAGGGACGTCGATGAGCGAACTCATTCTGACACCCTACTGAGCCTGTCAGTGACAATATCCGTACAGTCCGGTCCGTTCGTCTATGAGCATCGCAAGGCGGGCCTAGGGGGTTGGTAAAAGTCAGACCCCCAAAAGAGGTACAAGTCATGTCGGAGTGTAGCCCAGAACTCCCTGAGATACTACTGGAATACCTACCAGTAAATCTCCTGCCTTGGCCAAGGACTTCGTGTAATGGCTCTCCTAGACACAGCGCGACCTCACCCCTAATACCGGGAGAGACGAACCCCTGAAGATCCGCTCACTGCCTCCATGTGGCTCGGGACTGTACCCAACTAAAACCTGTTTGCACGACTCCTTTGAGCCGTGGTAGGGTAGTAATCAAAGCACAGTGGGAACTCACACGAGACAAATGACGATCCTCAGGTCGATGAACTAACCTGTACACATGTCACCAGGGAACTGCTATCTGACGTCAGGTATAAGACCAACTAGCATGTTCCCGGCGAGTCCTGTCCGGTGTACTCATAACCCAATGAGCACCTGTATACATCTTAGGTGAACCAACTGACACCAGTTTCTTGTGAGACCGGCCACCGCCCCTCGTCGGGGTCTCGACTGTATACACTAGTCTACTCTGGAGAATCGATGCCCTGTCTCGAAACTCCCACGACTAGGGACCTTTTAAGGATGTGCTTATAGACTACCAGCTCCCACGTATATGATCGCCCTCATATTGCTGGCAGTCAAGCAAGAATCCTAGGGGCTCTATCAACGTGCAATAGCGACCTGTCAGGTCACCTAAAGCAGTACACGATGATAAAGGTAAACCAGATAGCATACTATCATCTCGAGTAAGACTGTCCTACCGGGATAGGTCCTCCCTCAATCATTGCAATCACGTGCCTGTGATCCAATAATTGACTCTGAGGGCACTATCTCCAACAATCAAGTTCATTACGTTAACGGGTTTTTCGCCAAAACCCAGCCGTAGCCCTCCGTCATTTCGGATTGGTATTATTTAGTATTCGTGCTGCATTTGTTGACCTAGTCAAGGCGTAGTGGACGGTAGCTAGATAATATTTTCTGTGCATTGCAAATGGGATTGGTTAGGACAGTCGTGCGGCCTTGTTGACCTAGTCAAGGGCACGTACGGGTGGGTCTAATGCAATCAGGATAATGACGGGAAGAACTTGACTAACGGTTTGTGGTTTGTTGACCTAGTCAAGGTCATAAACCGTTAGGGGTAAAAACCAAATCGGGAGTTTCTAAAGAAACTGAAACTTGCAGATTTAGCATACCATCTGGAGTGTAGTGACTAGAGTGGATTCCATCTTGGTCATTACACGATGATAGTTGGATCCCGATCCCACTGATGAGTTGGATTACTCTCGGGAGAATATTTCGCTTAACAATAATGCTATAAACCAAGTAGGTGTCTAGAACGGTGTTAGCGAGGCTACGCCTCCAGGGAAAAGAGGTTATTTAATTAAGGAACTTCGCGAAAGCGTTGGAAAACCTCCCTCGAAGTACCAACACCAGCCTGGCTGAAAGGTTAAGCAAGTATTGTGACGTGCGATTAATCCTGACTAGTTCTTTCTTTTAAGGTTTGAAGAAGAATTTGAGGAAACAGTGGGGGCCATCCTGGTTAGATAAATTAATAAACCAATCTAATCTTGCAAGAGCGCACGCTGAGTGTTTCTTTTCTCTTTCTCCAGGAAGCAGCCATTTTCACGCCCTAATCAAGATAATAAAATGTATCGCTTGACCGATCCGAATTCTTATTCGGGGCTGGGGAACGTTGGTTCGGCTCTAACTTACGACAACAGTCATAAGTATGAGCAAGGGAAAGAGGATTGTTTGGATTCCAAGGATACCCAGTTGAAGAAGAAGCATGGTTTTGCATCTACTTCAGGTGTTCTTGTAATAGAGAACTGCTTTACGGTCAGCCCTACCTCCTGGGTACTTGATACCGGATCAGGATCTCATATCTGTAATTTATTGCAGGGACTGAGAAAAAGTAGGAGAGTTGTACCTGGTGATATGTCGCTCAGAGTAGCGAACAGAGCACAAGTTAATACTGCAGCCGTCGGTGAATATCACCTAGTATTGCCAAATGGCAATACTATGATTTTGAACGATTGCTATTATGTACCTTCCATGGTTCGCAACATCATATCAGTTTCTTTACTCGATAAAGATGGATATAACTTTGTTCTTGATAGAAATATCATGAACATCTACCTTCATAAGGTACAGGTTGCAGAAGGTACACTGTGTAATGGTATCTACGTTCTAAATCAGAATACAGTTCTCAATGTACAAAACACACGCAAGAGGAAGAATTCAGGTACGAATGAATCCTACTTGTGGCATTGTAGACTTGGTCATATCGGAGAGAAAAGACTAAGTAAGTTGCATAAAGATGGACTCTTGAATACGTTCGAGTTTTTACCTTATGAAACTTGTCAGTCTTGTCTCAAAGGGAAGATGACCAAATCTCCGTTCACCGGAGATGGAGAAAGGGCAGCAGAGCTCTTCGGACTCATACACAGTGATGTATGTGGTCCGATGTCTATACATGCAAGGGGTGGGTTCTCGTACTTCATCACATTCACAAACGATCCTAGATTCGGATACGTGTATCTGATGAAACACAAATCCGAAGCTTTTGAGAAATTCAAGGAATTCAGAAACGAAGTAGAGAACCAGACTTTTGGAGATAGTGCCCTCAGAGTCAATTATTGGATCACAGGCACGTGATTGCAATGATTGAGGGAGGACCTATCCCAGTAGGACAGTCTTACTCAAGATGATAGTATGCTATCTGGTTTATCTTTATCATCGTGTACTGCTTTAGGTGACATTACTGATCATTATTGCACGTTGATAGAGCCCTTAGGATTCTTGCTTGACGGCCAGCAGTATGATGGCGATCATATACGTGGGAGCTGGGGTCTATAAGCACATCCTTAAAAGGTCCCTAGTCGTGGGAGTTTCGAGACTGGGCATCGATACTCCATTAGTAGACTAGTGTATACAGTCGAGACCCCGACGAGGGGCGGTGGCCGGTCTCACAAGCCACTGGTGTCAGTTGGTTCACCTAAGATGTATACAGGTGCTCATTGGGTTATGAGTACACCGGACAGGACTCGCCGAGAACCTGCTAGTTGGGATTATACCAGACGTCAGATAGCAGTTCCCTGGTGACATGTGTACAGGTTAGTTCATCGACCTGAGATCGTCATTTGTCCCGTGTGAGTTCCCACTGTGCTTTGATTACTACCCTACCACGGCTCAAAGGAGTCGTGCAAACAGGTTTTAGTTGGGTACGGTCCCGAGCCACATGGAGGCAGTGAGCGGATCTGCAGGGGTTCGTCTCTCCCGGTATTGGGGGTGAGGTCGCGCTGTGTCTAGGAGAGCCATTACACGAAGTCCTTGGCCAAGGCAGGAGATTTACTGGTAGGTATTCCAGTAGTATCTTAGGGTGTTCTGGGCTACACTCCGACATGACTTGTACCGCTTTTGGGGGTCTGACTTTTACCAACCCCCTAGGCCCGCCATGCGATACTCATAGACGAACGGACCAGACTGTATGGATATTGTCACTGACATGCTCAGTAGGGTGTCAGGATGAGTTCGCTCATCGACGTCCCTTTTGGTCAATAGCTGGTGGCCCGTCACGTATGGCTAATACCTCTGACGTGTTAGTGGTTAAATCCACAGCCATAGTATTGACGAGTCTTTAGAGTCCACCACACACAGTTACTCAAGTTTCGGGCGAAACGCTGTAGAGGCCGTATGGAGATATGGCAGGGTTCAATCAGATACGTGTGGTATTGCACGGATCGTGATCGGACGGATTTTACTAGCCGGCTTTGGCTTAAGCCGGATCCTAGTATTAGACAGTGTAGATTTTGTCTCGTTGCATTTGTATTCAGTGGGAATACAAATGCGGGCATGTATATGCAGTAGCGGGGTTTTCCTGTAATTTATTACAGGATCAGTTTTCTGAAGTTGCCAGTTTGCATTCCGTTCCGGCCGGTTTTCTTTTGTTCCTTCGCGGCCGGACTTTCTTGTGGAGGGGGTTATTTGCAAGTTTGCAAATAAATTATTGTGGAGGGTTTTCTTGCATATGATGGCTTCATGATAGTTCCTTCATGATTATATTCTTTTTCCATCACCTCATTTGCTTTAATTGAGATTAGAAATGAGATGAAAGTTTATTTGATATTGTTATCATAACCTTTTGATGTGGTCACCTCTTGGAGTTTCCTACACTTACCTCCCTTCATGGTTTCATTTTTTTTTCCTTCCACCATTTCTCATTAAGGGGCCGGCCACACTTGAGAGAAAAAAAGAGAGAGATTCATTTTTGATGGGTGGCATTTTTCCTTCATCTCATTTTCTTGCTAGGAAAAATGAAAGCACCATTTTTCCTTTTCTTCATTCCTCCACATCCATGACAACTTCACCCCAAAGAGACAACCATCCTACACTACACCTACAGCACCCTTGGACGCGTCGGCTAGCCAACTTCGCGCCCGAGTTGCCTCGGTCCAGAGGTGAGAGCCCGTAAAAGAATTCGGCTACGTGGTGCCCTTTCCGACGAGGAGGTGACGGACGGAGATTCCGCGAGGAGATCGGAGTGGAGACGAAGACCGAAGGACACGGATCGTTTGGTATAGCTCTCTTCCCTTCTGTTGATAGCTAGCATTAGGTTAATGGTCACGATCCGGGTTTTATTGTCCGCGGTAGCGCCGGTTTAAAGTTAAGAAAAAATTTTGATTCCGCATTTTGGCCTCGGATAGACGGCCGGGGCGCTGCCGTGGCGTAACATGGTATCAGAGCCACACCATTAACCTAGTCTAGCTTGGTCTAGTGTGTTTAAAATTTTGATCGAACATTTATCCCAAAACCGCATTTTCATTCCATGTGTTTTCTGTCGAAATTTTTTTAGCTCCAAAAATTTTTCAGGTTGTTGCAGAATGATGTACATGGAATTATAAGAACACTGTGAAAATTTGGTAGTGTGATCCCTCCATACGACCGCAGAACCGCGGCCATAACCCCTATTTGGCCACGGTTCCGCCGCAGTATTGAGTCTTCACTTCACCAATTTTTTGCAGTGGGCTTTTGGCTGAAAATAGGGGTTTTGGTATATTCTTTTTGGGCCCAGAATTTCTTTATGTGCTACAGTAATGCTTGGGGCCCACTTGGTAAAATTTGATCGATCGGATATTTTAAACACATTAGTTCACAGTATTTACATTATATCTGCGACCGTGAATGTCACTTGATCGGTAAGTCCTGTCTAACTGCTATAGCCCGGTTAGACGGATTTGCAAACGTGACATTCACGTTGATGTTCTGTGTTGTGCTGTGATGTTGCGGATCGGTCGTGGGGATAGCCTGGTTGCAGTGGTAGTACAGTTTTGTTTTATATGTACATTTGATATTGCGGGGCGAGCGTCCGACATGTGGACTGCCGTCACTGCCTGTTTGTATTATTCTTTTGGGGCACGACCAGGTCGAGGTCGATGTACCCGTTGTATGTATATTTTACTTTCTGTACTAGGATTACCCCGCGGAAGGGCTGCACGGATAGCCGGGTTCTAGAGGGAAACAAGCCCGCATCTCATGGCATTGAGACGGAGGGGGCTTCACTCTAGAATTGGCGGGCTATTCGCCGCACTCGTAGGGGGTATAGGTTGACCCAGGAGGGGAGCCCAAGTTACCGGATTCCGTGAAGTGCTGGGTGGTCCATTCACGTTGCTGAAGGGGGCTGCCTCGCTTCAGGTTTTGGCGGGTGACTTGCCGCGCCCGTAGGGGTCTTGGATTTCATTGCGCAGGCTATCCACACGACCAGGGGAACGTCGGGTTTCATCAGCGGCTCTGTGAAACCCGGGGCTTCCAGATATCTGTATTGTTCTGTGATGCTGGTTACATTTCTGTGATGTTGCTTTTTTTTTTTATCATGCCTTGAGCGAAAATTATATATTATATATATATACTAGTAGATGTTGTATATGTTTTGCATCCGCGCTAGTCCAGTCCCCGCTCTGTCGTAAGTTAAGTAACCTAACGGGTGATGACGGGACCCAGTGGTGAATGCGGATGGCATATACGTACATCATTATTTTCGTTCTTTATTGGTGTGATCAATTGATGGGACTGCGTTAATTAGGATCAATGCAAGATAAACAAACCTATTCTGATGTTGTTGGAACACTTTTTCAAAAAGCTGTTATTGGAAGGGCGTTATCTTTTGTTTTGCACAGTAGTATTCGGTTATGAATATCCAGCACCTTAGTCGACGAGGCAAGGGCCGAGATCCCTTCACCGGGAGTGACCCCTTGGACAGAAGTTTGCGTCAGGGTAATAACTTCACTATAGCCGATTGCCTTTTGCTTTGCATCGTGGTATTCAGTTGGAATATCCTGCACCTCATTCTACGGGGAAAGAGCCGAGATCCCTTCACCGGGAGTGACCTCTTTAGTAAAGGTTTTCGTCACTATATTTTTATAAAAAGTTATCCAGTTCCTTCAACGATATCAAGTTCATTATGGTAAAAGGTTTTTCGCCAAAAACCATTCGTAGCCCTCCGTCATTTCGGATTAGTATTTCTTAGTATTCGCGCTACGTTTGTCGTTGCTATTCGCCGAGGCGTAGTGTGCGGTAGCTCTGTAATGCTTTCTGTCGCATGGATATGTGGATTGGTTAGGACAGTCGTACGACTTTGTTGATTATTCGTCAAGGGTCGTGCGGGTGGGTTTAACGCAATCAAGATAATGACGGGTTGAACTTGACTAGAACCTTTTGATTTGTTGATTATTCGTCAAGGTCACTTGGGTCCTAGGGGTAAAAATCACATCGGGAGTTTCTAAAGAAACTGAAACTTGCCAGGCATGCGCATACCTTCTGGAGTGTGGTGACTTGAGTGGATTCCGTCAAGTTATCATGCGATGATAGTTGGATCCCGATTCCCACTGATGAGTTGGTTTACTCCTCGGGTGATCCCGACTAATTCTTCTTTCAGGTTTGGGGAAGAATTTGAGGTTACAGTGGGAGGTTTCCTGATTAGATAAAGTGATAACCATTCTGATCTAGGTTAGAGTGCCCGCTGAGTGTTTCTTTTCTCTCTCTCTTTGGCAGCGACCATTGACCCGACCCCAGACTATGACTCAGTGACCAAGTTGACCGAACCTTCTTTAACACTGGCTTTTGGATTGTCAGAGTTGCAGACCTCTTTGCCACTCCTACTTTTACCCTTTTCTCCAGGACACCCCGTATTACTATGAACGTCCACTTCCATTGGACAAAACCATCGTATGGTTATATACGAACTCGAAGGAATTCGAGGATGGTTTCCGGTCCTGGAGAAAACGAATAAGACTATTCAGTTGTCTTTTCCTTTTACCTTCTCTCTCAGATTGCGAGTACTCCTTGGTTTAGAAGTAGTACACCTATTACGCAAATTGGATAGTCTTCTTCCAAACCATAGGCAGGTGCCGACCGGTGGGGAATGAAGAAAACCAATTAGCCTAAACGGTGTACAGAAGGTATTAAGTAAAGACAAAGAAAGGGATTAGTGAGTGGGCAAAGTAAACTGCGACTGCAATTCACGACCAAACCAAATATTTCTTCGCAAATCCTAAATCACCTTTGTATTTCTCCAGGACACTCCGTATCACTACGAAGATCCCAGTTTATTGGATAATCCATCGTATGGTTATATACGAACTCGAAACGAACTTGTTCCAGTTCGGGGATGGATCCTGGTTCAGGAGAAATAGGAATAAGGTTCATTCGGTTGTCTTTTATCTTCACATTCTCTCGCATTGCGAGTGCTCCTAGGATTAGGACAGTACACCCTTTATGCTTATTGGATAGTCTTCTTCCAAACCATAGGCTGGTGCCGAACGATAGGGAAGGAAGAAAACCATTTGGCCTAAAGGGGTGTGCAGAAGGTAATGGCTAAAGACATATAAAGGGATTTGGAGAGATGGCAAAGAATTATACGGTTACAGTTGTGAATCTGGATAATGGAAGAGGCATTACTAGGAATACCGGGACACCCCATCGAAACATTTCAATGTTTCAGTTTCACTGTGTACTGTTAAAAGAAAACCGATTTCCCAATTAGACACTTGCTCCAGGGTATGTATTTACCAGGTTTGATTCTCACATCTGTATGGTTTTACAGATGATGAGTGGGAGTAAGTTATTGGGAATTAGGTGATCATCCTCATTATATCGGAATTCGTTGTAATTGGTGATATTTAAGGAAATCGCCTGGGTTGTTTGCCGGTCGGCAAATATTTGGTTTTGAATATCCGTTGTTATGCACCAATTTCAAATTGATATATCTGTACGTCTATTTTTATAGAGTGAGATATACCTTTTTGAAATTATGTCTATGATATTTACCTATATGAGTGGATGGTTAGGTAAGGAGCATTAAACAGCGGTGTAATTCTTCATAACCATAGTACAGTTTTCAACCTACGACACACAGTGAATGAGTTATTAGACTCAAGGGACTTATACAGAGTATTGTATGCTGTCCAGCGTCCATGAGGACATAGGGGTTGGTTCTCGTACTATATTCGGTTTACTTATGACTTCTCTAGTTTTTAGACAGGTGTTTCGTAGAAACAAAGGGTCCGAATTTTGAGAAGTTATAGGTATATAAATAAAGTAGAGAACCAGGTATTGCAAGTATCGGGATTCTTCAAGGTGATCGAAGATGTAGATACTTGTATATGGTATTCAGTTGATAGTAATGATTAAGAGAACTTGCTTCTCTTTCAGGTTACTCATAATTGGAAGCATTCCTAAGTTGAGTAACACTGATCGGCCTCTTTCCATTTTATTGGCATGCACTGGAGACAGCTGCATGATTTGAATCTGGTTCAATTAAATCAGTGCCTCTGTTTCTGTATTGGATATAGAACAGTTCATATCTTGACATTGTTAAGGTACGGGGAATTTTCCGGCTTATGCTTAAAACCAGACTCTGGATAACTCAAGGCACGTTTCTGTAATGGCTGTTTGTGGGTTGACCCAGGCTATGATGACGGTTGACTTTCTACCATCTGGAAGATCAATAATGATATTGTTCTTAACTCGCCACAGTTTTAAATAAAAATGGAATTTTTTTTTTCGGAAAACAGTAGTGGGAGTATAGTAGAACTGGAAGTGATTCCAGAACCGCAAACGATTACTGAAGATTTGATAAGAACCTAAAGATTCAATCTGGTTTGACATTCCATTGGCCACTCCGCAGAAATGGTAGGTAACCTCAGGCACCCGAGAGGTACTTCGGTATGCTCAAGGACGGTGGCAGGGAGGTTCTAGTTTACCCAGACTTGCCATTGCTGTTGTTCCAGACTGTGAGATCCGGCAGGAGGATGAGTATAGCGTCGTTCTAAACTAACTTTAGAAGTGTACGTCTATATGACTCTGCCAGAGGGTTGTCGTAGTCAGTGGGAGCAGCGGAAGCATTGGTGGACAGGTGGCTTATGTCTATTTATAGACTAAAGTAGATATAGCGGAGATAGATCATCTATTTCTGATGTAACAGTCATAGGTTTGATTCATCAGAATAAGGGATGGATCTGTTACGAAGGTAGTAGGGTGTGATGTCCTGGTATTTGATGACATACACAGAGTAGGAAATGATATTCCTATACTACGATCGGTTATACTTTGGTCGTCATACAGTGGTTTCTCCACATAGGACTTGGATATTATATCAGACATTCTGGTTACTAGATCTATGGTTTTAGATCTGGATTTGGGTAGTTTCCCAATCTGGGTACTTAGACAGCATTCTATGAGTATTTAGAATGGACGACTCCTTGCACGGTAGTGTACCTGCAGGTGATGGAGTCACCCTCTCTAAAGGTGTCTTACAGACTAAAGGGGAGAGGGATACGCATGATTGGCAGATCACTTGCTCAGGCAATTGAGTCAATCATGAGATGTCAAGTACCACACCAGATGTTGTTCTTGCAGTAGGTGCAATAAGTTGATATTGATCCAATCCTGCAGAAACAATCGGAAGTAGTTTTAGAACATAAGTGGATGTACTAGGGATATGATAACGGCAGCCTCCTTTAGGAGACGGTTATCATTCCAGGCTTCCAAGGTGACCTGGATGGCAGAGTGGCTGTCAGAGTTATAGTTTTCCCTCTAACGAGGGGCGGTATCATGGACAGGTGGTCCAGGAGGATACTGAAGGAGGCATGGCGCAGGATACTGATTAAGTTCAGTTGAAGATACAGTCTAAGAAGTTTGGATTTGGAGTTCATTTATGAGCTAGGTCCTATCAGATATCCAAACACATTCTAAGATAGGTATTGCTCATTTCGGGAGATGGTTTTTTCCGCGAACTTGAGATATAGAGAGACATACAAAGAAACATCACAACGGATCCACTCACTGAGGCTATTCCTCGAGCGCAATAGTTTCGCAAACGAGTTTTGTGAGACTGACTAGTAGAGGAGTTGGGTGTTCGGTATCACACGGGCTGTGAGTATGCGGCATCGCAATAATTAGCCTTGAGTGCAAGTAGGAGATTGTTGGAGATAGTGCCTTCAGAGTCAATTATTGGATCACAGGCACGTGATTGCAATGATTGAGGGAGGACCTATCCCAGTAGACAGTCTTACTCAAGATGATAGTATGCTATCTGGTTTATCTTTATCATCGTGTACTGCTTTAGGTGACATTACTGATCACTATTGCACGTTGATAGAGCCCTTAGGATTCTTGCTTGACGGCCAGCAGTAAGATGGCGATCATATACGTGGGAGCTGGGGTCTATAAGCACATCTTTAAAAGATCCCTAGTCGTAGGAGTTTCGAGACTAGGCATTGATACTCCATTAGTAGACTAGTGTATACAGTCGAGACCCCGACGAGGGGTGGTGGCCGGTCTCACAAGCCACTGGTGTCAGTTGGTTCACCTAAGATGTATACAGGTGCTCATTGGGTTATGAGTACACCGGACAGGACTCGCCGGGAACCTGCTAGTTGGGATTATAACAGACGTCAGATAGCAGTTCCCTGGTGACATGTGTACAGGTTAGTTCATCGACCTGAGATCGTCATTTGTCTCGTGTGAGTTCCCACTGTGCTTTGATTACTACCCTACCATGGCTCAAAGGAGTCGTGCAAACAGGTTTTAGTTGGGTACAGTCCCGAGCCACATGGAGGCAGTGAGCGGATCTGCAGGGGTTCGTCTCTCCCGGTATTGGGGGTGAGGTCGCGCTGTGTCTTGGAGAGCCATTACACAAAGCCCTCGGCCGAGGCAGGAGATTTACTGGTAGGTATTCCAGTAGTATCTCAGGGTGTTCTGGGCTACACTCCGACACGACTTGTACCGCTTTTGGGGGTCTGACTTTTACCAACCCCCTAGGCCCGCCATGCGATACTTATAGACGAACGGACCGGACTGTACGGATATTGTCACTGACAGGCTCAGTAGGGTGTCAGGATGAGTTCGCTCATCGATGTCCCTTTTGGTCAATAGCTGGTGGCCCGTCACGTATGGCTAATACCTCTGACGTGCTAGTGGTTAAATCCACAGCCATAGTATTGACGAGTCTTTAGAGTCCACCACACACAGTTACTCAAGTTTCGGGCGAAACGCTGTAGAGGCCGTATGGAGATATGGCAGAGTTCAATCAGATACGTGCGGTATTGCACGGATCGTGATCGGACGGATTTTACTAGCCGGCTTTGGCTTAAGCCGGATCCTAGTATTAGACAGTGTAGATTTTGTCTCGTTGCATTTGTATTCAGTGGGAATACAAATGCGGGCATGTATATGCAGTAGCGGGGTTTTCCTGTAATTTATTATAGGATCAGTTTTCTGAAGTTGCCAGTTTGCATTCCGTTCCGGCCGGTTTTCTTTTGTTCCTTCACGGCCGCACTTTCTAGTGAAGGGGGTTATTTGCAAGTTTGCAAATAAATTATTGTGGAGGGTTTTCTTGCATATGATGGCTTCATGATAGTTCCTTCATGATTATATTCTTTTTCCATCACCTCATTTGCTTTAATTGAGATTAGAAATGAGATGAAAGTTGATTTGATATTGTTATCATAACCTTTTGATGTGGTCACCTCTTGGAGTTTCCTACACTTACCTCCCTTCATGGTTTCATTTTGTTTTCCTTCCACCATTTCTCATTAAGGGGCCGGCCACACTTGAGAGAAAAAAAGAGAGAGGTTCATTTTTGATGGGTGGCATTTTTCCTTCATCTCATTTTCTTGCTAGGAAAAATGAAAGCACCATTTTTCCTTATCTTCATTCCTCCACATCCATGGCAACTTCACCCCAAAGTGACAACCATCCTACACTACACCTACAACACCCTTGGACGCGTCGGCTAGCCAACTTCGCGCTCGAGTTGCCTCGGTCCAGAGGTGGGAGCCCGTAAAAGAATTCGGCTACGTGGTGCCCTTTCCGACGAGGAGGTGACGGACGGAGATTCCGCGAGGAGATCGGAGTGGAGACGAAGACCGAAGGACACGGATCGTTTGGTATAGCTCTCTTCCCTTCTCTTGATAGCTAGCATTAGGTTAATGGTCACGATCCGGGTTTTATTGTACGCGGTAGCGCCGGTTTAAAGTTAAGAAAAAATTTTGATTCCGCATTTTGGCCTCGGATAGACGGCCGGGGCGCTGCCGTGGTGTAACACAGACTGGCAAAAGTATCAAGATCCTCCGATCAGATAGAGGAGGGGAGTACTTTAGCACGGAATTCCTAGATTACTTAAAAGAGAATGGTATTCTCTCTCAGCTTACTCCTCCTTATACACCACAGCACAACGGTGTATCAGAGCGGAGGAATCGTACCCTATTGGATATGGTTCGCTCCATGATGAGTAGTGCCGAGTTGCCTCTTTCATTTTGGGGACATGCGCTTTTGACAGCGGCATATCTATTGAATGATGTTCCGTCTAAATCAGTGCCTAAGACTCCATTCGAGAAATGGAATGGAAAAAGGCCATACCTTAAAAGATTTAAGATATGGGGTTGTCCGGCTTATGTTAAAACACATAAACCAGATAAACTAGAGGCGCGGTCAGTTTTATGTAAGTTTGTGGGATATCCAAAGAATGGTTATGGATATCTATTCTACCACACCGAGGAACAGAAGGTATTTGTTGCTCAGCATGCCGTTTTCTTAGAAATGGAGTTTCTTGCAAAAGAAATTAGTGGGAGCACGGTAGAACTGGAAGAAATTCAGCGACCACAAAATGAAACTGAAGATTTGACAGAACCTCAGGATTCAATAACCCCGAACGAACCTCAGCCACTCCGCAGATCTGGTAGGATTTCACTTCCGCCCGAGAGATACTACGGTTTTCTCATAGACGGGGATCGAGAGGATTGCATCTTGGAAGAAGATGACCCTACCAGTTTCAGGCAGGCCATTATCAGTAGGGACTCTGATAAGTGGCTGGATGCAATGCAATCCGAAATAGAGTCCATGTACACCAATAAAGTGTGGACCTTGGATATTGCTCCACCTGGGGTAAAACCCGTTGGATGCAAATGGATCTATAAAAGGAAACTTGGTGTAGATGGGCACGTGGAAACCTATAAGGCTAGACTCGTTGCAAAAGGTTTTCGTCAAAGACCTGGTTTGGACTATGATGAAACTTTTTCTCCAGTGGCTATGCTCAAATCCATTCGGATCCTACTTGCTATTGCTGCCTTCCATGACTATGAAATCTGGCAAATGGACGTTAAAACGGCTTTTCTAAACGGCTGTTTAGAAGAGTGCGTTTACATGGATCAGCTAGAAGGTTTCGTGGACAGTGGGAGCAGCGGGAAGGTGTGCAAGTTACTTAAATCCATTTATGGATTGAAGCATGCATCGCGGAGCTGGAACATCTGTTTTGATGAGGCAATCAAGGAATTTGATTTCATCAAGAACGAAGATGAATCTTGTGTCTATAAGAAGATTGTAGGACGAACTGTCATGCTCCTAGTCTTGTACGTGGACGACATTCTTTTGATAGGAAATGACATTCCTATGCTACAATCGGTCAAGCTATTCTTGTCACAACGGTTCTCCATGAAGGACCTGGGTGATGCCTCGTACATTCTGGGGATCAAGGTCTATAGAGATAGATCCAAGAGACTACTGGGACTTTCGCATTCCAGGTACATAGAGACCGTACTAAAGAGATTTAGTATGGAGGATTCCAAGCGCGGTAACATACCCGCATTGCACGGAATTACCCTCTCCAAGAAGATGTCTCCTAAGACTGACGAGGAGAGGGTTCGCATGAACACTATACCCTACGCTTCGGCGGTAGGATCTATAATGTATGCGATGCTATGTACAAGACCAGATGTAGCTTACGCGCTGAGCGTGGTGAGCCGGTATCAGTCAGACCCAGGTGAGGACCATTGGACGGCAGTGAAGAACATTCTCAAGTACCTGAGAAGGACTAAGGAGATGTTCCTGGTTTACGGTAATGGAGACTTCAGGGTCGAGTCCTTTACCGATTAAGCTTCCAGAGTGACAAAGATGACAGCAAGTCTGTCTCGGGTTTTGTGTTTACCCTCAACGGAGGGGCGGTATGTTGGAGGAGTTCCAAGCAGGATACCGTCGCAGACTCGACGATAGAGGCAGAATACATTGCTGCAAGCGATGCCGCAAAAGAGGCGGTCTGGATAAAGAAGTTCATTAGTGAACTTCAGGTGGTTCCGTTCATTGTTGACCCAATACCTTTGTATTGCTATAACAATGGGGCTATAGCTTTAGCGAAGGAACCAAGGTCCCATCAGAAATCCAGACACATCTTAAGGCGGTATCACCTGATCAGGGAGATCATTGATCTCCAGGAGATCGAGGTAGGGAGAGTGGACACAAAAGACAACACTGCAGATCCATTCACGAAGGCCCTCCCTCAAACACAGTTCGAGCGACTTTTTGAGCTATTGGGTATGCGGTACGCCGGCAACTGGCCTTAGTGCAGTCGTTGGGTATGCGGTACACCAATTACTGGCCTTTAGTGCAAGTGGGAGATTGTTAGATATGTATGCCCTAGAGGCCATTATTGTATAGTACTGGTTTGTATAATACATTTTGGAGGCTTGGGATATATATATGGTTTTACGACAGTCTTGCTCGATATAGTTGTATGCTACTTGGTTTGTTTCTATCTTAATATGTGTATATGTTTCTTTTAACATATCGTAAAAACATATTGGTAGAGCCCTTAGGATCTTTGCTTGACTACCGGTGTTGTGATGGCGATCACACTAGTGGTGTTAGTTATATGTAAGCCCTAGAGGCCATTACTGTACATTGGATGTATATTGTAGTGGATGCTGGGACATATATAGGTAGGAATTTCTTGCTCGACATGATAGTACGCTATCTGGTTGCTCTTTATCTTAACATGTATACTTTTTGTCTCTCTGATTACATGTTGATAAAGCCCTTAGGATGTGTACTCGAGTTCCAGGACTATGATGCAGATCATACTAGTGGGGTCTGGGTAGTTAATGAGTACATCCTTCAATGTTCCTAGTCGTGGGAATATCGAGACGTGGCATCGATATTCCAGAGTAGACTAGCGTATATCTTCTCGACCCATGTGATGGGCGATGGATGATCCCATATCCATTGGTGTTTGACATAGGAGATGGTATGCGGGTGCTCAGTAGAGACTGGGTACACTGAACGGACTCGCCGAGAACTCCCAGATGGTATTATACCTCACGTCAGATGGCAGTTCTCTGGTGACACTGGTGCAGCTTAGTCTGTTGACCCGAGATCGTCATAGAGTCTTGTGTGTTTCCCACTGTGCTTTGATTTCCACCCTACCACGGCTCTACTGAGTCGTGCAAACAGGTGGTTTTTGGGTACAGTCCCGATTCACATGGAGGCAATGAGCGATAGGAGGGGATTCGTCTATCCCGGTATTGGGGGTTGATGTTGCGCTATGCTCGACTGGCCATAACAGGAAATCCCTGGCCAGGGTTGCAGTGATATACTGGTAAGAGTTATCAGTAGTTTCACGAATGTCATGGACCTCACGTTGGCATGACTTATCAAGCTATTGGGGTCTGACGTTTACCACCCCTAGGCGAGATATGCGACATATCAGACGAATAGACCGGACTGTACGGTAAGTGTTACTGGTTGGATTCACAGGAGTGTGAGCGGGCTTGCTCGTCGATCTTCTGATCGCTCAATACCCGGGTGGCCGTTACGTTTAGCAGACCGCTTGCGGCTTGTGGGTGATTGATATGATCATCATCTGCTGCCGGCGTATTGACGAGTCTTTAGAGTCCTACACAGAAGTTTCCTGGCTCAAGCGAAACGAAATAAGAGCGCATATGAGATATGTGCGGGACCGAGAATAATGCGTGTATGTGATACTGTATTCCATTCTCGCGATGAATGTGTCGAATGGTTGTATGCGATATAACCTAGTTATCGAATCAAAGATTGATTCGATAAGCCGATACATTGGATACTAGTCGGTTATATGCGATATGACCGGATCGTTAAATCAAGTATTGATTTAATGATTTAATGCATAATTATATATTTGATATATTACTTTGCATTAACTAGTATTGGTTCACTTTAAATGGATTTTCTCACTTGAAGTACACAAGTTTTATATGTGATATACTTTTGTGCACTTGTTTGTATCATGTTTGATAATACATGCAAACTTGGATTTGTGTAAAGACTTAAACCATGTTTGGTGAATGGTTAGGGTTTCATTTCACTTATTTATTTATCTATTCTTTTTGGTTAAAAGATAAAAGAAAAACAAAATGGTTGCTTTCAAACATGAAGCTTGTTGAAGCTTCATGAAGCTTGTTGAAGCTTCATGTGAAGCTTCATGAAGCTTTGACCAAGTGACCATTTTGTCTTCATCTCCTTAACCTAACCATTCAACCTAACCCTAGTTTAGTCTCTACACTTAACCATGGTTGCTATATGATAAGAATCACTCATTTTCTATTTTCCACATAATTCTTATCATATTCTTTATCTTCTTCTTCTTCTTCTTCTTCTTCAAGAAGAAAGCTTGCCACCATTAATGGCATCTTGAGAAAAAGAGTGAGAAATCCAATTCTAAAGTGAACCCACTTACTATTCTTCATCCTCTACCTCTTGCCAAGTAGTATAGGGTGTTTTCTTCACAGGTTTCATGACTTGGTGAAGTTGGAGTTTGATCTTGAGTTGCCTCGACGTAGATAATCTTCGGCATCGAAGTCGACGACTTAGCCCGATAAATTCTTCGATGAAATCACCGCGAGAGTCCGAGATCCGATGGGTACAGCGGAGGGACTTCATCACGGAGCTATGGAGGTGGAGGACCGGATCTACAAAGGTTGTAGCCTCTTCCCTTTTAGTTAAAGTCGTTAACTTGCATTGCATCGTCTATAC
Source organism: Agapanthus africanus (assembly GCA_030015575.1). Taxonomy (NCBI): domain Eukaryota; kingdom Viridiplantae; phylum Streptophyta; class Magnoliopsida; order Asparagales; family Amaryllidaceae; genus Agapanthus; species Agapanthus africanus. The sequence goes on along the minus strand of JASDDO010000031.1, from coordinate 267,924,893 downwards.
ATCTAGTTAACGATCCGTATTAGGGTTTGTAGGCACATGGAAAATTTTGAATTAGCCATGTTTGATCACTTGTGAGACCTCATTAGTGTGCCTAGGAACCCTACAAGTGGGGGCTGGGTAGTCTATAAGCACATCCTTATTTTGGTCCCTAGTCGTAGGATTATCAAGACAGGGCATCGATACTCCAGAGTAGACTAGTGCATACGCTTCTCTTCCCAGCAGGGGAGATGGTCTTTCCCACAGCCATCAGTACGTCGTACTGGAGATAGTATGCAGGTGCTCGTTAGGTTACGAGTACACTGGACAGGACTTGTCGGGAACTGTTGGTTGGTATTATACCTATCGTCAGTTAACAGTTCCCAGGTGACATGAGTACAGCTTAGTCCGCTGACTTGACACTGTCACTTCGCCTCGAGTGTGTTCCCACTGTTCTTAGATTACTACCCTACCACGGCTCTACTGAGTCGTGCAAACAGGTGGTAGTTGGGTGCAGTCTCGAAGCACTTGGAGGCAGTGACGGTTAGACAGGATTCGTCTCTCCCGGTATTGGGGGTTGATATCGTGCTGTGTCTAGGAGAGCCATTACACAAAATCCCTGGCCAGGGCAAGCGAGAATTGCTGGTAGGTTTTCCAGTAGATTCTCAGGGTGTTTTGGGCTACACTCCGACACGACTTGTACCGCTATTAGGGGACTGACGTTTACTGCCCCCTAGGCCCGCCATGCGATACTCTCAGATGAACAGACCGGACTGTACGGAGATTGTCACATACAGGCTCAGTAGGAGTTCGGATGGGTTCACCTCATCAGTCTTCTTATCGGCATCTACCTGGGGACCGTTACGTACAGCTAGTGCCGCTTGCGGTCTGTGGTTAAACCCACTGCCAGCGTAGTGTCGAGTCTTTAGAGTCCCACACAGAGGGTTATTCGCCTTTGGGGAAAACAGAGTAGAGGTCGCATGGTTTTGCGATGGGGTTCGTTCACATCCGCGCACTTGTGCACGTTGGGTGATCGGACAGTTATTACTAGTGGGCTTTGGTTTAAGCCAGATCCTAGTATATGTTTTGGGGTTGGTTTTATCTCATTGTATTCGTGTTCCTCGGATCACGGATGCGGGTGTGTATGCACAGTTGACTGGGGCAGAGGCAGAGGATTCTCATTAGGGTTATGGTACGGGTGTGTATGCACAGTTGACTGTTGTCTTTTTCCAAACCCTAATGAGAATAGGAAATATGATTAATAATATTAGTTAACATTTTTGTGCCATGGTTGAGTTGAATTCTTGACTTTTGTTGACTTGTTGACTTCGTTGACCCGTTGACCAAAGTAGACTTGTTGACCATCATCATTTGTTTTCAAAGATGCTTCTTATTCTTTGCAAAAGCATTTAATGAATGAAATGTAGGTCATTCATCAACTCACCATCACAAATTGTTAATTATTATTATTATTATCATTTTTCTAAATTATGAGAGCATGGTTGTAAATTGGATCATTCTCACTTGCATCTTCTCTCTCATCCATTGCTCTCCTTCATCCTCTAGCTCACGGAAATTCGTTCTCATGAGTTGAGAACCATTTTCCTTTGAGATAAAACACCAAGACTACTCTCTACTCATTCTAAGGTACTAGGTTTAGCAAACCAAATACCTTAGTTACCTCTAGGTTGAGGTAGGAGCTCAAGTTCGAGGCCCTCGGGTGGATCTATCTTCGGCAAAGAGGAGACGAGAATGAGGAGCCGTTCAAACTACTACAAGAAGCAAGCAAAGAGGAGAACAACAAGAAGAGAAGGATTTCAAGAGAACAACAAGAAGAGAAGGAGTTCAAGACTAGGTATAACCATTCTACATAGTAGTTATAAATTGTAGATTTTATGTTAGTTTTGTTTAGCTACGATCCTTCATGAAACGGTCCATGTTACCTAGCTAGGGAAAAAATTTCGTTTTACTTATTCCGCCTCCCCGAAAGAACCGGGGTGGGTAACATGGACCTAACAACAATCTCCCCTCCTTAAAAGAAATTCGTCCCCGAATTTGAAAATATAAAGCTACGCATACCTTCAAAGAGATGAGGGAACTTGTTCCGCATCTCGCCCTCGGCTTCCCAAGTGCTCTCTTCGCCACTCGGGCCGCGCCAAAGCACCTTCACTGATGGCAAGACCCTCGATCTAAGTTTCTGTTGGATATATGTATTTGCTAGAGGCCATTATATGATAGTGGATGTATTTATACATGTGTGTGTGTATGTGTGTGTGTGTGTATATGTATTCAGTATACATTCTTGGTCGTCATGATAGTATGCTATCTTGTTCTTCTTTATCTAACATGTTGATTTGATCATGCTTTTATTCGTTCATACATGTTGATAAAGCCCTGAGGATATAGGCTTGACTACTGTGATTATGATGGAGATCATACTAGTGGGACATCTGTAGTTTATAAGCATATCCTGGAATGTCCCTAGTCGTAGGTGTATCGAGACGGGGCATCGATATACCAGAGTAGACTAGCGTATATGATACTTGACCCATATGATGGGCGATGGATGTTCCCACATTCATCGATGTTTGACATCGAGATCGTATACGGGTGCTCGGTGGTGACTGGGTACACTGGACAGACTCGCCGAGAACTCCTATATGGAATTATATCTATCGTCGGATAGCAGTTCTCAGGTGGCACTGGTGCAGGTTAGTCTGTAGACCCGAGATCGTCATAGAGTCTTGTGTGTTCTCCCACTGTACTTTGATTACCACCCTACCACGGCTCTACTGAGTCGTGCAAATAGGTGGCCATTGGGTACAGTCCCGAGACACACGAAGGCGATGAGAGATAGGAGGGGTTTCGTCTCTCCCGGTATTGGGAGTTGATGCTGTGCTGTGCTCGATTGGCTATATCAGTAATTCCCTGGCCAGGGCTGTTGAGATTTGCTTGTAAGTGCTATCAGTAGTTTCTCGATCTGTTATAGACCATTCATCGGCACGACTTATTGAGTTATTGGGGTCGACGTTACCATCCCTAGACTCGATATGCAGCATATCTGACGAAGAGACCGGACTGTACGGTAGTGTTGCCGGTTGGCTCGACGGGAGTTGTAGCAGGTTCGCTTGTTTTCTTCTGATCGCTCCATACCCGGGTGGCCATTACATTTAGCTGACCGCTTGCAGCTTGTTGGTATTTGATGTGATCATTACCTACTGCCGGCGTATTGACGTGTCTTAGAGTCCCACAATGAAGTTTCCTAGCTCAGGAGAAAAGATGTGGTGTGCATATGAGATATGCGCGGGGACCCGATTAAATACGGATATGTGATACCGTATATTAATCGGGCATTTTCTATTGGTCGGGTCGTATGTGATATGACCGATTTGCAAAATCAAGTGTTGATTTAACAAATGACTTTTAGATTAATTCTTTAATCAAACTCTTTTTCTATTTTTGTATGCATGCATGTATGCACATGATGATGTGCATGGATACATACATACATACATAGTATCATGGTTGTTGATACATGTTTGGTGGCAATGCAAGACTTACATTGTAGAATTATCTATTTATTTATCATTTTGTAAAAAGGAAAGGATAATTCACAAGAGGTTAATGTTTATCATCTTTGACCATGCTTCAACCACTTCTTAACCTTGAGTTAATTATCCTTTTACCTTTTAACTCGTTTTGAAAAAGATCTAGATAATTCTATCCATGGTTGAAGTGAGAAAGATTAATATAGATTATTCTTTTCTCATTTTTATTATTCACTCTCATATCTTTTCTTTTGTGAGAAAGCTAAGCCACCATCTTCTTCTTCCACTCTTCAGAATTTCTTTGAGTGAGCTTGAGAAAAAGAAAGAGTTTTGATTATAGAAAACAAACAACATCATCATACTACACACATCTAGCCCATTTGTGTAGGGTGTTTGCTCTACTTCATTCACATATCGTGTAAAGCAAGGAGCTTTGGGCAAAGGAGCTTCGGGTGGATCGTCGTGGACTTAGAAGACCTCAAGCGAACCTTCTTCCAACCCTCAAGTAGCCAAAGAGTATAGCGTAGGGAGCTACAAAGGTTGTACTCTCAAAACCCTAGCCTTTATTACTTGTGATGTTGTCTTTGTAATGAAACCCTAATTTTCTAGTGATGATTCTTTGTATGTTCACTTAGCACCATAAAAAATTTGATTTTGTGACATGTGATGCTTCCAAACCCTTCATGAGGCGCTAGGTAAACCTAACATTGGTATCAAAGCCGACCTAGAACTTTAGGCGACACTTTAGCGAAGTTAAAACTCCGATCGAACAAAAAAATACGGTTTTTTGAACACTCTCTGGACATTTTTTGAAACCGTGTTATTTTCAGAATTAAAAATACGTAAAAAATTCAGCAGGGAAATCTAAGAAACACTGTAAAAAATGAAGCCCTAATTCATACATAGCGCTGCGGAACCGCGGCCAGACCTTGCTTGGGCTGCGGATCCGCGGCCGTACAGGAGATTTATGGCATCATTTTTATACAGTAATGTTTGTACCTGCTTGTACATATTTTTGGGTATTTTTAATATGATTCAAGTGTTGAATGTTCTGGGGATTTTTTTGGATTCGGTGATTCGATCGGAATTTTAATCTCGTGTCTTTTTCTGATAATTTAGAAAGTATTAAAAAGTTCGAACGGATATCATTAACTCACTTTTTCCCGGCACAAAAAATTTTCAAGTGTTGAATTTTTCCTCGAGTTTAAATCTTTCGGAAATACGTGCAAGTAATATGGTAGACCCTCTAGAAGAACACAAACCTTAACTCGAATATGTGACCGTCTGAACTGCCTCTGAACCTTAGGATTTGAGGCAGTACGGCGTGCCACATGTGAGGCGTTGGCTTGACCCTTCTACGGCTGGACCCCTACTACTGTGACACATTCCGGGTTTTTTAAACTCCGCTCAAGTGTTGAGCTTTAGGAAATTTTGGGTATTTGATTATTCGATCGAAATGTTTAATACTGTCTATTTATCTGGAATGTGATACAATATGTGGAATTCATATAGTTAGGCATGAAATGCGAAGTATGTGATATTTCGGATTTACGATGTCTAAATAGAATGTGGATTCCAAATGTTGTAGTTTTACACTTTCTTTTCTGTGACCGTAAGTGTAGTATGTCGCTTATCGCTGGTTTCGTTGCTATACATCAACGACAATCGGGGTACGCATACTTACTTACGTTGATGATATATGATATTATGTGTCGCTGAGGTATCATGTGCAGGATTGTCGCGATTGAATAGCCGGGGGGTTTTATGTGAGATGAGAGTTTTATTTTCTATCATGTAAAAATCAAATGTAATGTAATAATCTTTTATTTGGGGCCCTTCCGGGTTGAGGTTGATGTCACCAGTGTTGTATATTATTTACTTTTCCGCATTAGGATAGACCCAAGGAGGGGAGAACAAGTGACCGTGTTCTGGGGTTCAATGGGAGGCCATCTCGAGGAGTCGAGACCGGGTCTCCTAAACTCCAGGATTGGTAGGGTCGCTTTCCTCTCTAGTAGGGGTCTAGGGGTGTGGGCTTGGCTATTCATCACGACTGTGGAATCCGTATTTTCTATTGTTGGTTAAATACTAAATACGGACGTCCTAGTATATCCCACATTATATCTGTGTTTCTGCTGCCTGTGTTCTGTGATATCTGAGACGAATGATATATTATATATGAGATATATAGTAGACGTTGCTTATGTTTTACACTCGCGCTAGTCCCGTCCCGGTATGCCGTTAGTTAAGTAACCTAACGGTGCATAACGGAACATTGCGGCGAATGCGGATGGCATAAGCGTACGTTGTATTTTCGTTTCTTTTCTGTGATTGGCTTAAGGACTTAAATGATGGGACTACATTAATATAATTAATGTAAAGATAATAAACCTAAAAAGATGTTGTAGAATCGGATTTGAAAACCACTCGGCTCTTTATGAAAAAGCTATATTTCAAAACTGCGGAGCTCAAGCCACTCCTTTTGAAAACCATTTGATTCTACAACGATATCAAGTTCAAAGCGTTACATATTTTCATAAAAATCATCCGCAACCCTCCGTCATTTTAGAAAGTAGAGTACTTAGTATTCGTGCTACGTTTGTTGACCTTAGCCAAGGCGTAGTGTACGGTAGCTAAGTGATGTCTTCCTACAATGCATATGATGCAGATTAATTAGGACGGGCATATGACTTTGTTGACCTTAACCAAGGGTCATGTAAACGGGTCCGATTAATCAAGAAATGACGGGTTGAACTTGACTAGTGCTTGTGATTTGTTGACCATAGCCAAGGTCATGAGTGCTAGGGGTAAAAATCATATCGGGAATTTCAAGTGTTGAGATTTGCAATGAGATTGCAGACCTTCCATATGATGGTTGGATCCTGAACCCACTGTGGGCAATAGTTGCTCCCAGGAGAGTTTTACAGTTTACAATTAGCTAACTCATTAGGTGTCTAGAAATGTGTTAACGGGGCTACGCATATGGGAAAACGAGGTTTACTTTAATTTGGTCCGTGCGAAAGCACGGGGAACCTCCCTCAAGTACCTACACTGGCCTGGCTGAACGGTTAGCGAAGTTGTAGACTGTAATTATTCCTGGCTAGTTTTCTTTTTAAGGTTTGAAAGAAAAACTTGATTAAAGCAGTGGAAGACATCGATTAGACAAGATAATAACCAATCTGATCTTTGCAAGAGCTTTCGCTGAGTGTATTCTTTTCTCTCTCTTAATGGCAGATACCAATGACTGGACTCAAGCTTCTACTAGATAAAAATAAACTGAATGAGACCAATTATAAAGACTGGCTGAGGAATCTGAAAATAGCCTTGACTTATGATAAAGTATCATATGTCCTCACGGCTTCAGCCCCGCCCGTCCCAGGTCCAAAATCCTCAGTTGCGGACAAAGAAGTCTGCATGACATGGGGCGCTGACTGTGCCACGGCCAAATGCCTCGCGCTTTCATCGATGGACAAGACACATCAAAAGCAACACGAGAATATGGGCATTCAAGCCATATTCCTCCATACAAAGGAGTTGTATGGAGAGCAATCCCGCGTATTACGATACGAAGCATCAAAGAAATTGTTTCAGATGCGAATGGCCCCTGGTACACCGGTAGGAGACCATGTTCTGAAGATGATAGGTCTCATAGAAGAGCTTGAGGACCTCGGATGGAAAATGGACAATGAACAGTATTCCGATATTATTCTGCAGTCCCTCCCCTCCAACTTTGCTCAATTCATAGTTAACTTCAACATGCACAAGATGGAGAGGGAACTACCTGAACTCCTTAATATGTTAAGGAGTGCAGAGAGCACTCTGAAATCAGTGAAAACTCCTGCTTTGAGTGTTGGACAATCTTCTTCTTCTCGCCCAAAGGCTAAGGCCAAGGGAAAGAAAAAGAAGAAGCCCACCAATCCTAACGGTGGAGTTAAAAAGGTTAAGGGGAAGGAAAAGTCGAAAACTGGAGAATAGGGGAAAGGGGAATGTTTTCATTGCCACAAAACAGGACATTGGAAGCGCAACTGTACCGAGTACTTAAATCTCAAGAAGAAGCATGGGGATGCTTCCGCTTCAGGTGTGTTTGTGACAGAAAACTGTTTTTCAATAAACTCGGCTTCCTGGGTATTAGATACCGGTTCAGGTTCTCACATTTGCAATTCTATGCAGGGGCTGAAAAATAGCAAGGTTTTGAAGACAGGTGACCATACTCTCCGCGTTGGAAATGGTTCCAATGTACATACAGTCGCAGTGGGAGAGTATCACTTGGGGTTGCCATCTGGGTGTATATTGGTTTTGAACCCATGTTATTTTGTACCAAGTATGCTTTGTAATATAATATTTGTTTCTTTGTTAGAAAATGATGGATATCATTTTGTATTGCAGAACAATGTTATGAATATTCACCTGAATCAAATGTTGGTTGGGTATGGTACGCTTAATAACGGTATATACGTCCTAAATCAACACACAGTTTTCAGAATACAACACACTAATAAAAGAAAACTTTCAGAAATAAATGAAGCTTTTCTTTGGCACTGTAGACTTGGTCATATTAACGTAACAATACTAAACAAGTTACACAAAGATGGATATTTAAATCCTTTTGAATATAAATCTTATGCGACTTGCCAGTCTTGTATCAAGGGTAAAATGACCAAAACTCCGTTTACCGGACACGGAGAAAGAGCTACCCAGCTCCTAGGACTCATACATAGTGATGTATGTGGGCCAATGTCTACACAAGCTAGAGGCGGTTTTTCTTACTTCATTACTTTCACTGACGATTTCTCAAGATTCGGTCATGTATTTTTATTAAAGCACAAATCCGAAGCTTTCGAGAAATTCACTGAATATAAACAAGAAGTAGAAAAACAAATCGTCTTGAGTATCAAGATGCTTCGATCAGATCGAGGTGGGGAATACCTCAGTACAGAATTTGCAAACTTCCTAAAAGAGAATGGGATTCTCTTTCAACTCACTCCTCCTTACACACCACAGCACAACGGTGTGTCTGAATGACGGAATATGACCCTATTAGATATGGTCTGATCCATGATGAGTGATGCTGAGTTACCTGTCTCATTTTGGGGGCATGCATTGGAGACTGCAGCGTTTCTGCTGAACAGGGTTCCAACCAAAACCATGTCTAACACGCCATATGAGATATGGCATGGGAAGAGACCATCTCTTAAGAGAATTAAGATTTAGGGTTGCCCGGCCTATGTTAAAAAGAAGAATCCGGACAAACTCGAGACACGGTCGATCATGTGTAACTTTGTGGGATAACCAAGGAACTCTTATGGATATCTATTCTACCACAAGGAGGAACAAAAGGTGTTTGTTTCTCAGCATGCCACATTGTTGGAAAAAGAGTTTTTCACAGATAAAGATGATGGCAATGTGGTGGATCTAGAAGAGGTTCTAGAGACACAAACTACGAACGACGACTTGGTTGAACAGGCTGTTGCAATAGAAACTGAGGAACCTCGGCCACTCCGCAGGTCTGGTAGGACTTCTCTCCCACCAGAGAGGTACTACGGTTTCCTCATTGATGGTGACAGAGAAGACTGCATCATGGAGGATGATGATCCTACCAGTTTTCAGCAAGCTATCACGAGTGGAGACTCTGTGAAGTGGCTGGATGCCATGAGATCCGAAATGGAGTCTATGTACCCCAACAAAGTATGGACTTTGGACGTTGTACCCCCCTGGGGTAAAACCTGTGGGGTGCAAATGGATCTTTAAAAGAAAGATTAGTGTATATGGGCAGGTAGAGACCTATAAGGCAAGACTTGTGGCGAAGGGTTTTCGTCAAAGACCAGGTTTGGACTATGACGAGACTTTTTCGCCCTTAGCCATGCTTAAATCCATTCGGATCCTACTTGCTATTGCTGCTCACTACGACTATGAAATCTGGCAGATGGACGATAAAACGGCATTTCTAAATGGAGATTTAGAAGAATGCGTTTATATGGATCAGCTGGAGGGCTTCATTGACAGTGGGAGCAGCGGGAAAGCATGTAGATTGCTTAAATCCATATATGGGATAAAGCAGGCATCATGGAGTTGGAACATCTGTTTCGATGATATTATCAAAGAGTTTGATTTCATCAAAAATCCAGATGAACCTTGTGTTTATAAGAAGGCTGTAGGGAGAGCTGTCACATTCCTCGTATTGTACATGGATGACATTCTTCTGATAGGAAATGATATTCATATGCTACAGTCGGTCAAATCTTTCTTATCACTAAGGTTCTCCATGAATGACCTGGGTGATGCCACATACATTCTGGGCATAAGGATCTATAGGGATAGATCCAAGAGGTTATTGGGATTGTCCCAAATCAGGTACATCAACACCATCCTAAAAAGGTTTAGTATGGAAGACTCCAAGCGGGATGCCTTACCCGCTTGCCATGGGGTCACTCTCTCTAAGGACTCTTGCCCAAAGACCGATGAAGAGAGAGCTCGCTTGAGCATTATACCCTATGCTTTGGCAGTAGGATCTATAATGTATGCGATGTTATGTACACGCCCAGATGTAGCTTATGCACTTAGTGTTGTAAGCAGGTATCAATCCAACCCAGGGGAGAATCACTGGATAGCTGTGAAGAACATTCTGAAGTACTTGCGAAGAACTAAAGAATTGTTCTTGGTGTATGGTAATGGAGATCTCCAAATGGAGTCCTTTACCAATTCGAGCTTCCAGAGCGATAAGGACGACAGCAAATCTATCTCAGGGTTTGTATTTACCCTCAATGGAGGGGCGCTAAGTTGGAAGAGTTCCAAACAGGATACCGTTGCAGACTCTACGATGGAGGCTGAGTACATTGCTGCAAATGATGCCGCCAAGGAAGCCGTCTGGATGAGGAAGTTCGTCTCGGAGCTAGGAGTAGTTCCAACCATTATTGATCCAATACCATTGTATTGTAATAATAATGGGGCTATGGCATTAGCCAAGGAGCCCAGGTCCCATCAGCGATCCGGACACATCCTGAGGCGTTTTCATTTGATCCGGGAGATTGTAGATCACCGCGAGATCGAGATTAAGAAAGTAGACACAAAGAATAACGCCGCGGATCCACTCACCAAGGCCCTCCCTCAGCCGCAGCATGAGCGACTTTTTGAGATGTTGGATATGAGATACAGCAATAACTGGCCTTAGTGCAAGTGGGAGATTGTTGGATATATGTATGCCCTAGAGGCCATTATATGATAGTGGATGTATTTATACATGTAAATATATATATATATATATATATATATATATATTCAATATACATTCTTGCTCGTCATGATAGTATGCTATCTGGTTCTTCTTTATCTGACATGTTGATTTGATCATGCTTTTATTCATTCGTACATGTTGATAAAGCCCTGAGGATATAGGCTTGACTACTGTGATTATGATGGAGATCATACTAGTGGGACATCTGTAGTTTATAAGCATATCCTGGAATGTCTCTAGTCGTAGGTGTATCGAAACGGGGCATCGATATACCAGAGTAGACTAGCGTATATGATACTTGACCCATATGATGGGCGATGGATGTTCTCATATTCATCGATGTTTGACATAGAGATCGTATACGGGTGCTCGATGGTGACTGGGTACACTGGACGGACTCGCCGAGAACTCCTATATGGAATTATATCTATCTTCGGATAGCAGTTATCAGGTAACACTGGTGCATGTTAGTCTGTAGACCCGAGATCGCCATAGAGTCTTGCGTGTTCTCTCACTGTACTTTGATTACCACCCTACCACGGCTCTACTGAGTCGTGCAAACAGGTGGCCGTTGGGTACAGTCCCAAGACACACGAAGGCGATGAGAGATAGGAGGGGTTTCATCTCTCCCGGTATTGGGAGTTGATACTGTGCTGTGCTCGTTTGGCTATATCAGTATGTCCCTAGCCAGGGCTGTTGAGATTTGCTGGTAAGTTTTATCAGTAGTTTCTCGATCTGTTATAGACCATTCATCGGCACGACTTATTGAGTTATTGGGGTCGATGTTACCATCCCTAGACTCGATATGCAGCATATCTGACGAAGAGACCGGACTGTACAGTAGTGTTGTCGGTTGGCTCGACGGGAGTTGTAGCAGGTTCGCTTGTTTTCTTCTGATCGCTCAATACCCGGGTGGCCGTTACATTTAGCTGACCGCTTGCGGCTTGTAGGTATTTCATGTGATCATTACCTACTGCCGGCGTATTGACGAGTCTTAGAGTCCCACAATGAAGTTTCCTAGCTCAGGCGAAAAGATGTGGTGTGCATATGAGATATGCGCGGGGACCCGATTAAATACGGATATGTGATACCGTATATTAATCGGGCATTTTCTATTGGTCGGGTCGTATGTGATATGACCGGTTTGCAAAATCAAGTCTTGATTTAACAATTGACTTTTAGATTAATTCTTTAATCAAACTCTTTTTCTATTTTTCTATGCATGCATGTATGCACATGATGATGTGCATGGATACATACATACATACATAGCATCATGGTTGTTGATACAAGTTTGGTGGCAATGCAAGACTTACATTGTAGAATTATCTATTTATTTATCATTTTGTAAAAAGGAAAGGATAATTCACAAGAGGTTAATGTTTATCATCTTTGACCATGCTTCAACCACTTCTTAACCTTGAGTTAATTATCCTTTTACCTTTTAACTCATTTTGAAAAAGATCTAGATAATTCTAACCATGGTTGAAGTGAGAATGATTAATATAGATTATTCTTTTCTCATTTTTATTATTCACTCTCATATCTTTTCTTTTGTGAGAAAGCTAAGCCACCATCTTCTTCTTCATCTCTTGAGAATTTCTTTGAGTGAGGTTGAGAAAAAGAAAGAGTTTTGATTATAGAAAACAAACCACATCATCATACTACACACATCTAGCCCATTTGTGTAGGGTGTTTGCTCTACTTCATTCACATATCGAGTAAAGCAAGGAGCTTTGGGCAAAGGAGCTTCGGGTGGATCGTCGTGGACTTAGAAGACCTCAAGAGAACCTTCATCCAACCCTCAAGTAGCCAAAGAGTCTAGCGTAGGGAGCTACAAAGGTTGTACTCTCAAAACCCTAGGCTTTATTACTTGTGATGTTTTCTTTGTAATGAAACCCTAATTTTCTAGTGATGATTCTTTGTATGTTCACTTAGCACCTTAAAAATTTTGATTTTGTGACATGTGATGCTTCCAAACCCTTTATGAGGTGCTAGGTAAACCTAACAGTTTCTTCACCTGCCGGTCCAATATCACGACTGGCTGCTCGGTGAACGAAAGGTCGCGCTCGAGCTGAACGGTCTGATGCTGAAACATGTGCGAAGGGTCATGTAGGTATCTGCGAAGCATCGACACGTGGAACACGGGGTGAACATCTGGGAAGTCGGGTGGAAGAGCCAAACGATAAGCTACTGCGCCTACACACTCGAGGATCTTGAAGGGACCTATGAATCTGGGGCTAAGCTTCCCCTTCCGTCCAAACCTCATCACTCCCTTCATCGGAGAGACCCTCAGAAAAACGTGATCTCCAACCGCGAACTCTAATCTGCGGCGGCGCCTGTCAGCATACGATCTCCGCCTGCTCTGAGCTGTCCTCATCCTGTCTCGAATCATCTGTGTCATCTCAGTCGTCTCTTGTACGATCTGGGGCCCCAAAATACTGCTCGCACTGAGCTCTGTCCAGCAGACGGGCGATCTACATCTCCTCCCATACAGAGCCTCGAAAGGTGCCATCTGAATAGTATCCTGAAAACTATTGTTGTAGGAGAACTCCACCAAGGGTAAATGATGATCCCATCTACCACCAAAGTCTAAAACGCACGCTCGGGGCATGTCCTCGAGAGTCTGAATCGTCTGCTCTGACTGGCCGTCGGTCCACGGATGAAATGTTGTGCTGAAACTCAAGCATGTGCCCAAAGCCTCCTGAAGTCACTGCCATAGTCGGTTGGTAAACTGGGTGCCTCTGTCGGACACGATACACGTCGGGACTCCATGCAGTCGTACTATCTCGTCGATGTAAATCTGGGCGTACTGAGCAAATCCGAAAGTCGTCTTCACTGGCAGGAAGTGAGCCGCTTTCGTCAGACGATCCACGATCACCCAATTGGAGTCATACCCTCGCCTAGTCCTGGGTAGACCCACAACGAAATCCATCGAAATTTGCTCCCATTTCCACTCCGGAATGGGTAACGGCTGTTGCTCTCCCGCGGGCCTCTGGTGCTCGGCCTTGACTTGCTGACAAGTCAGGCATCTCGACACGAAATCTGCGATGTCCCTCTTCATTCCGTCCCACCAGTAAACATCTCTCATATCATGATACATCTTGGTGGAACCGGGATGGACGCTGTACACCGATCGATGTGCCTCCTCAAGAATCTCACGCCGCAGCCCCTCAGCATCTGGTATGCACAGTCTAGTCCCAAATCTCAGCATCCCCTGATCATCGATCACGAACTCGGAAAATCTGCCCTGTCCAATTTGCGTCCTGATCTCTGAACATTGGTCATCACTGTGATGTGCCTCATGTATACGGTCAAGCAACTGTGGGCGTGCACAAACATGCGCAATCTGTCCTCCGATCGGAGTGAACTCGAACTGCACTCGGCTATCGCATAATATTTGCCAATCTGCCGACGACTGCCCCTTTATTGCGCTCAAACAAGATAGACTACCCCCGGGCCTCCTGCTCAAAGCATCCGCCACTACATTCGTCTTGCCCGGGTGATACAAGATCTCGCAGTTCTAATCCTTCACTAACTCCATCCATCGGCGCTGTTTAAGGTTCAGGTCTCGCTGCTGAAATATATACTTTAAACTCTTGTGATCAGTGAATATCTGGCACGACTCGCCGTATAGGTAATGTCGCCAGATCTTAAGTGCAAAGACCACTGCAGCCATCTCAAATCGTGAGTGGGTAGTTCTGTTCATGTTTCTTCAATTGTCACGAAGCATACGCGATCACCCTGTCATGCTGCATCAATACGCACCCTAGCCCCACTCGAGAAGCATCACAATGGACCACAAATCCGCCTGATCCTGAAGGCAATGATAACACCGGTGCCGTAGTCAGCCGAGTCCGTAGCTGCTGAAAACTGTGCTCGCACTCCTCCGTCCAATCAAAAGGAACTCCCTTCCGGGTCAACCCGGTCAAAGGTGTAGCAATACTGGAGAAGTCCTGCACGAATCGCCTGTAGTAACCGGCCAACCCCAAAAAGCTGCGAATCTCCGTAACTGATATGGGTCTGGGCCAACGTTGAACGGCCTTGATCATCCTCGGGTCTACACATTTACCGTCTCGTGAAATTACATGCCCTAAGAAGTCTACGCTGTCCAGCCAGAAAGCACACTTGGTGAATTTCGCGTAAAGCTGGTGCTCCCTCAAAGTCTGCAGTGTAATCCGCAGGTGCTGCTCGTGCTCCTCACTACTCCGGGAATACAACAAGATATCGTCAATGAATACTATGATGAACAGATCCAGATATGGCCGGAAAATACGGCTCATCAAGTCCATGAATGCTGCTGGCGCATTGGTGAGTCCGAACGACATCACCAAGAACTCATAATGGCCGTAGCGCGTACGGAAAGCTGTCCTAGGAATGTCTCCTGTCGAACCCGCAGCTGATGATAGCCTGATCGTAAATCGATCCTCGAAAAGTATCCTGCCCCCTGAAGCTGGTCGAACAAATCGTCGATACGTGCAAGGGATATCTGTTCCGCACTGTCACCCTGTTCAGCTGGCGGTAGTCGATACACAGACGCAAACTGCCGTCCTTCTTCTTGACGAACAAGACTGGAGCACCCCAAGGAGAAACACTGGGTCGAATAAGTACCTTATCCAGCGAATCTTGCAACTGACCCTTTAATTCTCGAAGTTCCGCCGGGGCCATCCGATAAGGCGGTATGGAAATAGGCCCCGTGCCCGGAACCAAATCAATACATAAAGAAATGTCGCGCTCGGGCGGTAGCCCATGAAGCTCGTCAGGGAACACATCAGGAAACTCACTAACAACGGGAACCTGATCCAATGGAACCTCTGTAGCGCTAGCATCACAAACATAGGCGAGAAATCCCTGACATCCCTTCCTCAAAAGCTGTCCAACGCGAAAAGAAGAAATCACACTGTGAGGGGCGGCACCACGGTCCCCCAACACAACAAAAACCGACTCGCCGGGAAAATAGAATCTAACTGTCTTCTCACGGCAGTCCACAGAAGTATAGCACGAGGCTAACCAATCCATGCCCAAAAGAACGTCGAAGTCCAACAACTTAAGAAGGATCAAGTCGACAGGCAACTCTCTCATGCCAATACAGACGGTACAGGATCGGAACGCGTGCCTGGCAACAAACAACTCTCCCACGGGAGTGGTCACAACAAGCGGCTGATCAAGCAAACCGGACTCTCTACCCAAACTCAGCATAAAGTGTGTGGATACGTACGAGTGCGTGGATCCAGGATCGAACAACACGTGTGCATCAACAAAACATACTGGAAGGATACCTGAGACCACCGCATTGGACGCCTGCGCGTCCCGATGCGTCAAAGCAAAAACCCGTGCTTGTCCTCCACCGGTGACTGACCGCCCTCTTCCTCAGACATCCCGTCCTCTCTGAGCAACTCATCCACGTTCACGACCTCTCTGTGTATGAGTCTGACGCGGAGCGACAATAGGTACAACAGGCAACGCCTTCTGGGGTGGTGAAGGTGGTAAGGTAACCTGCGGTGCTGCTGTCTCCCTCCGGTGTATCTCAGGACAATCTCTGACGAGGTGAAGTAGACTGCCGCATCTATAGCAACCCCGCGACGACTGCTGACTCTCCCGTGGATACGAACTAAACATCTGGCCTCGTCCCGAATTACTGCCACTCCTCGTATCTGAACGATACCTGCCGCGGCGTCTGAATGTCTGTCTCCGTGCTGATATACCAGTACGAACTCTCTACGGCTCTAAAACTACCGAAGTCTCTGCAAGGCGTTCCTCGACTAATAGGGCTGCGTCTACCGCTGCTGCGTATGTCTCGTAATGCTGCGCGCTGATCGCAAGGAACAGTGGTGTAAGCAAGCCTTGAACAAATCTCTTGACTCGCAACTCCTCGGTAGCCACTAAATACGGGGCATAAACTGCTAGCTCTGTAAACAGCAAGTCATACTCTGCCACTGACATCTCCGGAGTCTGGCGTAAGGACTCGAACCTGCGTGCTCTAGCATCTCTGACACTCAGTGGGAGAAAGCGGGCAAGGAACAGTGCCATGAACTCCGTCCAGGTCATAGGAGGAAGACCTGCTGCTCTACCCTTCTCAACTTATTCGCACCATTTCTGTGGAATACCTTCCAGGCGAAAGCTCGCGAACTCAACCCATCTCGCATCTGCGCGTCTGAGGGAACGGCATATCCGAGCCATCCTATCAATAAAAGATTGTGGGTCCTCGGCTGTATCAGTGCCTGTGAAGACCGGAGGCATCAGCCTCATGAACTCTGATAGCGATACTGTAATCACCTCCGTGGCTGCAGGGGCAACTGGCTGTGCGGTAGGTACCATCGCGATCTCTGTAACGGGTGGAGCTACCTCTGGTCGCTGCGCTCGAAGCGTCTCAACTAGCGATCCTGTCATCTGGCGCATCTCCTGCATGCTGGATACCACCGTCTGGCGCATCTCCTGCATACCAGCCCCTAGCGTGGTGATCTGATCTGTCACGGGAGGAACAACCTTCTCGGGTACAACCGGTGTACTGCCCGGATCAGTCCTCGTCTCAGACGAATCAACTCGAATCTCGGCCTTCGCGGCCGCTCTCTGCGCCCTCGTAGTCTTTGGCGGCTTAATGGCTGAAAGGAAATTAGGATTCGATAAGAATACGAAAATCGAATCCAAAGAATATATATACTCAAGAAGGAATTTAAATCAATAAGTCCTAAGGTCGCCTTGGCGGAGTACCGTGTCGTGAGTATGCCGCGGAACATACACATGCTACGCCACTCTGCTTCAGCTACCTACTCCATCATACCAAGGTCATCCTACCCTCCGAAAGGTAAAACCTACGCTCTGATACCGACTTTGTCACGACCCGAATATTTCGACTCGTGACCGGCACTTAACCACGCAACGTCTACAGGCGTAACGCGACTAAGTAAGCCGAACCCAGAAATCAAAACCATAAAAAGGTAGCGAGTGTTGAAAACATTTAGTTAAAACATTTATAAAACCTTAAATAGTTCAATAAGTTCTTTTAAAGTTAAGTCATCGTTTAAATAATTTTGGCAGCATTTCCTTTGTAAAAGTAACCCCGAAATCGGGTATAAAACAGGATATGAGTGAAAATGAGATATAATGAAACAAAACATTCCCAAACGGGAGCAATCACGCCCAACGGCGGAAACCATCATCACAAGGGTAATATACGACGCCGTAGCGAAGAATGAGCAATAAGTAAACATCACAGAATAATAAACTACATATAAAAACAGTCGGCTCCCACGAGCTCGACACCAGAATACAAAATATACATCATCGTCCTCACACTGTGTCTAAGTGCAGTACATATATGGTAGATGGAGAATACTAGATACAAAAGGGGTAAAATAAAAGTAATCAGATACCACAACCCACCTAAAAGCAAAACAGCTCTCGCACCAACTGTAGTGGTATCTGTAGCCAAAATATGCAAAAGGCAGCCTGCCGGGACTACTCTGAGGGGCAACCTGCAAATACTGTGGCACAACGGGGGTGAGTTGCCAACTCGTGAATAGAGATAACATATAAAGGTAATCGCGAGCATGCACGTACTGCGCTACTCTATCATATGCCAGCAAGTAAGAACTATATGCGACAAGCAGTAGGTGCAATAATCATGCAAATGCTTTGTCAGGTAAAATAACTACAGGATGAGATACATGATAATCAATGCTGAGCATGGAATAAATAACATCTACACGGAATATCAACGTGGATAGATAATCGGTGCCCAAAACTGCACCCCAAATCCCAAATAAACTCAGGCGCCGGCACTCTCCTCGGCCCTCAAATCCTGTAAATCTCTGAGAATCATGAGTACCCAACATCGGCACTAAAATATCATAAAATACTCGTGTCCAGCATCGACACACAAATCCTCATATATCGGGCTCCGTACTTCCGGATCAGCCCACGGGCTTCGTCTGCGGTATCGGCCCTCGGCCCCGGCAGTACGGATCATCCCGCATCCATCTCTCGATCTGGTCGGTATCCTCCGGATAACCGTCAGGTCCAACCAATCACCGGTAGGTACTCGCCCACCTCCAGGCTCAATCGGCAAAATCCATCGATCATCTTGCCGAGGGGAACCATACCGGGTCCACCACAAACCCGCAAACGGATCATCCAACACCTCGAATCGGGTTTCAAGCACACGTCTCAGCACCGAGAAAACGCGTGGTGGACGCACCAAAATATCATATCACGAGGAACCGGGTTTTTCAAATAGTGCATCTTTTCTTAAATAATACCACGGTCCTCAAAACCAGAAATCTCATGAAAATCCAACACCAATAAGTAAATCAAATGCGATGTGCTATGTACATCAAGCCATAATATAGGTACAAGGGGAAACCGCTTTTTACAATAGTTTCAGTTTTTAAAGAGATCATGCAGCTCCCAACTTCTATGAAAATCATATCAAATCATATGTGAAATGAACTACAGCATAATAATCATGGCAATTCTACAGTGAGTGTGTCATGGCAATTACTAACGGTGTGTGTGTAACATGCAGATCAGTGATCGTGCAACATGAACCGTTACTAATATTGCAGTGTTCTATCAATTCTAAGTTTACATACATATAGCAGGGAATGCAGTATGCAACAACAATATCCATGACAGTCAATGGGGTAAATACAACATATAGCTATAAGGTCCTATCAGCCCTGACGCATAACGCCATGCGGGCGATATCCCCGTAGATGTTAAATCTACTCACCAAAGTCTCGCACTAAGTGGAGCCGACGACTTGATTCCCCTTCTTCGCAGCGTCCGTCTCACTCGCCTGCGAACCTAGAATCACACAATATATTACACATAAGCTCAAATCCACAAAAACGTGATATTAAGGTCAAACTAGAAACCCGCGTCGCAAACCAAGCGCGCGTGTGCGCGATACGCTAAAACATGTGATTACGCGCCTGAAACTACTCCGACACGTCGCGATACGCAGAAACCCCAAACCCACACACGTATCACGCGTGTCGCGAAGGTTTAAAAATACGAGAAACAGGTATTCAGCTCTAGATTTTTCTACAGTAAAAATTAAATAAAATTACACATGCCATGAGTCTAAGGGTAACAGCAGACACCTATAGGGCCAAAACCAACCCCATTCCCTCACCATCTGGCCGCAAATTGCGGCCAGAATCAATTTTTCGGCGGCCTGAACATGGAATTTGGGGGTCGTGTTCTACACATGGGATCAGCACCTCACAACATACTTCAGTCTTCTTAATTTTAATCTGAACTCACTGGGTCGATAGCAGTTTGCAGAAAGCTAGATTTTGCTCAAAACGATGAATTTGTATCAAATATTAATCTGGAGGTATTTTAGTGAAATTGGGGGCTAAGCTAGGTTAACATGGCCCTAACAACACTCCATCAACTTACTAAAACCAATTCATACTTCACTTGATCAAGGTTCCCCCTAATTACCACATATCGCACTAAAACGCACCATTAATCACTAATCGAAGCTAAGCTACACTAATTAAGCAAACTAGGGGGTAAGTTCAAGAAGTATACCCTACACTCGAACCTAGGGATCTGGAGGAAGAAGAAGGAGTAGAGGGAAGGAGCTGCAGTTGAAGTTGTGCTGTTGCTGCTGCTCACTGCTGCTGTTGCTGCTCACTGTTGCTACTGTTGTGCTTGCTGGCTGCTGCTGTGCTTGCTTTTGCTGCTGCTGTGCTTGCTTCTGCTGCTGCTGTGATGGTGTGTGTCTGAGTGTGAGAGTGATTTTGAGAGAAATGAGCACAAGAATGAGAGGAAATGATAACTCCCAATGTCAACCCCTCCTTTCTCTCTCATCATTAAATGCAAGCATGGCTTTGCCATGATGCATTCTCTCTCTCTCTCTCATTCTCACCAAGTCAACACTCCAAAAGAAAATTCAAATTAAAACCACCATCAATTAACTAAATAGACTTAATTAAAACCCAAAAGACTTAATCCCCATTATTAAACCCACCATGGTTGCTAATCATGGTACCCTAGTTTACATGCACATGTGTGTGCATGCCTAGGAAAATTCTAGAAAAATATTCATTAAATTTGGAAAAATATTTGAAACTCAATTTGGTAAACTTTTTATTAAAAACACTTTATTTAAATATAATTAGCCACTAAACACATCCTGAGGTGTTACAACAGTACTGATCGTGCCTCGAGTTTGTCCGCATGCTGCTTTTTAACAAAAGCTGGACATCCCCATTTCTTGAGATACTGAAGATAGGGTTTCTTCCCACTCCACATCTGATATGGTGTGGTAGGCACAGTCTTGGTAGGAACCTTGTTTAAAAGATATGCAGCTGATTCTAGTGCATAGCCCTAGAATGATCGCGGTAACTCAGCGTTACTCATCATGGAACGTACCATATCCTATAGGGTTCGGTTCCTTCTCTCCGATACACCGTTGTGTTGTGGTGTTAATGGAGGAGTAAGCTGAGAGAGAATTCCATTCTATTTTAGGTAATCCAGGAACTCGGCACTTAAGTATTCACCACCTCGATCAGATCTCAGTGTCTTGATACCTTTGCCAGTTTGTTTTTCTACTTCATTCTTATATTCTCGGAATTTCTCAAAGGCCTCAGATTTATGTTTCATCAAGAAAATATGTCCATACCTAGAGAAATCATCCGTAAAAGTAATGAAATAGGAATAACCACTTCTTTCATGTGTAGACATTGGACCACACACGTCGTTGTGTATGAGTCCCAAGAGCTCACTCGCTTTTACTCCGTGTCCAGTGAACGGAGTCTTTGTCATCTTTCCTTTGAGACATGATTGACAAGTTGCATAAGATTGATACTTGAACGGATCCAAATATCCTTCTTTATGTAACTTGGTTAACCGTGTTTGATTGATGTGACCCAGTCTACAATGCCATAAGAAAGCCTGATTTGTATCCGGTGACTTTCTTTTAAGTGTGTTCTGGACATTGAAAACTTGTAATTGGTTTAATACGTATATACCGTTGTTTAGAGTACCTGACCCAATCTGACCATGATTAAGGTGGATGTTTACGACATCGCTTACAAATGTAAAATCATAACCTTCTTTTGATAACAAAGATACTGAAATGATATTACAAGCCAAACTAGGTACACAAAAACAGTTGCGCAAAACCAAAATATGTCCACTCGTCAATCCAGGGTGACATTCCCCTACGGACACAGCATCCACGCTCGCTCCGTTAGCAACCGTGAGGGTCATATCACCGGTCTTCAGAACTCTACGCCTTCTCAGTGCCTGCAAAGAATTGCATATATGAGATCCTGACCCGGTATCCAATACCCAGGAAGTATAGTTGATTGACAGACAGTTTTCAATTACAAACACACCTGAAGCCGAAGCCACAACTTGCCTCGGGTCCTGGTTCTTGGCGTTCCAAGCCCTGCAATCTTTCTTCCAATGGCCATTTCTATGACAGTAGAATCATTCTTCCTTTCCTACTAAGAACCCAACCACTCTTTCCTTTCCCTTGGCTTCCACCTTACAAACACCGCCTCTGGGTTTGGCAGGGGCCTTCTTCTTCTTTCCATTGGCTTTTGCCTTGGACCTAGAAGAGGAAGCACCACCAACAAACAGAGCATGTGTTTCCCTTGCTTTCTGCAGGGTGCCCTCTGCACTCCTTAACATGTTGAGGAGTTTTGAAAGTTCAACTTCTTTACCTTGAATATTGAAATTCAAGATAAACTGGGCGTAGGTGGAAGGAAGGGACTGGAGAATCAAGTCTGTATACAGCTCGTTCTCTAACGTGGTCCCGAGATCCGCGATCTCCTCAATGTAGCCAATCATCTTAAGGACGTGTTCCCTTACAGATGATCCGACGGCCAGCCTCGACTGAAATAGTTTCTTCGAGGTGATATAAGATTGCTTTCCAAACAGTTCCTTGGTGTGGAGAAATATGGATTCAAGATCCATATTCTCGTGCCTCCTCTGATGTTCATTGTCCATAGAGGCAAGCACGATGCATTTGGCCTTCGCGCAGTCAATCTCCCAGGTCTTGCAGATTTCCTTATCCGCGACGCTGGATTCTGGACCTGGGACGGCAGGGGCTTTTGTGGTAAAGTCATAGCCCAACTTGTCATAAGTGATTGCCATCTTGATATTCCTGAACCAATCTTTATAGTTTGGCCCTGTCAAAATATTTTTATCTAATAATAACTTAAGGTCCGTCATGTTTTGGTCTCTGCAATTAGGAGAGAGAGAAGAATCACTTTAGCATGATGCTCTTCCAAGTTTAGAATGGTTTTTAGTTTATTTAAATAGGACGGCTCCCACTATTTCTCGAATCCTTTCTCGAACTATAAAAGAAGAATTAGTCAGGATTGATCTCACCGTACAATACTTGCTTAACCGTTTAGTCAGGCCAGTGTCGGTACATCGAGGGCGGTTTTACGACGCTTTTGCGAAGTTCCTTAATTAAATAACCTCTTTTCCTTGGGGGCGTAGCCCCACTAACACGTTTCTTGAAACCTACTTGGTTTATAGCATTGATCGTTAAGCGAAAAAAATCTCCCGAGGAGTAGCATATACTCACAGTAGGATCGGTATCCAAATATCATCGTGTGATAAAGTTGAAGGAATCCTACCAAAATTATCACACTCCAAATGGTATGCAACACTAGCAAGTTTCAGTTTCTTTAGAAACTCCCGATGTGGATTTTTTCCCCATGCTCTTATGACCTTGACGAAGGCAAACATATCATAAGTCACATGTCAAGTTTTACCCGTCATTATCCAGGTTAATTTGAACCCACCTGTACATACCCTTGACGAAGGCCAAAATAGTAGTACGACTGTCCCAAACCAACGCATCTATCTATACTACAGATAAATATTCAGCAGCTACCAATCACTATGTCTTGGCGAAAGTTAAAATACATTGCTTGAATACTACCGAATATCCAACTGAAATGACGGAGGGCTACGGATGGTTTTGGCGAAACCGTGAACGTAGTGAACTTGATGTAATAGATGGAACCCGGTGGCTTTTAAAAGGAGTGGTTTAAGCTCCGCATTTTAAAAGTTTTACTGGTTTTGAAAAACCGAGTGGTTTTAAAATTGTTCCAACGATTCAGCTTTGATTTGTTTACTTTTCATTAATGTAATGCAGTCCCATCAATTATCCTACCATTGCAGATAAAAACGAAAATACAACGTCCGCTTATGCCATCCGCATTCGCTACTGGGTCCAGTCATCACCCGTTAGGTTACTTAACTAACGACAGAGCGGGGGCTGGGCTAGCGCGGATGCAAAACATAATCACGCTTACTAGATATCATATATAGATATGTACATTCGTCAGACGCAATAATAGACATTCCAGATCACAGAAGAACATATTGGATATACTAAGAATTCCGCATTTAGTTTAAGCGTGTAACAAAAGACGGATTCCGCGGTAGTGATGAATAGACAAACCCCACCCTAGACCCCTACGGGTGCGGCAAACTACCGGCCTAGTACCCGAAGTGAAGCAACCTCCCTCAACAACGTGAGTAGGCCACTTGGCACTTCAAATTACCTGGTAGTTTGTGCACCCCACCTTGGGTCTATCCTAGGAGCAATAAACAGTAAATGAAATAATACAACGGTGGCTACAACCTCAACCCGGATGTACCCAGCAAAAAAATATTACAACAATTTACAATTGAATGAAAGAATATAAAACCTCACATCCCCGGCTATTCATTCACGACAATCCAACAAGTCCATATAAACAAACCAATTTAACCATCACAGAAATGTGCAACCCCAACTAACCGACATATATCAATTAGCGGAAGTTTACAAACACATTTATCACAACACAGATATAACCCGGTTAGCCAAAGTTCTTAGAATTTCGATCAATAAACAAATTTGAATCTACTCCAAGTACTACATTGTACACAAAAAATCCTGAGCAGAAACAAAATATCCCAGAAAACACAACACAACACAGTAGACCACCAGAGGAAATTTGGACCATATCGGACATGACTCGGCGGTGGATCGGCGGAAGAACACTTGGTTCGGCCGCGGTTCCACAGTCTTCTCACCGATTTAGGCGCTGAAATTTCTTCTGTGATCTGCAAAAACCCTGCACGTATTTTTCAGGTCTCTAAAAATATTTTTAGACCAGAATATAAAAACGACAGAAAGTGCAAGAAAAAATCGTGTTTTCGGGTTTAAACCGCGATCGAATTTCTAAAGGCTTTGCTAACATGTTAGTTATGGTTTATCTAGGCTCTGATACCAATGTAAGTCGACGTTACTCACCCCAAATGATGCGGGGAGGCGGAATAGGTAAAAACGATCATTTTCAATCAAGGTAACATCGACTATAGATCTTTGCTAAACCGTAACTAACAATCAAACTAGGAGTTGTAACTACTATGTAAGATGATTATACCTCAAGATACCAGTCCTTCTTGTTCTTATTGTCCTCCTCCTCCTCGTCCTCCTCAAGTTGAAGAAGATCCACCCGAGAGTGCCTACTATGAGCTTTAACCGCTAAGATGAGGTAACTAAGTGGCTTAGAGTGCTAATCTAAGTGACCTAGATAATATAGTGTGTGATTAAGGATTTTCTAGCCTCACTAACCCTAGGATTCTCAACTCATGAGACAATTAGGGTTAAGATGAAGAAGACAGAGCCTGAGGAGAGAGAAAGTGTTTGTGATAAATGATATGAGGCTTGCCTCATGTTTGAATAATTATGAAGCATAAAAATATCTCACTAAAATATCTAGTAAAATATCAACCATGCTTCATTTAATTCATAAGATGAATCATCTCCATGAGTCATGGTTCATTTAATGTAAACAACACATCATTTCCTCCACCTGATTTAAGATTAAATCAAAAGATAAAAACCTTAATGAGGCATCTTCTTCTAGAAGCTTCGCGACAAATTCTGAGAATTCCCCTCCCATCCGTATTTACGAAAAACACGAATATACTGAGACTAAATAAATCCAATAATCTAATACTAGGATCCGGCTTAAACCAAAACCCAGCAGTATATACAGTCCGAATATCATACGTGCACAAGTACACGTATATGTTCGAACCCTGTCGTAAATGTAACGTTTTAGAAATCGTTTATGCGAATTTTTCCGTTAATCGGTAAATAAATTGGGTTTTCCTTAATTTTAGTCCACTTAAATATTTTTCCTTAATTAAAATATTATTATAAGTTGTTATTTATTCACTAGATTAGTGGTAATTGTTAGTTATATGTATGCCCTAGAGGCCATTACTGTACATACGATGTATATTGTAGTGGATGCTAGGACATATATAGGGAGGACTTTCTTGCTCGACATGATAGTATGTTATCTGGTTGTACTTTATCTTAACGTGTACTCTGATTGTCTCTATGTTACATGTTGATAAAGCCCTTAGGATATGTACTCGACTACTGGGACTATGATGAGATCATACTAGTGGGGCCATGGTAGTCAACGAGTACATCCTATAACTGTTCCTAGTCGTGGGTGTATCGAGACAGGGCATCGATGCAGCAGAGTGGACAAGCGTATACGCATCTTGACCCATATGATGGGCGATGGATGATCATATATCCATCGGTGTTTGACATCAAGGATGGTGTACGGGTGCTCAGTGGAGACTGGGTACACTGGACGGACTCGCCGAGAACTCCCAGATGGTATTATACCATACGTCAGATGGCAGTTCTCCGGTGACACTGGTACAGAGTAGTCTGTTGACCCGAGATCTTCATAGAGTCTTGTGTGATTCCCACTGTGCTTTGATTTCCATCATACCACGTCCAAGAGGGCGTGCAAAAAGGTGGCTTTTGGGTACAGTCCCGAATCACATGGAGGCAATGAGCGATAGGAGGGGATTCGTCTCTCCCGGTATAGGGAGTTGATGTTGTGCTGTGTTCGATTGGCTATAACCGGAAATCCCTGGCCAGGGTTGCTGAGATTTACTGGTAAGTGTTATCAGTAGTTTCTCGAACTGTTATAGACCTCATATCGACACGACTTATCGAGCTACCGGGGTCTGACGTTTACTACCCCTAGGCGAGATATGCGACATATCAGACGAAGAGACCGGACTGTACGGGAGTGTTACTGTTTGGATTCACAGGAGAAGTTACAGGCTTGCTTGTTGATCTTCTGAGTGCTCAATACCTGGGTAGCTGTTACGTTTAGCTGACCGCTTGCAGCTTGTGGGTGTTTGATATGATCATCACCTACTGCCAGCGTATTGACGATTCTTTAGAGTCCTACACAAAGGTTTCTTGACTCAGGCAAAACGGAGTAGGAGCACATATGTGATATGTGCGGGACCGAGGATAATGTGATATGTGATACCGTATTATATTCTCGCGATATTTGATATCAGCCGGGTCATCGGATCAAGTGTTGATTCGATGAATCGGTATGGATAAATATTAGTCGGTTATATGCGATATAGCCCGATTGTCGGATCAAGTGTTGATTCGATAATTTAATGTATAATAATATATATGATATATTAAATTATACTAACTAATATTTGCTCACTAAAAGATTCTTTTTCTCACTCGGGTAATACATTGATATATATGCGATATATGTTAAATGTATTATTTTATTTTGTTACAATAAATATTGTATATGTGATATATAATATTGTAATATATTATAATTATTAATGCAACAAGTTTAGAGGAGTTTAAACATGATTAAGGTTTGGATTAGGGTTAAACCTTCTAGTTGATTCTAGAAGTTTTACTTTGTCTTTGTTAAGATATTATGATAGATATTTGCAAGTGACTCACCCTTTGACCTAACCCAAACCCTAACCCAAGTAAACTCTCTACAATGGTTACTACAACCATGGTTGCATAAATAATTATGATAACTTTTATTATTCATCACAATTCTATGATTATTGTTCATCTTCTTCCTTCATTCTTTTCATGGAAAAAAGCTTTCTTGATTTTTCCAAGTGATGAATAATTGTGAGAAAAATATAAATAAAGAGAGCAAAAATCCTACTTCATCATCCTCATCTTCCCTTGCCATTTAGATGAGGGTGTTCACATCATTTCATGAGTGTTAGCTTGTGTTAAAGAAACTTCAAGGTAGATCATCTTAGTATCGAAGATCGGAAGCAAAGGTTGCGTCTTTCTCTTCGTGGAACCTCTCGAGAGTCCGGATCCCGATGATCGCAGCGAAGGGACCACAACACGGAGCATATGAAGTGAAGGACCGGATTTATAAAGGTTGTAATCCCTCTCACTTAGTGTTAAAATGTTTAGCATGCTTGTTTTCGCCTAATCTCTAGTTTAAAGTTCCGTATTCGGGTTGTTCGGCACGGCTAAATTTTAAATCGGGCATGGTTGATGCCTCATAGATCCTTGTGCGCGTGCCGAGCAACCCTACGGTAATTACAAATTGGATTGGGTTAATTATACAAAATTGAACAATGACAACTTAATTACAAGATTAAGCATTTTTGTCTTGTTTTCAAATATCTAAGTGTTCTAGATATTTCTAGGGTTAAAATGAAATTAGAAAAGAAAAGGGATTAAGGAGTGGCATGGATGGGAGGTGATTTAATTGAACTTTAATGCATTTTAACCTAGAACTTTCCATACTCACCCACAACTTTCCTTTCCCTTCACTATTGGCCGACCCCCCTTGGCTGCCCAAAACATTTCCCCTCTTCATTTTTCACTTCTAAAAGCTTCAAAAATCCATCAAAAATCAAAGAAAAATCCCACAAACTCTAAATTAAATAACTACCCATTATTCATTAGCCTAATCTAGCTTGGATCAAGATGAAAGTTAGCATTTTGGATGGCATTTTGGTGGTGAAAATTTGCAAGTTTGATAGCAAGTTTGTAAGGTATAAATCCTAACCCTAAGCTTTAGTTGTTGTTTAAATACTTTAATTTAGCTTATTGGGTGTTTAAATATGGTGTTAATCAGCATGTTTTGAAATTCAAGAGAGGGTTTTGATTAATTAGTTATGGTTTATGTGTAGGTTAACATGCTTAGACATGGAAAATCTAACCTAGTTGTGAAATTGTAATTTGTTATTTTCTAATTGTCCAAACTAAGCTTGATTAGCATAATAACTTTTACTAAATCTAATATGGTTGAGATTAAAAAGTTAGTAAGGTTTTGGGAGGCTTAATTAAGTAATTATGTGATGATCGTGGCCACTAGATTTGCTCAAATATCTAGATTGGTGCTAAAATTGTTAAAAGATGCTTACTAAGTTTTCTATAAAATTAGACGTGGGTTTTATTTGGCGTAGTGATGAAAAATATATTGTCTTGTACGATATTTATTGTGTTGTGAATGAGTATTGGTACGATTGGGTTTTAGGCTTGGCGGTATTCATGAATAGTGACCCTAGTTAGGGTTTTAGCTATATTTTCTGGTATTAGGATTCTTGGTTTTGAGACTTGATATTTTATTTGGTCGTTGGACGTTTGTGTTAGTTATATGTATGCCCTAGAGGCCATTACTGTATATACGATGTATATTGTAGTGGATGCTGGGACATATATAGGGAGGACTTTCTTGCTCGACATGATAGTATGCTATCTGGTTACACTTTACCCTAACGTGTATACTGTTTGTCTCTCTGTTACATGTTGGTAAATCCCTTAGGATGTGTACTTGACTACATGAACTAAGATGCGGATCATACTAGTGGGGACATGGTAGTCTATAAGTACATCCTTCAAGGTCCCTAGTCGTGGGTGTATCGAGACGGGGCATCGATATACCAGAGTAGACGAGCGTATACCTTCTCGACCCATACAGATGGGCGATGGATGTCCCATATCCATTGGTGTTTGATATCAGAGATGATATACGGGTGCTCAGTGGACACTGGGTACACTGGACGGACTAGCCGAGAACTCCCAGATGGTATTATACCTCACGTCGGATGGCAGTTCTCTGGTGACACTGGTACAGGTTAGTCTGTAGACCCGAGATCGTCATAGAGTCTTGTGTGATTCCTACTATGCTTTGATTTCCACCTTACCACGTCCAAGAGGGCGTGCAAAACGGGGGCTTTTGGGTACAGTCCCGAATCACATGGAGGCAATGA
Source organism: Agapanthus africanus (assembly GCA_030015575.1). Taxonomy (NCBI): domain Eukaryota; kingdom Viridiplantae; phylum Streptophyta; class Magnoliopsida; order Asparagales; family Amaryllidaceae; genus Agapanthus; species Agapanthus africanus. Next base: position 267,895,052 of record JASDDO010000031.1, on the reverse strand, counting down.
GCGATAGGAGGGGATTCGTCTCTCCCGGTATAGAGAGTTGATGTTGCGCTGTGTTCGATTGGCTATAACCGGAAATCCCTGGCCAGGGTTGCTGAGATTTACTGGTAAGTGTTACCAGTATTTTCTCGAACTGTTATAGACCTCATATCGACACGACTTATCGAGCAACTGGGGTCTGACGTTTACCACCCCTAGGCGAGATATGCGACATATCAGACGAACAGACCGGACTGTACGGTAAGTGTTGCTGGTTGGATTCACAGGAGTGTGAGCGGGCTTGCTCGTCGATCTTCTGATCGCTCAATACCCGGGTGGCCGTTATGTTTAGCAGACCGCTTGCGGCTTGTGGGTGTTTGATATGATCATCACCTGCTGCCGGCGTATTGACGAGTCTTTAGAGTCCTACACAGAGGTTTCCTGGCTCAAGCGAAACGAAATAGGAGCGCATATGAGATATGCGCGGGACCGAGAATAATGCGTGTATGTGATACCGTATTCCATTCTCGCGATGAATGTATCGATTGGTTGTATGCGATATAACCTAGTTATCGAATCAAGGATTGATTCGATAAGCCGATACATTGGATATTAGTCGGTTATATGCGACATGACCGGATCATTGAATCAAGTGTTGATTTAATGATTTAATGTATAATTATATATTTGATATATTACTTTGCATTAACTAGTATTGGTTCACTTTAAATGGATTTTCTCACTTAAAATGCACATTGTATATGTGATATACTTTTGTGCACTTGTTTGTGTCATGTTTGATGATACAAGCTCACTTGGGTTTGTGTAGAGAATAAACCATGGTTATATGAATGGTTAGGGTTTTGATTATTTACTTACTTATTTATTTATTTATTTATTTTTGGCAAGAATAAAATGGTGGCTAAATTTGTTCTTTGCTTGAAGCTTCTTGAAGCTTCAAAGCATCTTTGACTAAGTGACCATTTTGTCTTCATCTCCTAAACCTAACCATTCAACTAACCCTAGTTCATTCTCTACACTTAACCAAGGTTGGATTATGATAAGAATGAATGGGATTTTCTTTTTAAGTTAATTCTTTTTATTCTAACATATTCTATCTTCTTCTTCTTCTTCAAGAAGAAAAGCTTGCCTCCATCAATGGCAACTAGTGAAAAAGAGTGAGAAATCCAATTCTAAAGTGAACCCACTTCCTATTTCTTCATCCTCTACCACTTGCCAAGTAATATAGGGTGTTTTCTTCACAAGTTTCATGGCTTAGTGAAGTTGGAGCTTAATCTTGTGATGCTTCGACGTAGATCATCTTCGGCATCGAAGTCGACGACCTAGCCCGCCCATTTCTCCGATGAAGCCGATGCTAGAGTCATGGATTCGATTTGGACAGCGAGGAGATATCATCACGGAGCTATAGAGGTAGAGGACCGTATCTACAAAGGTTGTATTTTCCGTTCACTTAGTTAAGTTGTTAACTAGTTGCTTTTTTCGCCTAAAATTCTAGTTAACGATCCGTATTAGGGTTTCTCGGCACTTGTAAAATTAGAATTTGGCATGGTTGATGCCTTGTAAGACCTCATTAGCGTGCCTAGGATCCCTACAGTGGTATCAGAGACTAGCTAGAGCCTTAGGCGAAGTCTAGACGACGTTTGAAATCCGAACGAACATCGAAACCCTAACTCTAATTGCTCTCTGGACATTTTTTAAAACAGTGAGTTTTTCTAAATTAAAAATACGCAGAAAAATCAGCAGGGTTTTATAAGAGTTACTGAGCAAAACGACCGTCTGATTCCACTAAACCGCCGCGGAACCGCGGCAAGAGCCTGGCTCAGCCGGCGGTTCCGCGGCCATATAGTGCCATTATTTAATAATATTTGCACAGTAATGTCTATCTGAAAGTGCTGAATTTTCTGGGATATTTTATCTTTTACTCAAGAGTTGAGTTTTCTGGGGTTGCTTTGGGGATTTGATTATTCGATCGGATTGTCAGGTTTTGTCTATGTGGCTTTCCGGATATTTTAGAATATGTTAAAAAGTTCGACCAGATAAAAATACCCACTTTTTCCCCTGCCGGAAAATTTCCAAGTGTTGGATTTTTCTGTGGTTTAAGGACGTTCTAAGTAGTGCAAATAACGCGATGGACCCTCTAGAAGACAACAAACCTTAACTTGATTATGTGACCGTCTTGAACTGCCGTTTGAACCTTCGGGTTTGGGGCAGTACGGTGTGGCACATGTGAGGCTTGGCTTGACCCTTCTACGGCTGGACCGTTGGTACTGAGGCATGAACTGGACGTTTTTAAACTTGTTTCATGTGTTGTGCTGTTTCGGGAAAACTTGGGTGTTCGATTGTTCGATCGGAAAGTTTATCATTTTCTATCTTGTCCGGAATGTGATACAATAATTGGAATTCACAAGTAGTTATGAGATAACTAATATGAATGTTATAAACAAAGCAGTTTAGTCTCACTTGATCGGTTGCCACGTAATTTTGATGTGATCAAAAGTCCGTCGCAATCACGTAGCGTACGCGGATACTCGCCAGGTAAACTTAATAGACAGCTACACCCCTTAGCCCCGACCAAGTGACTGTAGGAGAACCCCGTCGCCGAAAGCATCCGTTCGGGGGCTCGCGGTAGCGGTGTTCCTCCTTGGTGCACTTCGTCGACGGTATCGGGGGTGTGGCCGCCAACTAAAGTTTGCGACGAGCATTCGATCAGGATGTCGGGAATCTTGTTGAATTACCCGACTTGATATTGAAAAGTGTTTTCGATAATGAGACTAAAATGCGGGGTTTATAATTGTTAGGCATGCGATGTCTAAGGAATTCATTTGTTTAGGCATGCGATGTCTAAAGAGTTTGCGGATTCCAACTGTTGTAGTTTTACACTTTCTTTTCTGTGACCGTAAGTGTAATATATGATATCGCCGGTTTCGTTGCTATATGTCAACGACAATTGGGATGCGCATATTACTTACGTTGATGACATGTGATGTTATGTGTTGCTGGATATGTTATATTGGATCGTCGTGTTCGAATAGCCGGGGGGTTTTTATGTGAGATGAGTGTTTTTTCATTTTCATTCATGTAATAACTTGTATATAATATTCTTTTATTGGGACACTTCCAGGTTGCGGAAGTTGTCACCGTTGTTGTATATTATTTACTTTTCCGCACTAGGATAGACCCAAGGAGGAGGGCACAAGTAACCGGGTTCTGGAGCCCAGTGGGAGACCAACTCGAGAAGTCGAGTCCGGGTCTCCTAACTCTAGAATTGGTAGGGTTGCTTGCCGCTCTCGTAGGGGTCTTGGGGTGTGGGTTTGGCTATTCATCGCGACCGTGGAATCCGTGTTTTATACTGGCTCGTATTAAAAACACGGACGTCCTAGTATTTCATTTGATGTTCTGTGATAGATACTGTATATAGTATATATGATATATTATATAGACGTTACTTATGTTTTACACCCGCGCTAGCCTTGCCCCGCTCTGCCGTTAGTTACCTAACCTAACGGTGCACGATGGGACATCGAGGCGAATGCGGATGGCATAAGTGTACGTCGTATTTATCTGTGATGTTTAGGTAACTTAAATAATGGGACTTCATTAATATGATTAATGAAAGTAAAAGAAACCTAAAGATGTTGTAGAATCGAATTTCAAAAATAAAACAGGTAGCTACAGTTCTTGCTTTGCACAGCGGTATATGTGATATATCCTGCACCTTATTCGATGAGGAAAGGACCGAGATCCCTTCACCAGGAGTGACTCCTTTAGCAATAACTGGCAGATGCTACACACTCGGTTTGACTTTTGATTGCTTTTAAGATTTTTTGCTTTGCACAGTGATATATATGATATATCCCGCACCTCATTCGACGAGAAAAGAGCCGAAGATCCCTTCACCGGGAGTGACCCCTTTAGCAAAACTAGAAAAGCCTAAAAAACACTCCATTTTAAAATCATTTGATTCTGCAACGATATCAAGTTCATTACGCAATAGGTTTTCAGAAAAACCTGTCGTAGCCCTCCGTCATTTCAGATAAGTCCTACTTAGTATTCGTGCTACGTTTGTTGACCTCCGTCAAGGCGTAGTGTGCGGTAGCTAATTAGTATTTATCTGCTTATGCATATGATGCAGATTGGGTTAGGGTAGTCGTATGGCCTTGTTGACCTCCGTCAAGGGTCATGCGGGTGGGTTTTGATTCAATCAAGAAATGACGGGTTGAACTTGACTAGTAGCCTATGGTTTGTTGACCTCCGTCAAGGTCATAGGGTGCTAGGGGTAAAATTATCGGGAATTTCAAGTGTTGAAATTTGCAATGAGATTGCATACCTTCTATGAGATAGTTGGATCCCGATACCTACTGCGAGTAATTGTTACTCCTGGGAGAGTTTTACACATTACAATTAGCCGATCAAGTAGGTGTCTAGAAAGGTGTCAACGGGGTCACGCCTCTGGGAAAACGAGGTTTACTGTAATTAGGTCCGTGCGAAAGCACGGGGAACCTCCCTCAAAGTACCGACACTGGCCTGGCTGAAAGATTGGCTAACTTGTAGCGTGTAATTAATCCCGGCTAGTCTTTCCTTTTAGGGTTTGAAGGAAGATTTGATAAAAAGCAGTGGGAGCCATCCTGATTAGATAAAATAAATAACCAATCTATTCTTGCAAGAGCGCACGCTGAGTGTTTTCTTCTCTCTCTCTCTAGGTAGCGACCATTTCACGCCTTAATCAAGATAATAATACGGATATATTGACCGAACCCACTTGTTATACTGAGCTGGGGAACGTTGGTCCCACTCCAACTTATAATTGTTATAAGACAGAGCAGGAAATTGGGGAATACCAGATTTCCCATGCCGCCCAAACGAAGAAAGTACATATGATGCATCTTCTTCGGGTGTGTTCGTTACATAGAACTGTTTCTCAGTGTCCTTTACGTCCTGGGTATATGATACCGGATCAGGATCCCGCATATGTAATATGTTACATGGGCTACATATAGGTAAAGAACTGAGAACGGGTGATAAGTTTCATGAGGCAGAAAACGGGGCAAGAGTTGCAGCCAAGTCTGTCGGTCACTGTCACCCTGTATTACCAATACATTGATTCTGAACGAATGTTATTAGATACCGAACCTGATATACAAAATCATATCAGTCTCTTTATTAGTAAAGAAATGATAAAATTTTGTATTGATGGATAATGTTTTGAACATTTCCTATATCAAAAGTTGATCGTTTCAGGCATGTTATCTAAAAGCATTGATGTTCTAAATCAAACTACAGTTCCTAGTATACGGAACACACACAAGAAGAATAGTTCAGAAATGAACAGATCCTTCTTGAGGAATTGTAGACTGGGTCAGATCAATGTGACCCGACTAGCTAAAGTTACATTTAGATGCATATTTAAATCAGTTTGAATTTACATCTTATGAAACTTGCCAGTCATGTCACAGAGATAAGATGACCATAGCTCCGTTTACTGGAAACAGAGAAAGAGTTAGTGAACTTTTGGGATTGATACATGTTGATGTATGTAGATCCCCTTTCTACACATGCCAAGACCGGTTCTTTGTACTTCATTACATTCTCTGATAATCTCTCGAGATTCAGACCTATGTTCCTGTTGAAACACAAGTCCGAACCTTTTGAGATATTCATAGAATATAAGTTAGAAGTAGAGAACCAAAATACGGGTAAAAGTATTATGTCCTTTGATGTGATCAAGGAGGAGAATACTTGAGCACGGAACTCCTGGACTATTTAAGAAGAATGAGATTCTCTCTCTGTATTACTCCTCTGAATACACCACAGCACAACGGTGTATCAGGGCGGAGCAATAACACCCTATATGATAAGGTGTGCTCTATGATGAGTACTACTGAGTCTCCTTTTGGGAGTTATGCACTTATGAAGTTGCATACCTATTGAATAGGGTTCAAATCAAATCAGTTGCCTACTACTTCATATGTGATATGGAAAGGGAAGAGCCCATATCTTAAGTTAGTTAAGATTTGGGGTTGTCTGGCCTATGTCTGAAAAGCAAAATCCGGACAAGCTCGAGGCAAGATCTGTTATGTAGAACTGGAAATGTTCCAGCTATACAAACTGCAACTGATGATTTGATAGAACCAAAGGATTCAGCAGATTCCAACGAACCTCAGCCTCTCCGCCGATCTAGTAGGGTTCCTCACCCACCTGAGAGATACTTCGGTTTCTCTATGACAGTGGGAGCGAGGATTGCATCATGAGATGATGACCCAACTAGTTTTCGAGCTGGCCATCAGGAGTGGGACTCTGTAAGAATGGCTAGATGCTTAGCGATCTGAGATGGAATCCATATACACCAACAAAGTATGGACTTTGGTTGCTTTATCTGAAGGGTTAAATCCCCATCAGGAGCAAGTATATCTTGAGAAGATTACTTGGTGTACATGGAAAGGTTGAGACTTTCAAAGCTAGACTTGTTAAAGGTTTTCTTCATCGACCAGGCGTGGATAATGATGAAACCTTTTTTCCAGTTCCTATGCTTAAGTCCATCCAGATCCTACTTGCCACGGCTACATACCATGACTACGATATCTGGTGGTTGGGTGCCATGACTCCTTTTCTAAATAATGATTTAGAAGAGAACGTCTATAAGAACACAGCCAGAGGGCTTCGTAAAAAGTGGGAGTAGCGGAAACGCGTGCAAGATGTTTTATGTGATAAAGCAGGCATCGAGGAGCTGGAACGTCTGTTTTGATGTAGTAGTCAAAGAGTTTGACTTCATCAAAATGGTAGATGAACCTTGTATATACAAAAAGGTAGTAGGGAGTATGGTGGTGATCCTCGTAGAGTACGTGGATGACATACTCCTGATAAGAAAGCAGTTTCCTATGCTACGCTGGGTCAATCTCCGCTAATCACAATGATTCTCCACATAGGATAAAAGTGATACCTTCTAAATCCTGAGTCTTCATCTATGAGATAGATGTTATTTGGGTGTTAGGATACTCACTAGTTGTAGTGAGATGGTATCAATTGGTCCTGGGGAGAATCACTGGAAGTGTTCCTGGGTGATAAGGACGACTGAATGTCAGTCGCAGGCATTGTCTTTACCCTCAGTAGAGGGACGGTATGTTGGAAGAGTTCCAAGCTAGATACCGTGGCTAACTAGACGATAAAGGCTGGATACATCGCTACTTAAGATGCTACCAAAGAGGCAGTCTGGATGTATATTTGTTCATAAGATGAACTAAGTTCCCCCCCATTGTGTGACAATGGAGTTGTGGCTTATGCCGAGGAACGTCCGTCCCATCAGTGATCCAGACATATTCTAAGGCAGTATCACCTGATCATGGAGATAGTTGATCTCCAGGGTGATCAAGGTTAGGAGAGCGGACTCAGAGGATAACACGGTGGATCCACTCACGAAGGCCTATTCCCAGAGAGAGACTTTTATGGGATGGTTGAGTATGAGATACTACAACCACTGCTACAGATGGCCCTAGTGCAAGTGGGAGATTGTTAGTTATATGTATGCCCTAGAGGCCATTACTGTACATATGATGTATATTGTAGTGGATGCAGGGACATATATAGGGAGGACTTTCTTGCTCGACATGATAGTATGCTATCTGGTTACACTTTAACTTAACGTGTATACTGTTTGTCTCTCTGTTACATGTTGGTAAAGCCCTTAGGATGTGTACTTGACTACCTGAACTATGATGCGGATCATACTAGTAGGGACATGGTAGTCTATAAGTACATCCTTCAAGGTCCCTAGTCGTGGGTGTATCGAGACGGGGCATCGATATGCCAGAGTAGACTAGCGTATTCCTTCTCGACCCATGTAGATGGGCGATGGATGATCCCATATCCATTGGTGTTTGACATCAGAGATGATATACGGGTGCTCAGTGGAGACTGGGTACACTGGACGGACTCGCCGAGAACTCCCAGATGGTATTATACCTCATGTCGGATGGCAGTTCTCTGGTGACACTGGTACAGGTTAGTCTGTAGACCCGAGATCGTCATAGAGTCTTGTGTGATTCCCACTGTGCTTTGATTTCCACCTTACCACGTCCAAGAGGGCGTGCAAAACGGTGGCTTTTGGGTACAGTCCCGAATCACATGGAGGCAATGAGCGATAGGAGGGGATTCGTCTCTCCCGGTATAGGGAGTTGATGTTGCGCTGTGTTCGATTGGCTATAACCCGAAATCCATGGCCAGGGTTGCTGAGATTTACTGGTAAGTGTTACCAGTAGTTTCTTGAACAGTTATAGACCTCATATCGACACGACTTATCGAGCTACTGGGGTCTGACGTTTACCACCCCTAGGCGAGATATGCGACATATCAGACGAGCAGACCGGACTGTACGGTAAGTGTTACTGGTTGGATTCACAGGAGTGTGAGCGGGCTTGCTCGTCGATCTTCTGATCGCTCAATACCCGGGTGGCCGTTACGTTTAGCAGACCGCTTGCGGCTTGTGGGTGTTTGATATGATCATCACCTGCTGCCGGCGTATTGACGAGTCTTTAGAGTCCTACACAGAGGTTTCCTGGCTCAGGCGAAACGAAATAGGAGCGCATATGAGATATGCGCGGGACCGAGAATAATGCGTGTATGTGACACCGTATTCCATTCTCGCGATGAATGTATCGATTGGTTGTATGCGATATAACCTAGTTATCGAATCAAGGATTGATTCGATAAGCCGATACATTGGATACTAGTCGGTTATATGCGACATGACCGGATCATTGAATCAAGTGTTGATTTAATGATTTAATGTATAATTATATATTTGATATATTACTTTGCATTAACTAGTATTGGTTCACTTTAAATGGATTTTCTCACTTAAAATGCACATTGTATATGTGATATACTTTTGTGCACTTGTTTGTGTCATGTTTGATGATACAAGCTCACTTGGGTTTGTGTAGAGAATAAACCATGGTTATATGAATGGTTAGGGTTTTGATTATTTACTTACTTATTTATTTATTTATTTATTTTTGGCAAGAATAAAATGGTGGCTAAATTTGATCTTTGCTTGAAGCTTCTTGAAGCTTCAAAGCATCTTTGACTAAGTGACCATTTTGTCTTCATCTCCTAAACCTAACCATTCAACTAACCCTAGTTCATTCTCTACACTTAACCAAGATTGGATTATGATAAGAATGAATGGGATTTTCTTTTTAAGTTAATTCTTTTTATTCTAACATATTCTATCTTCTTCTTCTTCTTCAAGAAGAAAAGCTTGCCTCCATCAATGGCAACTAGTGAAAAAGAGTGAGAAATCCAATTCTAAAGAGAACCCACTTCCTATTTCTTCATCCTCTACCACTTGCCAAGCAATATAGGGTGTTTTCTTCACAAGTTTCATGGCTTGGTGAAGTTGGAGCTTGATCTTGTGATGCCTCGACGTAGATCATCTTCGGCATCGAAGTCGACGACCTAGCCCACCCATTTCTCCGATGAAGCCGATGCTAGAGTCATGGATTCGATTTGGACAGCGAGGAGATATCATCACGGAGCTATAGAGGTGGAGGACCGGATCTACAAAGGTTGTATTTTCCGTTCACTTAGTTAAGTGTTTAACTAGTTGCTTTTTCGCCTAAAATTCTAGTTAACGATCCGTATTAGGGTTTCTCGACACTTGTAAAATTAGAAATTGGCATGGTTGATGCCTTGTGAGACCTCATTAGCATGCCTAGGATCCCTACAGTTTGTACGTCAACGACGAGGGTTGTTTGGTTGTTTTGCATGTGTAGGCTATAGGTTCTATCCTATGAGCGCACCGCGTGCCGTATTTGTATTTCGGAACTTGATGTTAATCGATTGCGATTTCATATGGATTGTAGGTACATTCGCGTGGATTCCGAGACGACGAAGCACATCGACTATGGCTAAGCGAGGAGTTTAGCAAAGTGAGTAGATTTATATCTATGGGGGAAATCGGGTGGATGGCGTATAGAACACCCGGAAACATTGATATGGAAGATCGTTTGATTATTATATCCTGATAAATGATATGCGACGGACATGATTATAGGATTTAATAACGATAATATGATAAAAGTTTACACTAATAAACATAGTGACATATGAGAATATGAAATGAGAAGTGAATCATGATAGGTACGAATTGAAAAAGAACGAGTATACGATGCGATATGATGATTTGGTGTGATATGTCGTTATATGGATGCGGGTCGATATAAGATAGTTGATACCTTTGTCGGTCCCACGATATGAGATTGATACGAAGGTGACCTAGGATATAGGTATATAGACATATATAATGTTGTGAATCTTGAGTGATATGCCGTACGATGGATTATACCGTACATGATGTTGTGAGGCTGGGTGCCGATTGATAGATTCACCGACTCGGTTATATTGTAGACACGTAAACCTTGTAGCGTTTCACTAACGATGTACCTTTTGCTACGCTCTTGATATTTGCATTGCATTACATATACCTGCGCTAGTACACCAACACCGTTATCGATGATCCGTATGTTACACCTAAACCGACTGGACGGCTCACACACCTTCATCATCGATAATGGCTATGTCATTACACAGTAGAATTGCTACATCATGTCCTGATATACTTGCTATGCATACATCACTATGCTGTTTTGCATGATATACTTGCTATGTTCATATCACTCTTCCACGTTGCATGATATACGGATATGCTTACATTCTATTATATGTCGCATACCTACATACTTACACAGATACCATGCTTTAGCTACATGTTCAGCTTCATATGATGTTGCGATGGATTTTGGATAAATTGGGAATCACATGATATATTTAATAACTTAATGCATTTTAATATCGGTTTTTCCCTTTATATGCTCATATTACTGTTCTCTGTTGCATATATTATGTTTCATGGATTAACGCATTGAGATACGGATTTCATTTGATTTATGGATTAAAAAACCGTGGGGATATTTCAAGAAAGTATGCATTGTTTTGAAAATTCGGTTTCTCTTATTATGATATTTCGATACGTCCACCATGAGTTTTCTCGGTTCTGAGACTTGGGTTGGAAACTCGATATGGATATGTGGATTGCGAGTGTCAAGGTTGGACACTCAGGTTCTGTGGATTGCGAGTGTCGATGTTGGACACTCAGGTTCTATGAGATGTATGGATATGTGGATTGCGAGTGTCGAGGTTGGACACTCAGGTTCCGTGGATTGCGAGTGTTGACGTTGGACACTCAGGTTCCGTGAAATTTATGGATATGAGGGCCAGTCCTAGTGACCGCATCTGAGATATGAGTATTTACGTGTCGATGCTCGACACGGGTTTTCATGATGTTTCGGGTGTCGATGTTGGACACTCAGGTTCCATGATTTTGAGGTGTCGCGAGAGAAACACGTTGATTTATATCCTCATATTTACTTGCATATGCTTTCATCATATTTACATGCATGATGTTGTGGTGTCATTGGTTGACATGTAGATGAGATCCACATGCATACAAGCATTTGATTATATGGTTGGATGATATCCACTTGCTAATAGACATTGATTATGTTGTAGACACATATACAGATACGGTCACCCTAGATATCATAGTATTAACTTTATGATATAGTTGACCTAGGAATCGTTGTTTATTTCGATTTCTACCTGATGATGTTTTTCTACTCATGAGCTGGCAACTTACCCCCGTTGTGCCACAGTTATTGCAGGTTGGCCTCATGGATCAGTAGCGGCATCGCTGGCACACAGCTGTATTCGGGTGATTTGCTTTGGTAGGTGGTAAATGTTGGATCGTGCCACTCTTGTATCATTATTCTTATTGTATCTAGTCAACTCCATCAAATCAGAAACAAGTATTTGTATAAGTGAGGACTTAGCAAGACTTGTAGTTGCGAGACTTAGAGCGATGGGTTATATGTTCGCTTGGTGGGTTTGATGTCTTGCTTTTCATTTTACTTTGTGTTGATCTACGACGTTCGGCATCGTATACATATATATGCTTGTAGTGGTTGTTTCCGCCGTTGGGCATGATTTTTCTCCCGTTCGAGGATGCTTTATTTATATTCTATGTCGTACCCGTTTCGGGGCTAGTTTTTACAAAGGAGGTGCTGCCGAAATTTATATAAAAAAAAGATATTTAAGGACTTTTACTTAAGGTTTCCAAATGTTGTATCAATGTTTTCATTACTTACTTCTTTTGAAAGGTTTAGATTTGTAAGTCCATGTCACGCACCCCACGTGTTCGCGGGGAGGCGGAATATATGAAAAACAATTATCAAAGCTTCGTAACACGGACTTGAGCACATAGATCGTGTCTAAACCATTACTAGCAAACTACGAGAGGTTTAACTACTATGATTCGAAGTTATACCTCACGTTACTTGTCCTTCGGGTCTTCATCGCTGTCCTCCACACCTCGTCGGCTCTATGGAACATGGGTACCTCAACGGCCCCCTTGAGTCAAAGACGATCCACCCGAGAGTCTATAGTCCGAGCTCCTATCTCGAATCTGAGATAACTACAGCGTCTTGTTTGCAATTCTAGAAGTCCTAGAGTGTGTAGAGTATTTAGATGGATTACTTAGTCACTTAAACTCTAGGATTCTCAACTCATGAGAGCTTTTAGGGTTTGAGGAAGAAGATGAAAACTTGTGAAGAGAGAAAGCTTTTGTGATAATGAAATGAATAATGTCTCATTTTAGAATAATATGAAGCATCAAAATATCATAACAAATATCTATCATAATATCAACCATGCTTCATTTAATTCATTTGAGATGAATTATCTCATGAGTCATTATCCATTTAATGAAAACCTACACCTCATCTCTCCACCTCATTTGTTTAAATCCTAAAAAGAATTAAACACAAATGAGTCACCTTCTTCTAGAAGCTTTCCGACAAATTACGAGACTGTCCTCCAATCCGTATTTCTGAAAAACACGGATGATCTTTGACTAAATAAATCCATCTGTATAATACTAGAATCTGGCTTAAACCAAAGCCCGCTAGTATTATCTGCCCGATCATTATACGTGCACAAGTGTACGTAAGTGATCGCGGCCCTGCCGTAAAACCATACGGCCTCTACACCTTTTGCCCGGTGCAGGGAAACTCTCTGTGTGGGACTCTAATAACTCGACACTACGCTGGCAGTGGATTTAACCACAGGCCGCAAGTGGTACTAGCTGTACGTAACGTTCCCCAGGTAGATGTCGATAAGAAGGACGAAGATGAAACCCATCCGAACTCTAAGTGAGCCTGATGTGACAATCTTCGTACAGTCCGGTCTGTTCGTCAAGGACTATCGCATATCGGGCCTAGGGGGCGGTAAACGTCAGACCCCTAATAGCGGTATAAGTCGTGTCAGAGTGAAGCCCATTACACCTTGAGAAACTACTGGAAGTGTTGGAGATAGTGCCCTCAGAGTCAATTATTGGATCACAGGCACGTGATTGCAATGATTGAGGGAGGACCTATTCCGGTAGGACAGTCTTACTCAAGATGATAGTATGCTATCTGGTTTACCTTTATCATCGTGTACTGCTTTAGGTGACCTTACAGGTCACTATTACACGTTGGTAGAGCCCCTAGGATTCTTGGTTGACTGCCAGCAGTATGAGGGCGATCATATACGTAGGAGCTGGTAGTCTATAAGCACATCCTTAAAAGGTCCCTAGTCGTGGGAGTTTCGATACGGGGCATCGATACTCCAGAGTAGACTAGTGTATACAGTTGAGACCCCGACGAGGGGCGGTGGCCGGTCTCACAAGCCACTGGTGTCAGTTGGATCACCTAAGATGTATACAGGTGCTCATTGGGTTATGAGTACACCGGACAGGACTCGCCAGGAACATGCTAGTTGGTCTTATACCTGACGTCAGATAGCAGTTCCCTAGTGACATGTGTACAGGTTAGTTTATCGACCTGAGGATCGTCATTTGTCTCATGTGAGTTCCCACTGTACTTTGATTACTACCCTACTACGCTCAAAGGAGACGTGCAAACACGTTTTAGTTAGGTACAGTCCCGAGCCACATGGAGGCAGTGAGCGGATCTTCAGGGGTTCTTCTCTCCCGGTATTGGCGGTGAGGTCGCGCTGTGTCTAGGAGAGCCATTACACGAAGTCCTTGGCCAAGGAAGGAGATTTACTGGTAGGTATTCCAGTGTATCTCAGGATGTTCTGGGCTACACTCCGACACGACTTGTACCGCTTTTGGGGGTCTGACATTTACCAACCCCTAGGCCCGCCATGCGATGCTCATAGACGAACGGACCGGACTGTACGGATATTGTCACTGACAGGCTCAGTAGGGTGTCAGGATGAGTTCGCTCATCGACGTCCCTTTTGGTCAATACCTGGTAGCCCGTTATGTATGGCTAATACCTCTGACGTGCTAGTGGTTAAATCCACAGCCAAAGTATTGACGAGTTTTTAGTGTCCCCCACAGACCAGTTTCTCAAGTTTCGGGCGAAACGCTGTAGAGGCCGTATGGAGATATGGCAGGGTTCGATCAGATACGCACGGTATTGCATGGATCATGATCGGACGGATAATACTAGCGTGGTTTAAGCCGGACCCTAGTATAATACAGTGTAGATTTTGTCTCAGTGCATTTGCATTCGGTCGGAATACATATGCGGGTATGTATATAAAGTAGCGGGGTTTTCCTGTAATTTATTACGGGATCAGTTTTTTAGAGTTGCCAGTTTGTTTTCCGTTTCGGCCATTTACCTTTGTATCTTTCCTTGGCTGAAGATTGGTGGAGGAGGACTTATTTGCATTTATCCAAATAAGCATTTTGGAGGGTAGTCTTTGCATATTATTGTATCATGATAGTTCTACCACCATTTGCCTTTTTCTTCTCTTCATTGCTTGACTTTTGTGATGGTGATGGGTTATGATGAGGTTAGTGGAGTGTTGGTTTTGATTGGTGATGATTTCTTTTCATGATCACCTTCTCTCTCCCTTGCATGATTGATACACACACCCCTTGGCTTTTCTCTCTCCCCTCTCATTCTCTCAAGGAGCATGGCCGGCCATAGAGGGAAGGGGCTGTCCAAAAATGAGTGTGGGGAATTTTGATCTCTTTTGGCTTGCAAAATTCCCATTGCTCCATCTCCAAAAGCTTTGTTCTTTTCCTCCACCAAAAGGCACCTTCCACGACCCCAAATGAGACATAGAGCACTACACGTATTCTACAGCAATCCTTGGGCACGTCGGCTCGCCAACATCGTGCCAGAGTTGCCTCGGTTCAGAGGTGGGAGCCCGTAAAAGAACCCGGCGAAGTGGTGCCCTTCCGACGAGGAGTTGAAGACCGGAGATTCCGCGGTGAGATCGGGACGACGACGAGAAGACCGAAGGACACGGATCGCTCGGTATATCCCTCTACCCTTTCTTTAGTTAGCTAGGACTTGATTAATGGCCCGATCCCGAATTTTAGTGCGCGGTGGTGCCGGTTTACAAGTTCGTAAAAAGTTTCGTTTCCGCATTCCGGCGTCGGATTGACGGCCGGGGCGCCGCCATGCACTTACAGTGGTATCAGAGCCAGGCCATTCACCTAGTCTAGCTTGCTCTAACGTGTTTACAAATTCGATCGAACGGATTTTCAAAAACCGTATTTCCATGTCTTACTTTCTGTCGAATTTTTCTGTGCTCTAAAAATTATTTGGTACATAGGAAAATTACGTGCAGGGTTTTTTATGAATTATGGGAAAATTTGGTACGCTGATGTTACTGTAGCGCGGCGGTTTAGCGGCCAAAACCACGTTTTGGCCCCGGAACCGCCGCCGTTTTGTGGCCAAACCGTACCAAATTTTCACAGTAGGCTGATGACATGGAAATAGGGTTTCTGGAATATTCCTTTTGGTCCCAGATGTTTTTGAGTGCTGCAGTTGTGTTTGGGGGCCACTTCGGAAAATTCAGTCGATCGAAAATTTTAAACATGTTAGTTCACAGTATTTACATTATATCTGCGACCGTGAATGTCACTCGATCGGTAAATCCAGTCTATCTGCTATAGCCCTTTTAGACGGATTTGCGAACGTGACATTCACGTTGATGTTCTGTGTTGTGCTGTGTTATTGCGGATTGGTCGTGGGGGATAGCCTGGATGCAATGTTAGTACAGTTTTGTTTCATATGTGCATTTGATATTGCGGGGCGAGCGTCCGACATGTGGACTGCCGTCACAGCCTGTTTGTATATTATTCTTTCGGGGCACGATCGGGGTGAGGACGATGTACCCGTTGTATGTATATTTTACTTTCTGCACTAGGACTACCCCAAGGTGGGGTGCACGGATAGCCGGGTTCTAGAGGGCAACAAGCCCGCATCTCATGGCATTGAGACGGAGGGGGCTTTACTCTAGAATTGGCGGGCTATTCTCCGCACTCGTAGGGGGTACAGGTTGACCCAGGAGGGGTGCCCAAGTTAGCGGATTCCGTGAAGTGCTTGGTGGTCCATTCACGTTGCTGAAGGGGGCCGCCCCGCTTCAGGTTTTGGCGGGTAACTTGCCGCGCCCGTAGGGGTCTAGGATTTCATTGCACAGGCTATCCACACGACCAGGGGAACATCGGGTTTCAGTAGCGGCTCTGTGAAACCCGGGGATCCCAGATATCTGTATTGTTCAGTGATGCTTATTACATTTCTGTGATGTTGCATTTTTTCACGCCTTGAGCGAAATATTATATATTGATATATATACCAGTAGATGTTGTATATGTTTTGCATCCGCGCTAGTCCAGTCCCCGCTCTGTCGTTAGTTAACTAACCTAACGGGTAATGACGGGACCCAGTGGCGAATGCGGATGGCATATACGTACGTCATTATTTTCGTTCTTTATTGGTGTGATCAATTGATGGGACTGCGTTGATTCAGATCAATGCAAGTTAAACAAACCTATTCTGATGTTGTTGGAACATTTTTCAAAAAGCTGTTATTGCAAGGACGTTCTCTTTTGTTTTGCATCGTGGTATTTAGTTGGAATATCCTGCTCCTCAGTCGACGAGGCAAGGGCCGAGATCCCTTCAACGGGAGTGACCCCTTGGACAGAAGTTTGCGTCAGGGTAATAACTTCACTATAGCCGATTGCTTTTACTTTGCATCGTGGTATTCAGTTGGAATATCCTGCACCTCATTCTACAGGGAAAGAGCCGAGATCCCTTCACCGGGAGTGACCTCTTTAGCAATGATTTTCGTCACTATATTTTCAAAAAGCTATCGGTTCCTTCAACGGTATTAAGTTCATTACGTTAAAGGTTTTCGCCAGAAACCATTCGTAGCCCTCCATCATTTCGGTTAAATATTCGGTAGTATTCAAGCTATGTATTTTGACCTCACGCCAAGGCATAGTGATTGGTAGCAGCCGGATATTTATCTGTAGCATAGATAGATGCGTTGGTTTGGGACAGTCGTACTACTATTTTGGCCTACGTCAAGGGTATGTACGGGTGGGTTCAAATTAACCTGGATAATGATGGGCAGAACTTGACATGTGACTTATGATATTTTGACCTCACGCCAAGGTCATAAGAGCATGGGGCAGAAATCACATCGGGACTTTCTAAAGAAACTGAAACTTGCCAGATATGCTCATACCTTCTGGAGTGTGATGACGTGAGCGGATTCCGCCACGTTATCATGCGATGATAGTTGGATCCCGATTCCCACTGATGAGTTAGTTCACTCCTCGGGTGACCCCGACTAATTCTTCTTTCAGGTTTGGAGGAGAATTTGAGAGTACGGTGGGAGGTTTCCAGATTAGATAAATTGGTAACCATTCTGATCTAGGTTAAAGTGCACGCTGAGTGTTTCTTTTCTCTCTCTCTCTTTGGCAGCGACCATTGACCCGACCCTAAGACTATGACTCAGTGAACAAGTTGACCGAACCTTCTAAAACACTGGCTTTTGGATTGTCAGAGTTGCATACCTCATTGCCACTCCTACTTTTACCCTTTTCTCCAGGACACCCCGTATTACTACGAACGTCCACTTCCATTGGACAAAACCATCGTATGGTTATATACGAACTCGAAGGAATTTATTCGAGGATGGTTTTCGGTTCTGGAGAAAACGAATAGGACTATTCAGTTGTCTTTTCCTTTTACCTTCTCTCAGGTTGCGAGTACTCCTTGGTTTAGGAGATAGTACACCTATTACGCAAATTGGATAGTCTTCTTCCAAACCTTAGGCTGGTGCCGAACGATGGGGAATGAAGAAAACCAATTAGCATAACGATGGTGTACAGAAGATATTTAGTAAAGACATAACAAAGGATTAGTAAGAGGGCAAAGTATATTGCGACTGCTATTCACGACCAAACGAAGTATTTATTCGCCAATCCTAAATCACTTTTGTATTTCTCCAGAACACTCCGTATCACTACGAAGATCCACAATTTATTGGATACTCCATCGTATGGTTATATACGAACTCGAAAGGAACTTGTTCCAGTTCGGGGATGGATTCTGGTTCAGGAGAAATAGGAATAAGGTTTATTCTTTTGTCTTTTATCTTCACCTTCTCTCGCATTGCGAGTGCTCCTACGATTAGGACAGTACACTCATTATGCTTATTGGACAGTCTTCTTCCAAACCATAGGCTGGTGCCGAACGGTAGGGAAGGAAGAAAACCATTTGGCCTAAAGGGGTGTACAGAAGGTAATGACTGAAGACATATAAAGGGATTTGGAAAGATGGCAAAGAATTACACGGTTACAGTTGTGAATCTGGATAATGGAAGAGGCATTACTAGGAATACCGGGATACCCCATCGAAACATTTCAATGTTTTAGTTTCACTGTGTACTGTCAAAGGAAAACTGATTTCCCGATTAGATACTTACTCCAGAGTATGTATTTACCAGGTATGAATCTCACATCTGTATGGTTTTACAGATGATGAGTGGGAGTAAGTTATTGGGAATTGGGTGATCATCCTCATTATATCAGGATTCGATGTAATCGATGATATTTGAGGAAGTCGCCTGGGTTGTTTGCCGGACGACAAATATTTGGTTTTGAATATCCGCTGTTATGCACCAATTTCAAATTGATATATCTGTACGTCTATTTTTATAGATTGAGATTTACCTTTTTGAAATTATGTCCATGACATTTACCTATATCAGTGGATGGTTAGGTAAGGAGCATTAAACAGCGGTGTAATTCTTCTTAACCATAAGTACAGTTTTCAACCTGCGACACACAGGGAGTGAGTTATTAGACTCAAGGGACTTATACAGAGTATTGTATGTTGTCCAGTGTACATTAGGACAGAGGGGATGGTTCTCGTACTATATTCGGTTTACTTATGACTTCTCTAGTTTTTAGACAGGTGTTTCGTGCAAACACAGGGTCCGAATTTTGAGAAGTTATAGGTATATGAATAAAGTAGAGAACCAGGTATTGCAAGTATCGGTATTCTTCAGGTGATCGAAGATGTAGATACTTGTGTATGGTATTCAGTTGATAGTAGTGATTAAGAGAACTTGCTTCTTTTTCAGGTTACTCATAATTGGAAGTATTCCTAAGTTGAGTAACGCTGATCGGCCTCCTTCCATTTAGTAGACTTGCACTGGATAAAGTTCCATGATTTGAATCTGGTTCAAATAAATCAGTGCCTCTGGTTCTATATTGGATATAGAACAGTTCATATCTTAACGATGTTAAGGTACGGGGAGTTGTCCGGCTTATGCTTAAAACCAGACTCTGGATAACTCAAGGCACGTTTCTGTAATGGCTGTTTGTGGGTTGACAAAGGCTATGACAAGGGTTGACTTTCTACCATCTGGAAGTTCAATAGTGATATTGTTCTAGACTCGCCACAGTTTTAACAAAAATGGATTTTTTCAGAAAACGGTAGTGGGAGTATGGTAGAACTGGAAGTGATTCCAGAACCACAAACGATTACTGAAGATTTGATAGGAACCTAAAGATTCAATCTAGTTTGACATTCCATTGGCCACTCCGCAGATAAGGTGGGTAACCTCAGGCACCCGAGAGGTACTCCGGTAGCGTCAAGGACAGTGACAGGGAGGTTCTTGTTTACCCACACTTGCCATTGCTGTTGTTCCAGGCTGCGAGACCCGGC
Organism: Agapanthus africanus; assembly: GCA_030015575.1. Classification (NCBI taxonomy): domain Eukaryota; kingdom Viridiplantae; phylum Streptophyta; class Magnoliopsida; order Asparagales; family Amaryllidaceae; genus Agapanthus; species Agapanthus africanus. Next base: position 267,874,959 of record JASDDO010000031.1, on the reverse strand, counting down.
GGGAGGATGAGTATAGCGTCGTTCTAAACTGGCTTTAGAAGTGTACGTCGATATGACTCTGCCAGAGGGTTGTCTTAGTCAGTGGGAGCAGCGGAAGCATTGGTGGACAAGTAGCTTAAGTCTATTTATAGACTAAAGCAGAGATAGCGGAGATAGATCATCTATTTCTGATATGACAGTCATAGGTTTGGCTTCATCAGAATAGGGGATGGATCTGTTAAGAAGGTAGTAGGGTGTGATGTCCTGGTACTTGGATGACATACACAGAGTAGGAAGTGATATTCCTATACTACGATCGGTTATACTTTGGTCGTCACACAGTGGTTTCTCCACATGGGACTTGGACATTATATCAGACATACTGGTTACTAGATCTATGGTTTTAGATCTAGATTTGGGTGGTTTCCAAATCAAGGTACTTAGACAGCATTCTAAGAGTATTTAGAATGGACGACTCCTGGCACGGTAGTGTACCTGCAGGTGATGGAGTCACCCTCTCTAAAGGTGTCTTACAGACTAAAGATGAGAGGGATGTGCATGATTGGCAGATCACTTGCTTAGGTAATTGAGTCAATCATGAGATGTCAAGTACCACACCAGATGTTGTTTTTGCAGTAGAAGCAATAAGTAGATATTGATCCAATCCTGGAGAAACAGTCGGAAGCAGTTTTAGAACATAAGTGGATGTTCTAGGGATATGATAACGACAGCCTCATTCGGGAGACAGTTATCATTCCAGGCTTTCAAGATGACCTGGACGACAAGGAAGTTGTCAGAGTTATAGTTTTCCTTCTGACGAGGGGCAGTATTTTGGACAGGTGGTCCAAGGCAATACTGAGGGAGGCATGGCGCAGGATACTGATTAAGTTCAGTTGACGATACAGTCTAAGAAGTTTGGATTTAGAGTTCTTTTATGAGCTAGGTCCCATCAGACATCCAGACACATTCTAAGACAGGTATTGCTCATTTCGGGAGATGGGTTTCTCCGCGAACTTGAGATTAAGAGAGACATAGAAAGAAACATCATAGCGGATCCACTCGCTGAGGCTATTCCTCGAACGCAATAGTTTCGCAAACGGGATTTGTGAGACTGACTAGTAGAGGAGTTGGGTGTTCGGTATCACACGGGCTGTGAGTATGCGAAATCACAATAATTAGCCTTGAGTGCAAGTGGGAGATTGTTGGAGATAGTGCCCTCAGAGTCAATTATTGGATCACAGGCACGTGATTGCAATGATTGAGGGAGGACCTATTCCGGTAGGACTGTCTTACTCAAGATGATAGTATGCTATCTGGTTTACCTTTATCATCGTGTACTGCTTTAGGTGACCTTACAGGTCACTATTACACGTTGGTAGAGCCCCTAGGATTCTTGTTTGACTGCCAGCAGTATGAGGGCGATCATATACGTAGGAGCAGGTAGTCTATAAGCACATCCTTAAAAGGTCCCCAGTCGTGGGAGTTTCGAGACAGGGCATCGATACTCCAGAGTAGACTAGTGTATACAGTCGAGACCCCGACAAGGGGCGGTGGCCGGTCTCACAAGCCACTGGTGTTAGTTGGAACACCTAAGAAGTATACAGGTGCTCATTGGGTTATGAGTATACCGGACAGGACTCGCCGGGAACATGCTAGTTGGTCTTATACCTGACGTCAGATAGCAGTTCCCTGGTGACATGTGTACAGGTTAGTTCATCGACCTGAGGATCGTCATTTGTCTCATGTGAGTTCCCACTGTACTTTGATTACTACCCTACCACGCTCAAAGGAGACGTGCAAACAAGTTTTAGTTGGGTACAGTCCCGAACCACATGGAGGCAGTGAGCGGATCTTCAGGGGTTCGTCTCTCCCGGTATTGGGGGTGAGGTCGCGCTGTGTCTAGGAGAGCCATTATACGAATTCCTTGGCCAAGGCAGGAGATTTACTGGTAGGTATTCCAGTGCATCTCAGGGTGTTCTGGGCTACACTCCGACACGACTTGTACCGCTTTTGGGGGTCTGACTTTTACCAACCCCCTTGGCCCGCCATGCGATGCTCAAAGACGAACGGACCGGACTGTACGGATATTGTCACTGACAGGCTCAGTAGGGTGTCAGGATGAGTTCGCTCATCGACGTCCCTTTTGGTCAATACCTGGTAGCCCGTTACGTATGGCTAATACCTCTGACGTGCTAGTGGTTAAATCCACAGCCAAAGTATTGACGAGTCTTTAGAGTCCCCGACAGACCAGTTTCTCAAGTTTCGGGCGAAACGATGTAAAGGCCGTATGGCGTTATGGCAGGGTTCGATCAGATACGTGCGGTATTGCACGGATCATGATCGGACGGATAATACTAGCGGGCTTTGGTTTAAGCCGGATCCTAGTATAGTACAGTGTAGATTTTGTCTCAGTGCATTTGTATTCGGTCGGAATACAAATGCGGGTATGTATATACAGTAGCGGGATTTTCCTGTAATTTATTACGGGATCAGTTTTTTGGAGTTGCCGGTTTGTTTTCCGTTTCGGCCATTTACCTTTGTATCTTTCCTTGGCTGAAGATTGGTGGAGGAGGGCTTATTTGCATTTGTGCAAATAAGCATTTTGGAGGGTGGTCTTCGCATATTATTGTATTATGATAGTTCTACCACCATTTGAATTTTTCTTCTCTTCATTGCTTGACTTTTGTGATGGTGATGGGTTATGATGAGGTTGGTGGAGTGTTGGTTTTGATTGGTGATGATTTCTTTTCATGATCACCTTCTCTCTCTCTTGCATGATTGATACACACACCCCTTGGCTTTTCTCTCTCCCCTCTCATTCTCTCAAGGAGCATGGCCGGCCATAGAGGGAAGGGGCTGTCCAAAAATGAGTGTGGGGAATTTTGATCTCTTTTGGCTTGCAAAATTCCCATTGCTCCATCTCCAAAAGCTTAGTTATTTTCCTCCACCAAAAGTCAACTTCCACCACCCCAAATGAGACATAGAGCACTACACGTATTCTACAGCAATCCTTGGGCATGTCGGCTCGCCAACTTCATGCCCGTGTTGCCTCTGTTCAGAAGTAGGAGCCCGTAAAAGAACCCGGCGAAGTGGTGCCCTTCCGACGAGGAGTTGAAGACCGGAGATTCCGCGGTGAGATCGGGACGACGACGAGAAGACCGAAGGACACGGATCGCTCGGTATATCTCTTTACCCGTTCTTTAGTTAGCTAGAACTAGATTAATGGCCCGATCCAGAATTTTAGTGCGCGGTGGTGCCGGTTTACAAGTTCGTAAAAAGTTTCGTTTCCGCATTCCGGCGTCGGATTGACGGCCGGGGCGCCGCCGTGCACTTAGTGGAAGCCTACCAGTAAATCTCGCTTGCCCTGGCCAGGGACTTTGCGTAATGTCTCTCCATACACAGCGTGATATCAACCCCCAATACAGGGAGAGACGAATCCTGTATAACCGCCACTGCCTCCAAGTGCTTCGGGACTGCACCCAACTACTACCAGTTTGCACGACTCCTTTGAGCCGTGGTAGGGTAGTAATCTAAGTACAGTGGCCCGAGGCGAAGTAGCAGTGTCAAGTAGACGGAGTAAGTTGTACTCATGTCACCTGGGAACTGCTATCTGACTATGGGTACAGTACCAACCTGCAGTTCCCGGCGAGTCCTGTCCGGTGTACTCGTAGCCTAACGAGCACCTGCATTCTATCTCCAGTACGACGTACTGATTGCTGTGGGACAGACCATCTCCACAACTGGGATGAGAAGCGTACACACCAGTCTACTCCGGAGTATCGATGCCCCGTCTCGATAATCTTACGACCAGGGAACTGTATAGGATGTTGCTTATAGACTACCCAGCTCCTACTAGTGTGACTGCCATCACAACGCTGGTAATCAAGCAAAGATCCTAATGGCTCTACTAATATGTATAAGCGATATGTTAAAAGAAACAAATGCACATATTAAAGTAGAAACAAACCAAGTAGCATACTACCATTTTTAGCAAGACTGTCAATACAACTGTGAATATACCAAGCTTCCATTAAGTAATATACAAACTAGTATGATACAGTAATGGCCTCTAGGGCATAAACACTAACAAGATTTCTGGGTTTCGGCTTACTTAAGTTATGTTACGCCTGAGACGTTGCGTGATCTAAGTGCCGGTCAAGAACGAATATTTCGAGTCGTGACAAAGTTGGTATCAGAGCGCTAGTTTTAACCTTAGTTCGAGTTTAGGTTTGACTATGTGGAGTCTGGGGCGTAATCTATTTCGGAACCTAGGCTTGACCTTACGTAACTTAGACTTGAACGGGGGGGTATTAGACCCGAATTTTCGTTACATAGGCTGACCCTAATTGATGGAGTAGGTAGCTTGAGTAGAGTGATGTACCGTATGTATGTTCCGCGGCATATTTACGATACGATACTCCACTTAAGTGACCTTAGGATGTACATACCTTGAGACTTGTGATTCTTTTCATCCCCTTGATTATACATCAATTTGAGATCCTTGATTCTATTTGTTTCCATGATCATACTATCACTGATTCTGTTCCTCTTTATGATCATGTATTCATTCTGGATCTGTTGATTCATTTCATCCCTTTGATCTATTTTCGTCGATACATGATTGAGGTTCCTGTCACCATGGTTTGAGCGCAGTTTGAGCTGCTGCAAGTGATGCGGTAAGGGCGAGCTCGTCGTGGACGAGGACTGAACATCGTGTTTTCTGGTGATATGGGAACGTATCGATGTAGTGTTGTGTTATGACCTCTCGTTTGAGACGAGTGTGCGGTTTTGTACTGGATGATCGGGCCATTGTTAGAGGCGGCCTGTTGTGAGAGGATTGTTGATGTAACATCAGGGATTGTCATGTCATCTACCATGCAGAAAGATGACCAAGCTGTCGCTGAGATTGATAAGATGTCGCTTCCCGAGCTTACGAGCTGAGATCGCTGGAGCTTTCAGGCAGAGATGCGACAGGTGATAGCTAGTCTATCTTGAGTGTAGAGACGAAGGTGATTCGTCAGATATGATGCGCCGACGCAGGCCCAGTTGAGTTGAAGATTTCCAGTATGGAGAATCTTACTCGGATCTAGAGTAGATCAATCCAGAGATGACGTTGTTCGTTTGATGATCCGATAGGAGATCAGAAAGTGGACCAGCTTCAGATAGAGAACCTCACCCAGATGCGTTGTGAGTTGATCGAGAACGGAAGAATATGGAGTATTCCTCCGATGTTTGGGACGGGTTCCCGAGGGCGTTTTGTCTAGATATCTTCTAGAGAATGATGAAGATACCGAGTTTGCGATTTCGAGTCCGTCTGACAGACTCACTGTAGCTGAGAACATTTGCAATACGCAGATAGCATGACGTGACGTCGAAGTAGGCGATAATGAAGACGAGTGGAACAAGAGGTTCATGCAAGATGATGACGAGCTGTTGTTACTCCCCGTTGAGATTAGAGATCTGATTTGCATACAGAGGCGTTGGGATACGGCCAGTTCCGAGGAAATTCTGTGCTTCGAATGCAGATGTCTACAAAACGAGAAGAGATTATGCAAGAGTACCAGCCTCCGTATAGTTCGGCATAGGCAAGATCGGAAGAGACCTTGAGCAGGTTCTTTCCAGGACACTACTGCAATAAGATTTGCACCGAGGATCCGTTGTGTTACGTGTATTCATAGGGCAAGAGGCCGCCGCCAGTGACGTGCTGCTTTACGAGTGATCAAACTAATTGACCAGAGGAGTACAAGAGCAGAAATGTTCCCGTTAGTGCACCGGACCGTACCAACAAGCCGATGGATTGCGAGATTGGTAATCCACAGAGACAGAGGACGCCAGATCGTGAGCAGGAGGCAAGCGGATGTTCTTGCTCTGTCAGTTTTAGGCGCACTGATATTTTCGACATTGTAGGAGGGGTACTCAATGTCATTTGTTGTGATTTGCGTTTGTGATCTGAGTATCACGCTTATATCGCTTGGATTTGAGTTTTGATGATTGAGTTTTACGATATTGATGTCGTGCACCTTGGCTGCACCTACTGGGTATTTACATTTTGTGCATAGTTATTGCACTTGATATATACATTTTATACACCGTTGTGGTGATTTGCGATTTGTGCATATCTATTGCACTTAATGTCGATTTTGTGCCTTAGCTGCACATGTTTATGATTTCCTGGATTTCCTACAGTTGACTTGATTTGTGCGCGTGGTTCGCACTCGATTTGATTTCTACACTCGGTATAGCTCACATATACTTGCAGTGCATTGATACATGTTTTGTACACGCAGTTGCAAACGTTTATGATTTTTATACACCTTGGTACACTCGGTGTAGTTTTCATACGTATACTTGCAGTGCATTGATACATGTTTTGTACACGCAGTTGCAAACGTTTATGATTTTTATACACCTTGGTACACTCGGTGTAGTTTTCATAAACGTTTACGATTTGTGGGCGTGGTTCGCACTCGATTTGATTTCTACACTCGGTATAGCTCACATATACTTGCAGTGCATTGATACATGTTTTGTACACGCAGTTGCAAACGTTTATGATTTTTATACACCTTGGTACACTCGGTGTAGTTTTCATACGTATTTGAGTTAGTTATGAGTTTCTGTGCATTTGTTGCACTAGATTGGTATTTCGTGCACTGGATGCACCGGATTTGTATTTCGTGCAATGGATGCACCCAATTTGTTTTTTGTGCGTTTGTTGCACCGGATTCGTATTTCGTGCATTGGTTGCACAAAATTTGCATTTCATGCTTTTGCTGCACCAGGTGGGTATTTCGTGCATTGGTTGCACTAGATTTATACTACGTACATTGGTTGCACCTGATTTATGTCTTTGAGCATTCGTTTGACCAGATTTATGTTTTGGTGCGCGTGTGTACTTGATGTTCGTTTTCGTGCATACTACTGCACTAGATGCTTTTACGGACCTGACGCGCTTGGGCTGGATTTTGCCCATATTAGGCGCTTGGTATTGGATTTTGTGCGCATCGGATGCACTTGATTTAGATTTTTATTTGTGCATGACGGATCCACTTGATTTAGATTTTTATTCGTGCATGACGGATGCACTTTATTTGGATTTTCGCGCAAGTTGGACGTATGATATGAGATATGATTTTGTGCACACCTGATGCAATCTACTGGGATTTTAGTTCGTGCATGTTAGTTGCACAGGATCGAGATTTTCGTGCACTATAGATGTACTAGTTGTTGTTGTCGTGCACATCAGTTGCATTGGACAGATGCTTTCGTGCACACCCGTTGTGCTTAGTTGGTTTTGTGTACATTCGTAGCACTTGCATTTGGCTTTGATTTCAGTGCGCACCAGACGCACGTGATTGTAGGATACACCTTTTGAGGCCGATTTTGCTCTTAAGCACTTTGTTTCGTGATGGGTACTGTATTATGTAGTAGCCGAACATGACTGATCCGATGAAAGTACCTGAGTACTTTGCATGCATAAAAAGTTTACCAAGAGGTTTTTAAAAAGGAGCTATAGTCTCGCTCTTTCTTACGTGTCCGCGAGCGACACGAACACTTATAAAGAAAAACCTTTTAGAATATTTTAAAAAAACGACGGAACGTATATTTTTGCAAAACATATATGAACATACATTTTTTACTTCATAAATGAGCGTCCGTCACTTGTGCCATGAGTTACGCATCACACGGCGATTCAGGAAGGATTTTGCATATGTTTTATTCAGTTTTAAGAGTTTTTTCAAGGATGCGTACTATATATGTATTATAGTATTTGATTAGTGCATAAGGGATTTCGGTAGTGGATTTCGAGATCTGTATCTCCATTGTGACTCCGATGATATGCGTGCAAGTCGGATGATTAGCGTGACGCTTGACGGAGTTCGATTTTGAGTTTCGTACTCATTTTCCGGCGCACAGGATACGCTGTGGTATTTCTGTATCTTCCGTGATTTCGGAGCCTCATTGATTTGAGCTGATTATTGAAATGTTTTAGCATTTAGGGGTTTAAATTTAAATTCGGGGACCGAATTTCTTTAAGGGGGGAAGATTGTAACGTTTCAGAAATCGTTTTGGCGAATTTTTCCGTTAATCGGTAAATAAATTGGGTTTTCCGTAAAAACTAAATTGTGATCATTTTTCAATATAGACTTGATGCACCTAGTTTAACCAGGAAATTGCTAGTATGCGGTATTTAGTTAGTCTCTTGTAAATTTTAGTTCACTTAAATATTTTTCCTTAATTAAAATGTTATTATAAGCTTTTAATTATTCACTTGATTAGTGGTAATTACAAATTGGATTGGGTTAATTATACAAAAGTGAACCTTGATAACTTAATTACAGGATTATGCATTTTTGTCTTGTTTTCAAATATCTAAGTGTTCTAGATATTTCTAAGGTTTAAATGAAATTAGAAAAGAAAAGGGATTAAGAGGTGGCATGGATGGGAGATGCTTTAATTGAACTTTAATGAATTTTAACCTAGAACTTTCCACACTCACCCACAACTTTCCTTTCCCTTCACTATTGGCCGACCCCCCCTTGGTTGCACAAAACATTTCCCCACTTCATTTTTCACTTCTAAAAGCTTAAAAAATCCATCAAAAATCAAAGAAAAATCCCACAAACTCTAAATTAAATCCCTACCCATTATTCATTAGCCTAATCTAGCTTGGATCAAGATGAAAGTTAGCATTTTGGATGACATTTTGGTGGTGAAAATTTGCAAGTTTGATAGCAAGTTTGTGAGGTATAAATCCTAACCCTAACGTTTAGTTGTTGTTTAAATACTTTAATTTAGCTTATTAGGTGTTTAAATATGGTGTTAATCAGCAAGTTTTGAAATTCAAGAGAGGGTTTTGATTAATTAGCTATGGTTTATGTGTAGGTCAACATGCTTAGACATGGAATGTCACGACCCACCCCCAAACACAGATGGTATTGTCCGCTTTGGCCGAAACCGCACGGTTTTGTCCCTTTGAATGAACCGGACTGAAAAAAAGGTGCTACTTTCGAGAAGGTCACCCATCCCAGAATTTCCCTAGCTCAAGCACGCTTAACTACGTAGTTCTTCAAACTCCGGAGTTCCGATTCATCCAAAAGGCTCATCTGTGTTATAGGAATGGTATCATTCCATTTATAGTTCAGATCATGCCCTCTTTCAGAATGGAATTCAATACTCCCCATTGTTCTACAGTAGGTCCCCGTGTGTATCCGTATCGGTTAAATCCCCACGACAATACCGGATAACATCTCACTTCTCACGGGGTAGATGGTATTCAACCCTAACTCCACCTGGGGTATTACATTCCCTGTAACGACCCGAAAGGTACGGAGCGTGACTGGCACTTAAATTACGAAACGTCTCAAGGCGTACGTAATGTAAGTAAGCCAAAACCCAGAAATCAAAACCAAATAGAGCAGTAGAGTGAAGAAAAACCAATTTATAGGAAACAATTTTTAAATAAATAAGTCGCATCAAGCCTTTTAAAAGCAACATCCATTTTCCGAAAATTCGGCAGAGTCTCCTTTGTAAAAACCGACCCCAAATGGGTACAAAACAAGGATATATATATACAACAAGAAAAGGCATCCCCAAGCGGGAGCTAGCTCTTCGCCCAAAAGCTGATTCACATAACCACGCAATATATATCATAACCGTGCATAATAAGTAAATAAAAGCACAAATAAAGTAAATCATCATGTCGGCTCAAGTGAGCTCGACCCAGAGAAACAACATATAAATACACAAATCTCACTGTGTCGTCTCTAAGTCGCTAATACAATAATACATGTGGTAGATATGGTAGATGGAGTACACTAGATACAATACTGATACAAGTGGAAACAATATAACCCCGTAACCCACCTACGAACAGCGCTGCGAGTCCAAGCGAAAGAAGCAAAGAGGAGGTACTCCCGCCACTACCGTGCTGACGGGACAGACCTGCTAAATACTATGGCACGACGGGGGTGAGTTGCCAACGCGTTAGTAATAAATAACATCTAATAAGGCTATCATAAGAATGTACACAATGATGCCACAACATACATATACTAATATGTTGCGATGTAATAATATGTATGCAATATGAATGCAATAAATAACACAAGATTTAAATATAATTATCATGGGAAAATCTGTATTCTTGTCTTAATAAACTTCTGTTATTTAACATTTGTTTCATCAATGAAATCAATATAAATCTGTGTCAAGCATCGATACTAAATTTGAATATCTCAATTATCCAGGGCTCCGGCAATCCGGACTGGCCCAAAATATCTGATCTAGGGCTCTGACAAATCTGGACTGGCCCATATCATCAAAACTCAAGACTACGTCGGTATCCTCCGGATATCCACCGCGTCACAAATAACCGGTCGGTAGTGCTCCCCTGCCAGGCTCAACGCCATCATCTGCGACCATCTTATCCCGTGGTACCGCACCGGGTCCACCATGCACCCACAAATGGTTCCTCCTCCTCCTCGAATCGAGTGTATGATACTGCTCAGGCACCGAGAAATCTCATGGTGGATGATAGATGCATCATAACACGAGAAAAACGCAACTTACATTTTTAAAATGGTAATATGTTTTCAAATCCTTGCGGTTTCTCAAATCCATAAATCTCATAAATACGGAAATCCTCAAAAGAATCATGATACATGAATGTCTATGATATTAGCAATATGCAATGAAATGCGGAAACTAGAAAGCTATGCATGAGCAATGATGCAATAAGGTATGTGCATGTATCTAGCAATCCTACATATCCATATTGATGAATTAAATATGACAATTGCATATTTATTAATAAAATATAGTGCAAGTGATAAGATGCGGATTTAAGCAAGTTATAATGTGTTTGTGGCATAGCAATTACCAAGGCGTGTGTGTCCCCTTGAAAAGTGCCCGTGCAGCATAAACCAATGGTAATAGTGCGGTATCCTAAGAGGTACTAGCACAGTATATATACATATGACCAATGATGCAATGCAACGGAATGATAATTTAGGGACTACGCATATAATTATAAGTACTAAACGAAATTCTAATTATCGGGCGTCTTGCACCATCCGAACAATTTCCCCCGTAGATGTGTACATCTACTCACCGGAACGCCTACGCTAGTCTGATCCAATCACCGGCTTTCCTATCCGTGCCGCGTCCGATGTCTCCGCGACAGATCCTAGAATTTACACAAAGCAACATACGTTAGGCTAAAATCCTGCAAAAACGGATATCAAGGCTATACGAGAAACTAGCGTCGCAAGCTAAACGCGTGTGCATTCGAAACGCCGATACGTGTGTGCAACATCTGAAACCACCCTGACACGCTGCAATACACAACAAACACCAAACCCAAACTCATAATTTACTTGTCGCGCAAGTTTAAAAGTGCCGAAAACAACGAATTTTGTCCCAGATTTTTACACAAGTTGAAATAGGAATAGTTGCATATACCAAAGACCTTAAATATAAAGCAGACACCCACAACTAATCGCCCGACACCCAGGTCCCTACTCTGGCCACAAATTGCGGCCAGAACCCTTAAATTTGCGGCCTCAGAGAAGAATGGGGGTCTCGTGCTTCGTATGTGTGGTCTAACTCTAGTATACATGCTTCAGTAAATGCAACTTTTTCCTGAAGCAACCGGATTGAAAGAAGATCACAAAACAACACAAAATTTTAACTAAAACACTAATTAAACACTAAATTAAAACAATATGGTATTTTAGTGTAACCTGAAACAATTACTAGGATTAAACGACACTAACAACACTTAGTTAAGCTAATCAAGCCATAAAAACCCTAACTTGACTTAATCTCCACTTAAACCACATAATTAGCACAAAAACCCACATAAACACTAAATTAAGATAAATAAACTACAAGTTTAGAAAAGAGGTAAATAGGTGTCACGACCCGAAGTTCGACCCGTGACCGACACTTAACCACATAACGTCTACAGGAGTTACGCGACTAAGTAAGCCGAAACCCAGAAATCAAAACCATTAAAAGTAGTGAGTATGGAAAACATTTGTTTAAAACAATTGGAAAACCTTAAGTAGTTTAGTGACTTTCTTTAAAGTTCAAGTTATTATCATAAAATTTTGACAGCATTTCCTTTGTAAAAACTAACCCCGAAATCAGGTACAAGACAAGATATGAGTAAAATGATATACCATAAGAATAAAGCATCCCAAACGGGAGCAATCACGCCCAACGGAGGAAACAACCACCCAAGAGTAATATACGACGCCGTAGCAAAGAAATGAGCAATAAGTGAAAACCATCACAAGTGATAAGAACTGCATAAGTAAAGTCGGCTCACACGAGATCGACACCAGAGTACAAATAATATACATCATCGTCCTTACATTGGTCTCTAAGTCAATACATGAAATAGTAGATAGAGAGTACTAGATACAATTGTGTACAAATGGAAAATAACCGGATACCACAAACCCACCTAGCAGCAAACAACTCACGCACCAACTGCAGTGGTATCCGTAGCCAAAAAGATACAAGAAAGCAGCCTGCTGCGACAACTCTGATGGGAAACCTGCAAACACTGTGGCACAACGGGGGTGAGTTTCCAACTCGTGAATAAAAGAAAACATATAAAGGTAATCACGAGTATGCACGTACTGCGATACTCTAACATATGCCATCAGATGATATCTATATGCGATGAGCAGAATGTACAATAAACATTCATAAGTACTCTATCAGGTAATACGACTACAAGATGAGATGCATAATAATGAATGTTGAGCATGGGATAAAATAACATCTACACGGAATGTCAACGTGGAAAAATAACCGGTGTCCCTCAAAGCACCCCAAATCCCAATAAAACTCAGGCGCCGTCACCCTCATCGGCCCTCAAATCCTGTAAATCTCTGAGAATCATGAGTGCCCAACATCGGCACTCGAAAATATCATGAAATAATCGTGTCTAGCATCGACACGCAAATCATCATATATCGGGCTCCGTCAGTCCGGATCGGCCCACGGGCTCCGTCTGCGGAATCGGCCCTCGGCCCCGGCAGTACGAGTCATCCCGTATCCATCTATCGACTCTGGTCAGTATCCTCCGGATAACCGCCAGGTCCAATCAATCACTGGTACGTACTGGCCACCCTGCCAGGCTCATCGTCTGCTCCACGAAAAACATTTCTTGCCCTGGGGAACCATACCGGGTCCACCATGAATCCGATAACGGATCATCCAACACCTCGAATCGGGTCTCAAGCACACGTCTCAGAACCGAGAAAACGCGTGGGGGACGTACCAAAATATCATATCAAGAGGAACCGAGTTTTTAAAACAATGCATGCTTTCTTGAAAAATACCACGGTTATTAAATCCAGAAATCACATGAAATCCAGAGCCAATGCGTAAATCTATGCAATGTGATATATGCATCATAAGTCGTACTATGAGTAAAAGGGGGAACCCGCTCTTTAAGTAGATTCAGTTTTTAAAAGGTATCATGCGGTCCCCAGTTTTACCAAAAATCAGCTTATCTAGGTAGGTACAATTGTATTGTTCATGGCAATTCTATAGTGTGAGTGTCATGGCAATTACTAACGGTGTGTGTGTAACATGCAGATTAGTGCTCGTGCAACATGAACCGTTAGTAACAATGCGGTGTGTTATGAATTCTATGTCCTTATATTTACATATAGCAGGAAATACAGTATGCAACCAAGGTATATGAATGCAAATATGCAGTTACTATAGCCTATCAAGCCCTGACGCATAACGCCATACGGGCGATTTCCCCGTAGATGTTAAATCTACTCACCGTGGTCTCGTGCTAAGTGTAGCCGACGACTTGTTTCCCCTTCTTCGCGGTCCGTCGTACTCGCCTACGAACCGAGAATTACATAAGGAATAACCATAATCAAAAATCCTATAAAACATAATACTAAGGCAGTACGGAAAAAGTAGCGTCGTAAGCTAAACGCGTGAACTCGATACACTAAAACGAGCGTATGCTAATCCCAGAACTACCCCGATGCGCTGCGATGCACAGAACCCACCAGACCATGACGAAGCGTACATGTCGCGTTAAACACACAACTCCAATTTAAGGGCAACAGGTCCCAGATTCTTATCTGGAAGAAAACCCAAAAAGCAAACAAAACCAAACAATGTAAAACCAACACAGACACCACCCTGCAAAACACCAACACCCACAGAACAGGGGGGGCCGGCATCGTAGGATTTTCATGGGAGGTCGCCGGTTTTATGGGGTGGAACGGGCTCGAACATCAACCCAAAACCCTAGCTACCCTGTACACTATTCTGTAATTGTTTGCAACACCAGAAAATAATCGTAGACATAGCAGATCACCGTATCCTATAATCTTGTTTAAAAACGTTTTAAAAACACTAATTTGGTACTAAAAGGTATTTTAGTGCAAACTGAAGAAAAAACCTGGTTTAAACAACACTAATAGCACCTAATTAAGTTAAACAAGCCATAAAAATGCTAACTTATCACAAACTTCACTAATTTCCCTTCATTAGCACTAAAATTGCACAAAATACGATTTTAGCTAACTAAACTACAAGTTAAGAACTAAGATGATATGGGTGAGTTTAATACCTTCAAAAGATCCTAGGGAATCCTCACTTCCAGCCCTTGCCTTCAATGGCACTGATTTTCCACAAAAATCCACAAAAGAGCCATTTTCCAAGGTTTTTGATGAAGAAAAGGTGAGATTTTGTGTAGGGTTTGTATTTGGATCAAAAGAGAAGCAAAAGAAGAAGAAAATGATGATGATGTTGCTGTTGCTGCTGCTATCTCTGCTGGAGAGCAGAAATGAGAGGGAGAGAGGGACAAAAGAGTGAGGAAAAAGGTCAAAGGTCGAACCCCAATTTCACCTAACCCACCATACCTCCCATTCCTTTGAATTTTATTTTTAAGAAAAGGGTTTAACTTGGTTTATTTGGGGATATTAGAACCATGCAAGAAGAAAAAGGGTTACATGCTAACACTTAACAAAAGTTACAAAAAAAAGTGATAAGAGTGCATGCTTGCCACACAATCCTTGCTTAGGAAAGTAATTAAGGAAAATTTCTAAATAAGGTGAACACAAGCTAAATTATAATTAATAAAACCCATTTATATATAAAAACACTTCTCATCACAATTAGAACTAGTTTTATTCTAGTTTAAAAAAAGAAATTAAAATTTACGGGTTTTTTTTATGAAAAACACGCATCATTACTAACTAACGCGAAATTAACCTAAACGAATTTCAACGCATTACAATCTACCCCCTTAAAGAAATTCGGTCCCCGAATTTAAAAAAAACTAGCTACGCATACCTTCAAAGAGATGGGGATATTTCTTCCTTATCTCGCCCTCGGTCTCCCAAGTGACCTCCTCGCTTCTTGGGCCACGCCAAAGGACCTTGACGGATGGTATAACCTTCGATCTCAGTTTCTTCACCTGTCAATCCAAGATGACCACCGGCTGCTTTGCAAATTAAAAGTCGCGCTCCAGCTCGATCGTCGGGTGCTGAATTGCATGCGAAGGATCATGAAGATACTTGCGGAGCATCGAAACGTGAAATATGGGGTGAACATCTGGGAAACTAGGCGGAAGGGCTAACCGATACGCAACTGGACCAACACGCTCGAGGATCTCGAAGGGGACCACTTATCTTGGACTAAGCTTCCCCTTCTTCCCAAATCTCATCACACCATTCATTGGGGAGATCCTCAAGAAATCATGGTCGCCAACAGAAAACTCAAGTCTGCGCCGACGACGGTCCGCATAAGATCTCTGCCTACTCTGGGCTGCTCTCATCCTATCGCGAATCAACTGGATCTTCGCGGTCGTCTCCTCAACAATCTGCAGCCCCAAAATACTGCTCTCGCTGAGCTCTGTCCAACAGACCGGTGATCTGCATCTCCTCCCATAAAGAGCCTCGAATGGTGCCATCTTAATGGTCTCCTGGAAGGTGTTGTTGTAGGAGAACTCTACTAAGGGTAAATGATGATCCCATCTACCTCCGAAGTCTAAGACGCACGCTCGGAGCATGTCCTCGAGAGTCTGAATAGTCCGCTCTGACTGGCTGTCGGTCTGCGGATGAAATGCTGTGCTGAAACTCAAGCGGGTGCCCAAAGCCTCCTGAAGCCTCTGCCATAGTTGGCTGATAAACTGGGTGCCTCGGTCGGACACGATACATGTCGGGACTCCATGCAGTCGTACAATCTCGTCGATGTAAATCTGGGCATTATGAGCAAATACGAAAGTCGTCTTCACCGGCAGGAAGTGAGCCGCTTTCGTCAATCGGTCCACGATCACCCAAATGGAGTCATACCCTCGACTAGTCCTAGGTTGACCCATAATGAAGTCCATAGAAATCTGCTCCCATTTCCACTCCGGAATGGGTAACGGCTGTAGCTCTCCCGCGGGCCTCTAGTGCTCGGCTTTGACTTGCTGACAAGTCAGGCATCTCGACACGAAGTCTGTAACGTCCCTCTTCATCACGTCCCACCAGTAAACATCTCTCATATCATAGTACATCTTGGTGGAACCCGGATGAACACTATACACCGATCGATGTGCCTCCTCAAGAATCTCGCGCCGCAGTCCCCCAGCATCTGGTAAGCACAGTCTAGTCCTGTAACACCTTAGGATAAGGGTTAGTGAATAATTATAATTAAATAATGGTTTTTAATAAAAATTTTACCAAATTGTGTTTTAAATATTTTTCCTAATCTAATAAATATTTTTCCAAAATTTTCCTAGGCTTGCACTCATATGTGCATGTAAACTAGGGTTTTTAAATTAAGTAAATACAATAATTATTAACCATGGTGGGTTAATTGTAGGATTAATTCTTTTGGGGTTTAAGTAAGTTTAATTAATTAGTTAAGAAGTTGATTTAATTTGAATTTAAGATTTAGTGTTGACTTGTGAGAGAGAGAGAGAGAATGCATCATGGCTTTAGGCCATGCTTGCATTAAATGAGGTGAGAGAGAGAGGGGTGACTTTTGTGTGAATGATTGTGGTGGCTCTCAACTCTTTTGCTATTCTCTCAAGTCTCACACCCACACACTCACACACACACCCACTTACCTCAGCTGAAGCATGAAGCAACAGCAGCAGCAGCATGAAGCCGCAGCAGCAGCAGCATGAAGCAGCAGCAGCAACACAGTGAAGCAACAGCAACAGCAGCACAGTGAGCAGCAGTGAGCACCAACAGCAAGTGCAGCCTCTTCCCTCCACTTCTCCACCTTCCTCCAGCTTCCTAGGGTTAAGTATGAGGTATATTTCCTAACTTAGTCCCTAGTTAGCTTGGTTAGTGTAGATTTGCATCGGTTAATGGATATTGGTGCGTTTTAGTGCGATATGGGATGTTTAATAGAAACTTTGTGCTTATAGGATGTAAGTTGGTTCCAGTAGGATGATTGAGGTCTGTTGAGGCCATTGTAACCTAGTCCAACCCCGATTACACTAAAATACCACCAGTTTCATATTTGATGCAAATGTCGTATTTGGGCAAAATGTGAGTTTTCTGGAACTACTATTGACCCGGTGAGTGCAGAATGATTTTGGGAAGACTGTAGTGTAGTGGAGTAGAGCTGATACACCAGGTGAAACCCGACCCCCTGACTCCCAACTCCGGCCGCCAAAATCTTCATTCTGGCCGCAATTTGCGGCCAGATGGGTAGGGAATTGGGTTTTGTTTGGTCCGTTGGGTGTCTGCTACTGTGTGTAGTATTTTGGTATATATATTTTTGGGAGTTTGGTTCTGTAGAAAATCTGGGACCAAATACCTATTTTGCCGTTTTCTAAACCTTCGCGACACGCGTGATACGTGAGTAGGTTTGGGTTTCTGCGTATCGCGGCGCGTCGGGGTAGTTTCGTGGCGCGTGGTCACACGTTTTAGCGTATCGCGCACACGCGCGATTGGTTTGCGACACGGGTTTCTTGTTGGATTTTAATGTCACGTTTTTATGAATTAAGCTTATGTGTGATATGTGTATGTGATTCTAGGTTCGCAGGCCAGTGAGACGGACGCTGCGAAGAAGGGCAAGCAAGTGGTTGGATACACTTAGCGCGAGACACGGTGAGTAGATTTCACATCTACGGGGATATCGCCCGCATGGCGTTATGCGTCAGGGATGATAGGACTTATTTACTATATGTTGCATGCACCCCATAGACTGTCATCGCATATTGCATTCTCTGCTGTGTTGATATATATATATTACTTAGAACTGATAGAACAACGCACTATTACTAACGGTTTATGTTGCACGGGCACTATTTACATGCTACACACACACCGTTAGTAATTGCCATGCCACACTCACTATAGAGCTGCCATGATTATATTGCTATAGTTCGCCTCATATGTGATTTGATATGACCTTCATGTATATTGGGAGCCGCATGACATCTTTTAAAACCGGAAATGAAACTACTTTAAAAAGCGGTTTTCCCCTTATACCCATACCATGGATTGATGTATATTGTACCTCGCATTGGATTTTACTATTGGTATTGGATTTTCATGTGATTTCTGTTTTGAGGACCGTGAAATTATTTAAGGAAAGATATGCTATTTTGAAAAACCCGGTACCTCGTGGTATGATATTTTGGTGTGTCCACCACGCGTTTTCTCGGTGCTGAGACGTGTGCTTGAAACCCGATTCGAGGAGTGGATGTTCCGTTTGCGGGTTCGTGGTGGGCCCGGTATGGTTCCCCTCGGCGAGATGATCGATGGGATTTGCCTATTGAGCCTGGAGGCGGGCGAGTACCTACCAGTGATTGGTTGGACCTGGCAGTTGTCCGGAGGATACTGACCAGAGTCGAGTGATGGATGCGGGATGACCGTGCTGCTAGGGCCGAGGGCCGATACCGCAGACAGATCCCGTGGGGCCGGTCCGGACTGACGGCGCCCGATGTTCGAGGATTTACGTGTCGATGCTGGACACAGGTATTTCATGATGTTTTGGGTGCCGATGTTGGGCACTCGTGATTCCTCCGAGATATACAGGATTTGAGGGCCGATGGGTGTGCCGGCGCCTGAGTATATGTGGGATTTGGGTGCAGATTGAGGCACCGATCATTGTTTTCCATGTTCACATAGTCCATGTAGATATTATTTATCCCATACTCAGTACTGATTACTATACATCTCATCCTGTGGCATTTACCTGTTAGAGTACATGCATTACTATTGTATCCACTGTTGACATGCATTGATATCCTCTGCTGGCATTAGTAGAGCCACGCTATATGTGCATGCTTGCGATCACCTTTATATGTTATCTCTATTCACGAGTTGGCAACTCACCCCCGTTGTGCCACAGTGTTGCAGGTTGCCCTTGGGAGTAGTCACGGCTGGCTGTTACCTCATCTTTTGGCACAGATACCCCTTTTGAGCAGAGATAGTCTTTTGCTGATAGGTGGGTTTCGTACGGTATCCGTTATCTTTCAGTTGTATATTGATGTATCTAGTACTCTCCATCTACTTTCTGTATTAACTTAGAGACAGTTGTGAGGACCATATGTATGGTTTTATATTCTGGTGTCGAGCTCGCATGTGAGCCGACTTTACTTATGCAGTCTTAGCTTTTATGATATTGTCCTTGCTTTACTGTGTATTCTTCGCTACGGCGTCGTATATCTCATTGTGATGCTTCATTCAGTTACTTGTTATTTCTGCTACACCTTGCTTTACCCGACTTTTCGGGTCTAATGTTTTAAAAAGGGAAATGTTACCAAAATTATAAAACTTATAACTTTGAACTTAAAAAGGATTGCTACTAAATAAATGGAAGTTTTTCGGACATGTATGATTGTTTTTACAAAATGTTTTAAAATCACTCTATATTTTTTTGGTTTTGATTTCTGGGTTCGGCTTACTTAGCCGCGTTACGCCTGTAGACGTTGCGTGGTTAAGTGCCGGTCACGAGTCGAATTCTCGGGTCGTGACAAAGTTGGTATCAGAGCGTAGGTTTTACCTTCGGAGTGTAGGATGACCCTGGTATGATGGAGTAGGTAGCTGCAGCAGGGTAGCGTAGCGTGCGTATGTTCCGCGGCATACTCACGACACGGTACTCCGCTTACGCGACCTTAGGACTTGTTGATTTGATTCCTCCTTATATTCTTGTGATTCGATTTCCGTGTTCTTATCGAATCCAAATTTTCTTTCAGCCATTATGCCGCTTAAGACTATGAGGGCACAGAGAGCGGCCGCGAGGGCCGAGATTCGTGTTGACTCGTCCGAGACGAGGACTGATCCGGGCAGTACGCCGGTTGTACCCGAGCAGGTTGTTCCTGCCGTGACAGAGCAGATCGCCTCGTTAGGGGCTGGTATGCAGGAGATGCGCCAGATGATAGGATCGCTAGTTGAGACGCTACGAGCGCAGCGACCAGAGGTAGCTCCACCAGTTCCAGAGACCGTGATGGTGCCTACCGCACAACCAGTTGCCCCTGCAGCCATGGAGGTGATTACAATATCGCTATCAGAGTTCATGAGGCTGAAGCCTCCAGTATTCACAGGCACCGATACAGCCGAGGACCCACAGTCTTTCATCGACAGGATGGCCAGGATATGTCGTTCCCTCAGATGTGCAGATGCGAGATGGGTTGAGTTCGCGAGCTTTCGCCTGGAAGGTCTTGTGCAGAAATGGTGTGATTCAGTGGAGAAGGGCAGAGCAGCAGGTCTTCCTCCTATGACCTGGACGGAGTTCGTGACCATATTTCTAGCCCGTTTCCTTCCCCGGAGTGTTAGAGATGCCCGAGCACGCAGGTTTGAGTCCTTGCGCCAGACGCCAGGGATGACAGTGGCAGAGTATGACGTACTGTTTACAGAGCTAGCAGTCTACGCCCCACATTTAGTGGCCACCGAGGAGTTGCGAGTCCGGAGATTTGTTCGAGGCTTGCTTTCACCAGTGTTCCTCGCGATCAGCGCGCAGCACTACGAGACCTATGCAGCAGCTGTAGACGCAGCCCTAGTGGTCGAGGAGCACCTTGTTGAGTCTTCGGCACTTCCAGAGCCGAAGAGAGTTCGTACCAGTATTTCCGCACGGAGGCAGTCATTCAGACGCCGCGACAGGTATCGTTCCGGTACGAGGAGTAGCAGAGATTCGGGACGGGGTCGGATGTTTAGTTCGTATCCCCAGGAAGGTCAGCAGTCGCCGCGGGGTTGCTACAGATGTGGCAGCCTACTTCACCTCGTTCGAGATTGTCCAGAGACACACCGGAGGGAGGCGGCAGCACCGCATGTTACCTTACCACCTTCACCACCCCAGAGGGCGTTGCCCGTTGCGCCTACCGTTGCTCCGCGCCAGACTTATGCACCGAGAGGTCGTGGGCGTGGAGGAGTTGTTCAGAGAGGACGTGATGACCGAGGAAGAGGTCAGTCAGTTACAGGTGGTGGACAGGCGAGGGTCTTTGCTTTGACACATCAGGACGCGCAGGCGTCCAATGCAGTGGTTTCAGGTATCCTCCCTGTATGTTCGGTTGATGCACATGTATTGTTCGATCCCGGATCCACACACTCGTACGTATCCACGCACTTTGTGCCGAGTTTGGGTAGAGAGTCTGGCTTACTTGATCAGCCGCTTGTGGTGACTACTCCTATAGGAGAGTCGTTTGTTGCTAGGCACGTGTTCCGATCCTGTATCGTCTGTATTGGCGAGAGAGAGTTGCCTGTCGACTTGATCCTTCTGGAGATGTTGGACTTCGACGTTCTTTTGGGCATGGATTGGTTAGCCACGTGCTATGCTTCTGTGGACTGCCGTGAGAAGACAGTTAGATTCTGTTTCCCCGGCGAGTCAGTTTTTGTTGTGTTGGGGGACCATGGTGCCGCCCCTCACAGTGTGATTTCTTCTTTTCGCGCTGGACAGCTTATGAGGAAGGGATGTCAGGGGTTTCTCGCATATGTTCGCGATGCTCGCGCTACAGAGGTTCTATTTGATCAGGTTCCGGTTGTTAGCGAGTTTCCTGATGTGTTCCCTGACGAGCTTCCTGGGTTACCGCCCGAGCTCGACATTTCCTTCTGTATTGATTTGGTTCCGGGTTCGGGGCCTATTTCTATACCGCCCTATCGGATGGTCCCGGCGGAACTTCGAGAGCTGAAGGGTCAGTTACAGGATTTGCTGGACAAGGGACTTATTCGACCCAGTGTTTCTCCTTGGGGTGCTCCAGTCCTGTTCGTCAAGAAGAAGGATGGCAGTTTGCATCTTTGTATCGACTACCGCCAGTTGAACAGGGTGACAGTGCGAAACAGGTATCCTTTGCCGCGTATCGACGATTTGTTCGACCAGCTTCAGGGGGCAGGGTACTTTTCGAGGATCGATTTACGATCGGGCTATCATCAGTTGCGGGTTCGACAGGAGGACATTCCCCGGACAGCTTTCCGTACGCGCTACGGCCATTACGAGTTCTTGGTGATGTCGTTCGGACACACCAATGCACCAGCAGCCTTCATGGACTTGATGAACCGTATTTTTCGGCATTACTTGGATCTGTTCATTATAGTCTTCATTGACGATATCTTGGTGTATTCCCGGAGTGGTGAGGAGCACGAGTAGCACCTGCGGATTACATTGCAGACATTGAGGGAGCACCAGCTCTATGCGAAGTTCTCCAAGTGTGCTTTTTGGCTAGACAGTGTGGACTTCTTGGGTCACGTGATTTCACAAGACGGTATATGTGTTGACCCGAGGAAGATCGAGGCCGTTCAGCGTTGGCCCAGACCCACATCAGTGACGGAGATTCGCAGCTTTTTGGGATTGGCCGGTTACTACAGGCGTTTTGTGCAGGACTTCTCACGTATTGCTACACCGTTGACCGGGTTGACCCGGAAGGGAGTTTCCTTCGATTGGACGGAGGAGTACGAGCACAGTTTTCAGCAGTTACGGACACGGCTGACGACGGCACCGGTGTTATCCTTACCTTCCGGATCGGGCGGATTTGTGGTCTTTTGTGATGCTTCTCGAGTGGGATTGGGATGCGTTCTGATGCAGCATGATAGGGTGATCGCGTATGCCTCGCGACAGTTGAAGAAGCACGAGCAGAACTACCGCACTCATGATTTGGAGATGGCAGCAGTGGTCTTCACACTTAAGATCTGGCGACACTACCTATACGGCGAGTCGTGCCAGATATTTACGGATCACAAGAGTCTGAAATACATATTCCAGCAGCGGGACCTGAACCTTCGACAGCGTCGATGGATGGAGTTAGTGAAGGATTACGACTGCGAGATCTTATATCATCCGGGCAAGGCAAATATGGTGGCGGATGCTTTGAGCAGGAGGCCCGGGAGTAGTTTATCTTGTTTGAGCGCAGTACAGGAGCAGTCATCCGCAGATTGGCAGATATTATGCGACAGTCGAGTACAGTTCGAGTTCACGCTGATTGGAGGACAGATAGCGCATGTCCGTGCACGCCCACAGTTGATTGATCGTATACGTGAGGCACAGCTCAGTGATGACCGATGTTCAGAGATCATGGCACAGATGGGACAGGACAGATTTTCCGAGTTCGTGATCGATGATCAGGGGATACTACGGTTTGGAGTCAGACTGTGCGTACCTGATGCTGAGGGACTGAGGCGTGAGATTCTTGAGGAGGCACATCGATCGGTATATAGCGTCCATCCCGGTTCCACCAAGATGTATCATGATATGAGAGATGTTTACTGGTGGGACGGAATGAAGAAGGACATTGCAGATTTTGTATCGAGATGCCTGACTTGTCAGCAAGTCAAGGCTGAGCACCAGAGGCCCGCGGGAGAGCTACAGCCGTTACCCATTCCGGAGTGGAAATGGGAACAGATTTCGATGGATTTCGTGGTGGGTCTACCCAGGACTAGTAGGGGGTATGACTCCATCTGGGTGATCGTGGATCGTTTGACGAAAGCGGCTCACTTCTTACCGGTGAAGACGACTTTCGGATTTACTCAGTATGCCCAGATCTATATTGACGAGATAGTGCGACTACACGGAGTTCCGACGTGCATTGTGTCCGACAGAGGCACCCAGTTTACCAGTAGGCTATGGCAGAGGCTTCAGGAGGCTTTGGGCACTCGCTTGAGTTTCAGCACGGCATTTCATCCGCAGACCGACGGACAGTCAGAGCGGACCATCCAGACTCTCGAGGACATGCTCAGAGCTTGTGTACTAGATTTCGGAGGTAGCTGGGATTATCATTTGCCCTTAGTAGAGTTCTCCTACAATAACAGCTACAAGGAGACTATTCAGATGGCACCATTTGAGGCTCTTTATGGGAGGAAATGTAGGTCGCCTACTTGTTGGACAGAGCTCAGTGAGAGCAGTATCTTAGGGCCACAGATCGTTGAGGAGACGACCGCGAAGATCCAGTTGATTCGCGATAGGATGAGAGCAGCTCAGAGTAGGCAGAGGGCTTATGCAGACCGTCGACGACGCAGACTTGAGTTTTCTGTTGGTGATCATGTTTTCTTGAGGGTCTCCCCAATGAAAGGTGTAATAAGGTTTGGGAAGAAGGGGAAGCTTAGCCCTAGGTATGTGGGCCCCTTTGAGATCCTCGAGCGTGTCGGTGCAGTGGCTTACCGGTTAGCCCTTCCGCCCAGCTTTCCAGATGTGCACCCCGTATTCCATGTCTCGATGCTCCGCAGATATCTACATGATCCTTCGCATGCGATTCAGCATCCGACGATCCAGCTTGAGCGTGATCTTTCCTATGCAGAGCAGTCGGTGATGATCTTGGATCGACAAGTGAAGAAATTGAGGTCGAAGGAGATTCCATCAGTTAAGGTACTTTGGCGTGGTCAGAACCGTGAAGAGGTCACTTGGGAGACCGAAAGCGAAATGATGAAGACGTATCCCCATCTTTTTGAAGGTAACCTTAATTAGATTTTTGAAATTCGGGGACGAATTTCTTTAAGGGGGAGAGATTGTAACACCTTAGGATAAGGGTTAGTGAATAATTATAATTAAATAATGGTTTTTAATAAAAAGTTTACCAAATTGTGTTTTAAATATTTTTCCTAATCTAATAAATATTTTTCCAAAATTTTCCTAGGCTTGCACACATATGTGCATGTAAACTAGGGTTTTTAAATTAAGTAAATACAATAATTATTAACCATGGTGGGTTAATTATAGGATTAATTCTTTTGGGGTTTAAGTAAGTTTAATTAATTAGTTAAGAAGTTGCTTTAATTTGAATTTAAAATTTAGTGTTGACTTGTGAGAGAGAGAGAGAATGCATCATGGCTTTAGGCCATGCTTGCATTAAATGAGGTGAGAGAGAGAGGGGTGACTTTTGTATGAATGATTGTGGTGGCTCTCAACTCTTTTGCTATTATCTCAAGTCTCACACCCACACACTCACACACACACCCACTTATCTCAGCTGAAGCATGAAGCAACAGCAGCAGCTGCATGAAGGCACAGCAGCAGCAGCATGAAGCAGCAGCAGCAGCAACACAGTGAAGCAACAGCAGCACAGTGAGCAGCAGTGAGCACCAACAGCAAGTGCAGCCTCTTCCCTCCACTTCTCCACCTTCCTCCAGCTTCCTAGGGTTAAGTATGAGGTATATTTCCTAACTTAGTCCCTAGTTAGCTTGGTTAGTGTAGATTTGCATCGGTTAATGGATATTGGTGCGTTTTAGTGCGATATGGGATGTTTAATAGAAACTTTGTGCTTATAGGATGTAAGTTGGTTCCAGTAGGATGATTGAGGTCTGTTGAGGCCATTGTAACCTAGTCCAACCCCGATTACACTAAAATACCACCAGTTTCATATTTGATGCAAATGTCGTATTTGGGCAAAATGTGAGTTTTCTGGAACTGCTATTGACCCGGTGAGTGCAGAATGATTTTGGGAAGACTGTAGTGTAGTGGAGTAGAGCTGATACACCAGGTGAAACCCGACCCCCTGACTCCCAACTCCGGCCGCCAAAATCTTCATTCTGGCCGCAATTTGCGGCCAGATGGGTAGGGAATTGGGTTTTGTTTGGTCCGTTGGGTGTCTGCTACTGTGTGTAGTATTTTGGTATATATATTTTTGGTAGTTTGGTTCTGTAGAAAATCTGGGACCAAATACCTATTTTGCCGTTTTCTAAACCATCGCGACACGCGTGATACGTGAGTAGGTTTGGGTTTCTGCGTATCGCGGCGCGTCGGGGTAGTTTCGTGGCGCGTGGTCACACGTTTTAGCGTATCGCGCACACGCGCGATTGGTTTGCGACACGGGTTTCTTGTTGGATTTTAATGTCACGTTTTTGTGAATTAAGCTTATGTGTGATATGTGTATGTGATTCTAGGTTCGCAGGCCAGTGAAACGGACGCTGCGAAGAAGGGCAAGCAAGTGGTTGGATACACTTAGGGCGAGACACGGTGAGTAGATTTCACATCTACGGGGATATCGCCCGCATGGCGTTATGCGTCAGGGATGATAGGACTTATTTACTATATGTTGCATGCACCCCATAGACTGTCATCGCATATTGCATTCTCTGCTGTGTTGATATATATATTGCTTAGAACTGATAGAACACCGCACTATTACTAACGGTTTATGTTGCACGGGCACTATTTACATGCTACACACACACCGTTAGTAATTGCCATGCCACACTCACTATAGAGCTGCCATGATTATATTGCTATAGTTCGCCTCATATGTGATTTGATATGACCTTCATGTATATTGGGAGCCGCATGACATCTTTTAAAACCGGAAATGAAACTACTTTAAAAAGCGGTTTTCCCCTTATACCCATACCATGGATTTATGTATATTGTACCTCGCATTGGATTTTACTATTGGTATTGGATTTTCATGTGATTTCTGTTTTGAGGACCGTGAAATTATTTAAGGAAAGATATGCTATTTTGAAAAACCCGGTACCTCGTGGTATGATATTTTGGTGTGTCCACCACGCGTTTTCTCGGTGCTGAGACGTGTGCTTGAAACCCGATTCGAGGAGTGGATGTTCCGTTTGCGGGTTCGTGGTGGGCCCGGTATGGTTCCCCTCGGCGAGATGATCGATGGGATTTGCCTATTGAGCCTGGAGGCGGGCGAGTACCTACCGGTGATTGGTTGGACCTGGCAGTTGTCCGGAGGATACTGACCAGAGTCGAGTGATGGATGCGGGATGACCGTGCTGCTGGGGCCGAGGGCCGATACCGCAGACAGATCCCGTGGGGCCGGTCCGGACTGACGGCGCCCGATGTTCGAGGATTTACGTGTCGATGCTGGACACAGGTATTTCATGATGTTTTGGGTGCCGATGTTGGGCACTCGTGATTCCTCCGAGTTATACAGGATTTGAGGGCCGATGGGTGTGCCGGCGCCTGAGTATATGTGGGATTTGGGTGCAGATTGAGGCACCGATCATTGTTTTCCATGTTGACATAGTCCATGTAGATATTATTTATCCCATACTCAGTACTGATTACTATACATCTCATCCTGTGGCATTTACCTGTTAGAGTACATGCATTACTATTGTATCCACTGTTGACATGCATTGATATCCTCTGCTGGCATTAGTAGAGCTACGCTATATGTGCATGCTTGCGATCACCTTTATATGTTATCTCTATTCACGAGTTGGCAACTCACCCCCGTTGTGCCACAGTGTTGCAGGTTGCCCTTGGGAGTAGTCACGGCTGGCTGTTACCTCATCTTTTGGCACATATACCCATTTTGAGCAGAGATAGTCTTTTGCTGATAGGTGGGTTTCGTACGGTATCTGTTATCTTTCAGTTGTATATTGATGTATCTAGTACTCTCCATCTACTTTCTGTATTGTCTTAGAGACAGTTGTGAGGACGATATGTATGGTTTTATATTCTGGTGTCGAGCTCGCATGTAAGCCGACTTTACTTATGCAGTCTTAGCTTTTATGATATTGTCCTTGCTTTACTGTGTATTCTTCGCTACG
This sequence comes from Agapanthus africanus, assembly GCA_030015575.1. Lineage (NCBI taxonomy): Eukaryota > Viridiplantae > Streptophyta > Magnoliopsida > Asparagales > Amaryllidaceae > Agapanthus > Agapanthus africanus. Next base: position 267,847,051 of record JASDDO010000031.1, on the reverse strand, counting down.
GCGTCGTATATCTCATTGTGATGCTTCATTCAGTTACTTGTTATTTCTGCTACACCTTGCTTTACCCGACTTTTCGGGGCTAATGTTTTAAAAAGGGAAATGTTACCAAAATTATAAAACTTATAACTTTGAACTTAAAAAGGATTGCAACTAAATAAATGGAAGTTTTTCGGACATGTATGATTGTTTTTACAAAATGTTTTAAAATCACTCTATATTTTTTTGGTTTTGATTTCTGGGTTCGGCTTACTTAGCCGCGTTACGCCTGTAGACGTTGCGTGGTTAAGTGCCGGTCACGAGTCGAATTCTCGGGTCGTGACAAGTCCCAAATCGCAGTATCCCCTGATCATCGATCACGAACCCAGAAAATCTGCCATGTCCAATTTGTACCATGATCTCTTAACAATGGTCATCATTGTACTGTACCTCATGTATACGGTAAAGCAATTATGGGCGTGCACGAACATGCGCAAGCTATCCCACGATCGGCATGAACTCTAACTGCACTCGGCTCTCGCATAAAACGTGCCAATCTGCCGACGACTGCCTCTGCACTGCGCTCAAACAAGATAAACTACCCCCGGGCCTCCTGCTCAAAGCATTCGCCACTACATTAGCCTTGCCCGGGTGATACAAGACCTCGCAATCGTAGTCCTTTACTAGTTCCATCCAACGGCGCTGTCTAAGATTCAGGTCTCGCTGCTGAAATATATACTTTAAGCTCTTGTGATCTGTGAAGATCTGGCACGACTCGCCGTACAGGTAATGTCGCCAGATCTTGAGTGCAAATACCACTGCAGCCATCTCTAAATCGTGAGTGGGGTAGTTCTGTTCATGTTTCTTCAACTGCCGTGAAGAATATGCGATCACTCTGTCATGCTGCATCAATACACACCCTAGCCCCACTCGAGAAGCATCATAGTAGACCACAAATCCGCCCGATCCTGAAGGCAATGATAACACCGGCGCCTTAGTCAAACAAGTCCGTAGTTGCTAAAAGCTATGCTCGCACTCCTCCGTCCAATCGTAAGGAACTCCCTTCCGGGACAACCCGGTAAAAGGTGCAGCAATACGGGAGAAATCATGTACAAATCTCCTGTAGTAGCCGGCCAGTCCTAAAAAGATGCGTATCTCCGTAACTGATGTAGGTCTGGGCCAACGCTGAACGGCCTTGATCTTCTTCGGGTCCACACATATACCATCCCGTCTAATCACGTGACCCAAGAAGTCTACGCTGTCAAGCCAGAATGCGCACTTGGAGAATTTTGCGAAAAGATGGTGCTCTCTCAAGGTCTGCAGTGTGATCCGCAGGTGCTGCTCATGCTCCTCTCGGCTCCGGGAATACACCAAAATATCGTCAATGAATACGATGATGAACAGATCAAGATACGGCCTGAAAATACGGTTCATCAAGTCTATGAATGCTTCTGGGGCATTGGTGAGTCCAAACGACATCACCAAAAAATCATAATGGCCGCAGCTCGTGCGGAAAGCTGTCCTCGGAATATCCTCCTGTCGAACCCGTAACTGATGGTATCCTGATCGCAAATCGATCCTCGAAAAGTATCCTGCCCCCTGAAGCTGGCCGAACAAGTCGTCGATGCGCGACAAAGGATACATGTTCCGCACGGTAACCCTGTTCAGCTGGCGGTAGTCGATACACAAACGCAAACTGTCGTCCTTCTTCTTGACAAACTGGACCGGAGCACCCCAAAGAGACACACTGGGTCGAATAAGTCCCTTATCCAGCAAATCTTGCAACTGACCCTTTAACTCTCTAAGCTCCGCCGGGGCCATCCGATAAGGCGGTATAGAAATAGGCCCCGTGCCGGGAATCCAATCAATACAGAAAGCAATATCGCGCTCAGGCGGTAGCCCAGGAAGCTCATCAGGGAATACATCAGGGAACTCGCTAACAATAGGAACCCGATCCAACGGAACCTCTGTAGCTCTAGTATCGCAAACATATGCTAGAAATCCCGGACATCCCTTCCTCAAAAGCTGTCCAGCGTGAAGAGAAGAAATCAAACTGTGAGGGGCGGCACCACGGTCCCCCTGCACAATAAAAGCCGACTCGCCAGGAAAACAAAACCTAACCGTCTTTTCACGGCAGTCCACAGACGCATAGCACGTGGCTAACCAATCCATGCCCAAAAGAACGTCGAAGTCCAACATCTCAAGAAGGATCAAGTCGACAGGCGACTCTCTCTCGCCCATACGGACAATACAGGATCGTAACACATGTCTAGCAATGAACGACTCGCCCACAGGGGTGGTCACAACAAGCAGCTGATCAAGAAAACTAGACTCTCTACCCAAACTCGGCACGAAGTGTGTAGAAACATACGAGTGCGTGGATCCCGGATCAAATAACACGTGTGCATCAACAGAACATACGGAAAGGATACCTGAGACCACAGCATCGGAAGCCTGTGCGTCCTGATGCGTCAAAGCAAAAACCCGTGCCTGTCCTCCACCTGCGACTGACTGTCCTCTGCCTCGGTCACCTCGTCCTCTCTGAACGAACCCTCTGCGGCCACGACCTCTCTGTGCGTAAGTCTGACGCGGAGCAACAGTAGGTACAATAGGCAACGCCCTCTGGGGTGGAGAAGGTGGTAATGTGACATGTGGTACTGATGCCTCCCTCCGGTGTATCTCAGGACAATCTCTAACGAGGTGAAGTAGACTGCCGCACCTAAAGCACCCCTGCAACGACTGCTGACCCTCCCGTGGATACGAACTAAACATCTGGCCTCATCCCGAATTGCCGCTACTCCTCGTGCCTGAACGAAACCTGTCGCGGCGTCTAAATGTCTGTCTCCGTGCTGATATACCAGTATGAACTCTCTTCGGCTCTGGGACTACCGAAGTCTCAGCAAGACACTCCTCGACTAATAAGGCTGCATCTACAGCTGCTGCATAGGTCTCGCAATGCTGTGCGCTGATCGCAAGAAATAACGGGGTAAGCAAGCCTCGAACAAACCTCTTGACTCACATCTCCTCAGTAGCCACTAAATATGAGGCATAGACAGATAGCTCGGTGAACAGCACGTCGTACTCTACCACTGTCATCTCCGGAGTCTGACGTAAAGACTCGAACCTGCGCGCTCTAGAATCTCTGACACTCTGTGGAAGGAAGCGGGTAAGGAACACCGTCACGAACTCTGTCCAGGTCATAGGAGGAAGACCTGCTGCTCTGCCCTTCTCGACCGATTCACACCATTTCTGCGCAAAACCTTCCAGGCGAAAGCTCGCGAACTCTACCCATCTCGCATCTGAGCATCTAAGTGAACGACATATCCGGGCCATAAAAGACTGTGGGTCCTCGGCTGCATCGGTGCCTGTGAAGACCGAAGGCTTCAACCTTATAAACTCTGATAGCGATATTGTAATAACCTCTGTAGCTGCAGGGGCAACTGCCTGCACCGTAGGTACCATCGCGGTCCATGCAACGGGTGGAACTACCTCTGGTCGCTGTGCTCGAAGCGTCTCAACTAGCGATCCCATCATCTGGCGCATCTCCTGCATACCGACCCCTAGCATAGCGATCTGGTCTGCTGAAGGAGGAACAGTCTGCTCTGGTACAACAGGTGTACTGCCCGGGTCTGTCCTCGTCGCAGACGACTCAACTCTAATCTCGACTCTCGCGGCCACTCTCTGCGCCCTCATAGTCTTTGGCGGAATAATGGCCGAAAAGAAAATAGGATTCGATAAGGATACGGAAATCGAATCACAAGAATATATATAATCATGAAGGAATTTCAAGCAATAAGTCCTAAGGTCACTTAGGTGGAGTACCGTGTCGTGAATATACCGCGGAACATACACACGCTACGTCACTCTGCTTCAGCTACCTACTCCATCATACCAGGGTCATCCTACACTCCGAAAGATAAAACCTACGCTCTGATACCAACTTTGTCACGACCCGAAGTTCGACCCGTGACCGGCACTTAACCACATAACGTCTACAGGCGTTACGCTACTAAGTAAGGCGAAACCCAGAAATGAAAACCATTAAAAGTAGTGAGTGTGGAAAACATTTGTTTAAAACATTTGGAAAACCTTAAGTAGTTTAGTGACTTTCTTTAAAGTTCAAGTTATTATCTTAAATTTTTTTACAGCATTTCCTTTGTAAAAACTAACCCCGAATTCGGGTACAAGACAAGATATGAGTAAAATGATGTACCATATGAATAAAGCATCCCAAACGGGAGCAATCACGCCCAACGGCGGAAACAACCACCCAAGAGTAATATACGACGCCGTAGCGAAGAAATGAGCAATAAGTGAAAAACATCACAAATGATAAAAACTGCATAAGTAAATTCGGCTCACACGAGCTCGACACCAGAGTACAAATAATATACATCATCGTCCTCACACTGGTCTCTAAGTCAATACATGAAATAGTAGATGGAGAGTACTAGATACAAAAGTGTGTACAAATGGAAAATAACCGGATACCACAAACCCACCTAGCAGCAAACAACTCACGCACCAACTGCAGTGGTATCCGTAGCCAAAAAGATACAAGAAAGCAGCCTGCCGCGGCTACTCTGATGGGCTACCTGCAAACACTGTGGCACAATGGGGGTGAGTTGCCAAATCGTGATTAGAAGATAACAAATAAAGGTAATCACAAGTATGCAGGTACTGCGATACTCTAACATATGCCAGCAGATGATATCTATATGCGATGAGCAGGATGTACAATAAACATGCATAAGTACTCTATCAGGTAATACGACTACAGGATGAGATGCATAATAATGAATGCTGAGCATGGGATAAAATAACATCTACACGGAATGTCAACGTGGAAAAATAACCGGTGTCCCTCAAAGCACCCCAAATCCCAATAAAACTCAGGTGTCGTCACCCTCATCGGCCCTCAAATCCTGTAAATCTCTGAGAATCGTGAGTGACCAATATCGGCACTCGAAAATATCATGAAATAATCGTGTCCAGCATCGACATGCAAATCCTCATATATCGGGCTCCGTCAGTCCGTATCGGCCCACGGGCTCCGTCTGCGGAATCAGCCCTCGGCCCTGGCAGTACGAGTCATCCCGTATCCATCTATCGACTCTGGTAAGTATCCTCCGAATAACCGCCAGGTCCAATCAATCACCGGTAGGTACTATCCACCCTGCCAGGCTCATCGTCTGCTCCACAAAAAACATTTCTCGCCCCGGAGAACCATACCGGGTCCACCATGAATCCGATAACGGATCATCCAACTCCTCGAATCGGGTCTCAAGCACACGTCTCAGAACCGAGAAAACGCGTGGGGGACGCACCAAAATATCATATCAAGAGGAACCGGGTTTTTAAAACAATGCATGCTTTCTTGAAAAATACCACGGTTATCAAATCCAGAAATCACATGAAATCCAAAGCTAATGCGTAAATCCATGCGATGTGATATATGCATCATAAGTCGTACTATGAGTAAAAGGGAGAACCCGCTCTTTAAATAGATTCAGTTTTAAAAGGTATCATGCGGTCCCCAGTTTTACCAAAAATCAGCTTATCTAGGTAGGTACAATTGTATTGTTCATGGCAATTCTATAGTGTGAGTGTCATGGCAATTACTAACGGTGTGTGTGTAACATGCAGATTAGTGCTCGTGCAACATGAACCGTTAGTAACAATGCTGTGTGTTATGAATTCTATGTCCTTATATATACATATAGCAGGAAATACAGTATGCAACCAAGGTATATGAATGCAAATATGCAGTTACTATAGCCTATCAAGCCCTGACGCATAACGCCATACGGGCGATTTCCCCGTAGATGTTAAATCTACTCAACGTGGTTTCGTGCTAAGTGTAGCCGACGACTTGTTTCCCCTTCTTCGCGGTCCGTCGTACTCGCCTACGAACCAAGAATTACATAAGGAATAACCATAATCTAAAATCCTATAAAACATAATACTAAGGCAGTACGGAAAAAGTAGCGTCGCAAGCTAAACGCGTGAACTCGATACACTAAAATGAGCGTGTGCTAATCCCAGAACTACCCCGATGCGCTGTGATGCACAGAACCCACCAGACCATGACGAAGCGTACATGTCGCGCTAAACACACAACTCCAATTTAAGGGCAACAGGTCCCAGATTCTTATCTGGAAGAAAACCCAAAAAGCAAACAAAACCAAACACTGTAAAACCAACACAGACACCACCCTGCAAAACACCAACACCCACAGAACAGGGGGGGCCGGCGTCGCAGGATTTTCAAGGGAGGTCGCAGGTTTTTATGGGGTGGAACGGGCTCGAACATCAACCGAAAACCCTAGCTACCCTGTACACTATTCTGTAATTGTTTGCAACGCCAGAAAATAATCGTAGACATAGCAGATCACCATATCCTATAATCTTGTTTAAAAACGTTTTAAAAACACTAATTTGGTACTTAAAGGTATTTTAGTGCAAACTGAAGAAAAAACCTGGTTTAAACAACACTAATAGCACCTAATTAAGTTAAACAAGCCATAAAAATGCTAACTTATCACAAACTTCACTAATTTCCCTTCATTAGCACTAAAAATGCACAAAATACGATTTTAGCTAACTAAACTACAAGTTAAGAACTAAGGTAATATGGGTGAGTTTAATACCTCCAAAAGATCCTAGGGAAGCCTCACTTCCAGCCCTTGCCTTCAATGGCACTGATTTTCCACAAAAATCCACAAAAGAGTCATTTTCCAAGGTTTTTGATGAAGAAAAGGTGAGATTTTGTGTAGGGTTTGTATTTGGATCAAAAGAGAAGCAAAAGAAGAAGAAAATGATGTTGCTGCTGCTGCTGCTGCTATCTCTGCTGGAGAGCAGAAATGAGAGGGAGAGAGGGACAAAAGAGTGAGGAAAAAGGTCAAAGGTCGAACCCCAATTTCACCTAACCCACCATACCTCCCATTCCTTTGAATTTTATTTTTAAGAAAAGGGTTTAACTTGGTTTATTTGGGGATATTAGAACCATGCAAGAAGAAAAAGGGTTACATGCTAACACTTAACATAAGTTACAAAAAAAAGTGATAAGAGTGCATGCTTGCCACACAATCCTTGCTTAGGAAAGTAATTAAGGAAAATTTCTAAATAAAGTGAACACAAGCTAAATTATAATTAATAAACCTATTTATATATAAAAACACTTCTCATCACAATTAGAACTAGTTTAAAAAAAGAAATTTAAATTTACGGGTTTTTTTAATGAAGAACACGCATCATTTCTAACTAACGCGAAATTAACCTAAACGAATTTCAAAGCGTTACAATCTACCCCCCTTAAAGAAATTTGGTCCCCAAATTTGAAAAAAAACTAGCTACGCATACCTTCAAAGAGATGGGGATATTTCTTCCTCATCTCGCCCTCGGTCTCCCAAGTGATCTCCTCGCTGCACGGGCCACGCCAAAGGACCTTGACGGACGGTATAACCTTCGATCTCAATTTCTTCACCTGTCGATCCAAGATGACCACCGGATGCTCTGCAAAAGAAAGATCGCGCTCCAGCTGGATCGTCGGGTGCTGAATTGCATGCGAAGGATCATGAAGATACTTGCGAAGCATCGAAACGTGAAATACAAGGTGAACATCTGAGAAACTGGGCGGAAGGGCTAACCGATACGCAACTGCACCAACATGCTCGAGGATCTCGAAGGGGCCCACGTATCTGGGACTAAGCTTCCCCTTCTTTCCAAATCTCATCACATCTTTCATTGGGGAGACCTTCAAGAAAACATGGTCGCCAACAGAAAACTCAAGTCTGCGCTGACGACGGTCCACATAAGATCTTGTAGGGTTCCTTGGCACTCTTACAATGGTTAATAAGGAATCAACCATGGCTGAATAAAAATTTAAACGTGCCGAACAACCCAAAGCCGGGATCTTTGCTAGATTATTAGGGTTTCACATGCAAGTAAACATCTTTACTACTAGAAGTGAGGGATTACAACCTTTGTAGTCCGCTCTATCGCTTCAGAAGCTCCGAGTAGAAGTCCCTTCACCGCGATCCATGATCTCCCGGACTCAAGAGAGGCTCCACAACTCGAATGATCCCTGCAAGCTTGTAGTCTTCCTTTTCTCCGATGATCTACCTCGAAGTTTCTATAACTCAAGCGCTCTCTCTCTCTAATGAGGTGAACACCCTAATCTAATTGGCTAGATTAGATGAGTATGATGGAGTAGTATTTTTGCTCTCTTTTCTTATCAAATTCTCACTCTTAATCATCACAAAATGAAAACCTAGAAAGCTTTCTCAATGCTCAAAGGTTGAAGAAGAAGAATAATATATGAGATAATCCTTTTGTGATGAATAATGAATTATTATTGTGGTTACAAATCTAACCAAGGGTTAAGCATGAAGGAGTTAACCCTTGTAGAGAATTAACTAGAGTTAATGGTTTGGATTGGGTTAACATAATATCTTCACAAAATATCAAGCCAAAGACAAAGTCAAAGCTTCATGCAAAAGATAACCCTCATCCAAACCCTAACCAAGTTTAAACCCTAAACCAATGTTAAATTTGTAACCCTAACATGTTACAATATTATATATCACATATACAATATATTTTGTAACAATAGAAAATAATACAATTAACATATATCACTTATATATCAATGTATTATCCCGTGAGAAAATGAATCTATAAAGCGAGCTTATATTAGTTAACGTAACGTAATCTGTCACATATATAATTATACATTAAATTATCGAATCAACACTTGATCCGATAATCCGGCTATATAACATATAACCGACTAATATAACATGTACCAATTCATCGAATCAACACTTGATCCGATGACCCGGTTATATCACATATACCCGGCCGATATCTCATATCGCGAGAATAGAATACCGTATCTCATATCGTATTATTCTCGGTCCCGCACATATCACATATGTGTTGCTACTCCGTTTTGCCAGAGCCAGGAAACCTCTGTGTAGGACTCTAAAGAATCGTCAATATGCCAGCAGTAGGTGATGATCATATCAAACACCCACAAGGTGCAAGAGGTCAGCTAAACGTAACAGCGACCCAGGTATTGAGCGATCAGAAGATCAACAAGCAAGCCTGTACATTCTCCTGTGAATCCAATCAGTAACACTCCCGTACAGTCCGATCTCTTCGTCTGATATGTTGCACATCTAGTCTAGGGGTGGTATACGTCAGACCCCAGTAACCGATAAGTTGTGTCGATATAAGGCTCATAACGGATTGAGAAACTACAGATAACTCTTACCAGCAGCACTCCATATCAGCCCTGGCCAGCGACTTCCAGTTATTGCCAATCGAACACAGCACAACATCAACTCCCTATACTGGGAGAGACGAAGCCCCTCCTATCGCTCATTGCTTCCATGTGATTCGGGACAGTACCCAAAAGCCTCCGTTTTGCATGCCCTCTTGGTTGTGGTAAGGTGGAAATCAAAGCACGGTGGGAATCACACAAGACTCTATGACGATCTCGGGTCTACAAACTACCCTGTACCAGTGTCACCGGAGAACTGCCATCTGACGTGTGGTATATCACCATCTGGGAGTTCTCGGCGAGTCCGTCCAGTGTACCCAGTCTCCACTGAGCACCCGTACACCATCTATGATGTCAAAACACCGATGGATATAGGATCATCCATCGCCCATCATATGGGTCAAGATGCGTATACGCTAGTCTACTCTGGTGTATCGATGCCCTGTCTCGACACACCCTCGACTAGGAACAATTATAGGATGTACTCATCGACTACCATGGCCCCACTAGTATGATCTCATCATAGTCCCAGTAGTCGAGTACAGATCCTAAGGGCATTATCAACATGTGAGATTAAGACACTAAACTAATACAAGTCAACATGTTAAGATAAAGTGAAACCAAATAGCATACTATCATGACGAGCAAGAAAGTCCTCTCTCTATATATATCCAAGCATCCATTATAATATACAACACATGTACAACAATGGCCTCTAGGGCATATACATAACTAACAATCTCCCACTTGCACTAAGGCCAGCTGCTGTAGTATCTCATACCTAGCATCCCGAATAATCTCTCAAACTGTATCTAGGGAATGGCATTCGTGAGTGGATCCGCAGTGTTGTCCTTCGTATCTACTCTCCTGACCTCGATCTCCCGGCGATCAATTATCTTCCTGATCAGGTGATACCGCCTCAGAATTTGTTTGGACTTTTGATGGGACCTGGGTTCATTGGCCAAAGCCACAACTCCATTGTTATCACAATATAGAGGTATTGGATGCTCAATGGATGGAACCACACCAAGTTCACTAATGAACTTCTTTATCCAGACAGCCTCTTTGGCAGCATTGTTGGCAGCGATGTACTCGGCCTCCATCGTCGAGTCTGCAACGGTATCCTGTTTGGAACTCTTCCAACATACCGCCCCTCCATTGAGGGTAAAGAAAAATCCCGAGTGCGACTTAGAGTCGTCCTTATCACTTTGGATGCTGGAATCGGTAAAGGACTCCACCTGGAGTTCTCCGTTACAATACACCAAGAACATCTCCTTAGTCCTTCGCAAGTACTTGAGAATGTTCTTCACAGCTGTCCTGTGACTCTCTCCAGGATCTTCTTGATACCGACTCACTACACTTAGTGAGTATGCTACATCGGGTCTCGTACATAGCATCGCATACATGATAGAGCCTACTGCCAAAGCATAGGGTATCCCTTGTAGGGTTACTAGGCACTCTAAGAAGGTTCTACAAGGCATCAACCATGCCCGATTAAAATTTTAGTCGTGCTGAATAACTCTAAACAAGATCTTTGCTAGATAATTAGGGTAAGACATGTAAGAAAATAACAATTATCTCTAAGTGAATACGAAATACAACCTTTGTAGATCGGTCCTTCACTTCTTAAGTCCGTGTAGTAGTTCCTTCGCTGCGATCATCGAACTCCCGGACTCTCGGATGGCTCCATGAGAAGATTGCGACGGTATTGCTTGAAGTCTTCGAGGCCGAAGATGATCTACGTCGAGGAAATACGTGTTAGTTATATGTATGCCCTAGAGGCCATTACTGTACATACGATGTATATTGTAGTGGATGCTAGGACATATATAGGGAGGACTTTCTTGCTCGACATGATAGTATGCTATCTGGTTGTACTTTATCTTAACATATACTCTGATTGTCTCTATATTACATGTTGATAAATCCCTTAGGATATGTACTCGACTACTGGGACTATGATGAGATCATACTAGTGGGGCCACGGTAGTCGACGAGTACATCCTATAACTGTTCCTAGTCGAGGGTGTATCGAGACAGGGCATCGATGCACCAGAGTAGACTAGCGTATACGCATCTTGACCCATATGATGGGCGATGGATGATCCCATATCCATCGGTGTTTGACATCAAGGATGGTGTACGGGTGCTCAGTAGAGACTGGGTACACTGGACGGACTCGCCGAGAACTCCCAGATGGTATTATACCATACGTCAGATGGCAGTTCTCCGGTGACACTGGTACAGAGTAGTCTGTTGACCCGAGATCGTCATAGAGTCTTGTGTGATTCCCACTGTGCTTTGATTTCCATCATACCACGTCCAAGAGGGCGTGCAAAAAGGTGGCTTTTGGGTACAGTCCCGAATCATATGGAGGCAATGAGCGATAGGAGGGGATTCGTCTCTCCCGGTATAGGGAGTTGATGTTGTGCTGTGTTCGATTGGCTATAACCGGAAATCCCTGGCCAGGGTTGTAGAGATTTACTGGTAAGTGTTATCAGTAGTTTCTCGAACTGTTATAGATCTCATATCGACACGACTTATCGAGCTACTGGGGTCTGACGTTTACCACCCCTAGGCGAGATATGCAACATATCAGACGACGAGACCGGACTGTACGGGAGTGTTACTGTTTGGATTCATAGGAGAAGTTACAGGCTTGCTTGTTGATCTTCTGAGCGCTCAATACCTGGGTAGCTGTTACGTTTAGCTGTCCACTTGCAGCTTGTGGGTGTTTGATATGATCATCACCTACTGCCGGCGTATTGACGATTCTTTAGAGTCCTACAGAGAGGTTTCTTGACTCAGGCAAAACGAAGTAGGAGCACATATGTGATATGTGCGGGACCGAGGATAATGCGATATGTGATACCGTATTCTATTCTCGCGATATTTGATATCAGCCGGGTCATCGGATCAAGTGTTGATTCGGTGAATCGGTACGGATAAATATTAGTCGGTTATATGCGATATAGCCGGATTATCGGATCAAGTGTTGATTCGATAATTTAATGTATAATAATATATATGATATATTAAATTTCATTAACTAATATTTGCTCACTAAAACATTCTTTTTCTCACTCGGATAATACATTGATATATATGCGATATATGTTAATTGTATTATTTTATTTTGTTACGATAAATATTATATATGTGATATATAATATTGTAACATGATATGATAAATAATGCAACTTATTTAGTGGAGTTTAAACATTATTAGGGTTTGGATTAGGGTTAAACCTTCTAGTTGATTCTAGAAGCTTTTCTTTTTGTCACGATAAAGATATTTGCAAGTGACTCATGCTTTAACCAAACCCAAACCCTAACCCTAACCCTAACCCTAGTCTATTCTCTACAATGGTTGTATAATTCTATCATATCATTTCTTTTCCTATTCATCACAAAATGATGAACATTATTCATCTTCTTCCTCATTCATTCTTCCATGAAAAAGCTTACTTGTTTTTCAAAAGGTGATGAATAAATATGAGAAAAAGATAAATAAAGAGAGCAAAAATCCTACTTCATCATCCTCATCTTTCCTTGCCATTTAGATGAGGGTGTTCACATCATTTCATGAGTGTTAGCTTGTGTTAAAGAAACTTCAAGGTAGATCATCTTAGTATCGAAGATCGGAAGCAAAGCTTACGTCTTTCTCTTCGTGGAACCTCTCGAGAGTCCGGATCCCGATGATCGCAGCGAAGGGACCACAACACGGAGCATATGAAGTGAAGGACCGGATCTACAAAGGTTGTAATCCCTCTCACTTAGTGTTAAAATGTTTAGCATGCTTGTTTTCGCCTAATCTCTAGTTTAAAGTTCCGTATTCGGGTTGTTCGGCACGGCTAAATTTTTAATCGGGCATGGTTGATGCCTCGTAGACCCTTGTGCGCGTGCCTAGCAACCCCACAGTGGTATCAGAGCCAAGCTAGAGCTTTAGGCGAAGTCTAGACGAAGTTTAAAGTCCGATCGAACCCGGAAAACCCGATATAACCTAGTTTCTGGAAAAATTTTCAAAACTGTGATTTTTTCATATTAAAAATATGCAGAAATTAAGCAGGGTCTAATATGAATTACTGTGAAATACGGGGGCTTAATTCAATTATACCACCGCGGAACCGCGGCACGAGCCAGGCATGTGCGGCGGTTCCGCGGTCGTACGGTCTCCTGTTGCATTGATTTTTGCGCAGTAATTCCTATTTTCTGGTGCTGAGTTCTCTGGGAATTTTTGATATCTATTCAACTGTTGAATAATCTGGGTTGTATTGGGGATTTAAAGATTCGATCGGATATTATAACTTTGTTTAGCTTGTCCGGATAATTTTAGAAACTGTTAAAAAGTTCGAACGGATATCAATAACTCACTTTTTCCCCTGTCGGAAAATTTTTGAAAAGTTGGATTTTTCTCGTGTTTAAGAATGTTCTAAGTCGTGCAAGTGACTCGGTGGACCCTCTAGAAGACAACAAACCTTAACTCGATTATGTGACCGTTTTGAACTGCCTTTTGAACCTTAGGGTTTGGGGCAGTACGGCGTGCCACATGTGAGGCGTTGGCTTGACCCTTCTACGGCTGGACCATTGGTACTGTGGCATGTAATGGATGTTTTTAAACAGATTTCAAGTGTTGAGATATATTGGGGAAATCTTTGGTTTTTGATGATTCGATCGGAAAGTTTAACTTTGTCTATTTATCTGGATTGTGATACAATAATTGGAATCCACAGGTAGTTATGAGATAACTAATTTGAATATTATAAACATAGCAGTTCAGCCTCAGTTGATCGGTTGCCACGGAATTTTGATGTGATCAAAAGTCCGTCGCAATCACGTAGAGTACGCGAATACTCGCCGGGTAAACTTAATAGACTGCCTCACTCCATAGCCCCGACCAAGTGACTGTAGGAGAACACCGTCTCCGAAAGCATCCGTTTGGGTGCTCCCGGTAGCGGTGTTCCGCCTTGGTGCACTTCGTCGACGGTATCGGGGGTGCGGTCGTCTGCTAAAGTTTGCGACGAGCATTCGATCAGGACGTCGGGAATCTTGTTGAATTGCCCGACTTGATATTGAAAAGAGTTTTCGATAATGAGACTAAAATGCGGGGTTTATAATTGTTAGGCATGCGATGTCTAAGGAATTCATTTGGTTAGGCATGCGATGTCTAAAGAGGTTGCGGATTCCAACTGTTGTAGTTTTACACTTTCTTTTCTGTGACCGTAAGCGTAGTATGTGGTGTATCGCCGGCTTCGTTGCTATACATCAACAACAATCGGGATACGCATACTTGCTTACGTTGATGATATGAGATATTATGTGTTGCTGTGATATGTTATATTGAATCGTCGTGTTTGAATAGCCGGGGGTTTTATGTGAGATGAGAGTTTTTTCTTTTTCATTCATGTAAAATTCATTTGTACGTAACATTCTTTTATTGGGGCACTTCCAGGTAGCGGAAGATGTCACCGTTGTATATTATTTACTTTTCCGCATTAGGTAGACCCAAGGCGGGGAGCACAAGTAACCGGGTTCTAGGGTCCAGTGGGAGACCATCTCGAGGAGTCGAGACCGGGTCTCCTAACCCTAGAATTGGCAGTGTTACTTGCCGCTATCGTAGGGGTCTAGGGATGTGGGTTTGGCTATTCATCGCGACCGTGGAATCCGTGTTTTATACAGGCTCGTATTGAAAACACGGACGTCCTAGTATATCCAATATTTCATATATGTTCTTCTGCTGCAATGTTCTGTGATGAGATCATATTACTGCCTGAGACGAATATTTATATTATATATATGAGATATATGTTATATTGCAGATTTCGTTTCAAAAGAGATGCTTATGAAGCATATTAAAATGGGACTTCATTAATGAGATTAATGAAATAAAAGAAACCTAAGATGTTGTAGAAACTTGTTTATAAAAACTGGTAGCTACAGTTCTTGCTTTGCATAGCGGTGTTCCTTGTAGAACATCCAGCACCTTATTCGATAAGGAAAGGACCGAGATCCCTTCACCGGGAGTGACTCCTTTAGCAATAACTGGCAGATGCTACAAACTCGGTCTGTCTTTTGATTGCTTCTATAGTTCTTGCTTTGCACAGCGGTATTTGTGAAATATCCAGCACCTTATTCGATGAGGAAAGGGCCGACGATCCCTTCACCGGGAGTGACCCCTTTAGCAAAACTAGAAAAGCCTAAAAAACACTCCATTTAAAATCACTAGATTCTACAATGATATCAAGTTCATTACGCAAAGGGTTTTCTTAAAAACCTGTCGTAGCCCTCTGTCATTTCAGATAAGTACTAGTTAGTATTCGTGCTGCGGTAGTTTGGCATGCGTCAAGGCGTAATGTACGGTAGCTAACTAGTGCTTATCTACTAGCATACGATGCGATTGGATTAGGGTATTCGTACGGCGTTGTTTGGCATGCGTCAAGGGTCGTGCGGGTGGGTTTAATTCAATCAAGAAATGTACGGGTTGAACTTGACTAGCGGACTATGGGTTGTTTGGCATGCGTCAAGGTCATAGCACGCTAGGGGCAAAATATTATTGGGAATTTCAAGTGTTGAAATTTGCAATTAGATTGCATACCTTCTATGAGATAGTTGGATCCCGATACCCGCTGCGAGTAAAATTACTCCTAGGAGAGTTTTACACATTACAATTAGCCGATCAAGTAGGTGTCTAGAAAGGTGTTAACGGGGTTACGCCTCTGGGAAAACGAGGTTTACTTTAATTAGGTTCGTGCGAAAGCACGGGGGACCTCCCTCAAAGTACCGACACTGGCCTGGCTGAAAGATTGGCGAACTTGTAGCGTGTAATTAATCCCGGCTAATATTTCCTTTTGGGTTTGAAGGAAGATTTGATTAAAACAGTGGGAGACATCCTGATTAGATATATTAGATAACCAATCTAATCTTGCAAGAGCATACGCTGAGTGTTTTCTTCTCTCTCTCTCCTGATAGCGACCATATCACGCCTTAATCAAGATAATAAAACGGATATATTGACTGAACCCGCTTGTTATACTGAGCTGGGGAACGTTGGTCCCGCTCCAACTTATAATTGTTATAAGACAGAGCAGGAAATTGGGGAATACCAGATTTCCCGTGCCACCCAAACGAAGAAAGTGCATGTTGATGCATCATCTTCGGGTGTGTTCATTACAGAGAACTGTTTCTCAGTATCCTTTACGTCCTGGGTATGTGATACCGGATCAGGATCCCGCATATGTAATCTGTTACATGGGCTATAGATAGGTAAAGAACTGAGAACGGGTGATAAGTTTCATGAGACAGAAAACGGTGCAAGTGTTGCAGCCAAGTCTGTTGGTCACTGTCACCCTGTATTACTAGAATACATTGATTCTGAACAAATGTTATTAGATACCGAACCTGATATACAAAATCATATCAGTCTCTTTATTAGTAAAGAAAGGATATAATTTTGTATTGTTGGATAATGTTTTGAACATTTCCTATATCAAGAGTTGATCGGTTCAGGCACGTTATCTAAAAGCATTGACGTTCTAAATCAAACTACAGTTCTTAGTATACGGAACACACACAAGAGGATGAGTTCAGAAATGAACAAATCCTTCTTGAGGCATTGTAGACTAGGTCATATCAATGCGACCCGACTGGCTGAAGTTACATAAAGATGCATATTTAAATTAGTTTGAATTTACATCTTGTGAAACTTGCCGGTCATGTCACAGAGATAAGATGACCATAGCACTGTTCATTGGAAACAGAGAAAGAGTTAGAGAACTCTTGGGATTGATACATGCTGATGTATGAAAGTCTCCTGTCTACACATGCCAAGACCGGTTCTTTGTACTTCATTACATTCTCTGATGATCTCTCAAGATTCAGACATATGTTCCTGTTGAAACACAAGTCCGAAGCTTTTGAGATATTCACAGAATATGAGTTAGAAGTAGAGAACCGAAAATACGGGTAAAAGTATTATGTTCTTTGATGCGATCAAGGAGGAGAATACTTGAGCACGGAATTCCTGGACTATTATAAAGGAGAATGAGATTCTCTCTCAGCATTACTCCTCCGTATACACCATAGCACGATGGTATATCGGGGCGGAGCAAACTCACCCTATTAGATATGGTGTGCTCTATGATGAGTACTACTGAGTTTCCTATTTCTTTTTGGGAGTTATGCACTTGAGAAGTTGCATACCTATTGAATAGGTTTCAAATCAAATATGTTGCCTACCACTTCATATGTGATATGGAAAGGGAAGAGCCCATATCTTAAGTTTGTTAAGATTTGGGGTTGTCCGGCCTATGTCTAAAAGCAAAATCCGGACAAGCTCGAGGCAAGGTCTGTTATGTACAACTGGAAAGGTTCCAGCTATACAAAAACAGCTGATGATTTGGTAGAACCAAAGGATTCAATAGTTTCCAACGAACCTCAGCCACTCCGCCGATCTAGTAGGGTTCCTCACCCACCTGAGAGATACTTAGGTTTCTCTATGACAGTGGGAGCGAGGATTGCGTCATGAGATGATGACCTAACAAGTTTCGAGCTGGCCATCAGGAGTGGGACTCTGTAAGAATGGCTGGATGCTTATCAATCTGAGACGGAATCCTTATACACCAACAAAGTATGGACTTTGGTTGCTTTATCTGAAGGGTTAAATCCCCATCAGGAGCAAGTATATCTTGAGAAGATTACTTGGTGTACATGGAAAAGTTGAGACTTTCAAAACTAGACTTGTTAAAGGTTTGCATCATAGACCAGGTATGGATTATGTTGAAACCTTTTCTAAGGATCTATGCTTAAGTCCATACAGATCCTAACTGCCACGGCTACATACCATGACTACGATATCTGGTGGTTGGGTGTCATGACTGCTTTTCTAAGTGATCTTTTAGAAAATAGCGTCTATAAGTACACAGCCAGAGGGCTTCGTAGACAGTGGGAGCAGCGGAAACGTGAGCAAGATGTTTTATATGATAAAGCAGGCATCGCGGAGTTGGAACATCTGTTTTGATGTGGTAGTCAAAGAGTTTGACTTCATCAAAATGGTAGATGAACCTTGTATATACAAAAAAGGTAGAAGAGAGTATGGTGGTGAACCTCGTAGAGTACGTGGATGACATACTCTTGATAGGGAAAGAGTTTCCTATGCTACGCTCGGTCAATCTCCGCTTATCACAAGGATTCTCCATATAGGATCAAAGTGATACCTCCTAAATCCTGGGTTTTGGATCTATGAGATAGATCTAAATGGATGTTAGGAAACTCACTAGTTGTAGTGAGATGGTATCAATCGATCCTGGGGAGAATCACTGGAAGGGTTCCAGGGTGATAAGAACGACTGAATGTCAGTCGCAGGCTTGTCTATACCCTCAGTGGAGGGACGGTATGTTGGAACAGTTCCAAGCTAGATACCGTGACATACTAGACGATTGAAGGCAAGATACATCGTTACAAAGGATGCTACCAAAATAGGCAGTCTGGATATATATAAGTTCATAAGATGAACTTCGTTCCTACCATTGTGTGACAATGGAGTTGTGGCTTTAACCAAGGAACTACCGTCCCATCAGAAATCCAGATATAATTCTTAGGCAGTATCACCTGATCATGGAGATGGTTGATCTCTAGGGAGATCGAGGTTAGGAGAGTAGACACAGAGGACAATAGCGCGAATCCACTCACAAAGGCCTTTTTCCCAGTAGAGACTTTTATGGGATGGTTGAGTATGAGATACTTCAACCGCAGCTAATTGTTGGGTATGCGATACCATAACAGATGGCCCTAGTGCAAGTGGGAGATTGTTAGTTATATGTATGCCCTAGAGGCCATTACTGTACATACGATGTATATTGCAGTGGATGCTAGGACATATATAGGGAGGACTTTCTTGCTCGACATGACAGTATGCTATCTGGTTGTACTTTATCTTAACATATACT
Organism: Agapanthus africanus; assembly: GCA_030015575.1. NCBI lineage: Eukaryota > Viridiplantae > Streptophyta > Magnoliopsida > Asparagales > Amaryllidaceae > Agapanthus > Agapanthus africanus. The sequence goes on along the minus strand of JASDDO010000031.1, from coordinate 267,827,845 downwards.
CTGATTGTCTCTATATTACATGTTGATAAAGCCCTTAGGATATGTACTCGACTACTGGGATTATGATGAGATCATACTAGTGGGGCCACGGTAGTCGACGAGTACATCCTATAACTGTTCCCAGTCGAGGGTGTATCGAGACAGGGCATCGATGCACCAGAGTAGACTAGCGTATACGCATCTTGACCCATATGATGGGCGATGGATGATCCCATATCCATCGGTGTTTGACATCAAGGATGGTGTACGGGTTCTCAGTAAAGACTGGGTACACTGGACAGACTCGCCGAGAACTCCCAGATGGTATTATAGCAAACGTCAGATAGCAGTTCTCCGGTGACACTGGTACAGAGTAGTCTGTTGACCCGAGATCGTCATAGAGTCTTGTGTGATTCCCACTGTGCTTTGATTTCCATCATACCACGTCCAAGAGGGCGTGCAAAAAGGTGGCTTTTGGGTACAGTCCCGAATCATATGGAGGCAATGAGCGATAGGAGGGGATTCGTCTCTCCCGGTATAGGGAGTTGATGTTGTGCTGTGTTCGATTGGCTATAACCGGAAATCCCTGGCCAGGGTTGTAGAGATTTACTGGTAAGTGTTATCAGTAGTTTCTCGAACTGTTATAGACCTCATATCGACACGACTTATCGAGCTACTGGGGTCTGACGTTTACCATCCCTAGGCGAGATATGCAACATATCAGACGACGAGACCAGACTGTACGGGAGTGTTACTGTTTGGATTCACAGGAGAAGTTACAGGCTTGCTTGTTGATCTTCTGAGCGCTCAATACCTGGGTAGCTGTTACGTTTAGCTGACCGCTTGCAGCTTGTGGGTGTTTGATATGATCATCACCTACTGCCGGCGTATTGACGATTCTTTAGAGTCCTACACAGAGGTTTCTTGACTCAGGCAAAACGAAGTAGGAGCACATATGTGATATGTGCGGGACCGAGGATAATGCGATATGTGATACCGTATTCTATTCTCGCGATATTTGATAGCAGCTGGGTCATCGGATCAAGTGTTGATTCGGTGAATCGGTACGGATAAATATTAGTCGGTTATATGCGATATAGCCGGATTGTCGGATCAAGTGTTGATTCGATAATTTAATGTATATTAATATATATGATATATTAAATTGCATTAACTAATATTTTCTCACTAAAAGATTCTTTTTCTCACTCGGATAATACATTGATATATATGCGATATATGTTAATTGTATTATTTTATTTTGTTACGATAAATATTATATATGTGATATATAATATTGTAACATGATATGATAAATAATGCAACTTATTTAGTGGAGTTTAAACATGATTAGGGTTTGGATTAGGGTTAAACCTTCTAGTTGATTCTAGAAGCTTTTCTTTTTGTCATGATAAAGATATTTGCAAGTGACTCATGCTTTAACCAAACCCAAACCCTAACCCTAGTCTATTCTCTACAATGGTTAAGTAAACCATGGTTGCATAATTCTATCATATCATTTCTTTTCCTATTCATTACAAAATGATGAACATTATTCATCTTCTTCCTCATTCATTCTTCCATGAAAAAGCTTACTTGTTTTTCAAAAGGTGATGAATAAATATGAGAAAAAGATAAATAAAGAGAGCAAAAATCCTACTTCATCATCCTCATCTTCCCTTGCCATTTAGATGAGGGTGTTCACATCATTTCATGAGTGTTAGCTTGTGTTAAAAAACTTCAAGGTAGATCATCTTAGTATCGAAGATCGGAAGCAAAGGTTGCGTCTTTCTCTTCGTGGAACCTCTCGAGAGTCCGGATCCCGATGATCGCAGCGAAGGGACCACAACACGGAGCATATGAAGTGAAGGACCGGATCTACAAAGGTTGTAATCTCTCTCACTTAGTGTTAAAATGTTTAGCATGCTTGTTTTCGCCTAATCTCTAGTTTAAAGCTCCGTATTCGGGTTGTTCGGCACGACTAAATTTTTAATCGGGCATGGTTGATGCCTCGTAGACCCTTGCGCGCGTGCCTAGCAACCCCACAATAAGAACTCAAGCTTCTACTTCACTAACTAGAGAACTAGTGAAGCAAACACCCTAAAATAAAGTGCTAGTCTAGTAGAGGATGATGAAATAGGAAATGGGTACACTTTAGAATTTCTTTTCTCACAATGATCTCTCTCTTTATCAAACCCTAGAAGGAATTTGAAGGAGGAAGAAGATGAGCTCAAAATGAGAATGAAAACTAATCGAAGAGAGAGAGAGAGCTAACCATGGTGAGTGAGTATCATATACTAACTCATGTAGAGACATAACCATGGCTAATTATAGTGGTTAGGTTAATTAATATCTTAAGTAAAACAAAACTAGTTGATATTGGTCAATGCACTCACAAGCTTCATGAAGCTCATGCACTTGAACAATTATCCACTAATTTTGTATTTACTTTGTATATTAAAACCCTACAAACATAATTATAATGGTGTATGTCTCATACACCCATGTAGTGTGTATCAACAACCATGATACAAAATGAACAAAAATCAATATATATCATATATATATTAAATTGTGCACAAGTGAGAAAAACAAATGCTTAAGTGAACCAAAGTTAGTTAATGTAAATTAGTATATCACATATACAATTATACACTAAATTATTAAATCAACTCTTGACTTAATAATCCGGTTATATCACATATAACCGACTAACATCCAATGTATCGACTTATCGAATCAACCCTTGATTCGATAACCTGGTTATATCGCATATAACCGATCGATACAAACATCGCGAGAATTGAATACGGTATCTCATACTCGCATTATTCTCGGTCCTGCACATATCACATATGCGCTCCTATATCGTTTTGCCTGAGCCAGTACAACTTCTATGTAGGACTCTAAAGACTCATCATTACGCCGGCAGTAGGTGATGATCATATCAAGCACCCACAAGCCGTCAGCGGTACTAGCTGGACGTAACGGCTACCCGGGTATTGAACGATCAGAATATCAGCAAGCAAGCCCGCTCTAACTCCTGCAAAAAGCCTGACAGTGAAAGTACCGTACAGTCCGGTCTCCTCGTCTGATATGTCGCATATCAAGTCTAGGGGTAGTAAACGTCAGACCCCAATAACCGATAAGTCATGCCGATACGAGGCTCATAACGGGTCGAGAAACTACTGGTAACACTTACCAGTAAATCTCTAAACCAGCACTGGCCAGGGACTTCCTTGTTATGGCCAATCGAGCATAGCGCAATATCAACCCCCAATACCGGGAGAGACGAAACCCCTCCTATCGCTCATTGCCTCCATTTGACTCGGGACTGTACCCGAAAACCACCGTTTTGCATGCCCTCTTGGACGTGGTAAGGTGGAAATCAAAGCACAGTGGGAATCACACAAGACTCTATGACGATCTTGGGTCTACAGACTAACCTGTACCAGTGTCACCAGAGAACTACCATCTGACGTAAGGTATAATACCTTCTGGGAGTTCTCGGCGAGTCCGTCCAGTGTACCCAGTCTACACTAAGCACCCGTATATCATCTCTGATGTCAAACACCAATGGATATGGGATCATCCATCGCCCATCTGTATGGGTCGAGAAGGCATACGCTAGTCTACACTGGTATATCGATGCCCCGTCTTGATACACCCACGACTAGGGACCTTGAAGGATGTACTTTTGGACTACCATGTCCCCACTAGTATGATCCGCATCATAGTCCAGGTAGTCAAGTACACATCCTAAAGGATTTACCAACATGTAACAGAGAGAAAATCAGTATACACGTTAAGGTAAAGAGTAACCAGATAGCATACTATCATGTCGAGCAAAAAAGTCCTCCCTATATATGTCTAAGCATCCACTACAATATACATCTCATGTATAGTAATGGCCTCTAGGGCATACATATAACTAACAATCTCCCACTTGCACTAGGGCCATCTGATAAGAGTGATTGTAGTATCTCATACTCAACCATCCCATAATAGTCACTCTCTGGGAAAAAGCCTTTGTGAGTGGATCCGCCGTGTTGTCCTCTGAGTCTACTCTCCTGACCTCGATCCTCTGGAGATCAACCATCTCCATGATCTGGTGACACTACCTTAGAATATGTCTGGATCACTGATGGGACGGGCGTTCCTAGGCATAAGCCACAACTCCATTGTCACACAATGGTAGGAACGAAGTTCATCTCATGAACTAATATATACCCAGACTGCCTCTTTGGTAGTATCTTTGGTAGCGATGTATCCAGCCTTTATCGTCTAGTATGCCACGGTATCTATCTTGGAACTCTTCCAACATACCATCCTTTTACCGAGGGTAAAAACAATGCCTGTGACTGACTTTCAGTCGTCCTTATCACTCTGGAACCTTTCCAGTGATTCACCCCAGGATCGATTGATACCATCTCACTACAACTAGTGAGTATCCTAACATCCAATTAGATCTATCTCATAGATCCAAAACCTAGGATTTAGTAGGTATCACTTTGATCCTATATGGAGAATCATTGTGATAAGCGGAGATTGATCGAGCGTAGCATAGGAAACTCCTTCCCTATCAAGAGTATGTCATCCACGTACTCTACGAGGATCACCACCATACTCCCTACTACCTTTTTGTATATACAATGATCATCTACCATTTTGATGAAGTCAAACTCTTTGACTACCACATCAAAACAAACGTTCCAACTCCACGATGCCTGCTTTAACCCATAAAGCAACTTGTACACGCTTCCGCTGCTCCCACTGTCTACGAAGCCCTTTGGCTGTGTACTTATAGACGCTCTCTTCTAAAACATCATTTAGAAAAGCAGTCCTGACACCCAACCGCCAGATATCGTAGTCATGGTATGTAGCCGTGGCAAGTAGGATCTGGATAGACTTAAGCATAGCTACTTAGAAAAGGTTTCATCATAATCCATACCTGGTCAAATGATGCAAACCTTTAACAAGTCTAGCTTTGAAAGTCTCAACTTTTCCATGTACACCAAGTAATCTTCTCAAGATATACTTGCTCCTGATGGGGATTCAACCCTTTAGATAAAGCAACCAAAGTCCATACTTTGTTGGTGTATAAGGATTCCATCTCAGATCGTTAAGCATCCAGCCATTCTTACAGAGTCCCACTCCTGATGGCCAGCTCGAAACTAGTTGGGTCATCATCTCATGATGCATTCCTCGCTCCCACTATCATAGAGAAACTGAAGTATCTCTCAGGTGGGTGAGGAACCCTACTAGATCGGCGGAGAGGCTGAGGTTCGTTGGAAACTATTGAATCCTTTGGTTCTACCAAATCATCAGCTGCAATTTGTTTGGCTGGAACTCCGTCCAGTTCTACCTCTTGACCACTAATTTATTCTCAAGAAATTCCCTTTCACAAAGTTGGCATGCTGAGAAACAAAACATCTTTTGTTCCTCGGTTAGGTAGAAGATATTCCCTTGCGAATGCTTGGGATATCCAACAAACATTCACATAGCTGACTTTGCCTCGAGCTTGTCCGGATTTTGCTTTTAGACATAGGCCGGACAACCCCAAATCTTAACTGACTTAAGAGATGGTCTCTTCCCTTACCATATCTCATATGAAGTGGTAGGCAACTGATTTGATCGGAACCCTATTCAATAGGTATGCAACTTCTCCAGTGCCTAACTCCCAAAAAGGAAATAGGTAACTCAGTAGTACTCATCATAGAGCACACCTTATCACATAGGGTGTGATTGCTCCGCCCCGATACACCGACGTGTTGTGGTGTATATGGAGGAGTAATGTTGGGAGAGAATCTAATTCTCCTTTAGAATAATCCAGGAATTCCGTGCTCAAGTATTCTCCTCCTTGATCACATCAAAGGACATAATACCTATACCCGTTTTGGTTCTCTACTTCCTAACTTATATTCTGTGAATATCTCAAAAGCTTCGGATTTGTGTTTCAACAGGAACATATGTCTGAATCTTGAGAGATCATCAGAGAAGGTAATGAAGTACAAAGAACCGGTCTTGGCATGTGTAGACAGGGGACCTTTATACATCAACATGTATCATCCCAAGAGTTCTCTAACTCTTTCTCTGCTTCCAATAAACAGAGCTATGGTCATCTTATCTCTGTGACATGACCGGCAAGTTTCACAAGATGTAAATTCAAACTAATTTAAATATGCATCTATATGTAACTTCAGCTAGTCGGGTCGCATTGATATGACCTAGTCTACAATACCTCAAGAAGGATTCGTTCATTTCTGAACTCTTCCTCTTGTGTGTGTTCTGTATACTAAGAACTGTAGTTTGATTTAGAACGTCTATGCTTTTAGATAACGTGCCTGAACCGATCAACTCTTGATATAGGAAATGTACAAAACATTATACAACAATACAAAATTATATCCTTTCTTTACTAATAAAGAGACTGATATGATGTTGTATATCAGGTTCGGTATCTAATAACATTCGTTCAGAATCAATGTATTCTGGTAATACAGGGTGATAGTGACCAACAGACTTGGCTGCAACACTTGCACCGTTTTCTATCTCATGAAACTTATCACCCGTTCTCAGTTCTTTACCTATCTGTAGCCCATGTAACAGATTGCATATGCGTGATCCTGATCCGGTATCTCATACCTAGGACGTAAAGGATACTGAGAAACAGTTCTCTGTAATGAACACACCCGAAGATGATGCAGCAGCATGCACTTTCTTCGTTTGGGCGACACGGGAATTCTAGTAATCCCCAATTTCCTGCTCTGTCTTATAACTATTATAAGTTGGAGCGGGACCAACGTTCCCCAGCCCAGTATAATAAGCAGGTTCGGTCAATACATCCGTATTATTATTTTGATTAAGGCATGACATGGTCGCTACCTGGAGAGAGAGAGAAGAAAACACTCGGCGTGCGCTCTTGCAAGATCAGATTGGTTATTATTTAATCTAATCAGGATGGCTCCCACTGTTTTTATCAAATCTTCCTTCAAAGCCTAAAAGGAAAGACTAGCCGGGATTAATTACACCCTACAATTTCGCCAATCTTTCAGCCAGGCCAGTGTCGGTACTTTGAGGGAGGTTCCCCGTGCTTTCGCACGGACTTAATTAATGTTAACCTCGTTTTCCCAGAGGCGTAACCCCGTTGACACCTTTCTAGACACCTACTTGATCGGCTAATTGTAATGTGTAAAACTCTCCCAGGAGTAACAATTACTCACAGTGGGTATCGGGATCCAACTATCTCATAGAAGGTATGCAATCTCATTACAAATTTCAACACTTGAAATTCCCGATAATTTTGCCCCAAGCATCCTATGACCTTGACGGAGGTCAACAAAACATAGGGTGCAAGTCAAGTTCAACCCGTCATTTCTTGATTGAATCAAACCCAACCACATGACCTTTGACGGAGGTCAACAAGGTCGTACGACTACCCTAATCCAATCTGCATCATATGCATAAGTAGATAAATACTAGTTAGCTACCACACACTACGCCTTGACGGAGGTCAACAAACGTAGCATGAATACTAAGTAGGAATATCTGAAATGACGGAGGGCTACGACCGGTTTTTCTGAAAACCTATTGCGTAATGAACTTGATATCGTTGTAGAATCAAATGATTTTATAATGGAGTGTTTTTTAGGCTTTTGCTAGTTTCGCTAAAGAGGTCACTCCCGGTGAAGGGATCTCGGCTCTTTCCTTAAGGAATAAGGTGCAGGATATATCATATATATCGCTATGCAAAGCAAAAACTCCAAAAGCAATCAAAAGACAAACTGGGTGTTGTAGTATCTGCCAGTTATTGCTAAAGGGGTCACTCCCGGTGAAGGGACCTCGGCCCTTTCCTTATCGAATAAGGTGCAGGATGTTCTACAAGGAACACCGCGATGCAAAGCAAGAACTGTAGCTACCTGTTTTTGAAAATTCGATTCCACAACATCTTTTAGGTTTCTTTTCTTTCATTAATCACATTAATGAAGTCCCATCATTTAAGTCACCTAAACATCACAGATAAATACGACGTACACTTATGTCATCCGCATTCGCCTCGATGTCCCTGTAAGTGCACGGCGGCGCCCCGGCCGTCAATCCGACGCCGGAATGCGGAAGCGGTGATAAACTTTAAAATTTTTCTTGAACTGGCAAACCGCCGCGCACTAATACCCTGGATCGAACCACTAACTAGTCCTAGCTATCTACAAGAAAGGGAGGAGAAGTATACCGACAGATCCGAGTCCTCCGGTCTTCTCGTCGTCGTCCCGATCTCCTGCGGAATGTCCCGTCTCCTCCTCGTCGCCGGAAGTGCACCACATCGCCTACTTCTTTTACGGGCTCCCACCTCAATGCCGAGGCAACTCGGGCATGAAGCCGGCTACTCGACGTGCCCAAGATATGCTGTAGAATATCTAGAGAAGAAGTCTCATTTGGGGTTTTGGAGCTTTGCCATTTTGGTGGAGGAAGAAGAACTTGAAGAGAGGTGAAGGAAAAATGTGATAGACTAAGAAAAAATGAGAGTATCATATTTTCTCCACACACAAGAGAAGCATTTCCCTCATCCATCTAAAAGTGGCCGGCCCCCCCTTTCATGTGTGATTGGAGAGAGAAAGAGCAAGGTCAAGGGGGTGGGTGGAACAATAATGAAAAAAGGAATCATGAAAGAACATGATAACAAATACATCCACACACAACCAACCTCACCCCTCATCATCATCAACAATCATGACTTTAAAAGTCAAGTCATGATGGAGTCAAAACAAGTCAATGATGGTGCACATCATGAAAGCCATCATGATGCTACAAGATGCAAAGAACCCCCTCCACTAATGTCTATTTGCAACAATGCAAATAAACCCTCCTCCACCAATCTTCGGCCAACGAACGGAACAATGGAAATTGGCCGAAACGGAAAGCAAACTGGCAACTCCAGAAAACTGGTCCCGTAATAAATTACAGGAAAACCCCGATACTGTGCATACACACCCGCATCTATATTTCGACCGAAATACAAATGCAATGAGACAAAATCTACACTGTACTATACTAGGATCCGGCTTATACCAAAACCGGCTAGTAATATCTGTTCGATCCTGATCCGTGCAATACCGCACGTATCTGATCGAACCCTGCCATATAACCATACGGCCTATAGTACAAACTGTCCGATCCTGATGCGTGCAATACCGTACGTATCTGATCGGACCTTGCCATATCTCCATACGGCCTCTACAACCTTTCTCCCGAAAGCTGAGTAACTGAATGTGGGGGACTCTAAAGACTCGTCAACACCTTGGTTGTGGATTTAACCACTAGCACGTCAGAGGTATAAGCCAATACGTAACGGGCTACCAGGTATTGACTAAAAGGGATGTCTGTGAGTGAACTCAGCCTGACAACCCTACTGAGCCTGTCAGTGACAATATCCGTACAGTCCGGTCCGTTCGTCTATGAGCATCGCATGGCGGGCCTAGGGGGTTGGTAAAAGTCAGACCCCCAAAAGCGGTACAAGTCGTGTCGGAGTGTAGCCCAGAACACCCTGAGATACTACTGGAATACCTACCAGTAAATCTCCTTGCCTCGGCCGAGGGCTTCGTGTAATGGCTCTCCTAGACACAGCACGACCTCACCCCCAATACCGGGAGAGACGAACCCCTGAAGATACGCTCACTGCCTCCATGTGGCTCGGGACTGTACCCAACTAAAACCTGTTTGCACGACTCCTTTGAGCCGTCGTAGGGTAGTAATCAAAGTACAGTGGGAACTCACACGAGACAAATGACGATCCCCAGGTCGATGAACTAACCTGCACACATGTCACCAGGGAACTGCCATCTGATGTCTGGTATATGACCAACTAGCAGGTTCCCGGCGAGTCCTGTCCGGTGTACTCATAACCCAATGAGCACCTGTATACATCTTAGGTGATCCAACTGACACCAGTGGCTTGTGAGACCGGCCACCGCCCCTCGTCGGGGTCTCGACTGTATACACTAGTCTACTATGGAGTATCGATGCCCTATCTCGAAACTCGCACGACTAGGGACCATTTAAGGATATGCTTATAGACTCCAGCTCCCACTTATATGATCGCCCTCATACTGCTGGTGGTCAAGCAAGAATCCTAGGGGCTCTATCAACGTGTAATAGCGACTTGTCAGGTCACCTAAAGCAGTACACGATGATAAAGGTAAACCAGATAGCATACTATCATCTTGAGCAAGACTGTCCTACCGGGATAGGTCCTCCATCAATCATTGCAATCACGTACCTGTGACCTAATAATTGACTCTGAGGGCACTATCTCCAACAATCTCCCACTTGCACTCAAGGCTAATTATTGCGATTTCGCATACTCACAGCCCGTGTGATACCGAACACCCAACTCCTCTACTAGTCAGTCTCACAAAGCTCGTTTGTGAAACTATTGCGTTCGAGGAATAGCCTCAGTGAGTGGATCCGCCTTGATGTCTCTTTCTATGTCTCTCTATATCTCAAGTTCGCGGAGAAACCCATCTCCTGAAATGAGCAATACCAGTCTTAGAATGTGTCTGGATGTCTGATGGGACACAGCTCATAAATGAACTCCAAATCCAAACTTCTTAGACCGTATCGTCAACTGAACTTAATCAGTATCCTGCGCCATGCCACCCTCAGTATTGCCTTGGACCACCTGTCCAAAATACTACCCCTCGTCAGAGGGAAAACTATAACTCTGACAACCTCCTTGTCGTCCATGTCACCTTGGAAGCCTGGAATGATAACTGTCTCCCAAAGGAGGTAGCCGTTATCATTTCCCTAGAACATTTACTTATGTTCTAAAACTGCTTCCTACTGTTTCTCCAGGATTGGATCAATGTCAACTTATTGCATCTACTGCAAGAACAACATCTGGTGTGGTACTTGACATCTCATGATTGACTCAATTGCCTAAGCAAGTGATCTGCCAATCATGCACATCCC